>JAECXF010000081.1:0-1200000 GCA_018151655.1 Drosophila bocqueti
CTCCAATTAGAGCGTTTTGGTCCACACCCTCGTGTTGGTTGTAGTCTGCGCCTCCCATCAGTACCAGCCCGTGTCATTCAGGTAAGCTAGGATGGCACTCACTGGCTGCCTCCCCACTTCCCCTAGTGACCCGAGTTGGTGGGCTCCGAAGTGACGCGCTCTAAGCTGGTTGAAAGCCGGGCAGTGACACAGTAGATGCTCCGGTGTCTCCTGCTCGTTTGGTTCCTTGCAACTTCTGCAGTGTGGGTTATAGGGTAGGCCCATCTTACTGGCATGCGTGCCTATTGGCCAGTGGCCCGTGATGACTGCCGTTACCCTTCTGATGTCCGTTTTACTCTTGGAGATCAGCTCTGCAGTCCGTCTCCTATTGTATTCAGGCCAGCACAGTTTCGATCTCCTGTGTTCTGCCTTCATCGACCATTCTTTGCTGGCTAGTGCTTTGAAGTGGTCGTGGATCTCGGCCTGAACAGTGTTCAGAGATACTCGAATATCTGTTGTTACTGCAATTTCTACTGACCCTTTTCTGGCCAGTTCGTCAGCTTTTCGTTGCCGGGCATGTCGGCGTGCCCGGGTACCCAGGCTATCTGCACCCTGTTGTGTTCTGCGAGTCTGTTTAGTGCCTCCTTACATTTGGCGACTAGTGTGGATGAAGTCCTTGCTGTTGCGAGAGATTTGATGGCCGCTTGGCTATCTGAGTATATCCTTATCTTGGTATTCTGGAGGTCTCGGCCCAATGAAAGTTCAGCTGCTTTCAAAATCCCAAGGACCTCCGCCTGGAACACTGTTGCTGACCCTGGGAGATGGAAGGACTCTTCTATCCCCCAGGTTTCAGCAAAGATTCCGGCCCCTACCCCGCCGCTCATTTTTTGAGCCATCGGTGTAGAGTGATACCTCATCTGGCTCGGTTACACTCCCTCTTCTCCACTCGTCTCTTGTTGGGTATTTCGTAGTATATGCATTTCCGAACCGCATCTCGGTTGTCATGTAGTCGGTATTTACTGTTAACCGATCGTTTATTTCGTTCAGGATCTTACAGTGCCCGGTGTGGTAGTTCATCCAGCTCTGGCTTGCCTTCAGTCGTACCGCGCTTTGGACTGCTGTGTTCCTTATGAAATGTTCTATCGGTAATATGTTTAGAATGGCATTCAGCGCTGCTGCGGGGCACGATCTGAGTGCTCCCGTTGCACCTGCGCATGCCGACCTTTGTATCCTTGTAAGTTTCTGGATGTTGTATGCCCTTGTTAGTGCTGGCCACCATACTAGTGCTCCGTATGTGAGTATGGGTCTTACAACCGCTGTGTAGAGCCATATTATTGTCTTGGGGTTGATGCCCCAATTTTTCCCGAACATCTTCCTGCAGGAGTAGAATGCTATGCTCGCTTTCTTTACTCTTTCGTTGATGTTTTGTTTCCATGATAGCTTTGTATCCAGTATCACTCCTAGATACTTGGCTTGTTGTGACAGCTCTAGCTCTGTACCGTCTATCTTCGGCTTACTGAATCTGGGAATCTTTGTTCTCTTCGTAAAGAGCATAAGTTCCGTTTTGCTTGGGTTTATGCCCAACCCACAGGCTTTTGCCCATTGGTTGAGTTTTTTCAGCGCCCTTGTCATTAGTTCGCTGATGACGTCTGGGAATGGTCCTGAAGCGAGTAGAACTACGTCGTCTGCGTATGCTACCACTTTTACTCCTTCGCTATTGAGTTCTCTCAATATGTCGTCCATGTTAATCAGCCACAGCAGTGGAGACAGAACTCCTCCCTGAGGTGTGCCCCTCTTCACGTATCTCGTGTGATGAGTGCCACTCAGTTCGGCTGTTATCCTTCTGCTCGTTAGCATTGCGCCGATCCATTTTCTGATGCCTGCTTCAACTCCAATCCTGTTGAGGGAGCTCAGGATGGAATCTGCGTTTACGTTATTGAAGGCGCCTTCTATGTCTAAGAAGGTGGCCAATGTGTAGTTTTTGTAGACCAGTGCCTTTTCTATGTATCTCACTACTTCGTGTAGTGCTGTTTCAGTGGACTTACCTTTCCTGTATGCATGCTGTGCTTCGGAAAGGTTTTTCTCCGTTCTTTCTCTGATATGGATATCTAGTATCTGTTCAATTGTTTTCATGAGGAATGAGGTCAGGCTGATCGGCCTGTAATCCTTGGCTTGGATGTGTCCTCTTCTTCCTGGTTTTGGTATAAAGACTACTCTTGCTTCCTTCCACGGAAGTGGTGTGCTGTTTTAATGCATGCTTGGAAGATTGCTTGCAGCCATCTGCCAATGCATGCTTTTGTTGTCTGCAACATTGCTGGTATGATTCCGTCCGGTCCCGGACTTTTGTACTTATCGAAAGAGTCCACCGCCCATTGGATTCTTTCCATGGTGACGATCTCGTCGACTCTTTGCTGATGTTCCGCCAATTGGCTTTCCTCTGATCGAGTTTCTTCTTTCTGGTTACCTGGGAAATGTGTGTCCAGCAGGATCTCCAGTGTCTCTTCTGCTGACGAACTTCCTGTGCCGTCAGATCTGTTTATAAGAGTGGGGCTTGTATGCCCCTTGGCTAGTATTTTGCTCAACCTAGCCGTGTCTTTGATTCCTTCTAGCGATTCGCAGTACATGCTCCAAGAGTCTTTCTTGGCTGCGCATATCGCTTTTTTGTATTCTTTGTGTATTTCCTTATACGGCTGCCATTCTTTGGTTCTGTAACTTGTATTAAAGGCTTTCCTAGCCTTTTTTCTAAGCTCGCTCAGCTCTCTGTTCCACCATTGCGGATATGTCTTCTTGGAGTACGTTACTCTGCACGACTCTTCGTACGCGTTGTTGAGAATATTCGTGAAGTCCTCGACTTCCTTGTCTATTCCTTCCGGGGTGGATCTTACTTTGACCTTCCTGTTCTTCACCTTTGACTGTACAATCTTTTCATATTTGTTCCAGTCTGTGTTGCGGGGATTGCGCTTCGGTGCCGTCTCGCAGGTCGGCATCGAAATCTCAAAGAATATGTATCTATGGTCTGAAAAAGAGTTTTTTGTCGAAACCCTCCATTTTTCTACCCTGTGGTTACTGTGCTCTATTTGGAGCGTTATATCTAGGACCTCCTCCCATCCTTGGAATTCTTCCGTACTCGGAAAAATAAAGGTGGGTGTTTCCCCCTTTATTGCAGATAGTGACATCACGACATATAATATGTTCAAAAGAGACTCACCCCTTTCGTTTGTTTCCTTGCTTCCCCACAGTGTGTGCCTGGCATTGGCGTCACACCCGAGGATGAGTGTCGTCTTGGAGTCCTCGGCCCATTGCATCACCCTGACAAACGCTTCAGGGGGTGCCGGCTCATCGTGGGCCATGTATCCGGATGCTATCAGCATGGCTGTCCCATCCGCAGTTTCAAGCCTGGCCACTGCTAGGTCTGAGTTGCTAAGATTGGGATGTAGAAGAGCGTTAAGGTTGTTTTTAATGATTATACCCGCCCTCGGCCTACCTGTCGAGTTTGTGTATAGTGTTGTATATCCTTTTATAGCCACGCCAGAGATTTGGCCGTCCCTGGTCCATGGCTCTTGTAAGAGGCCGATGTCGATGTCCTCCTCTCGGAGGAGGACTGCAAGATTTGCCGAAGCGTGCGAGCTACGCTTCAGGTTTATCTGCACGACCTTCGGCATTATTGCGGTGTGATGTTGGGGCTTTCATCGTCGATCACCAAGTCATCGAGCATCTGCTTGGTGTCGTCGACGTCGTCTTCCAGGTTGTCGTCTGGCTCGGCTAGGAAGACCTTTATCTTTGCCTTCCTTATGCCGTAACGCACTTTGAACTCCGTTTTCTCTAGCTGCGGCAGGCACTGCTTGTTGATGAGGAACAAGAAAGGCTGGCTTGTCCTCATCTCCCGCTCTGCCTTCAGGATGGCCCAGTCTGCCATGTCGACATCTTGGTTTAGAGCCCTCAGAGTCTTGAGCACCCTATCATGGTTCGTGAGCCCCTTTGGCAACCAGATGCGAGCTCTGGGCCTTCTCGGGATATCCGTGGCGGGGACGAGCTTTAGGCTAAGCCCCCTTCCAGGCGCCGCTAATCTTAGCGACGCACTCCGCCAGAAAGTCCTTCGAAGACTCATCGTCGCACCTGATCACCCGGTGCCCTCGAACCATGTCCGAGGAGTCAAAGGATGGTGTCGGACCAGCTGGCTCAGCTAGTATCTTGTCTGATACCATCTCAGACAGTCTGGTCTCAACCTCATCCCATTTCTCCGACAGCAGGCGCCCATCGTCGTTGAGCTCGTCCACCAGTGCCATGGCCAGGCTGTCTCTAGCCACCTCGCTAAACTTCTTCGCCGGCTTGACGAAGGACGTCGCTCTAGGGGCTCCCTTGGCGTCCTTTGCCCTTTTCGGAGCGCTCTCACTCACTTCCTGTGAGCGATTGCGCTTCGATTGGGGCTGTATGAACGCCTCCGGGTGCTCCTTTTCGTATCGCTCGAAATCATCGACCACTGCCTTGAATCGAGCCTTGTCTTTCAAATCGCGCTGGTCCGCTTTGCCCTCTGCCTCGTTCTTGGCTATCTTTGCCAGAATGAAGCGGGCCTTGCTGGCCTGCGCTTTCCTTTGTTGGTGGGAAAACGACTTTGGCTGGTCGTTACCCCCGTTCACCTTGGCGTGGCTCGCCTTGGTGTTTGTGGTGGTTGGTCGTGACGTTTGGGGAGTGCTCGACTTAGCAGTCCCCACCGAACTCGACGGAGTTAAAGTCTCATCATCCGAGCGCAGTAACTCATCTTCGTCGATTTCGGAGATGGTTTTTTGGGGTTTTACCTCCCCCATGAGGTCCGAAGCGGATTGTTGTATGTTGGCCATGATCATTAACGCCCGCGTTGCTCGACGAGGCGAGCGCGGCGGGCCCGAGGGGTTTGGGGCTTTGAATAAGGTCGACCGTGGCTTCGCCCCTAAGCCACGGCAAGGCTAGTTCCGACCCAGGGTTGCCCGGCCCTGGGAAGGCTCCGTTCGAACACAGCTGGATTAACCCCTCAGCTGCGAACCGAAAGTCAGAGAGCACGGGTCGCGTTACACGCCTGACTTGAGGGGGAGGCCGTTTAAAGACTTGCCCAGGTCTCGGTAGGGAAGTGGAGTCATAGGAATGTGGATAGAGGATTCACGGGATACTGCCGCTCGTATTAGCCGTACCTTGGTACGTTTCCAGGAGGTACCACGCGGAGGACCCTCTCCGAGGAGAGGGTGGTGTCTATCGAATTGATATTCACCTACGAGTCGACTTGATGCACCAGAAAGCCAAGGAATATACATCGGCAAAAACTTTGCTGATCTTGCCTTGGTCTGATGCACCCTTACCACCCTTACTTACCAATTAGATATAGTCAATAGAGGGTGCAAACCCACTTTCATAAACGCTATCCGAGAGGAGGTCTTAGACCTCACCTTGGCTAGTAATTTTCTATTAGATTGCATAGCGAACTGGAGGGTTACCGACGAAGCCACGCTATCAGACCACCAGCACATCCGGTTTGATTTACCTGGTCAAACGGAACTCAATACTTCGCTATACAATCGGAAGAAAACCAACTGGATCATGTTCACAGCCTCTGTGGCTATGAAAGCTGACCAACTCATCACCAACTTTGCGTCTGTGAGTGTCATAGAAATGGCTGCTGACCAGCTTCATGATGTGCTAACCACTTCCTTCCAGGACAGCTCAGTCCTAACCCGTCACCGGTCAAACCGCGAGGTCCCCTGGTGGAGTGATAGGCTTGCGAATCAGAGACAGGAAGTTCGCAGGCTCTTCAATAGAGCCAAGGCGAATCGGAACTACTGGGACACTTATAGGAGTGCTCTCACGGAGTATAACAAAAATATTAGAAGAGCTAAGCGGGAAAACTGGCGCAACTACTGCGAAAGTGTGCAGGCACTACCGGAAGCACCTAGACTGCAAAAGGTCTTTGCTAAGGGCTCAACAAATGGGGTGGGGCTTCAAAGGAGAACAGATGGTTCTTTCCCCCCAGGACCGCAAGGAAACGCTAGAGCTTTTGCTTCAGGTGCATTTCCCAGGGTCTCGGATATACACGCATGGCGTACCAAATGGGTTATCCACTCCACCGAATAGGCGCGACAACAGTCTGTCCGGTATTATCTTCGATCCTGACAAGGTCAGGTGGGCAGTCAAATCTTTTAGCCCCTTCAAAGCCCCGGGGGGGTGATCAGATTTTTCCAGCCTTGCTACAACATAGCATTGAGATAATTATCTCCCCACTTGTCGGTCTGCTTAGAGCCAGCTTTGCATGGGGATATATACCACAATCTTGGAGGAGAGTCAACGTGATTTTTATTCCTAAACAAGGCAACCGGGCTCTTGACCAACCCAAGTCATACAGACCGATAAGCCTTTCGTCTTTCTTTCTCAAGACTGCGGAGCGGCTTGTGGACTTGCACGTAAGGTGCACTCTCCAGACCACCAAGCCGTTACACAAAACCCAATTCGTCTACATCAAAGGCGGATCGACAGAGGTCGCTCTTCACCACTTAGTCAGCAAGATCGAGAAATCCTTCAAATCCAAAGAAATTGCTCTGTGCTCCTTCCTGGACATGGAAGGTGCTTTTGACAACACTGGCTATCAGTCAATCTCCGAGCTCTATCTCGTAGGAATATTGATGCGGCAACCGTAGCCTGGATAGAAGCCATGCTACGACAACGGGAAATATCTTCCACGCTAGATGCGACAACGGTCCGCATTAACGCGGCTAGAGGGTGTCCACAAGGCGGAGTGCTGTCTCCCTATTATGGTCACTTGTGGTGGACGAACTTCTAGAAATACTACACAACCAGGGAATCGATGCCATTGGGTATGCCGACGACCTGGCCATTGTAGTCACAGGGAAGTTCGGCAACACTGTCTCCGAATTGATGCAAAGGGCACTCAATTTGGTTCTCGACTGGTGCACAAACGTGGGCCTCAACATCAATCCGCACAAGGCGGTTGTCGTACCGTTTACCAAACGGTGCACCAATGACATTGGCCTCCATGCCATTGGGGGGACCCCCGTAGAGCTCTCCAGTGAGGTCAAATATCTGGGAGTTGTTCTAGATAAGCGACTTAACTGGAACTCGCACCACAACAAGACGATTACCAAGGCCACTAATGCTTTATGGGCATGTCGTAGACTATATGGTAAGACGTGGGGCCTTGACTCCAAATCCATCATGTGGCTTTACTGCATGATGGTCAGGCCTGTTTTGACCTATGCTGCTCTGGTGTGGTGGCCCAAGGTACTGCAGGTATCGGCCATTCAGAAATGTAGCAAGTTGCAGCGGCTAGTGTGTGCATCTCTATCGGGAGCTCTACGCACATGCCCAACTGTGGCGATAGAGAAAATCATTGGATTAACTCCGCTACACATTCACATACAAGAAGGAGCCGCTAGAAGCCTTCTTAGAATCAAGCTCACATCTGGGTTACTGACAGATGATGCTGGTCATGTTAGGATTTTAAAACATGTTTCTGGCTTAGAGATCTGCAGCCAAACAGATCTCATGACCACGAAACTCTACTTCGGGGCGAAATTTAGGACTCTCATCCCAGACCGTAGGGCGTGGGATAATGGCAACCCTTGCTGTGACCCCGGCAGCCTGCAATGGTTCACTGATGGGTCAAAAACTGAGCAAGGGGCGGGTGCTGGGATCTTTGGACCTAACACCAGAGTCTCGATTCCACTAGGTAAATGGCCCAGTGTTTTTCAATCAGAGATTCATGCCATTGAGGCCTGCTCCAAACTCATCCTTGCCAAAAGAATGAGAGGAGCTACAATAAATATCTATTCGGATAGCCAAGCGGCGATTAAAGCGCTATCCTCTTGGAGGATAAGCTCCAAACTCGTCGCGGACTGCTGGACCAGCCTCCAGCAACTCTCCACTGGGAACAGGGTAACTTTGTGTTGGGTTCCCGGTCATGCCGGAATTCCCGGCAACGAAAACGGTGATGAGCTGGCAAGAGCCGGCGCAGCGACTCCTTTACACGGTCCGGAGCCTTTGTGTGGCTTAGGGCTTAGGCCGCAGCCAACGATATGGTTGGGAGATGGGTCAAAGGAGCTAAGTCCAGGCATTGAATATCCAGCTCAGGATGTCGTCAAGCTAAAGAGCTGATACATCCACTTTTGGGCAGGAACACTGATGGATGTTCCAGGATGGACCTAAGACTATTGGTAGCCTACCAATGTCTTAAACTACCATCTTCACAAGATGCGTCTGTCCTCGGATACGGAGTGCAGGCTCTGTAAAGAAGACGACGAGACGACCAAACACATTCTTTGTGAGTGTCCAGCCATTATTTGGTCCAGAAGGAGGCACCTGCATAGCGAGCTCTTGACAGCTTCGCAGATCAGGCAAGCCTCGACCAGAGACCTGCTAGCCTTCATAAGGGAGGCTGAGCAACTCTTGTCTCATTAGGGAGCAACATAGGCACAAAAGATCGCTCGGTCGCAGTGCCTTAAGTCTCTGTAGGGAGATCTCCCCCCCAACATTTATTTATTTACCTCCCTGATGTGCTGGTCGATTATCTTCTCCATAGTTTTAAGAAAGAAGGAGCTAAGGCTAATCGGTCGATATGATTTAGGCAATTGGGAATCTTTCTTCCCTACCTTTGGGATAAACACGACTTTTACTTTAGCCCAGTTTCTTGGTATGTGTCCAAGCAAGAGACTGGCTCGAAATAGACTGACCAGGGGAGTGCGATTAGGTGCAGTCCCCGCTGCAACAAGCATGGATAGATCCCATCTGGTCCAGGTGATTTGTATGGGCTGAAACTTTGTAATGCCTATTTTACGCTATTTTGATGAAACAGTCTATAGGGCATGTTTCCAACATGTTCTGAGCGATAGGGGGGTTCCCCTCTCTCAGCCCCATTGGAGTCTGCCACGTGCAGGTGCGGGCACTCTCCAGTCTCAGAGAGGTAGGTTGGTGCCCCACGCTCTGAGATGGGTTGCTCCACAGCCACACACCCAGGGAAGTGAGTAGCCGGGAGTAGACTGCTCGTCTCCTCTGGGTTGTTTGTGTGTGTTCCATCCGGCTTTTTCAGCGTGCAGGTGCCGTTTGAGTGGTCTTTGGAGAGGGCTTTTTGCAGCCTAAGAGCTTCCGGAAGAGATGGGATCTGCCCGCAGTGTTGACGCCACGTAGCCCGTTTTGACCTTCTCAGCTCTTTATTTTAGAGCGTCAAAGCAGTTGTGTAGGAGTCCCATGAGGCCCTCCCACTCCTCGTTTTATTGAAGAGCCTGCGCGCAGCCTTTTTGAAATTGTCAAGGCTTTTGTTCCACCAGGGAACAGTCCTTCCGGTCTAGCGTACCTTTTGGTCGCAGCTGGCGTGATATGCTGACTCAACTTTTGTATGAAGCACAGTAGCTTCACGCTCTAACTCGTCTATGGATGTTATCGGACGGGTTGAGCAGTCTCTGGATTGCTCAAGTTCAAAGCAGAAGAGATCCGAGTTGGTTTTCCTGGGATTTCTGGTGACTAGGCTACATTGCAAGGCACATCCTATGTCAAATCTAATGTGTTGGTGATCTGACATAGTGATCTCACTTGCAACGTGCCAGTTTGAGACAACGGACAACAGATTTATACTACAGAGAGTCAGGTCAAGGACTTCGTCTCTAATGGCATTAATGAATGTAGGTTCGCTGCCCTGGTTTAGTAATCCTATGTTATTACTAATAATGTATTCAAGAAGGTACTCACCCCTCTTGTTGATGTCACTGCTCCCCCAGACCGTGTGGTGAGCATTGGCATCCTTTCGGGACTGCAATCTACATTGGAGATGGTTCTGCACAGACTGAAGTGAGTTTGCAGGAGAAGTTCCGTTTTCTCCTCCTCGTACTCGGTGAATGACCCATCTGCCCTATTCAGACAAAGTTCAGTAAGTCCTTTGCCTTTCGAGATTGCCTTAAACACTCTGGCCGCAGGTGCGGCTTGCTCTATGGTGTAACAAAATTTCCGAAAGTGAGCACGCTTACTGTACCGGATTTCTTTGTTATATTCTGTCAGCTTTTTGGTGTATAATTCCCAAGTGGCGCTGTTCCTTTTAGCTGTGTTAAACAGACCTTCCAGTTGCGAATCAACCGGAAGCCCCCCTTTATCCCGAAAGTGATGTCTAGTACTTCAGCCCTGGTTTTGGTAATAAACGTGGGTTCAGCCCCCACATTGAAAACTGTAAGATCCCTAGATTCAAGATAATCTAGTAAACACTCACGTTTACTGTTGTTGTCCGTGCTGCCCAATGCAACACTGCGCGCATTGGCATCACACCCTAGTAGTAGGGGTATCCTTTTGCTGCTGCAATGTTGCGCCAGATCCTGAACCTCTGGTGGAGGACATCAGACATGTCTCCTGGGAAGTATGCCGACGCCACCACAATACTCGTGCTCGCTAGTGATCAAAGAGAGTTAATATCCTTTCGCACCAAGATAACTGCGGCTCAAGTAAGTTGTTATATGACCGCAGTGGAGGTGCTCCTTGCGCGGCTGTCCTTCTGGATAGAAACGTAAAGCACTTCCCTCTAACCAACTTTATCTGCAGGGATCTGGTTGCAACGGCCATAGAGGTGGCGAGAGCGGAAGGCGTTCGAAGGGTGGGAAACACGTGGTTATGGGCTGCGACGCTAATGCGCATCACAGAATATGGGGTAGCAGTGATGTCAACAACCTACGTGAGTGCTTTTTTGAATATATATTGTGTAGTCAACTACATGTAGTCATTAGAGGGTGCAAACCAACTTTCATAATTGCTATCCGGGAGGAGGTCTTAGATCTCACCTTGGCTAGCAATTTCCTATCCGATTGCATAACTGGAGGGTTACCGACGAGGCCACGCTATCAGACCACCAGCACATCCGGTTTGATTTACCTGGCCAAACGGAACTCAATACTTCGCTATACAATCGGAAGAAAACCAACTGGATCATGTTCACAGCCTCTGTGGCTATGAAAGCTGACCAACTCATCACCAACTTTGCGTCTGTGAGTGTCATAGAAATGGCTGCTGACCAGCTTCATGATGTGCTAACCACTTCCTTCCAGGACAGCTCAGTCCTAACCCGTCACCGGTCAAACCGCGAGGTCCCCTGGTGGAGTGATAGGCTTGCGAATCAGAGACAGGAAGTTCGCAGGCTCTTCAATAGAGCCAAGGCGAATCGGAACTACTGGGACACTTATAGGAGTGCTCTCACGGAGTATAACAAAAATATTAGAAGAGCTAAGCGGGAAAACTGGCGCAACTACTGCGAAAGTGTGCAGGCACTACCGGAAGCACCTAGACTGCAAAAGGTCTTTGCTAAGGGCTCAACAAATGGGGTGGGGCTTCAAAGGAGAACAGATGGTTCTTTCACCCAGGACCGCAAGGAAACGCTAGAGCTTTTGCTTCAGGTGCATTTCCCAGGGTCTCGGATATACACGCATGGCGTACCAAATGGGTTATCCACTCCACCGAATAGGCGCGACAACAGTCTGTCCGGTATTATCTTCGATCCTGACAAGGTCAGGTGGGCAGTCAAATCTTTTAGCCCCTTCAAAGCCCCGGGGGGTGATCAGATTTTTCCAGCCTTGCTACAACATAGCATTGAGATAATTATCTCCCCACTTGTCGGTCTGCTTAGAGCCAGCTTTGCATGGGGATATATACCACAATCTTGGAGGAGAGTCAACGTGGTTTTTATTCCTAAACAAGGCAACCGGGCTCTTGACCAACCCAAGTCATACAGACCGATAAGCCTTTCGTCTTTCTTTCTCAAGACTGCGGAGCGGCTTGTGGACTTGCACGTAAGGTGCACTCTCCAGACCACCAAGCCGTTACACAAAACCCAATTCGTCTACATCAAAGGCGGATCGACAGAGGTCGCTCTTCACCACTTAGTCAGCAAGATCGAGAAATCCTTCAAATCCAAAGAAATTGCTCTGTGCTCCTTCCTGGACATGGAAGGTGCTTTTGACAACACTGGCTATCAGTCAATCTCCGAGCTCTATCTCGTAGGAATATTGATGCGGCAACCGTAGCCTGGATAGAAGCCATGCTACGACAACGGGAAATATCTTCCACGCTAGATGCGACAACGGTCCGCATTAACGCGGCTAGAGGGTGTCCACAAGGCGGAGTGCTGTCTCCCCTATTATGGTCACTTGTGGTGGACGAACTTCTAGAAATACTACCCAACCAGGGAATCGATGCCATTGGGTATGCCGACGACCTGGCCATTGTAGTCACAGGGAAGTTCGGCAACACTGTCTCCGAATTGATGCAAAGGGCACTCAATTTGGTTCTCGACTGGTGCACAAACGTGGGCCTCAACATCAATCCGCACAAGGCGGTTGTCGTACCGTTTACCAAACGGTACACCAATGACATTGGCCTCCTTGCCATTGGGGGGACCCCCGTAGAGCTCTCCAGGGAGGTCAAATATCTGGGAGTTGTTCTAGATAAGCGACTTAACTGGAACTCGCACCTCAACAAGACGATTACCAAGGCCACTAATGCTTTATGGGCATGTCGTAGACTATATGGTAAGACGTGGGGCCTTGACTCCAAATCCATCATGTGGCTTTACTGCATGATGGTCAGGCCTGTTTTGACCTATGCTACTCTGGTGTGGTGGCCCAAGGTACAGCAGGTCTCGGCCATTTAGAAATGTAGCAAGTTGCAGCGGCTAGTGTGTGCATCTCTATCGGGAGCTCTACGCACATGCCCAACTGTGGCGATAGAGAAAATCATTGGATTAACTCCGCTACACATTCACATACAAGAAGGAGCCGCTAGAAGCCTTCTTAGAATCAAGCTCACATCTGGGTTACTGACAGATGATGCTGGTCATGTTAGGATTTTAAAACATGTTTCTGGCTTAGAGATCTGCAGCCAAACAGATCTCATGACCACGAAACTCTACTTCGGGGCGAAATTTAGGACTCTCATCCCAGACCGTAGGGCGTGGGATAATGGTAACCCTTGCTGTGACCCCGGCAGCCTGCAATGGTTCACTGATGGGTCCAAAACTGAGCAAGGGGCGGGTGCTGGGATCTTTGGACCTAACACCAGAGTCTCGATTCCACTAGGTAAATGGCCCAGTGTTTTTCAATCAGAGATTCATGCCATTGAGGCCTGCTCCAAACTCATCCTTGCCAAAAGAATGAGAGGAGCTACAATAAATATCTATTCGGATAGCCAAGCGGCGATTAAAGCGCTATCCTCTTGGAGGATAAGCTCCAAACTCGTCGCGGACTGCTGGACCAGCCTCCAGCAACTCTCCACTGGGAACAGGGTAACTTTGTGTTGGGTTCCCGGTCATGCCGGAATTCCCGGCAACGAAAACGGTGATGAGCTGGCAAGAGCCGGCGCAGCGACTCCTTTACACGGTCCGGAGCCTTTGTGTGGCTTAGGGCTTAGGCCGCAGCCAACGATATGGTTGGGAGATGGGTCAAAGGAGCTAAGTCCAGGCATTGAATATCCAGCTCAGGATGTCGTCAAGCTAAAGAGCTGATACATCCACTTTTGGGCAGGAACACTGATGGATGTTCCAGGATGGACCTAAGACTATTGGTAGCCTACCAATGTCTTAAACTACCATCTTCACAAGATGCGTCTGTCCTCGGATACGGAGTGCAGGCTCTGTAAAGAAGACGACGAGACGACCAAACACATTCTTTGTGAGTGTCCAGCCATTATTTGGTCCAGAAGGAGGCACCTGCATAGCGAGCTCTTGACAGCTTCGCAGATCAGGCAAGCCTCGACCAGAGACCTGCTAGCCTTCATAAGGGAGGCTGAGCAACTCTTGTCTCATTAGGGGAGCAACATAGGCACAAAAGATCGCTCGGTCGCAGTGCCTTAAGTCTCTGTAGGGAGATCTCCCCCCCAACATTTATTTATTTACCTCCCTGATGTGCTGGTCGATTATCTTCTCCATAGTTTTAAGAAAGAAGGAGCTAAGGCTAATCGGTCGATATGATTTAGGCAATTGGGAATCTTTCTTCCCTACCTTTGGGATAAACACGACTTTTACTTTAGCCCAGTTTCTTGGTATGTGTCCAAGCAAGAGACTGGCTCGAAATAGACTGACCAGGGGAGTGCGATTAGGTGCAGTCCCCGCTGCAACAAGCATGGATAGATCCCATCTGGTCCAGGTGATTTGTATGGGCTGAAACTTTGTAATGCCTATTTTACGCTATTTTGATGAAACAGTCTATAGGGCATGTTTCCAACATGTTCTGAGCGATAGGGGGGTTCCCCTCTCTCAGCCCCATTGGAGTCTGCCACGTGCAGGTGCGGGCACTCTCCAGTCTCAGAGAGGTAGGTTGGTGCCTCACGCTCTGAGATGGGTTGCTCCACAGCCACACACCCAGGGAAGTGAGTTGCCGGGAGTAGACTGCTCGTCTCCTCTGGGTTGTTTGTGTGTGTTCCATCCGGCTTTTTCAGCGTGCAGGTGCCGTTTGAGTGGTCTTTGGAGAGGGCTTTTTGCAGCCTAAGAGCTTCCGGAAGAGATGGGATCTGCCCGCAGTGTTGACGCCACGTAGCCCGTTTTGACCTTCTCAGCTCTTTATTTTAGAGCGTCAAAGCAGTTGTGTAGGAGTCCCATGAGGCCCTCCCACTCCTCGTTTTATTGAAGAGCCTGCGCGCAGCCTTTTTGAAATTGTCAAGGCTTTTGTTCCACCAGGGAACAGTCCTTCCGGTCTAGCGTACCTTTTGGTCGCAGCTGGCGTGATATGCTGACTCAACTTTTGTATGAAGCACAGTAGCTTCACGCTCTAACTCGTCTATGGATGTTATCGGACGGGTTGAGCAGTCTCTGGATTGCTCAAGTTCAAAGCAGAAGAGATCCGAGTTGGTTTTCCTGGGATTTCTGGTGACTAGGCTACATTGCAAGGCACATCCTATGTCAAATCTAATGTGTTGGTGATCTGACATAGTGATCTCACTTGCAACGTGCCAGTTTGAGACAACGGACAACAGATTTATACTACAGAGAGTCAGGTCAAGGACTTCGTCTCTAATGGCATTAATGAATGTAGGTTCGCTGCCCTGGTTTAGTAATCCTATGTTATTACTAATAATGTATTCAAGAAGGTACTCACCCCTCTTGTTGATGTCACTGCTCCCCCAGACCGTGTGGTGAGCATTGGCATCCTTTCGGGACTGCAATCTACATTGGAGATGGTTCTGCACAGACTGAAGTGAGTTTGCAGGAGAAGTTCCGTTTTCTCCTCCTCGTACTCGGTGAATGACCCATCTGCCCTATTCAGACAAAGTTCAGTAAGTCCTTTGCCTTTCGAGATTGCCTTAAACACTCTGGCCGCAGGTGCGGCTTGCTCTATGGTGTAACAAAATTTCCGAAAGTGAGCACGCTTACTGTACCGGATTTCTTTGTTATATTCTGTCAGCTTTTTGGTGTATAATTCCCAAGTGGCGCTGTTCCTTTTAGCTGTGTTAAACAGACCTTCCAGTTGCGAATCAACCGGAAGCCCCCTTTATCCCGAAAGTGATGTCTAGTACTTCAGCCCTGGTTTTGGTAATAAACGTGGGTTCAGCCCCCACATTGAAAACTGTAAGATCCCTAGATTCAAGATAATCTAGTAAACACTCACGTTTACTGTTGTTGTCCGTGCTGCCCAATGCAACACTGCGCGCATTGGCATCACACCCTAGTAGTAGGGGTATCCTTTTGCTGCTGCAATGTTGCGCCAGATCCTGAACCTCTGGTGGAGGACATCAGACATGTCTCCTGGGAAGTATGCCGACGCCACCACAATACTCGTGCTCGCTAGTGATCAAAGAGAGTTAATATCTTTTCGCACCAAGATAACTGCGGCTCAAGTAAGTTGTTATATGACCGCAGTGGAGGTGCTCCTTGCGCGGCTGTCCTTCTGGATAGAAACGTAAAGCACTTCCCTCTAACCAACTTTATCTGCAGGGATCTGGTTGCAACGGCCATAGAGGTGGCGAGAGCGGAAGGCGTTCGAAGGGTGGGAAACACGTGGTTATGGGCTGCGACGCTAATGCGCATCACAGAATATGGGGTAGCAGTGATGTCAACAACCTACGTGAGTGCTTTTTTGAATATATATTGTGTAGTCAACTACATGTAGTCATTAGAGGGTGCAAACCAACTTTCATAATTGCTATCCGGGAGGAGGTCTTAGATCTCACCTTGGCTAGAAATTTCCTATCCGATTGCATAACTGGAGGGTTACCGACGAGGCCACGCTATCAGACCACCAGCACATCCGGTTTGATTTACCTGGCCAAACGGAACTCAATACTTCGCTATACAATCGGAAGAAAACCAACTGGATCATGTTCACAGCCTCTGTGGCTATGAAAGCTGACCAACTCATCACCAACTTTGCGTCTGTGAGTGTCATAGAAATGGCTGCTGACCAGCTTCATGATGTGCTAACCACTTCCTTCCAGGACAGCTCAGTCCTAACCCGTCACCGGTCAAACCGCGAGGTCCCCTGGTGGAGTGATAGGCTTGCGAATCAGAGACAGGAAGTTCGCAGGCTCTTCAATAGAGCCAAGGCGAATCGGAACTACTGGGACACTTATAGGAGTGCTCTCACGGAGTATAACAAAAATATTAGAAGAGCTAAGCGGGAAAACTGGCGCAACTACTGCGAAAGTGTGCAGGCACTACCGGAAGCACCTAGACTGCAAAAGGTCTTTGCTAAGGGCTCAACAAATGGAGTGGGGCTTCAAAGGAGAACAGATGGTTCTTTCACCCAGGACCGCAAGGAAACGCTAGAGCTTTTGCTTCAGGTGCATTTCCCAGGGTCTCGGATATACACGCATGGCGTACCAAATGGGCTATCCACTCCACCGAATAGGCGCGACAACAGTCTGTCCGGTATTATCTTCGATCCTGACAAGGTCAGGTGGGCAGTCAAATCTTTTAGCCCCTTCAAAGCCCCGGGGGGTGATCAGATTTTTCCAGCCTTGCTACAACATAGCATTGAGATAATTATCTCCCCACTTGTCGGTCTGCTTAGAGCCAGCTTTGCATGGGGATATATACCACAATCTTGGAGGAGAGTCAACGTGGTTTTTATTCCTAAACAAGGCAACCGGGCTCTTGACCAACCCAAGTCATACAGACCGATAAGCCTTTCGTCTTTCTTTCTCAAGACTGCGGAGCGGCTTGTGGACTTGCACGTAAGGTGCACTCTCCAGACCACCAAGCCGTTACACAAAACCCAATTCGTCTACATCAAAGGCGGTTCGACAGAGGTCGCTCTTCACCACTTAGTCAGCAAGATCGAGAAATCCTTCAAATCCAAAGAAATTGCTCTGTGCTCCTTCCTGGACATGGAAGGTGCTTTTGACAACACTGGCTATCAGTCAATCTCCGAGCTCTATCTCGTAGGAATATTGATGCGGCAACCGTAGCCTGGATAGAAGCCATGCTACGACAACGGGAAATATCTTCCACGCTAGATGCGACAACGGTCCGCATTAACGCGGCTAGAGGGTGTCCACAAGGCGGAGTGCTGTCTCCCCTATTATGGTCACTTGTGGTGGACGAACTTCTAGAAATACTACCCAACCAGGGAATCGATGCCATTGGGTATGCCGACGACCTGGCCATTGTAGTCACAGGGAAGTTCGGCAACACTGTCTCCGAATTGATGCAAAGGGCACTCAATTTGGTTCTCGACTGGTGCACAAACGTGGGCCTCAACATCAATCCGCACAAGGCGGTTGTCGTACCGTTTACCAAACGGTACACCAATGACATTGGCCTCCTTGCCATTGGGGGGACCCCCGTAGAGCTCTCCAGGGAGGTCAAATATCTGGGAGTTGTTCTAGATAAGCGACTTAACTGGAACTCGCACCTCAACAAGACGATTACCAAGGCCACTAATGCTTTATGGGCATGTCGTAGACTATATGGTAAGACGTGGGGCCTTGACTCCAAATCCATCATGTGGCTTTACTGCATGATGGTCAGGCCTGTTTTGACCTATGCTACTCTGGTGTGGTGGCCCAAGGTACAGCAGGTCTCGGCCATTTAGAAATGTTGCAGCGGCTAGTGTGTGCATCTCTATCGGGAGCTCTACGCACATGCCCAACTGTGGCGATAGAGAAAATCATTGGATTAACTCCGCTACACATTCACATACAAGAAGGAGCCGCTAGAAGCCTTCTTAGAATCAAGCTCACATCTGGGTTACTGACAGATGATGCTGGTCATGTTAGGATTTTAAAACATGTTTCTGGCTTAGAGATCTGCAGCCAAACAGATCTCATGACCACGAAACTCTACTTCGGGGCGAAATTTAGGGCTCTCATCCCAGACCGTAGGGCGTGGGATAATGGTAACCCTTGCTGTGACCCCGGCAGCCTGCAATGGTTCACTGATGGGTCCAAAACTGAGCAAGGGGCGGGTGCTGGGATCTTTGGACCTAACACCAGAGTCTCGATTCCACTAGGTAAATGGCCCAGTGTTTTTTAATCAGAGATTCATGCCATTGAGGCCTGCTCCAAACTCATCCTTGCCAAAAGAATGAGAGGAGCTACAATAAATATCTATTCGGATAGCCAAGCGGCGATTAAAGCGCTATCCTCTTGGAGGATAAGCTCCAAACTCGTCGCGGACTGCTGGACCAGCCTCCAGCAACTCTCCACTGGGAACAGGGTAACTTTGTGTTGGGTTCCCGGTCATGCCGGAATTCCCGGCAACGAAAACGGTGATGAGCTGGCAAGAGCCGGCGCAGCGACTCCTTTACACGGTCCGGAGCCTTTGTGTGGCTTAGGGCTTAGGCCGCAGCCAACGATATGGTTGGGAGATGGGTCAAAGGAGCTAAGTCCAGGCATTGAATATCCAGCTCAGGATGTCGTCAAGCTAAAGAGCTGATACATCCACTTTTGGGCAGGAACACTGATGGATGTTCCAGGATGGACCTAAGACTATTGGTAGCCTACCAATGTCTTAAACTACCATCTTCACAAGATGCGTCTGTCCTCGGATACGGAGTGCAGGCTCTGTAAAGAAGACGACGAGACGACCAAACACATTCTTTGTGAGTGTCCAGCCATTATTTGGTCCAGAAGGAGGCACCTGCATAGCGAGCTCTTGACAGCTTCGCAGATCAGGCAAGCCTCGACCAGAGACCTGCTAGCCTTCATAAGGGAGGCTGAGCAACTCTTGTCTCATTAGGGAGCAACATAGGCACAAAAGATCGCTCGGTCGCAGTGCCTTAAGTCTCTGTAGGGAGATCTCCCCCCAACATTTATTTATTTACCTCCCTGATGTGCTGGTCGATTATCTTCTCCATAGTTTTAAGAAAGAAGGAGCTAAGGCTAATCGGTCGATATGATTTAGGCAATTGGGAATCTTTCTTCCCTACCTTTGGGATAAACACGACTTTTACTTTAGCCCAGTTTCTTGGTATGTGTCCAAGCAAGAGACTGGCTCGAAATAGACTGACCAGGGGAGTGCGATTAGGTGCAGTCCCCGCTGCAACAAGCATGGATAGATCCCATCTGGTCCAGGTGATTTGTATGGGCTGAAACTTTGTAATGCCTATTTTACGCTATTTTGATGAAACAGTCTATAGGGCATGTTTCCAACACGTTCTGAGCGATAGGGGGGTTCCCCTCTCTCAGCCCCATTGGAGTCTGCCACGTGCAGGTGCGGGCACTCTCCAGTCTCAGAGAGGTAGGTTGGTGCCTCACGCTCTGAGATGGGTTGCTCCACAGCCACACACCCAGGGAAGTGAGTAGCCGGGAGTAGACTGCTCGTCTCCTCTGGGTTGTTTGTGTGTGTTCCATCCGGCTTTTTAAGCGTGCAGGTGCCGTTTGAGTGGTCTTTGGAGAGGGCTTTTTGCAGCCTAAGAGCTTCCGGAAGAGATGGGATCTGCCCGCAGTGTTGACGCCACGTAGCCCGTTTTGACCTTCTCAGCTCTTTATTTTAGAGCGTCAAAGCAGTTGTGTAGGAGTCCCATGAGGCCCTCCCACTCCTCGTTTTATTGAAGAGCCTGCGCGCAGCCTTTTTGAAATTGTCAAGGCTTTTGTTCCACCAGGGAACAGTCCTTCCGGTCTAGCGTACCTTTTGGTCGCAGCTGGCGTGATATGCTGACTCAACTTTTGTATGAAGCACAGTAGCTTCACGCTCTAACTCGTCTATGGATGTTATCGGACGGGTTGAGCAGTCTCTGGATTGCTCAAGTTCAAAGCAGAAGAGATCCGAGTTGGTTTTCCTGGGATTTCTGGTGACTAGGCTACATTGCAAGGCACATCCTATGTCAAATCTAATGTGTTGGTGATCTGACATAGTGATCTCACTTGCAACGTGCCAGTTTGAGACAACGGACAACAGATTTATACTACAGAGAGTCAGGTCAAGGACTTCGTCTCTAATGGCATTAATGAATGTAGGTTCGCTGCCCTGGTTTAGTAATCCTATGTTATTACTAATAATGTATTCAAGAAGGTACTCACCCCTCTTGTTGATGTCACTGCTCCCCCAGACCGTGTGGTGAGCATTGGCATCCTTTCGGGACTGCAATCTACATTGGAGATGGTTCTGCACAGACTGAAGTAAGTTTGCAGGAGAAGTTCCGTTTTCTCCTCCTCGTACTCGGTGAATGACCCATCTGCCCTATTCAGACAAAGTTCAGTAAGTCCTTTGCCTTTCGAGATTGCCTTAAACACTCTGGCCGCAGGTGCGGCTTGCTCTATGGTGTAACAAAATTTCCGAAAGTGAGCACGCTTACTGTACCGGATTTCTTTGTTATATTCTGTCAGCTTTTTGGTGTATAATTCCCAAGTGGCGCTGTTCCTTTTAGCTGTGTTAAACAGACCTTCCAGTTGCGAATCAACCGGAAGCCCCCTTTATCCCGAAAGTGATGTCTAGTACTTCAGCCCTGGTTTTGGTAATAAACGTGGGTTCAGCCCCCACATTGAAAACTGTAAGATCCCTAGATTCAAGATAATCTAGTAAACACTCACGTTTACTGTTGTTGTCCGTGCTGCCCAATGCAACACTGCGCGCATTGGCATCACACCCTAGTAGTAGGGGTATCCTTTTGCTGCTGCAATGTTGCGCCAGATCCTGAACCTCTGGTGGAGGACATCAGACATGTCTTCTGGGAAGTATGCCGACGCCACCACAATACTCGTGCTCGCTAGTGATCAAAGAGAGTTAATATCCTTTCGCACCAAGATAACTGCGGCTCAAGTAAGTTGTTATATGACCGCAGTGGAGGTGCTCCTTGCGCGGCTGTCCTTCTGGATAGAAACGTAAAGCACTTCCCTCTAACCAACTTTATCTGCAGGGATCTGGTTGCAACGGCCATAGAGGTGGCGAGAGCGGAAGGCGTTCGAAGGGTGGGAAACACGTGGTTATGGGCTGCGACGCTAATGCGCATCACAGAATATGGGGTAGCAGTGATGTCAACAACCTACGTGAGTGCTTTTTTGAATATATATTGTGTAGTCAACTACATGTAGTCATTAGAGGGTGCAAACCAACTTTCATAATTGCTATCCGGGAGGAGGTCTTAGATCTCACCTTGGCTAGCAATTTCCTATCCGATTGCATAACTGGAGGGTTACCGACGAGGCCACCTGGCCAAACGGAACTCAATACTTCGCTATACAATCGGAAGAAAACCAACTGGATCATGTTCACAGCCTCTGTGGCTATGAAAGCTGACCAACTCATCACCAACTTTGCGTCTGTGAGTGTCATAGAAATGGCTGCTGACCAGCTTCATGATGTGCTAACCACTTCCTTCCAGGACAGCTCAGTCCTAACCCGTCACCGGTCAAACCGCGAGGTCCCCTGGTGGAGTGATAGGCTTGCGAATCAGAGACAGGAAGTTCGCAGGCTCTTCAATAGAGCCAAGGCGAATCGGAACTACTGGGACACTTATAGGAGTGCTCTCACGGAGTATAACAAAAATATTAGAAGAGCTAAGCGGGAAAACTGGCGCAACTACTGCGAAAGTGTGCAGGCACTACCGGAAGCACCTAGACTGCAAAAGGTCTTTGCTAAGGGCTCAACAAATGGGGTGGGGCTTCAAAGGAGAACAGATGGTTCTTTCACCCAGGACCGCAAGGAAACGCTAGAGCTTTTGCTTCAGGTGCATTTCCCAGGGTCTCGGATATACACGCATGGCGTACCAAATGGGTTATCCACTCCACCGAATAGGCGCGACAACAGTCTGTCCGGTATTATCTTCGATCCTGACAAGGTCAGGTGGGCAGTCAAATCTTTTAGCCCCTTCAAAGCCCCGGGGGGTGATCAGATTTTTCCAGCCTTGCTACAACATAGCATTGAGATAATTATCTCCCCACTTGTCGGTCTGCTTAGAGCCAGCTTTGCATGGGGATATATACCACAATCTTGGAGGAGAGTCAACGTGGTTTTTATTCCTAAACAAGGCAACCGGGCTCTTGACCAACCCAAGTCATACAGACCGATAAGCCTTTCGTCTTTCTTTCTCAAGACTGCGGAGCGGCTTGTGGACTTGCACGTAAGGTGCACTCTCCAGACCACCAAGCCGTTACACAAAACCCAATTCGTCTACATCAAAGGCGGATCGACAGAGGTCGCTCTTCACCACTTAGTCAGCAAGATCGAGAAATCCTTCAAATCCAAAGAAATTGCTCTGTGCTCCTTCCTGGACATGGAAGGTGCTTTTGACAACACTGGCTATCAGTCAATCTCCGAGCTCTATCTCGTAGGAATATTGATGCGGCAACCGTAGCCTGGATAGAAGCCATGCTACGACAACGGGAAATATCTTCCACGCTAGATGCGACAACGGTCCGCATTAACGCGGCTAGAGGGTGTCCACAAGGCGGAGTGCTGTCTCCCCTATTATGGTCACTTGTGGTGGACGAACTTCTAGAAATACTACACAACCAGGGAATCGATGCCATTGGGTATGCCGACGACCTGGCCATTGTAGTCACAGGGAAGTTCGGCAACACTGTCTCCGAATTGATGCAAAGGGCACTCAATTTGGTTCTCGACTGGTGCACAAACGTGGGCCTCAACATCAATCCGCACAAGGCGGTTGTCGTACCGTTTACCAAACGGTACACCAATGACATTGGCCTCCTTGCCATTGGGGGGACCCCCGTAGAGCTCTCCAGGGAGGTCAAATATCTGGGAGTTGTTCTAGATAAGCGACTTAACTGGAACTCGCACCTCAACAAGACGATTACCAAGGCCACTAATGCTTTATGGGCATGTCGTAGACTATATGGTAAGACGTGGGGCCTTGACTCCAAATCCATCATGTGGCTTTACTGCATGATGGTCAGGCCTGTTTTGACCTATGCTGCTCTGGTGTGGTGGCCCAAGGTACAGCAGGTCTCGGCCATTCAGAAATGTAGCAAGTTGCAGCGGCTAGTGTGTGCATCTCTATCGGGAGCTCTACGCACATGCCCAACTGTGGCGATAGAGAAAATCATTGGATTAACTCCGCTACACATTCACATACAAGAAGGAGCCGCTAGAAGCCTTCTTAGAATCAAGCTCACATCTGGGTTACTGACAGATGATGCTGGTCATGTTAGGATTTTAAAACATGTTTCTGGCTTAGAGATCTGCAGCCAAACAGATCTCATGACCACGAAACTCTACTTCGGGGCGAAATTTAGGACTCTCATCCCAGACCGTAGGGCGTGGGATAATGGTAACCCTTGCTGTGACCCCGGCAGCCTGCAATGGTTCACTGATGGGTCCAAAACTGAGCAAGGGGCGGGTGCTGGGATCTTTGGACCTAACACCAGAGTCTCGATTCCACTAGGTAAATGGCCCAGTGTTTTTCAATCAGAGATTCATGCCATTGAGGCCTGCTCCAAACTCATCCTTGCCAAAAGAATGAGAGGAGCTACAATAAATATCTATTCGGATAGCCAAGCGGCGATTAAAGCGCTATCCTCTTGGAGGATAAGCTCCAAACTCGTCGCGGACTGCTGGACCAGCCTCCAGCAACTCTCCACTGGGAACAGGGTAACTTTGTGTTGGGTTCCCGGTCATGCCGGAATTCCCGGCAACGAAAACGGTGATGAGCTGGCAAGAGCCGGCGCAGCGACTCCTTTACACGGTCCGGAGCCTTTGTGTGGCTTAGGGCTTAGGCCGCAGCCAACGATATGGTTGGGAGATGGGTCAAAGGAGCTAAGTCCAGGCATTGAATATCCAGCTCAGGATGTCGTCAAGCTAAAGAGCTGATACATCCACTTTTGGGCAGGAACACTGATGGATGTTCCAGGATGGACCTAAGACTATTGGTAGCCTACCAATGTCTTAAACTACCATCTTCACAAGATGCGTCTGTCCTCGGATACGGAGTGCAGGCTCTGTAAAGAAGACGACGAGACGACCAAACACATTCTTTGTGAGTGTCCAGCCATTATTTGGTCCAGAAGGAGGCACCTGCATAGCGAGCTCTTGACAGCTTCGCAGATCAGGCAAGCCTCGACCAGAGACCTGCTAGCCTTCATAAGGGAGGCTGAGCAACTCTTGTCTCATTAGGGAGCAACATAGGCACAAAAGATCGCTCGGTCGCAGTGCCTTAAGTCTCTGTAGGGAGATCTCCCCCCCAACATTTATTTATTTACCTCCCTGATGTGCTGGTCGATTATCTTCTCCATAGTTTTAAGAAAGAAGGAGCTAAGGCTAATCGGTCGATATGATTTAGGCAATTGGGAATCTTTCTTCCCTACCTTTGGGATAAACACGACTTTTACTTTAGCCCAGTTTCTTGGTATGTGTCCAAGCAAGAGACTGGCTCGAAATAGACTGACCAGGGGAGTGCGATTAGGTGCAGTCCCCGCTGCAACAAGCATGGATAGATCCCATCTGGTCCAGGTGATTTGTATGGGCTGAAACTTTGTAATGCCTATTTTACGCTATTTTGATGAAACAGTCTATAGGGCATGTTTCCAACACGTTCTGAGCGATAGGGGGGTTCCCCTCTCTCAGCCCCATTGGAGTCTGCCACGTGCAGGTGCGGGCACTCTCCAGTCTCAGAGAGGTAGGTTGGTGCCTCACGCTCTGAGATGGGTTGCTCCACAGCCACACACCCAGGGAAGTGAGTAGCCGGGAGTAGACTGCTCGTCTCCTCTGGGTTGTTTGTGTGTGTTCCATCCGGCTTTTTAAGCGTGCAGGTGCCGTTTGAGTGGTCTTTGGAGAGGGCTTTTTGCAGCCTAAGAGCTTCCGGAAGAGATGGGATCTGCCCGCAGTGTTGACGCCACGTAGCCCGTTTTGACCTTCTCAGCTCTTTATTTTAGAGCGTCAAAGCAGTTGTGTAGGAGTCCCATGAGGCCCTCCCACTCCTCGTTTTATTGAAGAGCCTGCGCGCAGCCTTTTTGAAATTGTCAAGGCTTTTGTTCCACCAGGGAACAGTCCTTCCGGTCTAGCGTACCTTTTGGTCGCAGCTGGCGTGATATGCTGACTCAACTTTTGTATGAAGCACAGTAGCTTCACGCTCTAACTCGTCTATGGATGTTATCGGACGGGTTGAGCAGTCTCTGGATTGCTCAAGTTCAAAGCAGAAGAGATCCGAGTTGGTTTTCCTGGGATTTCTGGTGACTAGGCTACATTGCAAGGCACATCCTATGTCAAATCTAATGTGTTGGTGATCTGACATAGTGATCTCACTTGCAACGTGCCAGTTTGAGACAACGGACAACAGATTTATACTACAGAGAGTCAGGTCAAGGACTTCGTCTCTAATGGCATTAATGAATGTAGGTTCGCTGCCCTGGTTTAGTAATCCTATGTTATTACTAATAATGTATTCAAGAAGGTACTCACCCCTCTTGTTGATGTCACTGCTCCCCCAGACCGTGTGGTGAGCATTGGCATCCTTTCGGGACTGCAATCTACATTGGAGATGGTTCTGCACAGACTGAAGTGAGTTTGCAGGAGAAGTTCCGTTTTCTCCTCCTCGTACTCGGTGAATGACCCATCTGCCCTATTCAGACAAAGTTCAGTAAGTCCTTTGCCTTTCGAGATTGCCTTAAACACTCTGGCCGCAGGTGCGGCTTGCTCTATGGTGTAACAAAATTTCCGAAAGTGAGCACGCTTACTGTACCGGATTTCTTTGTTATATTCTGTCAGCTTTTTGGTGTATAATTCCCAAGTGGCGCTGTTCCTTTTAGCTGTGTTAAACAGACCTTCCAGTTGCGAATCAACCGGAAGCCCCCCTTTATCCCGAAAGTGATGTCTAGTACTTCAGCCCTGGTTTTGGTAATAAACGTGGGTTCAGCCCCCACATTGAAAACTGTAAGATCCCTAGATTCAAGATAATCTAGTAAACACTCACGTTTACTGTTGTTGTCCGTGCTGCCCAATGCAACACTGCGCGCATTGGCATCACACCCTAGTAGTAGGGGTATCCTTTTGCTGCTGCAATGTTGCGCCAGATCCTGAACCTCTGGTGGAGGACATCAGACATGTCTCCTGGGAAGTATGCCGACGCCACCACAATACTCGTGCTCGCTAGTGATCAAAGAGAGTTAATATCCTTTCGCACCAAGATAACTGCGGCTCAAGTAAGTTGTTATATGACCGCAGTGGAGGTGCTCCTTGCGCGGCTGTCCTTCTGGATAGAAACGTAAAGCACTTCCCTCTAACCAACTTTATCTGCAGGGATCTGGTTGCAACGGCCATAGAGGTGGCGAGAGCGGAAGGCGTTCGAAGGGTGGGAAACACGTGGTTATGGGCTGCGACGCTAATGCGCATCACAGAATATGGGGTAGCAGTGATGTCAACAACCTACTTGAGTGCTTTTTTGAATATATATTGTGTAGTCAACTACATGTAGTCATTAGAGGGTGCAAACCAACTTTCATAATTGCTATCCGGGAGGAGGTCTTAGATCTCACCTTGGCTAGCAATTTCCTATCCGATTGCATAACTGGAGGGTTACCGACGAGGCCACGCTATCAGACCACCAGCACATCCGGTTTGATTTACCTGGCCAAACGGAACTCAATACTTCGCTATACAATCGGAAGAAAACCAACTGGATCATGTTCACAGCCTCTGTGGCTATGAAAGCTGACCAACTCATCACCAACTTTGCGTCTGTGAGTGTCATAGAAATGGCTGCTGACCAGCTTCATGATGTGCTAACCACTTCCTTCCAGGACAGCTCAGTCCTAACCCGTCACCGGTCAAACCGCGAGGTCCCCTGGTGGAGTGATAGGCTTGCGAATCAGAGACAGGAAGTTCGCAGGCTCTTCAATAGAGCCAAGGCGAATCGGAACTACTGGGACACTTATAGGAGTGCTCTCACGGAGTATAACAAAAATATTAGAAGAGCTAAGCGGGAAAACTGGCGCAACTACTGCGAAAGTGTGCAGGCACTACCGGAAGCATCTAGACTGCAAAAGGTCTTTGCTAAGGGCTCAACAAATGGGGTGGGGCTTCAAAGGAGAACAGATGGTTCTTTCACCCAGGACAGCAAGGAAACGCTAGAGCTTTTGCTTCAGGTGCATTTCCCAGGGTCTCGGATATACACGCATGGCGTACCAAATGGGTTATCCACTCCGCCGAATAGGCGCGACAACAGTCTGTCCGGTATTATCTTCGATCCTGACAAGGTCAGGTGGGCAGTCAAATCTTTTAGCCCCTTCAAAGCCCCGGGGGGTGATCAGATTTTTCCAGCCTTGCTACAACATAGCATTGAGATAATTATCTCCCCACTTGTCGGTCTGCTTAGAGCCAGATTTGCATGGGGATATATACCACAATCTTGGAGGAGAGTCAACGTGGTATTTATTTCTAAACAAGGCAACCGAGCTCTTGACCAATCCAATTCATTCAGACCGATAAGTCTTTCGTCTTTCTTTCTCAAGACTGCGGAGTGGATAGCCAAGCGGCTAGTGGACCTGCATGTGAGGTGCACCCTCCAGGCCACCAATTTGCCTATATCAAAGGCGGATCGGCAGAGGTCACTCTTCACCACTTAGTCGGCAAGATCGAGAAATCTTTCAAATCTAAGGAAATTGCTTTGTGCTCCTTCCTGAACGTGGAAGGTGCTTTCGACAACACTGATAAGTCAATATCCAGAGCTCTATGTTATAGAAACATTGATGCAGTTACCATAGCCTGGATAGAAGTTATGCTACGACAACGTGAAATATCTTCCACGTTAGAAGCGACAACGGTCGGTATTAACACGGCCAGAGCGTTTCCACAAGGCGGAGTATTGTCTCCCCTATTATGATCACTTTGTGACGCGTGCCGCGCACAATGATAATAATATTCAAATTCAAACAAAGTACGCGCGCGCGCCCAAACGAGCCAAGGGTCACTCTAGACCAGAGCTCCGGCCACACTAAGTCGGGCAAATCGAAAGCCCAAGCGGGCACACTAAACCCAGCTAAGCGCTATATAAAGCGGGCGGCTGGCCTTAGAATAATCATTCAGTGGTCGGCGTCGACCAAGACGGAAGTCCAGCGAGCAGCAACCAGGCCTCCAACCCAGGATTAGGATCCAGCGGTAACTAGGAGTAAGACTCTAAGTACACTAAGTATTCTGCTGACGGTTTCGTCCTGCTTTATTAATACTACGTATTTTGCTGACGGTTTCGTCCTGCTTTATTAATACTACGTATTTTGCTGACGGTTTCGTCCTACTTTAACCATATTACGTATTCTGCTGACGGTTTCGTCCTGCTATATCCATCTTACGTATTCTGCTGACGGTTTCGTCCTGCTATATCAACCTTACGTATTCCGCTGACGGTTTCGTCCTGCTATATCAACCTTACGTATTCCGCTGACGGTTTCGTCCTACTATATCAACCTTACGTATTCTGCTGACGGTTTCGTCCTACGGTATCAACCTCTATCCCAGCCAGAAGCGAGGGACCCCCTACACGGATACCGGACACGCGGAGCTTCACCCAGGACACGGACGCTCGTCGGCAACCGCCGTGGACAATCGGCCACACCATCTTAGCAGCCAGTTGTATGACTCTGTCAAGAAAACCAATAAACTTCGTATATCTATAAGCCTAGTTAAGGTTAAACTCTGCGCGTTATCACTGGGACACGAGTCGGGGATTCCTTTCTAGCACCACTATCCTGAACCAAATAAATGTCCTGGATGACCCTGGCCAGCACTGACTATCCGAGGCAAGGCTGAACGTCACAACTTGTAGTAGACGAACTCCTAGAAAAACTACACAACCAGGGGATCGATGCCATTGGGTATGCAGACGACCTGGCCACTATAGTCACAGGGAAGGTCGGCAACACCGTCACCGAACTGATGCAAAGGGCACTCAATTTGGTTCTCGACTGGTGCAAAAACGTGGGTCTCAAGATCACTCCGCACAAGGCGGTTATTGTGCCGTTTACCAAACGGTGCATCAATGACATTGGCCTCCTTGTTATAATAAGACACATAAGACACTTTAGGTTTCTGTTTATATTATTTGGTTTTATTTAATTGGAGCAGGCAAGGTCCCGCTCCAATGAAAGTGATTTTATTAAGTTGGAAGTGGAGCAGGGAAGGTCCCGCTCCACTCCGATCATGGATCGTCAATGCTCTTGGCTTTTATATACGATCGGTTCTTAGCTTAATTCGGGGAAGCAGCGCTGCCGGCGTAGGCTGGAGCGCTGCGACGCTTATATACATAACTTATATGTAGATATATAAAGATTGTCGTCGAGAGACGGCAAAGGAGGAGTTGGAATGCCGTGGGTACACATAGCAGCGTTTGGCCAGCGTGAGAACGCTGACTATGCATTTATACTTTGGAGCCTTCAAGTGGACGATCATGTTACGTCCGACTTGGGCCTTATTGGTTGCATAAACAAAGTAACAAAGTGTTGCTATGTGTTTGTATGTATGTTCTGAATATTACATAGGCGCATACTACATCTCCCTCCTTTTGAAAAATAACGTAACCTAGTGAAGTTATTTTGATTAATGAATGCAAATATAAATTTTTTTTTTTTTTTCATATGATTTGGTTTATATATTTTTTGTATATATGTATATATATATATATATATTTTTTTTTTACTAATATATTTTTTGGTATATATGTATATATAGGTATATATTATTATTATTATTTTTTTTTGTTGTTTTTTTTTTTGTTTTTACTAATATATATTTTTGTTTTGTTTATTGTGTTTTGTTTTTCTCTTTTTTTTTTTTTTTAATTTGATTTGGTTTACTTTAAAGATTAATTTTTAATTAACAATGGGAATTTTAAAATTTTTTTTTTTGTATAATATATTAAATTACAAATAATATTTAAATGTAGATAAGTATTTTTGTCTTAGCATGGCCATACTAACAACAATTATGAAATAAACATTCTTAATCTATCCTTTGTTTTTATTATTATTTGGTTTATATATGTTTTGGTTTATTTTTATTTTTTTCAAATTTACTAAGGTCAAGGTCAGGGTTTTCTGCAGTATATGTTGTGTTGTTGGTTTTCACATAACTGCACAAGTCATTGTTAATTGAATTTTTTTTTTCTTTTTCCTTGTCCGAAATGAACGTCTTCATTGGACTGTACTTTAGAATAAAACTTTCAAAAATTGCTTTATGCAACTTCTTATGGTTGCACTTTTATTTGCAATTGGAATGGCAAGTAAATATTTTGTTAGGTCGCCGAATAAAGTGACTGCGTATTCATTGCCAGACTCAGATTTGGGTAGCGGACTAATTGTATCCACTCTCACTCTGTCGAAAGCTTTAGTTGGTGTGTCTGTTAGGGTCATAGTTCTTTTTGGTGCGTCGTTGTTTTCGACGTAAGGCATTTAGGACATCTACAGATATACTCTTGTATTTCACGAGTTTATTTTTACTATGGTAGTGTCTTTTACTTTGGCCAAGTTTTATTTATGCCATTATGACCTCTTTTTATTTGTTTTATTATGTAGTGTAGACAGTAGCTTCTTCTTGGGTCACCGGGTTGAGTAGCTACTCTCAATGAATTTTATTGCCCATTATATTGAAATTATCTATTGTAACATGTACAAAGATATTTTCCCGCGGTGCCATTTGAGTTTGCATATTTTATATACCGGCTTGCATTTCAAGCCTTTGGAAAAATTGACCTAAGTCAAGGACTCCATTGGTCTATAAATCGCTAACTTCTTATCTTGCAATAATTTTCTTATCATGTTTAAAGAAACATAACATAGTTTTTTATATGCAAGGTCACTACTTTTCATACTCCGTCATTTTTAATGACGTTGGGCTTGAAGCTTTTCAGTAGATCTTGGCTAGGCAATTCTACTTTTTCTATTCGTTATTTCCCTGCGCAGGATTTCTGTCTACTTTGTTGCCTGGTAGTGACTTTCGGTCTTTATTTGTAAGTCTTTTTTAAATTTTGTTTTTTTTCTTTTTTTCGTGACTTTAATATGTTACATAACATTATATGTATGTATTATATATAATAAGTCAAACTTCTTTGGTCTGTTATCGCTGTAAAGTGCTTGCCATAAATATAGTTTTGAGATTCTTTGAATAAAGAGCACAAGCTCCATAACTTAAAAGTAACTTTCATTTTACATAATCTAGTTATGTGCCGTGAATAGTCGGCGAAGTTTTCAATGAAACGTCTATTAAAATTGCAAAATGCAACAAATCTTCTAGCGCTGTCCGCGTCATGCGGTATTGGATAATCTTTAATGACATCATTTTTTTGGCAGAATTCATCTAGCTGTACGTCTATGACCGAGAAAGGTTACTTCGTGCAAGAAAAGTTAGCACTTTGTGGATGTAGCTTTAGATTATGGATTCTGCATAGATTAAAATATTTATCAAATTCTTGAACATATGATTTTCCAAACAACTATTTGCTATTAGGTTATCCATGTACAAGATTGCTTCTGATGGCTGGAGGCCTGAGAATGCTAGTTTAGCCATCATTCTCTGGAAATAATTTGGCGCTATTTTAAACCCAAAGTTAGTCGCGTGAAGCGATACGAACCATTGTCCGTTGAAAAGACGTTATATTTCTTGATTACATACTTATGTGTATATTCCCCTGAACTTACAGTTGACTGGTAAGGTTTTCAGGAGTAATGATAAGTAATAAATTGGCTAGCATTTTAGCAATAAAGGAACAGCAACTCCGGCACTTCTTCCAAAGGCCAATAATCGACCAGGTTGCAAGTAGCCTGAGGCTACTAAATGAGTACAGACTCTTTACCCAAAATATTGTAAGCCTATTTAATTTTGATACTCGCCCTAACAGGGGGCGGTAAGGCTTTCTTGGACTTTAGTTTTCCGAGTCGGAATCAGAAAATGACACTCGGCTGTAGTAGGGGAAAGGTGGCAGGTGTGGACATAGTTTTGTTTTTCGCTGATATCTTTTTGACTGGAGCATATTATGCGGACATGTGCATATCAATGGAAAGCTAGAGACCTTAGCTAACTAGTTTTTGAATAATTACAGTGATATCTATCACTGAAAGAAAAATTTTAAAGTTTTGTAAAATAGTCATTTTTGCCTATTTCAAATTTTGGGGGGTTGTGGACACCTTTATAGAATGTGCTAAAATTAGGAAAGTATCAAGTTAAACGTAATCAAATGAAGTTAAAATGGAAGTTTATTCATTTGTAAAGCAAAAAAAATACTACGCCTGACATCATTCCCAATCAGAATCACAATTCGCGCATGTGAAATAGCTGGCACGCATGTCACCACACTTCAAGTGCACTGGCCGATCACAATCATTGCAGTGAACGAAGTTTTGGGCGGTCAATTTTTTGGCAACAAACATCGAAGAAAAGAATATAAACACCATTAAAATATATTTATTTATATATCTGTACTTATAATTCGATCAACGGCGATATTTTAAGATTTGTCAAACAAAAATAGGGTGTCCACAACCCCTACATTTAGGTGTTCACACCTGCCTTAAGCAGTCGTTTTAAAATCATATGAAAAAAGTTTTTATTGTGAAAATTTTGTCCAAACTCGGACTGGAATCTTTAACATAACTAAATTTCACGTCAAAAATCGATTGCACTACCTTCTTAATTAAAATTAAGGTGACACTTTTAAAAACGTGAAAAACTTTTGTGTTTTTTCACGGTGAAAATTCATTTTCCGCCACACAAAGCAGACGCGTCCGTTCCGTTTGGTATAAGGCACAAAACAATCGAGCTTCAATAGCGCACACATGACATTTGACAGATCCATATATCTGTCCTGTGTCAAAAGTTACACCGGGGTGTCCGCAACCCCCCCCTGTCCACTGCTGCCACCTTTACCCTAAAGAAATCGGTAAATTTTCCAAAATCGTGATAAAGTAATAATTGAACTTTATGTTATATAAATTTATTTATTTTTCATATATTTATTTTTTTTTTTGTATATATATATATATCAATTTAGGTTCAATACAATTTTTTTTTTCATAATAAAGACCAATTTAGTGTGATTTTATTAGAAAGACCAAATATTTTCTGTGTTTATTAAGAAAATATTTATTGAAAAAAATATTAATTTATTTTAATTTATAATTCATAAGAAAATTAACAATTTAAGCTCTTAAGCTTCACTTCATAAGTCATTGATAAATAATTAAACGGAATAAGGAAATAAACAGAATAAGCCTGTTTTGCAAAATTTTGATACTTAAACTTCCCTCCTAGTCCGAATTAGTTCGTGCTCCGTGTTTAAATTAATTAATAATGGTGAGATCGCCGGAGCGGTCCATACGACTATATTGATTTTTAAGCTTGCTTCCAAGCCGCCATTTGCTTGTGCTCGAGTTGTGTAAAATAAGCAGTGTTTAAATTTGAAAAATAAAAATATAAATGGAAGAATAAATATTTAAAGACCACAAATCATATATAAACCAATAATTAAATGGTATGATCAACCATCAAAAATCATATTTAAATCAATAGTAATCAATTCCTCCTGTGAATGTACATAAATCCTACCTTACTTTTCTAGTTTACAGGCTATGCTGCTCTTGCAAAGGTTCCGTCATGTTACTTTTTTTTAATTAATTGGTGTGCCTCACGGGCAACAAAAAAATAAATGTTTCTTCCGTTGGTCCTTGCTCCTCCCCGTGGCCTGCGTGCTCACTTGTTGATTACGTGCTATGTCTGCCTTGCTCCGCCGTGTGTCTCGCACGGCTTTTATCATCTGCTCGATTTCTGCCGTATGCCGTCTCCGTTAGCTTTGTTGTTACGGTTTTCTCGCGTATGCGTTGCTCACGCGCGGTCTGCCTCCACGTGTCTGCTGCTGCTCACACATGTTCTCGCCGTATGCCTTAGCTCCATCGGCGCGGTCTGCCTCCACGCTCTTGCTCTGCTGAAGTGGCTACGGCGAACTGCTTGCAATTTGAGCATTACACACTTTTGATTCGATAAGTTTCTTGTTTTTCATTATTTTAATATTTGTTAATTGTTCACTCGATGTTGCTCCAATTTTTTTTTTTGCTTTCGCTCGTTTTGGTGCTCATATTTTTTCACATTTTCAATTTTTTTCGGTTTTTTTTCACATTTTCACCTTTTTTTCGGTCTTTGTCACATGTCATAATAAGACACTGTCACGGTCGCCATATAATAAGACACATAAGACACTTTAGGTTTCTGTTTATATTATTTGGTTTTATTTAATTGGAGCGGCAAGGTCCCGCTCCAATGAAAGTGATTTTATTAAGTTGGAAGTGGAGCGGAAGTCCCGCTCCCTCCGATCATGGATCGTCAATGCTCTTGGCTTTTATATACGATCGGTTCTTAGCTTTCGGGGAAGCAGCGCTGCCGGCGTAGGCTGAGCGCTGCGACGCTTTATACATAACTTATATGTAGATATATAAAGATTGTCGTCAGAGACGGCAAAGGAGGAGTTGGAATGCCGTGGGTAACATGCAGCGTTTGGCCGCGTGAGAACGCTGACTATGCATTTATACTTTGAGCCTTCAGTGGACGATCATGTTACGTCCGACTTGGGCCTTATTGTTGCATAAACAAAGTAACAAGTGTTGCTATGTGTTTGTATGTATGTTCTGAATATTACATAGGCGCATACTACATTGTCATTGGGGGGACCCCCGTAGAACTCTCCAGCGAGGTCAAATATCTGGGAGTTGTTCTAGCTAAGCGGCTTAACTGGAACTCGCACCTCAACAAAACTATTACCAAGGCCTCTAATGCTTAATGGGCATGTCGTAGATTATATGGTAAAACGTGGGGCCTTGACTCCAAATCCATCCTGTGGCTTTACTGCATGATGGTCAGGCCTATTATGACCTATGCTGCTCTTGTGTGGTGGCCCAAGGTACAGCAGGTCTCGGCCATATAGAACTGTAGCAAGTTGCTCTCTGTCGAGAGCTTCACGCATATGCCCAACTGTGGCTATGGAGAAAATCATAGAATTGACTCCGCTACACATTCATATACAAGGAGCCGCTAAAAGCCTTCTTAGAATCAAACTCACATCTGGGTTACTGACAAATGAAGCTGGTCATGTCAGTATTTTGAGTAATGTTTCTGGCTTAGTGATCTGCAGCCGAACAGATCCCATGACCACGAAGCTTTACTTTAGGGCGAAATTTAGGACTCTCTTCCCAGATCGTAGGGCATGGGATAATGGTAACCCTTGCTGTGACCCGGTAGCCTGCAGTGGTTCACTGATGGGTCCAAAACTGAGCAAGGGGCGGGTGCGGGGGTCTTTGGACCTAACGCCAGAGTCTCGATTGCACTGGGCAAATGGCCCATTGTTTTCCAATCAGAGATTCATGCCATTGAGGCCTGCTCTAAACTCATCCTTGACAAAAGGATGAGAGGAGCTACAATAAATATCTACTCAGATAGCCAAGCGGCTATCAAAGCTCTATCCTCTTGGAGGATAAGCTCCAAACTCATCGCAGACTGCAGGACCAGCCTCCAGCAGCTATCCACCGTGAACAGGGTAACTATGTCTTGGGTTCCCGGCAACGAAAATGCTGATGAGCTGACAAAAGTCGGCTTAGCGACTCCTTTACACGGCCCGGAGCCTTTGTGTGGCTTAGGGTGGGCCGCTGCCAACGATATGAATATTGAAAAAAAAAATCATTTTATATTCATTAATAAACAATACATTTATATTTTAAAGCACTATTTTGTAGGTCTTTTCATTTTCCCACAACAAATTCTCAAAGATTGCACTTATTTCGGGAAAATATAAAATAACCTCCCCTTAAGTTAGTTACATGTATGCAGCCGAATAAAGCTGACGCGCATTGTGCCCTCAATTTACCCCACGACGCCCTCGCATTTTTCACTCCAATTTCTTCGCTTCGCGCTAAGGGAATTTTCCTCCAATTTAAGAACATCTTTAGCGGAAGGACGCCCCCCTACAAATACCATCTAACAACACAAAATTTTCAACTTCACCAATTTCCAACTTCTCTCGCACTTGACGTATTTCGGGATCTCTTATCTGTTTGGCCTGCAACAGTAAATCAAAATCATAGTAGGATGCACCTACAATTCAAACGTTATCCTCAACCTCCGGGGCAAACCTAACGGATTTAACACGTTTTATAGGATGACAAGATTGATCGCATTTCCTAGATTAAGAAGGTCTCGTAGTTCCAGATGGTTCAGAAAGAAAAGAAAATAAGTTGGTAGGTAGGGTGCAACAGAGGAAAACACAGAGTTGTTTGTTTGTTTCTCCGGTGAAAAGAACGAATGATTCAATTTGCATTTCCTATTCCCTCAAACCGAATGCTTTAACTGGTATGAAAACTTTATTGAAACACACAAAAAATAGAAAATTAATCGCACTTCTGGCGATGATCGACACACTCTAATATAAGAACTCGTAATTGTTGTAGATTGTTGGATAAATATGAAATAAAAATAAAAATGATCTCCTTGGGACCGACAAAAATCGACAAAACCGACAACCGACAAAAATCAAGTGGACGCTTTTACATAACAAAATACATAATTTTCATCAAATTATTGCAAATACTCACTGGCTGTAGAGTACCCGCAAAGTTATAATCTAAAAGGCCCTAAGAAAGGCAAGGTCAGACCTAGTTTTTGACTAGTTTCTAAAGAGGAATCCTTAAGATACGCGTATCGGCCCCTGGACCATCCATAACGGTGCAAGAAAAGACCGGGTTTCTGCGGAGATACTTCTCCAATGACAGCGCTTTGCTCTTTGTCAAAGCCATCTATATAGCACTTGGTGGCGTAGACGACGTGCAACAGTTTACTGTTCACGGGCTTCAGATTCTTCATGTCCACGTATTCCGAATTGCCAAAGTCGTAGTAGAATATCAAAGCCGTGTTGTCCTTGATCTCTTGGCAGACCCCGCGATACCATTTATTGTCCTCAGAATAGCGAGCTATGCATACTTCACCAATGCTAGGCACATAGTTGGCGACCATATTGTGGGCGCATTTACCGTGACTGTTCACCAAGTCGAACGAATTCTGCAAGCTCTTGGTCTCCGGCTCCAAATCGAAGTGGAGGGCGGTAAGGTAGCCAGAGTTTTCCAGTTCATGGCTACTCAGCACAATGAGGCTGATGTTGTCGCCCAAAGGCACAAGCTTCTGGTCAAATCTTTGAAATATAATCGTTTTACGGGCTGGGTCTCAACTGGGTGTGGAGATTTTGGCGGAGAAGGAGGCATGGTGGAACTGCTGAATCATCCGAGGAAAAGCGGCCTTGGGGGTTTCCGGCATTGGCACAAACATAAGCGACAGCATTCGGTTCACTAACGAGTTATTATTCATGCATATTTGTGGCCGGAGGGCCGAGAGGAGAGGAAAGAAAGATTTCAGAGTTCGCTCTCTAGTCGGAGTCAAACGAACTCCGACTCGAACTGCTAATTCCACGCGGCCGGCTGTGCCTGGCCCGGCCAAGTTAAATTCATATATGGGCAATTCCATGATGTCGCACGGGATACCTTTACGCTTTTAAAGCAAAAAAAAAAGATACAAGTAAAGCAACTCAAATTTGGCGAGTAAATTTAAATTATTACTCTTCCATAGCTCTATTATTGGTGAAAAAGTTGAGTTCGGTCAACTTTTCATTTTCAAGATAATTGCAAAAAACTACCGATGTCGCACGGGACAAAAAATGGAAGTCGTTTTGTCGGCCTACCGTTTAAAGTCAAAGTTTAGCGAAACCTAAAGGAATATTTTAATGAGTCTAATTTTAAAATGTTGTGCCATCATTTATCTTAATAATGTTTTTGTCTTAAAGCAAAAAGATCGTTTACTTTTTTTTTAAATTGACTTTGTATCGATGTCGCACGGGACATGTTTTTCCATCGTACTTTTCATGATGCTTTTTTACTATTTAAGTAAATCAGAAAAGTATAAATGCGGTCACTTTTGACTCTTTGCAATCTCCCAGTGATGATAGAATGCAAAAGTCCAAGCAAAATTCCTCTGCTTTGGAAGTTTTTAACGAAACACAAGATGATCTTATTTATGGTGTTTTTCATCAAAAATTATGAAAAATCGCATTTGCGCGAGTATGTCTTCGAATATTTCGAAATTTGTTTTAGAATATGATAAAGGATTTCAAATTTGATCAATTGGAACATTTCTTAATGTTACTATGTTAAAACTATTAATTTTAGAGCATATTTTCTGTTTTTGCTGCGGTTGACCTTCTCGTGGAATTGCCCATATATATCTGAAATTTCCCAAGTGTCCGACGGAGAGCCAAACTGGCTTGAATGGCTGTATTTCTCTTCACAATAATTTAGTTCAAAATGAACTAATTTCTAATTACTTAAAATAGAGTCCGTCTGACCGTACTCTACCGGTGGCACCGCATCGAAGCTCGTCGAGATTTTCTAATCCTCAAAACACGCGGCCATTCTGGCCGCACTCGCAGCCACTTCGTTGCGGTTCACCGTTTCCCACTCACCCATTTCTCTCGCTTGTCCGCACATGCGCTAAGACAGCTGTCCTGGAATGCTCCGCTCCGCCGCTGGTCCTGGGCCAAGCGGTGCACGTTTTCCTCCCTCGTTGGGCACCTCCAATGTCACCCTTTCCGGGTTTTCCACCAGCATCTGGATTTTGTTCGTTTACTTTCCACAAACACCGACGTCGATGGCAGCCGCCGATCTCGATTTTTATTCGTTTATTTCACTGGTCTTTTCGCGAGTCTGTACTTTGCACTTTCGGTTTCTAACTTTTTCACGTCCGATTTCGATCGCTATCTGTCACCAATTCAACTCCGCTTCGCTTCGCGAAACTTCTCGCGGAGTTTTCGGGGTGGGTTTCGGTGGCGTGATCTCGCGCTTTCTCGCTCACTCCTCCACTTGCTCATCTTGGTGGATTCGTGGTGGATTTCGGTGCGTGTGCCTGTGTGTGTGTGTCCGTGTGCATTAGCCTTCCAGGCTAACGGAAGGAGCTCGGGCTAGAGATGATAGTTAGTATTTATTTACAGGGGTTTATAAGGTTATTTGTATTATTATTTATTTACATTGTTTATTAACATCCGTTATTATTTACATTATTTATATTATTATTTGGGTTATTTATGTGGGAGAGATATTTCCATATGTACATTGACGACGCCCTGGACAACGAGAACGCAAAGACGAAATACGAGGAAAACAGAAGTTGAAGACGACGATCGCAATAATACGAAGAAAACAGAAGTTGAACCACAAGGATTCGAAGAAAACAACGACGTATATCGACGATTCCAAGAAGGCAACGACGATAGCAATATAAACGGCGAGAACGTAGACGGGAGGAAGCAGTTTGTGACGAGAGCCGACAGAGGACGGTTGGAGTATTCGACGAGAGACGAACGCGATGACGCGAAGAATATTTTCTAAACATTAAACGATTTAATTACTTAAAACTATGTAAACTTAACCAAAACATTAATATATTAAATAATAACCCCACATTTATTCTATTATTTACATTATTATATTTGGATTATTGGATTATTTTTATTATACTTGTGATGGGCCGGCCCGCCTTTCACAAGTTCGACAAAGGGCAGTAGGAACATACGATTCAACAGAAATTTCGGTCTTAACAGGATCACAATACTTAACAAAGCACAAGGTTCAAAAGTTACAACATCTCTTGACGGAATCAGACACGGACCAGAAATTCCCTCCACTTCTCTTAGCAACTCTGTTTGGCTACTAAGCGCATCTTCATGGGCCATGTTTGACCTCGGCCTATGGGCTATATAATAATTAAAACTTTCCAATTCAAGATTTAGCGATTTTATATTAATGGTTTGAACCAAGGAACTTCAGTCGGTTACTATCAAAAAAGGATTTTGTTCCAGGTATATTCGGAAACGGCGCAGTGCATAAATGATTGCCAAGGACTCACGTATAAAACTATGATAACGAGATTCGGCTGCAGTGGCCTTTCTCGAGTAGATGACAACAGGGTGTAGTTTATTATTCGGCTGTCGCTGCAATAAAACAGCCCCAAATCCATGGGAACTCGCATCCGTATGCAATTCGGTTTCATAATGAGTACTAAAGATTGACAGGACGGGAGGACTCGATAAAGCTGTCCTTAACTGCAGGAATGCATTCTTTTCGGGAGCCGACATGGGAAATGGCCCCCCTTATCCAAGATCAATTAAAGGCTTTGGTACACGCAAAAAATTTGGAAGAAACTTTCTGAAATAAGAGAATAAACTTAGACAGGAATGTAACGTCTTGCTATTAATTGGTTCCAGATATTGCTTTATAGCAGTTAAATGTGTCTCGTTAGGCAAAATTCCTTGAACACTAACATCATAACCTAGGTATTCTATTCGCTTCTGCAGAAAACATCTTTTTTTTAATTTATATCAATATGGTGCTAAAATAATATCATTCAAATAAATTACGATCTGACTGTTTTTTCCAAAGTCTCTCAGGGCTTCGGAAATTAATCTTTGGAAAACGGCACCAACGGAATCATTCTTAAACCCAAAAGGCATCCTCAAGTATTCAACTGCCCATCCGAAGTTACAACGGATTCACGGATTCTGGTTCAGCACCTATGTGGTGAAAGCCACTTTTAAGGTCTATAACTGAAAACCGGATTTACCCTGAAGGTATTTTAGGCAATCTTCGATAAGTGGTACCGGAAAATTATCACTAGCGGTCTTCTTATTCAATCCACGGTAAACAATATCCTTACGTTTCCATCTTTCTTCTTAATTTGAACCACGGCTGAGGCATACGGCATGCCGAAGTATTTAAACTTGCAGTAAGTAGAAAAGAAGAAAAATGTTCCGACTTTTTCGTTTTCTCGTTGTGAGCGAAAAATGTTGCGAACAAACTGAATGTTGCTAGCAACAAGGCCAAACATATATATATATTCCTATGGCTGCTTTACGATATAATGGTCCGATTTGAATAGAATTAAAAATTCTGGAAGAGAACAAAATGTCTATGCCACAAATTTTATGAAAATACGTTGAAAATTGCTTAAGTTAGATTTTTTTTTCCTAAAAATTTTTCGATCGGCAGATGTTGTAATCCGATTTTAATAAAATTAAACCCGAAATTCTAGAATAATACAAAACGACCACGTCTAAAATCTTATAGAAATATGTTAAAAATTGGCTAAGTGAGAGCATTTAAAAGACTATTTGCAAAGTTCCAATCAAATAGCTTAACAACTTAGGGACAAGTTTGCGGAGAAACGGACGGACAGACGGACATGGCTAGATCGACTCGACTCACATTTGCACTTTAGATACTTTTGCTTTGCAAATATCATAACTCTTGAAACAGTTGAGATATTTTCATAATTTCGTTTTTATATGAAAAGTAATTTTAGTACCTTTTGATTAAGTGTGTTCGGAGGGGGGTGGCTTTAGCCTAGAAGGCACTCGATAAATAAAAACACGAAAGAACTTTCGGGGTGTTACGCGGCGACGTGCGTCTTTATTTGGGTAATCGTAAATTAGTACTAACAAAGAAGAAGGCTTAAAACTAGCTTGGGGAGAGCGGACTAGGAGCTCGATGCACAAAAGTGCAGTGGGAGAGGGAGAGAGAGAGCGAGTGCACTGGATCACACTGCCTCCGGAAAATTAGCGCCCTTTTGGCGTGAACAAAGTGGTCAAACTATATGGTTTGATAAATAGTAGATTTTATACTCGAAAATTAATGTTTTTTGAGATAGTTTTCTCAATTTTTATCCAATTTCGCATATACCTTCGTTTGCTTTCTCTGAAAAATGATAATACGGTGCACATTTAATGTTTTAAAAACAACCAAAAAATAAATTTTTCAAGAAAAAAACAAAAAAAATTGTATAATCCTTTTTGACAAATTTTCATTTATCAAGGGGGAAAGTAACCATCGTAGGAGTTTTTTTTTTTTTTTTTTTTTTTTTTGAGAAATAAAAAGACGCACATAAAAATTGGTATTGTTTATATTTAGAGGCTAGTTTGAAGAAAAGAAAACATGTTTCATATTATGAAAAAAAAAAAAAAAAAAATTAAATGTGTTATAGAGTTTTTTCAAAACCATGTTTTTCAACTTGCCGTACATGATTACAAAAAAAGTTGTTTGACCGATTTTCTTCATCCAGCCCTTGTTTAAAGAGCATAAAAAACTGCACAGTATAGACTACAATCGTTGCAAAATTCGAATATTAACTATAAAAAATCAGTGTTACAAAAAAAATTTTCGTCAAAAATGGTCTAAAAATCATTTTTTACGCCCGTATTTACTATTTTCATGAAAAAATATCTACATATGGGTATTTCCAGGATGGCGAACGCCTCATTCGTACGTCTTTAAACTTAAAAAAAAATATGTAAAAATAATTTTTTTATAATTATTTTTTTACGTGTTTGAAGCATTTTATCAGCTTTATTTTTAATAAAAAATGCAAGCTTTGAGATCTTTTTGTTTTCAAATTATTTATAGAAAACAGTGCATTGCGAACGCCTCAAAAAATGGAACTCGTTTTTGACTTCACCATGAAAAATGAGATATTCAGCGAAATGTCGCAATTAAATTGCAAGACAATATTTTTAAATCATAAAAAAATAATGTAGTTTTGCATTGATAGAAGTTATTTGAGTTATTTTAACAATTTTATTTATTAAATTAGTATTTCAAAAGATTTGTAATGACTCTTGCAACTGGTTTTTTGCATAAGTTTCCATCGTACTTTTGGTTTTTACTATTTAAGTAAATCAGAAAATTAAATGTTGTCTTTTTGAAACCTTTTTACAATTTCCCAGTGATGATGGTATGCAAAGTCCAAGCATAATTCCTCTTTTTTAGATTTTTATCAAAAACAACATTTTTTTTATGGTGTTTTTCATCAAAATGATGAAAAATCGCATTTGCGCGAGTATGCATTCGAATATTTCGAAATTTGTTTTAGAATATGATAAAGGATTTCAAATTTGATCAATTGGAACATTTCTTAATGTTACTATGTTAAAAATATAAATTTTAGAGCATATTTCCTGTTTTGGCTGCGGTAGACCTTTTTCTGGAAATACCCATATGTAAATTCAAAAGACTATGTATACATACATATGTAATTTTTTTAAAAATATGTAGGTGTACGAAACTAGGAATTCACTGGACCAATCGAATTTGTTCAAAAACTCTTCAACTGGATACTCGTCATGCAAAAAAATCAACCAATGGCATGAGCAAGGCAGAGTGTATGACACATTTGAGTTGTTGCAAACTCGAGACCGCGGTTATGTACTTCTCTCCGACGGCAAAATTCAACAGCAATGTTTTTGTAAAGCTTTACGTTAAAAGCAAGCCACGACCGTCTGAGATAAACATTTGTTGCAACATTTGTTGAAACTCGTTAAACTCATATTTAAGAAAAAAATTGTTTCGTCACGAACAGTTTTAAGAGGCCCCCTTTTTGCACCGAATATAAATTGAAATAATTTTAGCACGTGTGCTCAGCTGATTATAATTGTGTATTTGCTTTCGAATTACAACATACTTTTTTCCATTCATTTAAATGTATTTTTAAGCATAAACATCACGCTGACTTTTTTCCCAAGCAGCCATCGGACCATGCTCAGGGCGGTATTTGACATTGCAACCATCTTGTTCAAGGCGGTTATCATCTCGGAGTTCCTCATAGCGCTCCCGATCATATTTTGTGAAGCCCCACTTCTTGGAGACATAGATCTAAAAATATAATACGGGTAAACGAATTAGTTGTTAGCAATAAATAGTGACGAGAGTAACGATTGGCACCGTTACAATGTTAAACTTGCCGTTTTTATTTGTATGATTTTTACATATACATTTATGTACATAGAAATCGTGCTTATTTATTAAGATAAACAATAATCGTTCTTAAATGTATTAAAATATTGAGATTGCAGACCTTTTACGTATCAATAACGCTATTCGCTAGTCGCTATTCGTCCGTTTTTGAGCTTTCTTTGTCCGTATTTAATATCTTTGTCTTTGTTTAATGACTTATAATTAAAAACATACATTTAGTTTTAAACCATGGTTATTTCAGTGCAAAAATAGTCAAAGCGACTATTTTAACGTGAAACAAATTATATAAATTCAGAAATGTAACAAGAAAGCTAACTTCGGCATGGCGAAGTTTAAATACCCTTGCAGTAAGACTTTCGTTTCTCGGGTACTGACATAAATATTGCGAACAGAAATGTTGCGAACAAACTAAATGAATTTATATATATATTCCTATGGCAGTTATATGATATAGTGGTCCGATTTTAATCAAATTAAAACCGAAATTCTAAAATATTACAAAATGGCCATGTCTGAAGTTATATGAAAATATGTTGAAAATTGCGTAAGTTATAATTATTTTTCTAAAAATGTTCGGATCGTTCCTATTGCAGCTATATGATATAGTCGTCCGATCCGGCCTGTTCCGACATATATAGTAGTGAGAGCATAGAGAAGCATATAAAAACTTAAACAAACTTAAAACATAAAAACTTTTTGTCTAAAATAACAGAAATCCCAAGATTACTTACCTTTTGGCGACCAGGAAACTTGAACTTTGCACGGCGTAAAGCTTCAACGACTTGAGCCTTGTAGCGATCGCTTGAGCGGACAGACATAATAGGCTGTCCGATACGAACACGAGCCACAGTGCCCTGAGGCTTACCAAACGCTCCCCTCATTCCAGTTTGGAGTCTAAAATAAACATAAAAGTAAATAAAATGTGTATTAAATCCTGGATCTTAATGAACGTAAGAAATTTCAACGAACGTTGAACAATTGCTAAATTCTTACCTATCGGCTCCAGCACACGACAACATTTTGTTTATACGGATGACGTGGAATGGATGAAGGCGCATTCTTATATGAAACTGGTCCTTGCCGCAGTACTTTACCAAATACTTGTTGCAACAAATACGACCAGCTTCCAAAGCCTCACTGCTTAGCTGCTCATATTCATCAGAAACCAAATGAACGCATAGGGGAAAATCTTCCACAGTGGCTTTCTTTCTTCCCAAGTCAAATATACGAATTTTAGGGTCCGGAACACCGCGGCAGAACCGAGACTTGGGATAGGGCTTGTTTTTGCAATAACGGTAGCTATAAATAAAAACAAATATTAATTACTTATACGTCGTAGCCTAAATTTAAAAATTTACCATCTAGCAGGACGGCGGCCCATTTCGAAACCTAGTGAAAGACAAAACAAGTACAATAATTATATTTTTAATTTTAAAACCTATAATTAGTACGTTTTTTGAAAAAAAAACAACTAAAAAAGTTTAATCTTCAACAGATTATTCGAGATCACTCAGCAAGCATACCTCTTCCTACGAAGTACTAAGAAAAAGAAAGAAAGCAAAAGCGGATAAGGAAACAGTAGTCTCGATAGTTTTATTTTGCTTCGATATATCATAAGTCATAATTTAGAAACCGATGAAAAAGAACAATACGTTTATACCAAGCAAAGTAATAGCTCATCCAACATCCACCATCCACAATTTCCTGAACGGATGGTACTTGGTGTTTTACGTTCTGATAATTTCAAAATTTGTTCTATATCCAAATTTGACATCCTTTTTTACACAATGGTTGCGTTTAGCAGAACAAGATGATTGATCACTGATGGTTTACTTACCACTGTTTTTCTGAACGTGTACGATCAATGATAATGATGCAAGATTTAATACTATTACGTCATTACCTCAATAATTGGACACTTCATTACAAACTTAATCGCTTTATACATATAAGTGCGAGCAAGGTGACTAACGGAGAGTTTCCAATCCGCTTTCGCTACTTTACACAATACTTTATTTATATAATAAATATTTATTTAAATTTCCTAAAAATAATAATAATTTCAAAACATAAAACGTAAAAATTCTACAATAACACTCCCCAGCTAGTACAAATAAATGTATACAAAAAACAGCGGCAGAGAAACGCATAATCAATTTGTTCATTTATTTATTTACTCTTCCATGCTCTATCCTGAGCTGAGCGACATCAAAATAAAAATATATTTATTGTCTTTCCTTTGCTCTATCCTGAGTGGCGCTACACGCAAGCATAGGCGAACATGTACTAATTGCAATTAAATTAAATACATAATCGACTGCAAATCGACGCTCCGATTTTTTGTAATTTTTTTCGCCTCCTTTGTTTCCGCTATTCTGCATTGGCATACGCCATTATCTCCATGCCAAGAATGCATTTTTTTCCTTAGTCCCCTTCTAGGAATACTTGGTAGCAGCTTAAACGCCTAATATTTCTTAAAGTATTATTATAGTCGTTTCGGCTTGCTCTTTGAACATTAATTTTTATTATTTATGTATGTCAATACACTTACATGTAATTTATATATATATATTTTTTTAAATTTCAGATTTCACTGCTTTAATCACTTTAACAGGTCCGACATCCAGTTTCGTTACGCGCAAACTGATTATGTTGCATCATTTTCGAGTCGCAAGAATCCGCATTCCGTTATTCTAAGCGTGTGTTTACTCACCACAGCTCCGATAACGCTCCGAAAATAGATCTTATGATGTTTACTTTCTGTTTAGCTCCGAAAACGCTCAGAAAAATGAGTCCGAAAACGCTCTTATTTACATATGTGTTTACTCAGAAAACGATCTGAAGCTGGGCTCTTTTCAGCGGGAAACTAAATAAGTCCATCCACACAAATTCCAACTAACTAATTAAGTTCGAAATTTAATTGCTTTTCCAAATCCGCAAACACCGTATCTGTTTTTATGCTGAGTTAATATTATTGGTTTAAAGTCGAACCTACCGCAATTAAATAATCAAATTCTTAAATTGAACTCTTAATATACCGATTGGTTTCTAAATTCCAATTCAGCTTTGACACATACATAAATAATTCGAAAGTCAGTTTTCGTAAAATATATCCAGAATGACTTCTTCCTTTTAAATAAATTTATTTTGATCTGTGACCGTCTAGTCACTTCGATTCCAGAGACTGCAATCCAGCAGCACCCAGTCCATCCAAGTATACTTGCCAAATTCATCTCGACCAAGTCCGAGCGCTATGGAATAAGGTCGAGAAAGAATATGATGATGATTTCAGTTGGCTTAGAGAGTGCGGCGAACAACTTATCTACTCTTAAGGCAAAAAAAGAATATTCCTGTTTTATTTACAAAGGGTGTGCCGCCCAGCTTATGGAACAGATCGATACAGATCGCTTCTAAAGCAGCTCAAATCTGTCTCAAGTCTGTCTGTCGCCTTTCTCCGTGCGAAACAAAAGTTTTCTCGGGCGATTATATTCGCTGGCCGACTTTCCGAAACCTTTTCACAGCGGTCTATATAGGCAATCCAGCGCTCACCCCTGTTGAAATGGTGTTCTATATACATGCAAAGACTAGTGGTGAACCGCATTCCATAGTTTCCAACTTGCCACTCACCAACGATGGTTTCCGCTCAGCCTGGGAAAACCTATCTGGGAGTTTCGAAAACAAACGAGCGCTGGTAAACAGCACACTGAAGAAATTATTGAACATGCAGTCAATTCTACACGAATCGCACAATCTAAGGTTGCCTCACATCCCTAAATATGTCCGACCTTTCTACGGATAATTGGGATTGTCTTTTGGTTTATTTGTGTTCTACGCAGCTTCCCAAGATGACGCTCTCATGAGAGCTTCCGATCCGCTCCCCCAAGCTAGTTTTAAGACATTTGTAACTAATACGAATTTGACATTCTACAAATAAACACCGACGTACGTCGCGCAAAGTCCGGAAGTGTTTTTACTTATCGAGTGTTTTAGGTTAAAGCCATCCCTCTCCGAACAGCAAGTCAAATAATTTTAGGTGCTTGTACAACATAAATCGAGGAATATTGCGATGAGGACTTAATAAATTGTATATGCTGGGCTGGCGGTTCTTGTTATAGCTTACCTTTTGAAAGCGGTGTAACCGTAGTCCTTAACCAACAATTTTAAACATAATAACACATAAAGCTGTCTAATTTAAAATTTTAATGATTCAAATCAGGCATCCGTGCCGATCTCTTATACATACATATGTTTCTATTCGACTAAATGCCAACATTTCTAAATATTTTCAAACAAGCCCTAGTAGCAGATAATTAATATAAAATATGGCTTTACAGTCACTTATCGGATCTTCAAAAAGAGATCCATCGATTTATCTTTTATCCCACATCCGTTGAACGGTTGGTCCATACGGTTTTGTCGTTCCAATTTTGTTCTTTATTCGTTGTCCATCCGAATTTGATATACCTTTTTTGCGGAAAGCTTTGCTGTATTTTTTTAGTGCAACTCGGAATCCTTCTTCTCTTCAGCAAGGACAATCGAAATAGGAAAGACGTCTAAGTTAAAAAGTATACTTGTCGGTGTTTTCCGGTATACGAGTATTCTTGCTACAAAATGTCTCGAATTGCTACTGTTTAATAACAAACAGCTAATTCATCTCCATGTTGAATAGATTATTTTGCCTTTCTACCAATAAAACTTTTATGGACATTTTGTCTTTATTAGAAAAAAATAATCCGAGAATATTTAAGTCCTCCTTATCGACTTCAATACACCCTAGCAGTATAGTAACATTTCCGACCGTATAACCTATATAAATTCATGATCAGCATTAACAGCCGATTCGATCTAGCCATGTGCCTCTGTCCGTTTGTTAGTCTATCTTTCCGTTTCAACGCCATATAGTTCATCAGTTAGCTGCTATCTGAATGAAACTTTGCATATGGTCTTCTATAAATATATACATATATCGTTATATATGTACGTATGGTATGTGGGAACGATCGGAAAATTTGTAGAAAAGAATATAACTTATCCAGTTTTCAACATGTTTTCATATGCTTTGATATATGGCCATTATTTATTGGTCTAGAATTTAAGTTTTTTTTTTTTTTAATCGGACTTCTTCTGGCCGTCAGGCGATAGGGTACAGAGGGGGATCAACGGATGACCGTGTCATCTGCCGTAACTGTGTGCACCATCGGTAGTGCGACTATACTTTCCAAGTCAGGGCGGCAGAAAGCAGGTCCTCGGTCGAGTTCGATCGCGGATGCTGACCAATTGCAGTCGGGCGGACCAGGGCAAGTCTTCAATAGGCCCCCCCTCAAGTCAGGAGTGTGAAGCGACCCGCGCCCCCTGACTTTTGGTTCGCAGCTGAGGGGTAAATCCAGCTGTGTTTGAACGGAGCCTTCGCTGGGCCGGGCAACCCTGGGTCGTAAGATGCCTTACCACGGCTTTGAGGCTAAGCCGCGGTCGACCACTTTCAAAACCCCAAACCCCCTCTGGCCCGCTGCGCTTGCCAGGACGAACAAAGTGGACGTTTATGATGATAACATGAAACCTTCACGCCGTGCTTCGGAGCTCCCGGGAGAGGTTAAACCCCAAAACCTGTCGGACGAGGACGAGAAGGAGCTGCTGAGGCCCAGTTTGGCCTCGGCGACTCACAACATATCGGAGACCGACGAAGATGAGCTGCCGATGTCTAGTCGTGACATTTCGGCTCCGTCGAGACCCGAGGGGAGAGCTAGTAGCACTCCCCAATCCGACAACAAAGGTGGGGCTCAGCTGGGCACCACCGAAGAAAAACCTTAAGAGCAGCTCACATACCAGCAACGACGAGCGAGGGTCAACAGAGCCCGCCCGGCACACCGCAAGGCGAACCCGGCAGCGCTCCAGCCGCACATTCAAGCGAAGGACTATAGGTTGATCAGCCTAACATCCTTCATCCTGAAGACCCTAGACAGATTACTAGATGTTCACATCCGATAAAGAATCGAGAGACACCACCTTTCGGACGCGCAGCATGCGTACTGAAAAGGTCGGTCAACAGAAACAGCACTACAGGAAGTTGCAGGTCACGTAGAGATTACACTACAATACAAACAATACACGATGGCCGCCATCTTAGACATTGAAGGTGAGTTCAATAACGTGAACGCCGACTCCATCCTGAGCTCCCTCACCTTGATGGGCATTGAGAGAGGCATCAGAGAATGGATCGGAGTTATGCTAACGAGTAGGACGATCACTGCCGAACTAAGTGACACTCAACTCACACGGTCAGTGAAGAGAAGCACACCTCAGGGCGCCTCTACTTTGGCTTATAAACATGAATAACATATTGGAAGAGCTCAATATGGGTGGCGACAAAGCAGTAGCCTACGCAGATTACGTGGTGCTGCTAATATCTGGACCTTACCCTGACGTTATTAGTGAGATAATAACAGGAGCGCTGGGTCGCTTAAACATATGGGCAAAGACCTGTGGATTAAGTATCAACCCAAATAAAACAAAACTTATGCTCTTCACTAGAAGAACTAAGATACCAGCATATAATATGCCCAGAATAGATGGCATAGAGCTAAAACTATCAGAGCTATCAGAACTATCGGTGTGATAGACCCGAAGCTCTCGTGGAAAGGAAACAATACTGAAAGAGTGAGAAAGGCAAGTTTTGCTTTCTACTCTTGCAGGAAAATGTTCGGAGATAAATGGCTTTACATGGCGGTTGTTCGGCCAATTTTAACATACGAAGCCCTAGTATGGTGGGCAGCACTAACTAGGGCTTAGAACATCTCAAAATTAACGAGGATACAGAGAGCAGCGTGTACTGGTGTGACGGGGGCAATGCGCTCATGCCTCGCCGATAGAACTGTTCGTAAAGAACATGGCCGCGCTGAGCGCAATAAGACTGAAAGCAAGTAACTGCTGGAGGTAATACGGCGCAGGCCACGGTGAGATACTTGAAGGGATCAAGATACAGGCAAACTACGGATATGAACTTCGGAAAAGGCTACACGACCACATACCCAACAAGGAAAGACTGGAGAAGAGAGAGAGAGTAACCGGGACGGAGGACGACGGCTCCAGAATGACCTGCGGCATGGGGGCTGGGATCTACGCTGTGCAAGGGAGATCGAGGAGTCCTTCACTCTCTCAGACTCAGCGACGGTCTTTCAGGCTGAAGTACTCGCCATAACGGAAGCGGACAAGCTTTCGTTACGGCGAGGTCTTAGCGATACCAAAGTACGGTTTTACTCCGATAGCCAAGCGGCTATAAAATCCCTAGCGGCCGTGAGAACAAATTCACGGCTGGTGGCAGAATGCAAGAAGGCCCTTAATAACCTTGCAGAGAGAAACGAGGTACAAGTCACCTGGATACCGGGACATTGCGACATCCCAGGGAACGAGAAAGCGAATGAATTAGCCCGAGCAGGTTCGCAAGGGCAAGATATCAACGGACTGATACCGATCTCGTTAAACTCGGTCCAGACAAGGATCCATGACCATTTCAAGCAAACAACCAACTAGGAATGGTCAGGTAAGAGCGAACATAACAGATCAAAGAAATGTTGGCCGAAATACGACAAGAATCGAACTAGAGAGCTGCTATCCAACAGCAAGCGGGATACAAGAAGATTTACAGCAGTCGCAACAGGTCATTGGGCGATCAGAACGGAGGCAATGAAGATGGGACTGCCACAAAACGCAAGCTGTAGATGCTGCAAAGAAATTACGGAACAAGAGAAGCCAGAGCAGCTGCTCTGTTTCTGTCCAACCCTGAATCGTAAAAGAATACGTCACTTAGGTGCCTACCAGTTGAAGTCGCTAGAATGCATAGGAAAGCTGAAGGTGTCAGCAATCCTAGGCTTTCTCAGCGACTCAGGATGGTACTAAGGTTCAACTACGATCATAACAGGACAACAGAGGATTGGATCTAATTAGAGGCTCCAGAAAGGGTCCTCACCACTACTACCTACCTACCTCTATAGCGTTTAACCATATTCCTATATATTTTCAGGATCCTTCAGAATTAGCCTCGTTTAGTGTACCTAATAATTTATATTAATATGGCATTCGGTAAGCTACCTTTGAAGCGAAAATCTTTGAATATACGATTTTTAATAACTTTCTGCGAGGCCAACAAAATCTGTCGTAATCTGCAGATTTTCTGTTGTCGAACAGACAAAATGGTTGGCCATGTGTTCTTTTAAGTTCCGCAGGAGCCACTTCGGCTATATCTTTTTATATTTTGAATGACTTACAGCTGTTCGATCGGCTGTTATTTGATGTTGGATGTAGATGTAGCTTTGTGGGAATCGAAGTTTCTCGTCTGTAAAAAAATACCAACGGTTTCACTCGGATCGTCTGTGTGCGAATCACAGGTGTCACAATATATCAATATATATCAATATATATCAAGACAATTAATCTTCGGATAAAAATATACTTATTAATTCGTAAAGTTAAGCACCGCTCGTAAATTCAGTGCTAAAACTATTTGTTTATGTGAGGGGCTACTGTGCCTCCTCTGCGCACAGAGCTTTTGCTCTCGTCCGCGCTTTTCCCTCTTGTGTGCTTACGCTCTCGCGCTCTCTGTGCTCGCGTTTCGGGCTCGGGTTTCGCAACCAAACTTCGCGGTCGGCCGCGGTCGTTCTCCGGTGCTCGCTTAATCGAAGTTAAGCGGGTGGGTTTTTAAGCAGATTAGTTTCATGTATGCAGCCGAATAATAAAGCTAAAGTTATGCCCACGACGCCCCCCCCCCTTCTTGTCTTCTTCTTTAACCCCTGGGTGGTCTTTCGGACTTTGTTCTGCGCCGTGGGAATATTATATTCGCCAATTAATTGCTGCTTATTTTGGAGAAAAATCGGCCCCTACAACCAGTGGTCTTTCGAGTCGGATAAGGACATTCTTCCCTTTTGCCAGCAGTTCCCGGCCATTTGTTTCGCCAATATAAATACGAGCTTTCTTAAATTTTCTCATTGCCGGTCTTCAGCAAAGCTCCGAACATTCCATTTCGGTCGCACTGCTGTAAGACTATTTTCCGTGTCAATTCCACCTCCGCGAATTTTCCTGACACAACAGCAATTTATTTCTCCTCGTCAATCTTTTTTAAATTCGTCTCAACTTCGCTTATTTTCACTCCGCCAAATTTCTCGCCGTTCTCCTTTCTTACATCAAAGTCCAAACGGTCGCGGCATATGTACATATGTACGTGCATTCATCCCATACATACATGCACTTATAGATGTAAATATTTTTATATGGCGGCGAAAATTTAACTCCGCGAATTCGCCAAGTGAAAAGGGAATTGGTGTGGTGAGCAAAAAAAGGGGATAAACGATATCGGCCAACTGGTGTGCATTGTATGGGAGTTTCCCTGTTCGCCGGGCAGTCTGCCGAAGTTTTTCTCACTCTGGTGTGTGCCATTTTTTTCGCCACATAATTTTTCTGTTCATTTCATGCCCATATACATATACATACATATGCATACAAACTATACATATTGCAAATCCATATGGGCGGGACGGCGATTGCGCTTTTCAAAGTTTTTATTTTCCGAAGCAGCCGTGGTATTGCTGTTGCTGGGTTTTTTGATCTCTCTATTTCGCACGCAGTGCTTTGCCAACGGCATAACAGCGAGGCTTTCGGCCGAACCAAAGCCAAGGTTTTTTATTTCCACCTCTCCGGCTTCGCAATTATTACGTTGAAGGATAATTAATTTTTCCCGGTAAATAATTTTTAATTTAATTAATTGATTTTGGGATTACGGTAGACAATCCACCCTGTCGTGAACCTCATTGTTCCTCCTAAGTCAACTAAAATATAATTGATCTCCACGTCCGAGCCACCCAGTATATATATTTACATATGTATATGTCGGAGAGAATTCCGGGGAAGAACCCTTTTCTGTTTTGGGTTCAAGGCATAGCGGCAGAGATTGCTACAGTTGTTAGAAAGTATTTCGGGGAAGAACCCATTTCTATTTTTGGTGCAAGGCATAGCAGCAGAGACTGCGACAGTCTCTGCCACCGTCTCTGCCGCGGTCCCTGCTGCTGAGTGAGGTCCGTCTTCGTTACCAAGAAACAGTGTGTTAGAAAGAGAACACTAGATTGGTCAATATTGAGTGAGATTGACATGTGAAGGGTTATATGGAGTGCACTTGCGGAGAGGCATTCATTCCAATTGTGGTAGCGAAAGGACGGAACTCGCTGTGCCTTAGCGATAGAAACTTACGACTAAAGAAGGATAATACTACAACTCAACCGACAATGGATAATACTACGCCACCACCGACATCAGAAGTGGGATCGACTCCGCTACAAGAGCACAGTTCTACTGAATATGTGGCTGCCCTGATGGAGCAAAATAAGAACCTTTTGGAACTAATTAAAACCATGCAGGCACCAAAAACACCGGTATCAGACGTGAAGACTACGCATGTGACGCTGCCCAAATTTAATCCTGATAGTCCTGGAGCAGACCCATCAGCATGGTGCACTACGATCGATTTAATCTTCGCCGACAACCCGCTAGAAGGAAGTGCACTCGTTATAGCACTAAGCAAGGCGCTGGAAGGCAGTGCATCGCAGTGGCTGTCCCAAGTTTGCTTTGCTGGCATAACTTGGTCTCAATTCAAGGAACTATTTGTGCAGCGGTTCGTCGGCCTAGAGACAACGGCTGCTGTTCTGATGAGTGTTTTAAATGGGCGTCCCAAAGCTGGAGAGAGCTATGCGGAGTATGGCAGCCGCATAGTTACTCTATTACTATCCAAGTGGAAAGCCAAGGATCTGGAGGAGATTGCGGTATCGATAACGCTAGCCCACATGGCACAAGTTGATAATAATTTGCTGCGTTGGGTCTTCACCACAAACGTGACGTCGCGGAATGAGCTACAACGACAGCTGCAGGCTTTTGCCTTCAACAAGCGCAAACATGAAAATGACGGATGTTCACTTGGTTCGGACAATAAGAAGATACGGATGCAGTCGCAGATAAAATGCCATTCTTGTGGAAAGATCGGCCACAAATACGCCCAATGCCGTGTGCGGATGGAGAGCACATCTTTCAGTAAGGAGAAGAACTACAATGGAAGCAGTGTGTCTGGAGTGAAGGATCGTGCCAACATTAGATGCTTCAAGTGTGACGAAGTTGGACATGTGGCTTCTGTATGTCCCAAAGGCCGTGCCCATGGACACGCTAAATACGAGAGGCGGGTGGACACCTGTCAATTGCTTGACCCCAAAGGCGTATTCTATCAAATGGGTGAGCCCTTTCCATTTTTCTTTGACTCCGGGGCCGAGTGTTCTTTAATTAAAGAGAAATCATCACATAAGATTGCTGGAAAAAGAATTAATAAGTTAGTTGTATTAAGAGGAATTGGTGATAATATTGTAAAGAGCCATTTACAAATCTTGGCGACTGTTCAAATATCGCAGTTTAATTTGGAAATATTATTTCATGTTGTACGTGACAATTATTTGAAGCATGATATTATGATTGGACAAGAAATATTGCAGCTTGGTTTTGGTGTCACTATTGAGTCAGATAAATTTAACATTTATAAAGCTAAAATTGTTAATGCTGTACATGAAGACATATGCAGTTTGGATAAAGTATTGGACTCCAACATAAAGTTAAGCGAAATTGAAAAATGTAAATTAAAAAGCATATTGGAAAAATACTCTGATAATTTTATAAATGGAATCCCAACGAAGCGCGTCACTACAGGTTCATTAGAAATTCGTTTAATTGATCAGAATAAGACTGTTCAAAGACGCCCCTATCGGCTCAGTGCAGATGAAAGGTTGCTAGTCAGAGAAAAAATTGACCAAATGATTAAATCTAATGTGATCCGTCCTAGTAATTCGCCATTTGCAAGCCCGATGTTATTGGTTAAGAAGAAGGATGGCAGTGACAGGTTGTGTATCGATTTTCGTGAGCTGAATGCAAATACAATTTCTGATAAATACCCACTACCACTGATTTCAGATCAGATAGATCGCTTGCGAGGAGGAAAATATTTTTCTACTTTAGACATGGCCAGCGGATTTTATCAGATACCGATTAACCCTAATTCTATTGAAAGAACTGCCTTTGTGACCCCAGAAGGTCAGTATGAATTTCTGGCTATGCCGTTTGGCCTAAAAAATGCTTCTTCTATTTTTCAACGAGCCATAGTGCGAGCTTTGGGGGATTTAGCCTATTCCTATGCGGTAGTCTATATAGACGATGTGCTGATTGTTGCGAATACAAAAGATGAAGCGTATGAGAGGTTAAACACGGTGATAAAGGTTTTGTCAGAGGCAGGTTTTACTTTTAATGTAAAGAAATGCGTTTTTCTTAGAACAGGTATTGAGTATCTTGGATTTTACATCAAAAATGGCGAAATTAAACCGAATCCTAGAAAGATTGAGGCTCTTTCTGTGTTGTCGTCACCAACCTCTGTGACGCAGTTGAGACAGTTCATAGGTTTGGCATCGTATTTTAGACAGTTTGTTCCACGGTTCTCAGAGCAGATGAAACCACTCTATCAGTTGACCTCCAAACTTAATACATTTGTTTGGAAAGAGGAGCATGAGCAAATTCGACAAAAGATTATCAAAGTGTTGACAAATGATCCCGTGCTGACAATTTTTGACCCTGCACTCCAAATCGAATTGCATACAGATGCAAGTGCAAATGGCTATGGTGCAATGCTGATGCACAATATAGATGGCAAACGAAGGGTAATTGAATATTTTAGCAAAAGTACAACAGCATCAGAATCAAAATATCACTCGTATGAGCTTGAAACTTTAGCTGTTTATAATGCAGTGAAACACTTCAGACATTATTTACACGGAAGGAAATTTGTGGTGCATACCGATTGCAATTCACTAAAAGCGACCCGTACGAAAACTGAGTTGACCCCAAGAGTGCATCGTTGGTGGGCCTACTTACAGGCTTTTGACTTTAGTGTTGAATATAGAAAGGGTAGCCAAATGGCTCATGTGGACTTTTTATCGAGAAACCCAATTCCCACAGTTTCAACTGTCACACGTAGAACAGCAGAGGTTCGTGTAGATCTAGCTGAAATAACGAATAATTGGCTGATAGCTGAACAGCAGAGAGATGATGGCATAATAAAAATCATGGGCTTATTGAATGGCGAAGACATGGAGACAGAGGTTATAAAAACGTATGAAGTTAGAGCTGGATTACTATATCGCAAGATACAGCGTAATGGGAAGACTCGTTGTTTACCAGTAATTCCTAAGGCGTTTAGGTGGTCGGTTATAAACCATGTACACGAGGCCATGATGCATTTGGGATGGCAGAAAACCCTAGATAAGGTTTATGAACAATTTTGGTTCGAGCACATGTCAAAGTATGTCAGAAAATTTGTGGAAAATTGCATAACTTGCAAAATATCTAAACCCTCTTCAGGCAAGATACAAATGGAACTGCATCCGATACCAAAAATTGATATACCCTGGCATACCATCCACGTGGATATAAGTGGAAAGCTTAGTGGAAAAAATGACTTGAAGGAATATATCATTGTTCAGATAGATGCGTTCACTAAGTTTGTTTACTTACATCACACTCTTAATCTAGACTCTCAAAATTGCATTAAAGCTATCAAGTCAGCTATATCCGTATTTGGTGTTCCCACTCGTATAATCGCAGATCAAGGCAGGAGTTTCGCTAGTGCAAATTTCCGTGAATTTTGCTCAACAAATAAGATAGATTTGCACTTAATAGCCACAGGTGCCAGCCGAGCCAATGGACAGGTGGAACGTGTCATGAGCACCTTAAAATCTATGTTAACGGCCGTTGAATCTAGTGAGCGTTCTTGGCAGGAGGCGTTGCCAGATATTCAGTTAGCTTTAAATTGCTCTACAAATCGAGTAACGAAATATAGTGCCTTAGAGCTGCTAATTGGAAAAGAAGCTAGGCCCTTTGGCATGCTACAAATTCAAGAAGAAGAAGTCGTAGTAGATAAAAAACACGCTAGAATTAAGGCTAAAGAATTTATGGAAAATAATGCTCGATACGATAAGGAAAGGTTTGACAAAAATAAGGCCAAAGTTATTGCGTACAACGTAGGTGACCATGTATTATTAAAAGCTGAAGAACGTCACCAAACAAAACTTGATCCAAAATTTAAGGGGCCCTTTCAAGTGACGAAAGTACTGGACGGAGATCGATACGAACTAAAATCATTATTAAATAAGCGAACATATAAATATTCCCATGAGTTTCTGAGAGCGCTACCAAACAAACAATTAATTAACGAATTGAACGAAGAATGTGAAAGTAAAGACGAGTCTCAAGATGAGAAAGAGCATGTGGACGGCATTAGTGAATGCGCGTCGGTGTCCCTAGACGGGAAGAGTATGTAGACGGCAATAGCAGTTTTGCGTCTGTGTCCCAAGAGGGGAAAAGTGACAGCTGACTCGCAGGGACGAGCAGTGTCGTAGAGGTCTTGGTGACCTGGATGATTGAAGTTGAACAAGAAATTTATGTTATGATGAAGTGCAGGTCTTGGCGACCTGGTTAATTGAGACTGAAAAAGAGTATTAACTTATGTAAACGAAGAATAGTATGAAGTTGTTATGGCTCTATTTATGTTTGTTAAAATACATCAAATGTTTATGATAATTCTTAATTAATGTTTGTGTAACTGTATAAGAAAATAAGAATGAAGAGAAGAGACAGAATAAAAGCTAAAGGAGATAAATTCGTATTTATTTGATTTAGTTGGTAAATAGAAGACTCAACACACAGGGACGTGTGCTAGGTCAGGAAGGCCGTGTCGGAGAGAATTCCGGGGAAGAACCCTTTTCTGTTTTGGGTTCAAGGCATAGCGGCAGAGATTGCTACAGTTGTTAGAAAGTATTTCGGGGAAGAACCCATTTCTATTTTTGGTGCAAGGCATAGCAGCAGAGACTGCGACAGTCTCTGCCACCGTCTCTGCCGCGGTCCCTGCTGCTGAGTGAGGTCCGTCTTCGTTACCAAGAAACAGTGTGTTAGAAAGAGAACACTAGATTGGTCAATATTGAGTGAGATTGACATGTGAAGGGTTATATGGAGTGCACTTGCGGAGAGGCATTCATTCCAATTGTGGTAGCGAAAGGACGGAACTCGCTGTGCCTTAGCGATAGAAACTTACGACTAAAGAAGGATAATACTACAACTCAACCGACAATGGATAATACTACGCCACCACCGACATATATTTATATTTACAATTTTTTATGTCCCCGACGACGATTTTCCTGCCTATTTTGCCTATTTTCCTGCCAATCCGCATAGGGCAACATCTGCCCACAGCAGCAGTCGGTAAAAAGTTTTTGCCGACCGAATTTTCTTTGGTGGCGCCTTCATAATTAAGGGCTTCCATAAAAACTTCCAGACAGACCAAATCCTCTTTAAAAATTCGTTATCTACTGGTCTCAGGGTTACTTCTGGCGTCCCGCAAGGGAGCCATTTGGGTCCCCTGTTGTTTACATTATTTATCAACGACCTGCCCAAAGTTCTGACTAACTCCAGAGTACTTATGTACGCGGACGACGTCAAACTTTGCGTGCAATATATGTATGCTTCCTGCCAGTCTGATTTACAAACAAATGTCAATAACTTCCAAACATGGTGCCGCATAAACTTATTGAACCTAAACGGCTCTAAATGCAAGCTAATGATTTTCTCTCGTGTCGCTCCCAAGCTCGCGACTTACACGCTAAACTGCTGCTCTTTGGAAAGAATTAATATAGTCGATGATTTGGGTGTCCGACTGGATCCTAAACTTGACTTTATCGATCATATTTCGTGCATGGTGAATAAAACCAGCGGTGTGCTTGGTATCATTAAACGGTGGTCGAAAGAATTCAATGTCCCCTATGTTACAAAATCCCTATATATTTCTTTAGTTCGTCCTATCTTAGAATATGGATCTTGCGTCTGGAGCCCTCAGTATAGGGTTCACAGTAAACGCATTGAGTCAGTTCAGAACAATATTTTACTTTTCGCTTTACGTGGTTTGAACTGGAATCCTCGTACTCTAGTAGACTCCTTCTAATTACCTAGCTAACAGTAGAACCATGCTTGGAATTACCTTCATTTTTAACCGTATCCACTGTGACGTGGAAAGTGCTGATTTCCTCGAAATCGACGCAGAGCACAGCCAAGACTCTCGGCGTACGTTGGAAGGCTACGTCCGATGAGTTCTTCTTCATTCCGCCAGAATTGACCCTGGGATCGTCATTCTCAAAGTGTCAGGTCCTTTCCCAAATTGCCAAGTTGGTCGATCCAGCCGGCTGGCTAGCCCTCTTCATTGTCCGGGCAAAGATGTTTATGCAGGACATTTGGCTCCTGGATCTAGGCTGAGACGAAGTCCTCCCTCAAGAATTCTGCAAAAGATGGGTTGACTTCCTGAAAAATTACTGGGCGCTCGATCAGATCCGCATTCCCCCCTGGGTCGCTTTCCGACCACACTTGAGGGTGGAACATCATGGGTTCTGTGACGCCTCGCAAAAGGCGTATGGCGCAGCCATTTACGTCCGAGTTGAGGTTGGGTCCACGGTAGAACTTGCTAACGGGCAACGGTGGCCCCAGTCAAGACGGTGTTGCTCCCGCGGCTGGAGTTGTGCGGAGCCGTCCTGTTGTCCGACATGGCCAACGCCATTCTTCCGACGATGCCCGGGCCTTCGTCCGCCCTCCATTGTTCCACGGACTCACAGGCCGGCGTGTCATTGGACAACATTCGTGGCAAATCGGGTGACAAAGATCACTCGGTGCACGGAGGTAGAGAAATGGGTACATGTCCGCTCCGAGCATAATCCGGCTGGGCTTCAAGACCTCGCGGACAGCCAGTTGTGCTGGCATGGTACCGCGTTCCGAGTGGCCCATTCAAGGCAATGAGTCTCCCGAAACTGAACTCGAGAAGCGAGCAGTCAAAGTCCATGTTGCAAAGGCCCCCCGGAAGATATTCTTGAGCGTTTTTCCACCCCCGACAAGGCATTGCGAGTCCTCGGTTATGTTCGGCGCTTCATCTAGCGCAAGCATTTCATCCATGAGATGGGCTGTTTAAGCCAAAAGCCAGTCCCATTCAAAACTTGAACCCGTTTCTTGATTCTCGAGGGCTCATAAGAGCTTGCGGCCGGGTTACAGATTTCGAACTTCTCGAATATGACGAACGGCATTCGGTACTCCTTCCATACAACTTCCATCTGTCTCGTCTCTTCGTCCATTTTACTCATCGAATAACGCTGCACGGTGGTAATCAGTTTATGATCCGTCTGATCCGGTCCAAATTTTGGATTGCGAAGGTGAGGAATTTGGTCAAGTCCGTAATCTATTCGTGCAAGGTATGCATCATCCACAAAAAGAAGTTGCAAACTCAACTCATGGGAGAGCTACCCAAGGAACGGTCTTTCTCGGGTCCCTTCACATATAGCGCTATGGATTATGCCGGACCCTTTGACATCGAAAACTACACGGGTCGAGCCAGCCTCATTACAAAAGGGTATGTTTTTTCTGTATTCGAAATTTATTTACCACTAATTACTAACGCCTTTTACCATAGAAAATTAACATATAAAATACACTCCGCTCCTTTGTCATCATCGGGACCAGTGTTCCTGGGGTGATCGCGCACCCGGCTCCTGCCTCTCGAATCGGAACCTGTGGCACTCGAAGCCGTTTTGTGGGCCACCAGCTCTAGCCCAGCGATGTCTAGCCATGACTCCACGGCTTGGATGGCCGCGTAGGCGCGGGCCTCCACTGTCGCGAGTTCCTTCGCAACCACCACTATGGCGACATCGCACAGTGGGCCGAGCGGCCTTTCTAGCGGAACTTAATTAATAACTTGAGTAAATGATGGAATATTTTGATGAAAATTTAAATGTAGTATATTTAACCAATTTTTAACATATTAAAAAAAAAATTTTTTAAGTAAAATTTAAAAAAAAATAAAAAATTAATAGTTCAAAAATTAGTAATTTTCCTTGCAATTTCCTCAATTTTCATTTGTAGACGGGTTGTTGTTCTTAAAAATTGTACCAAAAATAAGCCAAGTAGAGAATATAACGCGCTTTGGGACCGACATTTCACCTAAAAAGTGTAACAGACTTAAGAGTTGGCCGTAGTTGGCTATCATTTTGATTATGTTGACACCACAAAGACTCACACGTTACATAAATACAAATTTTAGATTGAATCCAAGTGAATCACGTTAGTTATACTCCAGAGATTGTTGTATCTGGCTTAAAACCATACCTTATAAAACTACATATTTCTAACACATTTTATTTGCTACACATGAAAAGACGGGACACAAACAGATATTTTTGATTCATTACATACATTTTCTTAAAGAAAACAAAAGTTGTTGGGTCAGTTAGTTTTAATTCGTTTTAGTTTTGGGTTTACCAACAAAAGCCAATAAATAGCAGCGAATTTTTGCAGGTAACGCGGTGAAACATATTTCCACTTTAAAAGATCACAGATGATCAAGAAAAAATGTTAAAGCTCATATACAAGCTTTTATAACCTCAGCCGAGTATTTACAGTTTAAAACAAGCAAAAAAATGTTGAATTTAAATATATTAAAAATCGACTTTTGTTCCGCTAGAAAAATCAGCTGGCCCACTGTGCATCGTCGACAATTCCTACCAAGCTTGTGTTGGCTGGCACTGGCAGCCTTAGAACTCCATCATACATGGCATTCCAAAACGGAGCCCTGCGGGACTCCGGCTGCCCTGGAATCCAGACCCGTGTCTAGTATAAGTATCCTGTTGCTGAAATAGCTTTGAGCTATCTTCTTGTGACCTGTGATAGGTGTTAAATTAAATAAAAAGTGAATGAATGCGGTAAGCTTTAAATTAACCTTCGTTGCATTTCCAGTCGGAATGGGCTAGAGGGGCAGCGATATATCGATAGGGATAGGGAGCAATAGGGTTAGTGGTGAGGGAATTCAAGAGCGAACCGGTAAAAGGGGAACGGTGGCGCTCCCTAGATCTCGGCCAGCTCTTTTCAAGAAAAAGGGATGTTGCCCTTTAACTCGATCGTTGCCCTGAGCGCCAAAACGAACGGTTTCTCGAAGGCGGAATTCAGGCAACGGAACGAGCCCATATAAGAGGTGTAGACAGCAAGGGAATAGGCAGTAGGAGAAAGAAAAGAACACGGGCGGCCGCAGTGATCAAGATCTGAAAAGAAAAGATTAAAAAGGAAACGTTAGTGAAAGTGGCCGCAAAGGTTAGGGCGAAATTAAAAAAAAGTGTTTTCTTTTCAGCGTGGCGGTGGTGAAATCACTGACCACGGCACTTTTTTGTGTATATATCTTTGTGGAGTGGAGTTCAGACCCGCCGCGGTCATCGAGGGGCGGGAAAGCATCGAGCTGCCGCCCCAGAGAACCACCGCACCCATCCAGACGCGTACGACACCCAAATAGCCGCCGCCAGAGAAGAGTCTTCGGTAGCCGGTCGCCACACATTCGGTGAGTTCGTTCCGAGGGGACTGCCCCAAACCCGGCAGGGAAAATTTTCTGGGTGCGTTCGGAGGTAAGGGCCGAGGGTATACCTTCGGTGGCCATTTTACTTACGGTGCGGTACGGACTCCATAATGGCCCGGATCCAGGCCACGAGAGGATCGGGTGTAGCAGTTTCCCTCCACGCTTTTCGCCGCTTCTCCACGATTATTCCCGTCGCAGCCATTGCGAGCCGCCCAGCAAATTCCTTGAAAATAAGAAATTAAGCTTTATTTTGTATATAATTTTTTGGTGTTCAACTTACCGTACTTTCTCCGTCCCTTGTCCTCCGCGTTCCCTAAACACATGTCAGGGATTTGTGCAACACTGGTGCTGCAAAAAGAGAAGGCCGGATTAGAAGAAGTGAGGCGATAATAAACAAATACAGACCCCCTTTATTTCTCTTGGAGCTCCAGGAGGTAGCAAGGTAGTGAATTGGGAGTAGAACCTGGGCCTAGTTGTGGCCAATTTTATTTGCGGAGTGCCGCTTCTTCTCCGCCGATTTCAATCGACATAAAGTCACAGCCTTGGCGCGAGCGCATCCCGGGTGTGGGTGAGGGGTTAGCCGGGATCGGGAAATCTTTATAATATATACGGCCATGTTTATAAGTAAGGAATACCTTAAATTATAAAATATTAAAAGGATAATCATGAACGCTGAATAGAAGCTTTTACCTGAGGGAGATGGGCCGGTCGTGAGACCGCCTGGATTAGGCTCCCGTCCGACAGAGATGGGTGATGCCCCAATATATCTAGGTAGGGTGGGAGCGTCGTGGCGAATCCATTAATGCCACCAATTCCGTCCCAAAAAACGTCGTCCTACTTGCGTATTTTTTTCTGTTTGTTTATTTTTTTTTTTTGTAGTGATGAGAGTTTGTTCCTTGTAGAGTGAGACGTACGATTAATACACAGGCCGACAAAATCAGCACGACCCTCTGACCCAGAAACCAGTATATACTTTTCCGAAGGTTTTCGGTGCGCTGAATCCGAATCCGAGGTCGAAATTTTCGAATTGGCTCTGGTTTCTGAGATATCCTAACCTAAAAGTTTAAAAACAGCGTTTTTTGTCTATATTTGAGGTTATGTAGCATCGAATTAGTTTACTAAAAATACTAAAAAAGCCATCTTTTAAATGCTGTTAAGTTTGATTAAATATCTCTTTTTTTCGCTGAGATATCGTACTTTGAAATTTTCATGTTAATGAATTTACCTAAAAAAAAACATTATGGATAGGCCCTATGAAGCAAACATATTTCTTTGCCCATAAAACAGCTTAAATCTGTTACTCGGGGGTTTTTGGGGTCGATGATGACGAATCCGGACTCAAATTTTTAAGATTCAAGATGGCGGATCCAATATGGCGGACCAAATTCGTAAAAAGTTACTGGATCAAGCTGAAACTGGGAATATGGGGGTCTTCGGGGTCGCTGTTTACCAAACTGAGATAAAATTCTAAAATTTGATGATGAAATTTGATGTTAGATGTTAGATGTAAGTAAAAAATTCAATATGGCGACCGTAAAACGACCATAAACGAAATCGCGGGGAATGTCAGACAGCTCACTCGACAAAGAATACTCTATATCAATTTCAATGTACGATATCTCAGCGAAAAAAAGAGATATTTAATCAAACTCAACAGCATTGGAAAGGGCAAGGGTTATACTTTAAGATGGCTTTTTTAGTATTTTCAGTAAACTAATTCGATGCTACATAACCTCAAATATAGGCAAAAAACGCTGTTTTTGAACTTTTAGGTTAGGATATCTCGGAAACCACAGCCAATTCGAAAATTTCGACCTCGGATTCGGATTCAGCGCACCGAAAACCTTCGGAAAAGTATATACTGGTTTCTGGGTCAAAATTTTGTCGGCCTGTGTTATCGATGTTTTTTGATGTTATTGTACGGACTGTGGGCATCGGGTCGAAGCCCGCCCTGGAACCCGAGCTAGCCCGGCATTGCCTAAATCCAGCAGTTCCGTAACAATATGGCGCCCAATACAAAAAAAATAGATAAAAAGAAAAGAATAGCGAGATGAGGACGTACAGGCCTTCAATTGCACCGATGAGCTGGGGACTGGTGGGTCAAGGCTTAGGTTCCTCGTGTCCATTTCTATTTGTTTCCTGTTAGGACGTAGGAGGCTTGATCCGCAGAAGGACGGACAATTGCTCCTGGGCACAGTTCACACTTGCTATTCTGTGGCCAGGTGGTGGCATTCGTCCGTGAAACGACGTGCGAGAGGCACGAGAAGACATTGTGATATAATACTGTGATATAGTAGAAAGGGATACATGTTAGTTATTTAGTTTAACGTAACGTGTTTGGTTGTCAGGTATTAATGTATTTTGTGGGTATTTCCTTGGGTTTTCCTAGTGGATGTGGCCTTTGGGATCATCTTGGAGGTGGGATCGTGATCGCAGTATTAGCTGCGCGCTGCACGACCACCACAATTTGAGCCGAAGGTAAAGTTCATCAAGAGAAATCCTACAGGATCTGCGGAAGGCCGATGTCCTTAACTGGCGACTTTCAGCTCAGCTAAAAGTTAGTCCAGTTGACGAGCGGCTGGAGTAGGGACGACACTGGGCGAGTTGAAGACGCAGAAATCTGGCACCAACCGCCGGTGGCTCCATCTCCCCTGAAAGTTAGAAAGGAAATTAATTAACTGTCTAAATATTTATTTATATATCGGGAATTATTTATTTATTTGGTGCTTGTTTATTTATTATTTATTTATCACATATATATTTATTTATCGTATTTATCTATATATTTATTTAATATTTATCCATATTTATTGGTTTTTTGCCCATTTATTTATTTAATTTCCTAATAATATATATTTATTTATTCATCGTTGGTTGTTTATTAATTTGTTAGGTGTTTAATTATTCGTAGCTGTTAGTTCTAGTTGTTTTATGTATATATATATTTGTTAGGTATGTAGAGTTAGGGACAAAAAATATGGCTGATGAGAGAGTGGCTCTCTCACCATTATGAGCTTAGGTCGAAGGTTCCTTTAACCCAGGAAGAGGAAATGTGGGCCACGGATTCAAAGAGGGCGATTGGGTTAGCGCCGCCCCGAAGTTCTACTGGGTTGCTGAGGACGCCGCCGTTGAAACGGCCGGAACAACATGCGGAGGAGCAGAGGACTCAGAAATCCCTGGATTTCGAGCCCATAGGGGCTGCAGCGGACAACCTGCTGGGATTAGATCCAGCTCCAAAGACGGTCCGCTTCCAGGATACTCCCGTGGATTCCACTGTCCAGTCGGCGGTGAACCTCGCCCTGGCTCAGGCAGCGGAGACATACCGGAGACATACCGTAATTCCCAGAGTGCTGGGATCGAGCAGAGCTTGCGGGACGAGATGCGGGCTGGCTTCCTAGAAATTATGCAGCTGATAAACCAGGTGCTAAGACCGGCCACCCAGCAGCAGCAAGGGTCAGCAACAGCCAATTCCAGGAAGACGTCCGATGGAGACGGCCAGGGCATCACACGGAGCAGTACCCAGGCATGCATGAACAGACCAAACAGCAAGTGGACCACCACGGGTCCCGCCGAAGCCGCCTAGGAGGGCACAGGATCATGTGGAAAGTAACAGCAGCAGTCCAGGCTGGTCCACGGAGGCCGAGGAGCGGCATCGAGACGACGGCGGAGGTCAGCACTGGCGCGTGGAGGACCGCAGAGATGGCGAGTTCCGTGATGATCTGCCGTACGTTAACTGGGACGCGAGAGGCAGTTCCCAGTATGCGAGAGTGGACCGCTGGAACATCTCCTTCAACGGCGAAGACGAGCGGAACCACGTTGAGGGCTTCCTGTTCCGGTTGGAGTTTCTGCAGAGGCAAACGCGCTACCCGTGGCAAGAAGTCCTAAGGAACTTCCAGACCCTGCTGTCGGAAAGGGCTTTGGAGTGGTACTGGCTCCACGTGCAGCTGGAAGTGGAGGAAGTCCGAGCAGGGCCGTGGAATCCATTCCGAGCAGGATGCTGGAACTGCGGAGCCATAGGGCACGGGTTCCGTAACTGCGAGCAGGAGTTGAGGAAAATATTTTGCTTCCGATGCGGGAAAGCAAACACTGTCGCTCCGAAGTGCCCGAATTGCACGGGAAACGGACGGCTGGGCGATCCGTGAGCGGGAGAGATAGAGCAAATAGGTAGTAACTTTAATAATACAATAAGGTTAAGATACTTAACCTATGAAGAGCGCCTGCGGAGGTATTTAAGAGTTCGGAGCCGGATTTTCGAGCAACACCAGCTGGGTGGGATGCGCAAAGTCTCCCGAACAGTGCGAAAAGCCCGAGATCGGTTCAGCCAGCGTCGGGAAAAGCGCAGGGAAGTCGTCGCAGCAGTCAAGCGGGGCGGCAACCACGATCCCAGACCCTTTGCCGACATTAAGATCCTGAGCCAGCATCTGACGGGATTGTTGGACACGGGAGCGAGTGTCAGTTTGCTTGGCAAAGGTGGCAGAGAACTACTGGATGCGTTGGGTGTGCCTGTCCAGAGGTACTTCTCGGTGGTGCGTACTGCCTCAGGCGAGGATCGGTCGATCATCGGGAGAATCAATTTACCTGTGGAATACAAGGGGAGGGTAGAAAACATTCTTTTCTATCTTTGTCCTTACCTGGAGCAGCCGGCGTATCTTGGTGTCGATTTTTGGAGGGCATTTGGCCTGGCTCCAGCGGTGGTGAGCCAAATCCCTGCTCGAGGCGTGAAGAAGGCCGAAGAAATCCACGCCAGGGAAATGGAGCACAATGCCGAGCAGGAAGACGATGACGATGAAGAGGCGGATCCCGAATGCTGGACGCTATCCGAAGCGGAGTCCCGGGAGCTGGACGAGATCAAGCAGAGGTTCCTCATTTTCGAGAGTGATGGCATGGGAACCACTAGCCTGGAGAAGCACGTCATCGAGTTGGTGGAAGGCGCGAAAATATTCAAGGACGGCCCTATCCGATGTCTCCAGCGAAGCAGAAGGTGGTCGAGGATGAAGTCGACAAGATGCTGGCGCTGAGAGTTATCGAGGAGAGTAAAGGCCCGTGGAGCAACAGGACGACAGTGGTGTCAAAGCCTGGAAAGGACAGGTTCTGCTTGGATGCCAGGAAATTGAACGACGTTACCATCAAAGACGCTTACCCCTTGCCTAGTATCGATGGGATCCTGTCCAGAATCGATCAGACGCACTACATCTCCAGCGTGGACTTGAAGTTCGCGTTCTGGCAGATCGAGCTGGACGAGAAAAGCAAGGAGTTAACGGCGTTCACGGTTCCTGGCCGACCGCTATATCAGTTTCTAGTGATGCCTTTCGGACTCTGCAATGCGGCGCAAAGGTTGGTGAGAGTAATGAATAGAGTAATCCCAGCCAAGATTCGATCCAACGTGTTCGTGTATTTGGATGATCTCCTGATATTCGCACCGGACATCGAGACGCACTTCCGGTACCTGCGACGAGAGGCCGAATGCCTAAAGGAAGCAGGATTAACGATCGGGTTAAACAAGTCGAAATTCTGTTTCAAGTCGTTGACTTACCTGGGTTTCATCGTAGGTGGAGGTCGTCTGCAAATGGATCCCGGTAGAGTGGCGGCAATCAGGAGGCAGCACCGCTCACGGAAGCACTCAAGAAAACTGGGAACGCAAAGTTTTCTTTGAGTCCGGAGGCGCAGCTGGCAGTTGAGGCATTGAAAATGGCACTCACCACCGCACCAGTCCTAGTTCACGCCGACTTCAAGCGGCACTTTTACATCCAGTGCGACGCGTCGTATATCGGGGTTGGTGCGGTTCTGTTCCAGAAGGATGAGGACAACCAGGAGCAGCTTTATCCACGCTCTGCGTGCTCTGATCGATTGGAGCACGATGCGGCAGCGACCTGTCTCTCCTGGCTGCCGCCGTCGCTCTTGGCGGCCGCTAGGCTCGCACTGAGGATGCTTGCGTGGAGTGCCGTCATCTTAACGAACATCTCCCTCGTGGCGATGGTGATGTGGCGCAAGGACCTGTCCATTATTTTGGCTGACACCTCCTGCAGCATGCTCCCCAGCTCCCGGAGATCCTCCAGATACACTGCCTCCCTAGATGCCTTGCTCTTTTTTGCGGGGTCGTTCTCTGCGAACTAGCCGGACTGGCAGGGTCTCGCGACCTCTTGGGAGTAGGCGTTGAGCCCGCACCCGGGATCTGCACATCCTCTAGCGTTCCGCGCAGTGGGGGCGGTCGGGAGAGCGTGCTGCTCCTCTTAAACGCCGCTTCGACCTCTTCCCTCGGTTGGCATGGCGACCTCTCTAGTGCCAACCCGCACACGAAGGGGTTTCCTTCGTCCATAGCCGGCTTAACGGCCTGCACAGGGCTCCCACGTTGGCCAAGGATTGCCCCCTAGCTCTACGACGGGGGTTATACCGCCCCTTCTCGGTCCCGACGTCCCTTGTTTGGGACACCGCCAAAGCGGGGGATCGGAAGTTGGTCGGTACCGTGACCTTTTCCCGCTTACCAGCTGCGCAGCCGTGCACGGCCTCTGGGATATATTTAAAATATTTAAAATAAATTATTTAAATAAATATTTAAATCGCGCTGGGGCGGGAAAACTTAACCTCGCTCGTTTGACAACACTAGTAAGGTTGTGCTGCTAAGCGCGACTGTTACAAGCCCACTCCGCCAACGTTGTACAACACTGTGATCCAGATGCGATCAACTGTGTTTACGTGCCAAAAGAACGCGGGGAAAATTGGCAAATTGGAAAATTGGAAAAGTGAATGTGAGCGCGAGGGAGGGGAAAGAGTTCCCCACTTCCCTTGCCTTAAGGCCCCTGAGGTGGAGCAAGTGCCCAAGCCTTCGGCAACCGGAAAGTCTGCCAGGGCCGATCCAGGGACAAAGTCGGTACGTACCAGCGGCCCGAGGTATCTTTCCAGCCTTATTGGCCTGTTAAAACCCTTTAAAAAGGATGATCAGGCGGAGCGCCGCAAAAACACGACCTTTCACTTTTCACTTCACTTCACTGTCTCCACCAGAGAGATGTGTGATGGTGATACAGGTGCGCGAGTTTGTGCGCGGGTGCCAGGTGTGCAAGGAGTCGAAAGCCCTAAACCATAGGATGATGGTTGGGATCGGCGAGCGTGTACAGACGGAGCGACTTTCCAGAAGCTGTACGTCGATTTCCTTGGCAAGTATCCCAGGTCCAAGAAGGGGCATGGATCTTCATCGTGGTGGACAATTTCTCCAAGTATACATTATTGAAGGCCATGAGGGAAGCAACCGCCTCGAATGTCGTGGATTTCCTCATCAACGAGGTCTTCTACAAGTTTGGAGTGTCCGAAGTCGTGCACTCGGACAATGGACGGCAGTTTACGTCGAAGATCTTCGAGGAAGCGATGAAGAGCTTTGGAGTCCGGCATCTGAAGACGCCAATCTACTCTCCACAGAGCAACGCAGCGGAAAGGGTGAACCGCAGCGTCTTGGCAGCAATCCGTGGGTTCCTGGAGGGCGATCATCGGGAGTGGGATGCTTACCTTCCGGAAATTGAAGTGGTCATCAGGAACACCGTCCACTCGGCTACGGACGAAGCACCGTTCTTCACGGTATACGGACATCACATGTTCCTGCACGGTTCCAGCGATAACCTGGCGAGGAAGCTGCAGTCGTTGTGCGATCACGAGCTGGCCGGGATGGCCACGGCAGACAAACTGCGAGTGGTGCAGGAGAAAGTGCGAAAGAGTCTGGAGACCTCGTATGAGCGCAGTCGCCAAAGATACGACCAGAGGGCCCGCGTGTTCGGCGCGAAGCCAGGCCAAGAGGTATCGCCGGAACTTCGTCCTCAGCGACTTTGGCAAACAATTTAACGCGGAGTTCGCCAAGAAGTTCTTGAAGGCCAGAGTGATGAAGGCGGTGGGCAGCAATGCGTACGAGTTGGAGGATATGCAGTCCCATAGTTTGGGCGTCTTCCATGCCAAGGATATCCGTATCTGATCTGTAAAAAGATAGACACAGAGATTCAAATGCTCCCAATGATTTCGTCGAGCCGCAATCTAGTAGTCCTCTCTAAATACTTGGGTGGTGTTGCATTTCCAGTTGGAATGGGCTGAAGGGGGTACCGAAGAACTAGTGAGATGGTTCTGAGGTGGGCAAGCTGAAGCCACCGGACGGGTCGCAGGTTGCGGATAGCGCAAGGCCTCCTGTGGAGGTTAGCTGCGAATAGCGACTTGTCGTGAATAAGCAGTCCCGGACAACAGCGGGTACCACACCGTTGTAGTACCGACAAGGCGCTTGTCTGACCGTCCTTAATACATAGTCTTACATACTCCATACTTCCTACACGTGTTCCTACCCACATCCTATCCCCAACATCTCACAAGGGCATTGGTGACGTCCTGAGGCAAGGGTGCCACTTCACCCCCCTAAGCCAGGGTGTCATACGTTTCCGTGCCCATTGACTGGTTTGCAGTCAGGGGTAACCCACTGTATTCAGACGGAGCTTCACCGATACCTGGCCGCCTCGGTGAGTACACCTGGCCCCAGCGTGTTAATGGGGGCTATGACACGCTGGTACTACCTTCCCCTACACTCGTGGGACCAATTTATGGAATCTAAAAAGTATAAACATTTTAACACGCGGGACTTAACCGCAACCCAGGTAGCAGAGCGGATAGAGGAGGCGGCTCTGGATGACGGTGGTAAGCTGTCGCTGCGTAGGGGCTTGGCCCCTCACCCTAAGAGTGCTGCAAAGCCGAAGGGCTCGACCCCGACGCAGAGCGGCTCGAAGGGTGTAGAGACCTTCAAGTCTCAAGTGGCCTGCAGTGAGGCCACCAAACGTACTGACAGCAGAACACGGGCGGCAGCGGTGATCATGATCCAAAAAGAAAAGATTGAAAAGAAAACGTGAGTGGAAGTGGCCGTAAGGTTAAGGGGGAAATTTAAATAAAGTGTTTTTTTTTGCACCGTGGCAGTGGTGAAAACAATGGCCACAGCATTCCTTTTATTTTCGGAAAAGTGTCCAGGGACCCGCCGCAGGCATCCAGGAGTCGCCGCCTCCCGAGGCGAGGTTCCAGCAGCCATTCGCAATCCCCATGAGGCCTGAGCCCTTCCGAAATTGGAGCCGGGTGAGTCCGCTCCGAGCGCGCAGTAAAAATGCGGTGGCCATATTTCCTGTGAAACGGCCAAATCGAGCAGAACCCAGATCGCACATAACCTGACGCGGCCTCCCATGGTTACCTTTGGGATTCCCTTGTGTCCACCACTGGTTTCCACACGGGTTCTCGCTGCCTGTGTGAGCCGCCCAGCCAAACAAATCACTTTGAAGCCTCCTGCAACTAGAAATTAAGCATTTATTGTAGTATAAGTTGTTATTTTCATATATTATTTTTGTGATCTGCTTACTGTGGTCTCCGTTCCTTGTCTTCCGCGTCCCCAAATCCCGTGTCCGGGATTAGTGCAACACAGGTGCTGCTAAAAGGAAATCATTGGTTTTAAAGAAGCGATATTAAATATTAAGACCAACAAACCCACCCCTTTTATTTCTCTTGGAGCTCCAGCAGGGATACTAGGTAGGATATCGGGAGTTAATCTGAGGCCAAATTGTCGCAAACTTTTTTTAGCGGACCGCTGCTTCTCCTCCGCCGACTGTTCCAATAAAACAAAGGTAGCCTTGGCGAGAGCGCATCTCTGGCTAAGGGCGATGGTCTCGCCGGGAACAGGATCGGAAGCCATTTAAGTTAAGGTCAGAATGTTTAAAAGTAGGGAATTTCTGAAATTTATAAGGTATTAAAAGACGAATCTGAACGCTCAGTAAAGCATTTACCTGGGGAGATGGACCGGTCACAAGACCGTCTGGAATAGGGTCCGGTCCGCCGGAGATGGGCTATGCCCCAATATATCCTGGAGGCATCACAAGATGGGTAGGTGCGTCGTGGAGACGTCAGCAATGCCGCCAATCCGACAGTATCTTTGCGTAATTTTTGTTTGTTTTCTTTTTTTGTAGTGATGTTAGTTTTGTACTTTCGCAGTGTTGAGACGTCCGATTAATATCGGTATTTGTTTATTTTGCGGACTGCGTTCATCGTCTCGAAACCTGCCCTGGGATCCTTGAGCTAGCCCGGCATTGCCCAACCCAAGCAGTTCCGTAACAAAGAAATTAAATAATTCACAACTAATTATAGCCAAATTCCTTATCTATTTATAGGTACTCCAGCGAGTTTTAAATTTTTTGTCGGTTTCACAGATTCAAAACCCAATTAGTTGCAAATTATTTAATAATTACCGCCAAATTAGTCATCTTCTCATAGCTATCTTTTTCGAATTCAGATAATTACGAGCGCTCGCCAAAGAGCAATCGCAAAGGGTCCCAGCGAGCTGGCCTCACGAGAAACGGGCAGATTCCACACTGACGGCGGGCACAATAAGACTCGCCGAGCCCTTTATAAAACGAGCTGGCCTCATATCCTCAATTAACGTCCGACCGTCGCAGGGTTCTACGACCTATTTGTCGATCCTGAACGAAAGTCGAAGCCGATAATATCCATTAATCGGCTAATAATTCCCATCAGTTTTAATAGCTAGATCTAGCCTTTTTGCAGTTCTTTTGGTTTTTTTTTTTAGCTATTGGTTTTCAATTATAATATTTTACTCGAATTCGGGTTTTTTATTTCCCATCCAGAGCCGGGGTTTTGGTCCTTTCTCTCTTCCACCTTTTTTGGCCCTTTTGCCTTCCTTTTCCGAGGGCGTAGCTGAGTATGCCCATAGAGGGAGACAATAAATCTTAATCCACACTCTTCGCTACTCCCTCGCGCTAAGCCAAGTCTGCTAGTCCAAAGGCCAACTCAAAAAATTGTAATTTCTCGTCCGTTGACGAAAGCGTCTAGCGATTATTCACTGGCGAAAAAATCCGAAAATCCCTCTGCAGACAAGAATGAATTCCTAAGGGTAACTCCCTCTATCAGCAAAGTAATTGAATCCACTAAGTTTCCAACGGCCGCCACTGCTGCATTGGAAAAATTCATTGCCGTCAGCGATCGCGTCAGCATGTTCGAAGCCAAGATAAACACTCCTGATCAAGTTTCTCCGTCCCTACACACACTGAACGTCCGCCTGCAACAAGTGCGAGCCTTATGGGTAAAGTGGAAAGAGAGTATGAAACATGCTCTGACCTTTTTGCCCGAAAGGATCCCTCAGCACATTTCCTCTGCTGCAGTCCAAATATGACTACTGCTACTCCGTATATGAGTCATGCGCAGCAAAGATTGGCGAAAATATCGAAGAGCAACACCTCCAGTCGTTCAAACACCCTTCCAACCGCTAATTTCATCCGGGTGCCGCGACACTGAAATCTTCGATGGCGACTACCTCCGATGGCCCACTTTCCGGGACCTATTCACGGCAGTTTATGTTAATAACCCCAGCCTGGCACCGGTCGAGAAGCTGTTTCATCTCCTCACAAAAACAAGCGGCGAGGCAAAAGCCATTGTATTCAAATCCCCTCTTTCGAATGACGGGTTCTTTTCGGCGTGGGAAGCGCTTCACGACCGGTTCCAAAATAAACGGCTTTTAGTCAACAGCCAACTCAAGCTCCTTTTCAACTTGAGTTCCGTATCCCAAGAATCTGGTCATGCTCTAAAGGAGTTGCAGTCCACGATTCAAGGGTGTATAACAGCGCTAGCCCATTCGCAGATATCCACCGACAACTGGGATTGTCTGCTAGTCTTCATCTGCGCGAGGAAACTGCCAAAACTGACCCTATCTCTCTCTATATGAACAGTCCCTAACGTCCAAATCCGAGATTCCGGCTTGGGAAGAAATGAACACCCTGCTGAGCGAAAGGTATCGGACATTGGAGACCATCGAGGATATGAAACCGACTCAGGCAATTCCAAAAAAGCTTCAATCCTTCGAGACAAAGGTCAGCACCAAACAGAAAGGGTGTGACTTATGCTCCAAGGAGAACCATCCGGTAAGATTGTGCCGCGCTTTCTCCAAATGTCAGTTGACGCGCGTTCCGGCTACATCAAAAAGAAGCAGCTATGCCTAAATTGTTTCGCAAGAGGACATCAACTGCGTGACTACACAAGCACACACAGCTGTTTCACGTGTAGAGGGAGGCATCATACCCTGCTGCATTGCAGCATCCCAAATTCCGCGAGTGCGAGTTCCGCAACCTCCTCGCCTTCCACAGAGCAATCCTCTAGACCCTCTAGCAGAAATGCATCTGCCAGCACTTCAGAGGTGCAAAGCTATTTCGCTTGCGGCACTTCAGCAGTTCTCCTGAGCATGGCAATCATTGACGTGTGCTATTTGGGAAAGAACTACCGAGCACGAGCTTTGATCGACTCAGGATCCGAGGCGACGTTCATTTCCGAACGTCTGTTTAACCTTAGGAAGTTGCCATTCCGTAACATCCAGGCCCAAGTCGCCTGGCTAAATCATTCCGTCTCGGCGAAGTCCTCGAAGCTGTGTAATTTCGGGATTCGGTCTCCGCATAAGCCTGGTCTACAATTAGACACCACAGCGTACGTCCTTTCGGAACTGGAAGGCAAACTGCCCTCCTATCCAATCCCCCGGAATTCTTTAAAGGACCTGCCCGCGCTCCGTTGACGTGTTGATCGGGGCTGACATTGTACAGTCCATAATGATGGATGGTACCCGTCAAAATATTTGCGACTCGCTCCTGGGCCAAAAAGCTATTTTCGGGTGGGTGCTAACGAGACCGATTTCCAACGGTAATCCGAAACGCGTCGCATCCTTCACGACTCAGGTGCACCAAATAGGGGACCCTGATTCGCTCGACTCGCTTCTCAGCAAGTTCTGGGAGGTGGAGGATCTACCAGTTAAGATGGTAAAAGATTCCGATTCCTATTGCGAAAGGAACTTCCTCCAGACTACGAAGAAAGACGCAAGCGGGAGATACGTGGTGACGCTCCCGTTCTGTGACCCCGAGAATTCCAGATCCAATTTAGGTATTCAAGGTCCATTGCGTTAGCTCAGTTTCTTAAAAACGAGAACCGTTTAAAAAGAGACTTTCCCCTAAAATATGACAGCGTGATCCAGGAATATCTGGATCTAGGTCATATGAAAGAAGTTCCGTCGACTCATAATTCTCACTAACGTTCTACTCTCGCATAGAGCGGACGTGGTCTCGCGTGAGCTCTGGGGAAAAAAATTTAAAATAGTGGATGAAATAGTGAAAACTTAAAGAATATTATAATGGAGTAGTCCAAACAGTGCGAAAAGACGCTAACAATTAAGAAACAAAGAAAAATATAAGGGTCTGTTCCAGTTTCCACTCGGAAGTGAATTTAATAACATTTTCATATTTCCCTTTAACATTTTCGGATTTCCCTTTAACATTTTCGAGTTTCCCGTTAACATAAGCGAATTTCCCTTGTGTATTAGAAGATTTTTGACTAAATTTCCCTTTGTCGTCTGCGTTTGTTTTGACAGAGTTTTGTGAATTAGGGGCTGATCAAATTGTGACGCGTACCGCGCACAATTAAAGAATATTCAAATTCGAACGAGGCGCGCGCGCGCGCCCAAACAAACCAAGGGTCACTCTAGACCCAAGATCCGGCCACACTAAGTCGGGCAAATCCCGAACACCGGCCACACTAATTCGGGCAAACCCACAGCCCGAGCGGGCACACTAAAACCAGCCAAGCGCTATATAAAGCGGGCCGCTGGCCTCAGATGAATCATTCAGCGGTCGGAGTCGACCAAGGTGGAAGTCACCAGCGAGCAGCAACCGAGCAGCACACCAGGACCAGGAGTCAACGGTAACAAGGAGTAAGATCTAACCTACTACGTATCCTTGAGACGGCTTCGTCCTCGTATTTACCCAAACTACGTATTCTTGAGACGGCTTCGTCCTCGTATTCAAACTACGTATCCTTGAGACGGCTTCGTCCTCGTATTTACCCAAACTACGTATCCTTGAGACGGCTTCGTCCTCGTATTCATACTACGTATCCTTGAGACGGCTTCGTCCTCGTATTTACCCAAACTACGTATCCTTGAGACGGCTTCGTCCTCGTATCCAACTACGTATCCTTGAGACGGCTTCGTCCTCGTATTCATACTACGTATCCTTGAGACGGCTTCGTCCTCGTATTCACACTACGTATCCTTGTGACGGCTTCGTCCTCGTATTTACCACACTACGTATCCTGGCTGACGCCGTCGTCCTGCGATATCAGCATCTATCCCAGACAGGCGCACGGGACCCCCCTAGACGGACCCTAGACAAGAGGAGCGTGACCCGGACCGGGGACTCTACTGGCCGCGAATAATAATTTTGTAACATGGTAACCGATCTGAGAAAACCAATAAACTTGTGACGCGTACCGCGCACAATTAAAGTATATTCAAATTCGAACGAGGTGCGCGCGCCCGCCCCAACAAACAAGGGCTCTGGCCACACTAAGTCGGGCAAAATCCCAGACATCTGCCACACTAATTCGGGCAAATCCACGGCCCGTGCAGGCACACTAAAACCGGCCAAGCGCTATATAAAGCCGGCCGCTGGCCTCAGAGCTATCATTCGGTGGTCGGAGTCGACCAAGGTGGAAGTCACCTAGCGCGCAGCAGCAAGCAGCAAGCAGCAACCAAGGAACTGGACCAGCGGTAACAAAGGAGTAAGACTTAAATAACCTAGGTATTGGTTGACGGCTTCGTCCTATTCCTCCATACTAAGTCTATATATTTGCCATACTAAGTCTTGTGCTGACGGTTCCGTCCTATTGCCATACTAAGTATTTCGCTGACGGCTTCGTCCTGCAGACGGCTTCGTCCTATTTTCTCATACCTCGCTGACGGCTTCGTCCCGCAGACGGCTTCGTCCTATCTCTCATACATCGCTGACGGCTTCGTCCCGCAGACGGCTTCGTCCTATTTCTCATACATCGCTGACGGCTTCGTCCTGCAGACGGCTCCGTCCTATTTCTCATATATCGCTGACGGCTTCGTCCTGCAGACGGCTTCGTCCTACTTCTCGTATACCTTGCTGACGGCTTCGTCCTGCAGACGGCTCCGTCCTACTTCTCGTATACCTTGCTGACGGCTTCGTCCTGCAGACGGCTTCGTCCTATTTCTCACACATCGTCGACGGCTTCGTCCCAATTCTCGCAAACCCGCTGACGGCTTCGTCCTGCTGACGGTTCCGTCCCTCTCTATTAACACTACGTATCCTTATTGACGGCCTCGTCTCAATTGATCCATCCCACGTCTTCCCGAAGGCCAGGGACGCATCACGGAATCCCCGATCATCCCACCCGAACGGCAGGAAGCCACCTACACGGACCCCGAATACGCGACCCCTCCCGCAGGACACGGACGCTCGTTGGTCGGAACCCCGGCTCCGGAAATATTTACTCTGTCACTAATATCAATAAACCATATATATATATACTTTGTAAGCCTAATTAAGGTTAAAACCAGCGTTATTACTGGGGCTCGGGTCGGAATTCCCCTATCTAGCACCACTTTCCTGAATCAAATAAATGTCCTGGATGATCCTGGCCAGCCCTGACCTACCCGAGGCTTGACTGAACGTCACAGGTGGCGCCCGAACAGGTTTAAGTGGTGACTAATGGGAAACCGACGCCGAGAAGTGATGACGAATAGGGTACATGTAACGACAAAGAGGATGAAGGAAGACAGGAAGTAGGAAAACGTCGACTGAAGGAAACGGTCAGAGGAAAATCGTTTGGAGAGAGACTGGATACGAAACGAAGATGGAGCGGAAGATAAACATCCAAGATCTCGATCGGATACGAAGCTGGGGAATGCGGTATGATGGGACAACCAATCCTCTGGAGTTCATACAGAATATGGAGAATTGGGCGACCGGATTCGGCATTCAGCACGACGAATTGGTACGAACAATGCCATTCGTGTTAGTAGACGCCGCGATGGATTGGTGGACCTGCACACCAAGCCAAATAAACAATTGGGCGATGCTGACAGAAGAGATGATGGAGTACTTCTGGCCAAGAAAGTTCCAGAAGCAACTCAAGAAGCAAGTTGTGCAGCGTAGACAGGGAGAAGCGGAATCTACGAGAGCATACGCAATGAATCTCATGAACTTGATGAGGTTTGCAGGGTATACGGACAAGGAAAACTGGACCGGATATACTATAACTGCAAGAGCGAAATAAAGCTATTTACACGAAGAACAGGGTTTAAAACACTGCCGGAGTTCTTAAAGATAGCAGAAGTGGTCGAGATGATTGAATCAGGGAGTCTCGAACATACACAGCACACACTCAACCCAGAGGTCTGCGTGGGAGCCGACGGTACGGGGCAGAATACAGCCACCAAAACCGTCGGGCGCTGTGAAACGGCGGCGAACCAACCGGAGCAGTCATGCCAGGTTGTGCCAGATCCATGGAGCACTCTAGACGGTAAAGAGACCAAGGAGTACATGAGGTCAGCCGTAGGGAAAGAGGCTTTGCAGGAGGCCGACGTAGAGGAAAAGGAAGAGGTTGCCGCAGAACCGGCGGATGAGGTGGAGAAAAGCGCAGAGCAACGTGGAGAAGTTGCCGCAGAACAGGCGTACGAGGCGGAGAGGAGCGCAGAGGAAAGTGGAGAAGACGAGGAGCGTGGAATCGAATATGGGGAGCACAGGAGTGAGGAGCGGAAGACGACAGGAAGAAAGAAGAAGAACAAAGAGAGAGCAGGAGAAGGCAAGATGCCGAAGTTCACGGCGAGGGCCAAAAAGTCCCGAGCAAGGCTGATCGAGCCAGGGGCACCGGGGACGGTCCGGAAAAGGACAGCGCCACCGAAGATGGCAAGTCGACGAGAGGGAGATAGGCACGACGCGATGGCCTCGACGATGACGGATATCGTCCAACAGGGCCGGAGCGGGGCGGCCAAAACCCCAACGAGAGTCACTGGCGGAGCAAGCCCGATGGGGGGAAAGCCGCGACGGGAAGGCCCAACCGCAGACGGAACCGTCCGAATGGGCCGGACCAGAAGGGCTCACCTCCCTAGGACTGGCAGAGGACAGCAGCGACGGAACCGGGAGCCGGGAAAACAACGAGTAAGGACACAGTGGCGGCCACCATATGGCGCCACTATCGAAAGGAGGGGGGAGTGTGACGCGTACCGCGCACAATTAAAGTATATTCAAATTCGAACGAGGTGCGCGCGCCCGCCCCAACAAACAAGGGCTCTGGCCACACTAAGTCGGGCAAAATCCCAGACATCTGCCACACTAATTCGGGCAAATCCACGGCCCGTGCAGGCACACTAAAACCGGCCAAGCGCTATATAAAGCCGGCCGCTGGCCTCAGAGCTATCATTCGGTGGTCGGAGTCGACCAAGGTGGAAGTCACCTAGCGCGCAGCAGCAAGCAGCAAGCAGCAACCAAGGAACTGGACCAGCGGTAACAAAGGAGTAAGACTTAAATAACCTAGGTATTGGTTGACGGCTTCGTCCTATTCCTCCATACTAAGTCTATATATTTGCCATACTAAGTCTTGTGCTGACGGTTCCGTCCTATTGCCATACTAAGTATTTCGCTGACGGCTTCGTCCTGCAGACGGCTTCGTCCTATTTTCTCATACCTCGCTGACGGCTTCGTCCCGCAGACGGCTTCGTCCTATCTCTCATACATCGCTGACGGCTTCGTCCCGCAGACGGCTTCGTCCTATTTCTCATACATCGCTGACGGCTTCGTCCCGCAGACGGCTTCGTCCTATTTCTCATACATCGCTGACGGCTTCGTCCTGCAGACGGCTCCGTCCTATTTCTCATATATCGCTGACGGCTTCGTCCTGCAGACGGCTTCGTCCTACTTCTCGTATACCTTGCTGACGGCTTCGTCCTGCAGACGGCTCCGTCCTACTTCTCGTATACCTTGCTGACGGCTTCGTCCTGCAGACGGCTTCGTCCTACTTCTCGTGTACCTTGCTGACGGCTTCGTCCTGCAGACGGCTCCGTCCTACTTCTCGTATACCTTGCTGACGGCTTCGTCCTGCAGACGGCTCCGTCCTATTTCTCACACATCGTCGACGGCTTCGTCCCAATTCTCGCAAACCCGCTGACGGCTTCGTCCTGCTGACGGTTCCGTCCCTCTCTATTAACACTACGTATCCTTATTGACGGCCTCGTCTCAATTGATCCATCCCACGTCTTCCCGAAGGCCAGGGACGCATCACGGAATCCCCGATCATCCCACCCGAACGGCAGGAAGCCACCTACACGGACCCCGGATACGCGACCCCTCCCGCAGGACACGGACGCTCGTTGGTCGGAACCCCGGCTCCGGAAATATTTACTCTGTCACTAATATCAATAAACCATATATATATATACTTTGTAAGCCTAATTAAGGTTAAAACCAGCGTTATTACTGGGGCTCGGGTCGGAATTCCCCTTTCTAGCACCACTTTCCTGAATCAAATAAATGTCCTGGAGGCTTGACTGAACGTCACAAACTTCGAATCTATCTATATAAGCCTAGTCAGGTTAACCCTACGCGTTCTCACTGGGACTCGGGTCGGGGATTCCTTTTCTAGCACCACTTTCCTAAACAAATAAATGTCCTGGATGATCCTGGCCAGCCCTGACTACCCGCGGCTAGACTGAACGTCACAAAATTTTGGTCCGCTCTAGTTTCCAACCTTAATATGTTATTGAGGTACTGATTCACTGCATAAAATCAATGGTCGTAAAAATTGAATTTTTCATATGCGAAATATCTCACAGAGTATTTATTTCTCTGATTATTTGCCCTTCAAGGCACTGTACGATCCAAAATTTATTTCCGCTCGGAAACTAAAACAGGCTGATTTGAAATTTGTGAAAGCTTAGATACGAATCGAATTATTACAAAATCAAGAATTGTACCTTTAGCTAATTTAGTTATGCAGTAATGTCCCTAAACCATTAGAGAATGCAATAATTAATTTCTGTTCATTCGGATCTGAATCCCCCGGCCCAATAGGTTACGTCGGAAGGCCCTCAAGGGGGGGCCACGCATAGGCCAATATGGCCCTTAGCTGTCCGAAAGTTTCTGAGTGGACCTAGAGAGTATTCACGCGGTTTTTAAAATCTTAAAGGATCGAAGTGTTTTTCGCGAAGGCAAGTAGTTTGCCTGGCTTCTTCCTGGAGGCATCTTCTAGCGATGCCAGAACCGGAGCGCCTAGGTATTTTATTCTTGCCCTTGCTAGGGCCGGACATTTGCAGATGAGATGCTCCAAGGTTTCAGTTTCCTCGGATTCATCACATTTCCGGCATTCGGTGTTTTCGGTAATGCCCAGCTTGACTGCATGTGCAGCAGCTAGGCAGTGACCTGTGAGAATTCTCACTAACAGTCTGCAGTCTTTCCTTGGAAGATGCAGCACGTAGTGACTGAGTTTTGTGTTGCGCTCTTTGCACATGATCTTTGATGTTTTGCAGGTTGTGGACTTTCTCCTCCACCTGCTGTTAGCTCGTGTGTCGGCCCGGCTCTCTAGCTCTCTTTGGAGCGTTCTGAGGGAGACAGGAACGTTTACTATTCTTTCAATCGGCAGTCCTACGCCTTCCTTTGCAAGTTCGTCTGCCGTCTCGTTGCCATCGATGCCCTGGTGGCTGGGAACCCAGTAGATCCGCACTGACGTAGTCGTGCTGAGGATATCTAGTGCCTCCCTGCTTGCCAGTACATTTTTGGAACTGACCGCCGACGATTGCATGGATCTTATCGCCGCTTGACTGTCTACGAACAAGTTGAACGCTTCATATGGGCGGTCTATGCTCTGCGCAAGCTCTGCCGCTTTCCCTATGGCGAATGCTTCCGCCTGGAAGATGCTGAATTGGCTTGGTAGCTTATACGACAGCCTCATTTCAGGGTCTGTGCAGTATATGCCCGCTCCAACTCCTCCTTCCATCTTGGAGCCGTCGGTGTATATGTTGAGGTGTTGAGCATGGTCCTGACCTGTTTTCCAGTCGTCTGATCCCATGAATGCAGTTGTTTTTACATCCGGGCACGTTCTGGTGACCATGTAGTCAGATATACTGCTCATGTTTCGAATTGAACTATGCCCGAACCCCTGTAGGGACATATTTTCCGATGCAACTAGGCGTTGTGCCGTCTTGTGCCGTCAGTTGCGAGTGGATGTCTAGGGGATCAACTCCTATTATAGTTTCGAGTGCTTTAATGGGGGTACAATTCCGAGGTACTTGACTTATGTCTTCGGGGTTAGCCTGGTTGACTTAATTTTCGGGGGGCCCCATAGCGGCACCTTGTATCTCTTGGTGAAGAGAATGAGGTCCGTCTTGTCCGCGTTGATACTGAGTCCTACCTTCTTCGCCCACTCACATATCTCCCTGAGTGTTGATTCCATAATCGAGCTGAGGGTCGATGGGCAGACTCCCGTGATAATTATGCTTATGTCGTCAGCATAGGCTATTATCTTTGGGGCCTTCCTCTCGAATCTCTTGATCAAGTCGTCTACCACCAGATTCCACAGAAAAGGCGACAGGACCCCGCCTTGCGGCGTGCCCCTGTGTGCTCCTTTCACCGAGGAGGCGGTGCTCCAATCGGATTGTACCCGCCTACAGCTTAGTAGATTTCTTATCCACAAACTGATGGCGGGGGGCGTGTTGGCCGCTTCTAGGCGGTCCATTATAGCGTCTGTGGTCACGTTGTTAAATGCTCCGGATATATCCACAAACACTCCTAGAGCATATTCTTTGTTATATAAGGCTCTCTCAATGGTGGCTACTAACGAGTGTAGTGCCGTCTCCACTGATTTCCCTTTCGTGTAAGCGTGCTGGTTGGATGACAGCAGTCGTCCCACATCGTGACTGATGTATATGTCCAGCCGCTTTTCTAGCGTCTTAAGTAAGAATGAGGTGAGGCTAATCGGCCTGTAATCCTTGGGGCTCACATAGCTGCACTTGCCTGCTTTTGGCAGGAAGACAATCCTAGAGGTCCTCCATTGGATAGGGATATAGCCCGTGCTTAGGCAAACTGTGAATATAGCGTGCAGCCATGGGGTGATCACTTCTTTGGTCACCTGTAGCATGGCTGGGAATATTCCATCTAGTCCTGGTGCTTTATTTCCCGCGAAGGAATCTATAGCCCATTGGATTCTTCTAGAGGATATTAGGTTTGTTGGGTGGCTCTCTTCTCCAAGTGCGAGGTCCTGATGCTTGCTAGCATCGGATATCTCAGTGCATCCTGGGAAGTGAGCATGCATTAGTGCTGTTAGGGCCTCCTCGCTGCCCTCAGTCCACTGTCCGTCGTCGCGTTTGAGCTGACTCTGTATGGTGGGTTGCTTCGATAGCAACTTCCGAAGTATAGCCGTTTCTGGGGCCGTCTCGATATTGGAGCAGAAGTTTCTCCACGAGCTTATTTGTGCCCTGCGTATTTCCTTCTTGTAGTCCCTGAGTAGGATTTTGTATTCCTCGTCGATCACATCCTCTATCGCCTCTTTGGCGATTTTGAAGAATTCTCTGAGGTTATTGCGTAGGAGCGATAGATTACTATTCCACCAGGGTGGCTTGGTCCTCTTTCAAGCTCTAGATGTTGGGCATGCTGCGCGTTGCGCATCTAGTAATTCCCTGGATAGGATCTCTAGGGACTTTTCTATGTATTCAGCGGATTTTACTAGGCCCGGGCCAGTCGCGAGTCGTGTAAAGATTGTCTTTCTAAACTTTCCCCAGTTAGTGTTCCGGGGATTCCTAAAGACGGTTGGTTTGGGAGAGTGGTCGAAATCGTGATCTGAGAAGGATGGTCTCTCAAGGACTCTCCATTCTGATACCATTGTACATTGTCCCCTTACAAGTGTTATGTCTAGCACGTTTAAGGAGGTGGGACCTACGAAGGTATGCTCTTCTCCTACGTTAGCTATGCATAAGTTAGTGGGCAATAAAAAGTCTAAGAGTGACTCACCTCTGTCGTTGATATCGGGGCTCCCCCACACGCAGTGATGTGCGTTGGCGTCTGCACCCACGATCAGTTGTTGGTCGTTCGGGATGGCTTCCACCATGCTCCTGAGTTCCTCCGGTGGGGCCGTTCTGTCGTGTGCCATGTATCAGGAAGCTACCATAAGGCGCTTTTTCTCGCTCTCCAGCATCACAACAGTTAGGTCATCCGTGCTGTAATGAGACATAAGGTTAGCATGCAGACCCTTCCGTACAAGTACGCCGATTCTATTTCTGCTTACCGATGGTGTGTAGAACAAGTTGTAATTAGAGGACTTGGACTAAAGCTATATCGGCGGACCCTTGCTCCAGGACGATGAGGAGTTCCGCCGACGCGATCTTACTCTTATGAAGATTGAGCTGCAGCACCCTGAGTGGCATGGGTACTGGGCTCATCTCCATTCGACGGGTTGACTGTTAACGTCAGGTCACCGTCCTCCGCGTCCTCGTCCAGCGAGAGTCCCTGGGCGGCGTCCAAGATGGTTTCCAGACCTAAGTCCTTCTCCACCTCGCCTGCCTTCATGGTGTGAGCATCCTTATCCCCGGGATGGCGTTTTTTGAGGCGCAGGTACACGCTCCCCATGCCCCACGCCATCTTCCCGTATCTCGGATAAAGGATGTCCTCTGCCTCTTTGTTTATCTGGAGGACTGCACTCTGGCCCCCCCTCCTTGGGTAATGGGGTCGCAAGGTGCAGAACCTTCCAGTCCGCGGTTGGGATGTCCGGATTCTGTCGCTGCAGCAGCTTCAGCGCCCGGTCCCCTTGGATTGCGATGGGGAAAAGAACCTTCGCCTTAGGAATGGACGGGATTAGCTCCCTGTCCACCACCTCCAGCTGGGCCCCCTCCCACAACGCCTCCAATTGGCAGACCGTTTGCGTCAGCCACTTTCTCGTCGGGTCATCGTTGCATTTCAGGATTTGTACCCCGTTCAGCCACCCGGCACCATAAAATGTGGGCATGGGGGCCAAACAATGACTCAACGAGTCGCGCATGCACCAACTTCCACCGCGGCTCGGTCATCTTGCCGGCTTCATCGCTTTTGTCAATGAGTGCCACGATCAAGTCTCGTTTGGTCACCTCACTGACTTTAAGCTTCCTCGTCTCGGGCTTCGTCGCTTTCTGGGGGGGAGCGCCTGCCTCCTTCGCCGCTTGCTCCCCGGTGCGTCCTTGTTGGCGCTCTCGGCTGAGCGTTGCCTCTTGTTGGCAAGCGAATCCTCCACCTTGTTGGCGAATCCGCCCGTTGAGACCATATTCGGGAGGTTGGCGAAGTGCAACCTGCCCTCTGCGACCCTTTGCTCGGCCCAGGTAAGCTTTGCCTTCTCCTGTGGGGATAGGACGGCTTTTTCTGGAGCCGGCTCAGGATGCGAAGGGCGGCTTTGTATTGCGCCTTAGCCTTCATCCCCTCGCTTGAACGCTTCAGCCCGTCCCTGCGCGGGGAACTGGTGCCTGGTTTCGGCGAGCGGGGAAGGTTTTCCTCCTCTTCTTTAGAGAGCTGCACGCTCTCCAGGTCCGAGTCTGTGTTGACTATGGCACCTGAGCGGCAAAGCTTCCCTTGCGACGTTGTGGCAGTAGCATTACAACTGACATGACCTGCTCCCGTCAAATCAGAGGTGTGACCGCTGGCGACACGCAGAGGGGATTGCTCCCCCACGTGCCCGCCGGTGGTAGCAGTCACGCCTTCCACCGACGTTTGGGCTGATATCCCAGCCTGAGTTGAAACGCTTTATGTGTCCATTTCAGAAATACACTAGTTAGTTTTCCGGGGAACCACCCACTTGCGTTTTATGCCTAACCGGCAGGCTGCGTTTTATGCCTAACCGCCAGGCACCTCCACCCATGGCAAAGTGATTCATTTCCTCCGGGTTTTTCAGCGGAAGGAATTGAACCGTTGCCTTAGCTAGACACTGCATTACCGCGGACGGAGCCAGCAGCAGTGCATTACCCGTTGTCCGGGATAATACAGTGCCCATTGCGCAGCCGGCGCCCTCTTGGAGGGTTCAGATGGAGGATTTTCGCCAAAGAATCTGACGTCGCCCCCTCTGAGATTCAAGAAGCCCTTAAGGCCAAGGGCTTCTGTGCCAAAAATGTTAGTAACATTGTTAACAGAAACAAAAAACCGCAACCGCTTTTCAAGGTCGAGCTCGAACCAGACAGCAAAGCCTTAAAGAAAAACGAAGTTCACCCGATCTACAAGCTGCAGCTCTTACTGCATCGAAGGATAACCGTGGAAGAACCACACAAACGCAACGGCCCCGTACAATGCACAAACTGCCAAGAGTATGGACACACCTAGAAATACTGCACACTTCGGACGGTCTGCGTAGTCTGCGGAGACTTCCACACCTCCGTAAACTGCCCCGCAAACAAAGAAGACCCCCAAATGAAAAAATGCGGCAACTGTGGAGGAAACCATACGGCAAACTACAGCGGCTGTCCGGTCTACAAGGAGCTGAAGAGTCGCATGCGACGAGCGACAGCTACGCAAAAACAACATACGCAAAATGTGTATTACAACTCAAAAAGTACGCCAGACGTATTTTTCGCCAAGGCAGCCAGATCATCTTTTGGTCCGCTAAATACAAATAATTAAAAATCCTACGCCGAAGAACTACCAACAGGCATGGAAAATCCACTCCAGCCACACTCAGAAATCATGTCATTTATGAAAACAACTACTATATGCAAACCCTTGTTCAGAACCAGGACATGGTGATTCAGTTGCTTGTAGCACAACAGTCCAAATAATAAATGACTAACCTCCGTATATCCATGTGGAATGCCAACGGCATTTCACGGCATAAACTTGAAATAACTCTATTCCTAAACGTAAATCACATCGACGCCATGCTGCTTGTTGAAACACACCTCTCAGGGAGATATAACTTCCATATAAGAGGTTATACCTTTTACCGCACAGATCATCCGGCAAGGCCCACGGCGGAACGGGCATCTTAATCAGAGAACGCATCAAACACCACTTTCATCAAAGGTTTGCAACAAATTACCTGCAAGCCACGTCCATAAAAGTGCACACAGGAAACGGCAACCTTTGCATTGCCGCTGTCTACTGCCCACCTCGATTTACTATCTCTGAAGGTCAATTCATGGACTTCTACAACACTCTGGGGGATCGCTTCATAGCCGCAGGAGACTACAACGCCAAACACGCCTCGTGACTCCCAAGGGAAGGCAACTGTATAATGCACTTATAAAGGTGAGCAATAAACTGGACTACGTTTCTCCTGGTAGCCCCACATATTGGCCTGCAGACCCAAAAAAGATCCCAGATCTAATTGATTTCGCGGTGACAAAAAACATCCCACGCAATCTAATAAGCGCCATAGCACTACCGGATCTCTCATCTGACCACTCGTTGATAAGCCTTCTTCAAAGCCCAGAAATTACGGACCACCCCTACAGGCTGACGTCGCACAACACTAACTGGATGAAATACAGAAAGTATGTGAGTTCCCACATTGAGCTAACTCCCCAACTAAATATCGAAGCGGACATCGACTGCTCCACCGCCGCCCTGGAAGAGGTACTCGTCACAGCAGCCAGGATCTCAACCCCTAAACGGAAGGATATGGAATTTAAGAAGTTCAAAACCAACCGGCAAATTGAACACCTGGTTCTGGAAAAGAGGCGTCTGCGACGAGCGTGGCAAACCAGCAGATCGCCATGCTCAAAGCAATGTCTTACTGAAGCCACCCGCAATCTAAACCGGGCCCTGAAGCAAGATGCTGAAAATGACCAACTTAAATATATTGGAAAACTCTCGCCAACTAGTACAAAGCATCCCTTGTGGAGGGCTCACCCAAATCTAAGCTCTTCAATTGAAACCGTCACCCCTATAAGGAATTCTTCAGGGTGCTGGGCCCGCAGCGACAAAGATAGAGCCGAATCATTTGCCTTACATCTCAGAGGCGTCTTCCAGCCAAACCCCGCAGCTAATGATTATGTTCTTCCGCAAATCCACCTCGAAACTGAATCCACGCCAACTACATTTCAGCCCAACGAGATCACAAAAGTCATCAGGGAGCTAAAACCATAAAAGGCTCTAGGCGGTGACGTAATAACTTCAAAAATAATAATGGAACTTCCGTACTGTGCCATTGAGGTCATCTGTAAACTCTTCAATGGAATCATAAGTCTCGGCTACTATCCAAGTAAATGGACAAAATCAATTATTATAATGATACCGAAGACCGGAAAAGATCACACGATTCCGTCATCTTACAGACCAATAAGTTTATTATCATGCCTGTCCAAATTATTCGAAAAATGCCTTCTAACTCGCATAATACCATATATGGGAGCCCACAACATTATCCCAGCCCATCAATTTGGCTTCAGAGAAAAACACGGAACTATCGAGCAAGTAATCAGAATAACATCAGAAATTCGCACAGCCTTCGAACATAGGGAATATTGCAGCGCGATATTTCTCGATGTATCTCAAGCATTCGACCGCGTCTGGCTCAAATGTCTCATGCATAAAATTAAAACACACTTGCCCGGGTACACTCATAAACTTCTTGAATCCCACCTCTACAATAGAGCCTTCGCAGTGAGGTGTAACACAACAATTTCCGACAGCTACACTATCGAAGCTGGGGCCCACAAGGTAGTGCACTTGGGCCAACTTTATTCGTCCTTTACACAGCAGATATTCCCACGAGTGACCGACTAACAACATCCACCTTTGCAACAACCCAATTCGCCAACCACCTCGTGGTAGTCGAGAAGTGGCTATCTGACTGACGTATTAAAATAAACGAACAAAAGTTTAAACACACAACGTTTACTCTTAACAGACAAGCTGTCCCTCCGCTCTGCATGAATAGCACGCAGATCCCCAAGTTAATGAAGTAACGTATCTCGGCATCCACCTCGACAAACGTCTAACATGGCGTAGACATATCGAAAGCAAGAAACTGCTCCGAAAACTGAAAGCTAGCAGCCTCCACTGGATTATAAACTCCCGAGCGCCTTTGTGTCTGGACTACAAGGTCCTGCTCTATAACTCCACTCTTAAGCCAATCTGGACGTATGGCTCCCAGCTGTGGGGGAACGCGAGCAGAACCAACATAGACACCATACAGCGAGCCCAATCAAAGATCCTGCGAACTATCACTGGGGCACCATGGTATATTCGTAACCAAAACATCCATAGGGACCTCGGCATTCTCGCAGTAAAAGATGAAATAGACAAGCAAAAAGCGTCCTACAATGAAAAACTCTCTGTCCACCCAAATCCTCTAGCAAGGGTCTTGACTCGGGTCTCCAGACGAACCCGCCTGAAACGTACAGACCTTCCAACCCAGCCATAATTTGTAAGGCCACTGCCTCAGTCTACATGACTCTTAGTTAGGCTATAGTATAAGATTTGATACACTTATTGTTAGTCTCGAAAATGAGAAGATTCAATAAATAAAAGCAAAGCATTAAAAAAAAAATATATATAATAATTCTCCGAGTTACCATCTTCCACATAATGTGGTAGTTAATGGAACCAGCTTAAATAATATCCTTCATGCTGGTCCAGCCCTACAATCCGATCTTACGATCCAGATCCTGAAGTGGAGATATTTTCAGTACGTCTTCAGTGCGGACATTACAAAAATATACCGTCAAATCTGGGTCGATCCAAAGCAAAGAATTCAAGGAATTCTGTTCCGAAATAAGGAAGGAGATATCGGTGACTTCGAGTTGCAAACAGTGACTTTCGGTGTCAACTGTGCCTTCTTACTCGCCATTCGAGTACTGCAACAGCTGGCAGAGGATGTCCAAGTGCCATATCCAAAAGCCAGCCGCATCATTAAGCAGCACATGTACGTCGACGACGTTCTGACAGGGGCAAATTCCGTGAACGACGCCCAAAGTTCCATTCAAGAGTTGCAAGCAGCCCTAAATTCCTCCGGATTTCCGTTGAGAAAGTGGTCCTCCAATCACAAGGGCGTACTGAGAGATGTCCCGGCCGACCACCTCCTTCCTAACGAGTTCCTCGACATCGATGCCGAAAGAACGGTCAATACGCTCGGTATTCGGTGGAGGGCAAAGTCCGACGAATTCTATTTCGTCGCTCCTGAAATAGCGTTGGAACCCTCCTATACTAAGCGAGAAGTTTTGTCCCAAATCGCGAGGTTGTTCGATCCTGCCGGGTGGATCGCTCTGTTCATCATCCGTTCCAAAATATTCATGCAAGGGATTTGATTGCAGGAATTAGGCTGGGATAAGCTTCCCACCGAAATGAGTAAGAGGCTGGCAATCGTTCTTAGATGAGTATTCCAACCTCAACCAGATCCGTGTTCCGTGATGGGTCTGGTATCAGCGTGAGATAACCATAGAACATCACGGATTCTGTGATGCGTCTCTAAAAGCCTATGGAGCGCCTATTTACGGCCGCGTCGAATTAGGTCAAGAAGTCTTGACACGTCTGCGTACATCCGAAACACGAGTGGCTCCAGTGAAAACCGTATCCCTTCCCTGGCTAGAGCTCTGTGGTGCCGTGCTGTTAACCGCTGTTAACCGAAATGGTGACAGCAATCCTTCCAATACCAACCGCCAGTTCAGTTATCCGCTGCTGGACAGATTCCATTATTGTCCTAGCCTGGTTAAGAAAGCCAACTGGACCACGTTTGTGGCCAACAGAGTTGCCAAGATCACTCAGGCGACACCAGTCGACTGTTGGGCACACGTTCGATCTGAACAAAACTCCGCCGATCTAGCCAGTCGAGGCGTATCAATACATAAATTGGCAGGGAATTAACCCTGGTGGAACGGACAAGAGTGGCTGCAAGGGCCACGAGAGCTATGGCCAGCGCAAAGCGACACTCATCCAGTTACCGAGTTAGAGCAGCGCGAACGTTTTTCCAAACTGGACAAGGCACTTCGAGCTCTGGCATATGACAACGCTTCCTTAAACGTTGCCGTAAGAGTTCGATCTCGCCCAATTCACAACCCACTAGTGAAGAAATGCGAGAGGTAGAAAGAACTCTGATCTCCCTTGCGCAGCGCCGAGCATACGGCCAAGAGCTGAATCTGGAAGAAAAAAGGCCCCTTCCAGTGTCAAGTCCATTACTGAATTTGTTTCCATTCCATTCCATTCCGGCCAACACGGCCGTCTAAGGACGTGCGGCCGCCTCACTGCCTCCAAAGCCCTACAATATGCTGAACGTCATCCGATTATTTATCCCTACGACTGTAGACTGTCACGCCTTGTCATCCAATTTACTCCCCAGATTACTCTTCATGGCGGTAGTCAAGTGATCGTACGCCTGATCCGATCGAAGTATTGGATTGCTAAAATCAAGAATGTGGTAAAGGCTGTGGTCAATCCGTGTAAGATTTGCACGATTTACAAGAAGAGACTTCAAACATAGCTGATGGGCGAGTCTCTTTCTCGAGGGCTTTTACCTTCACGGGCATCGATTATGCCGGCCCTTTCGAGATAAAAAATTATACAGGGAGAGTGTGTCTAATAACGAAGGGATATGTTTGTGTGTTTTTCCATTTGGAACTCACTTTCGACCTTACAACCTCGTAGGGACTATCTCCAAGCAATCAAAGAGTCCGTGACTGATCCATATAGATATCAGGGACTCGTATGGCGGTTCATCCAAAACAAGTTCCAAAACCCTTTTCTATAAATCGACGTCCGCCCGCAAGTATACGTTTGAGGAGCTGGCGACGCTTCTCGCTAAGATCGAGGCCTGCCTCAATTCCAGACCCATCTCCCCTATATCCAAAGATCCTTCAGATTTGCTGGCCCTCACACCAGGCCATTTTCTTATCGGAAGGCCGTTGCTTTCCACGGCTGAGCCCGAGATGAAGGGCGAAGCCAAGTCGATATTAAATCGATGGCAACATCTCAAGGCTCAACATCAGCAGTTCAGTGCGCGGTGGATAGAGGAGTATATCAAAGAGCTCCACAAACGTAATAAATGGCATTTTCCAACCAGGAATCGCCAAGTCGATGATATTGTAGTCGTCAAGGAGGACAATCTGCCTTTCCTGGAACCGATGACCGCATTCGAGTCGTTGAGATCACTATAGACAAACCCTGTCCTCAAGGTTATTCTCCTACCTGCGGAGGACGAAGAGTCCTCCGTTCTTAGCGATTTGGGCTTCTCCCCAATCCGGGGTTCAATATCTAGTCTGCCCATACTAAGCCAAACGGGCTTGTTTCTTTTATTGACAGATAACAGTTCCTGAAATGGCCCGGGAATCCATCCTCTTCGGAAGTGCAAGAGGTTCCACAAACTGAGCGCTAAAAAGCGCCTTCGAGCAGCACTTATTAATAAGTACTGCTCGAACTTCTTCGCCCATCAGCACTCAGGAGGAGACTGCCGCAGCCAAGACGGGTGCAAGAAGTGTGGAGGGAACCACCACACCCTACTCCACATGCACGAGGAACCTCGCGCTGTTCCGATTGCGTCATCCCGGCCAGCTCCAACATGCAGAGGGCTCCATCCCGCTGCACGCCGCTCCGCTCTGATTGGGTCATCGCGGCCACCTCCACTACGTAGAGGGCTCCAGCCCGCTGCACCCCGCTCCGCTCCGATTGGGTCATCGCGGCCACCTCCAGCACGCAGAGGGCTCCAGCCCGTTGCTCCTCGCTCCGCTCCGATTGTGTCATCGCTGCCATACTCAGAGAGCGTCTGCCCGCTGCACCTCGTCCCGCAGCGATGTCCATCTTCAGGTCTCCGTCGCGCCCCGTCCCCTGTAGCTACGTGGCCGCAGCAGAAGGCTGTCCACATCTTGCCGACAGCCTTCGCCGTGCTGAACGCGGGCTCGAGGACCTTCGAGGCCGACGCCATGATCGACCCAAGCATGCCGGTAAGCAGCATCGATCGGTCGTTGGCGTCTGCGTTACGGCTGCTCACCATCCGTCTCTTCGTCTCCTCCTCGTCTCTTCCCTCTCTCCCTCCTTTTCAGCTGGCAATCTCACCAAGCCGCGGGCCCGCAGCTCTTCCTATCTTAGTTTTGAATTTAGAATTAACCAAGACCTTGTGCCGAATTAAAGTGAAGTTGAACTAACACTACCACCGACACCCAAAAGCAACAGCAGTGTTTACGTGAGGGGCCTATTCTACTCCCTCCGCCACTCCTCGGCACCTTTCTTGGCACATCTTCGGCCACTTCGCAGCACTCTTCCGTCGCTCTCTGGCCATGCTCATCTGCTCCCGCCCTGTGATGCTCCAACGCTCACCTCCTCGTTTGCTCCCGACCCCTGAGCCAGAAAATCGGACCAAAATCCGAACTCCGCCGTCGGCCGCCGTCGATCTCCCGCTTTTGCTTTCGCGGAGTAAAAAGCGGGCGGGAGAACGGCTCTGTGTTTACGCTTAGATTGGTCTTCTCATGGTCTTCTCGCCCCCGAATACAGCTAACGCGCACTGTGCCACCGATTCACCTCACGACGCCCCGCATTTTTTCACTGCATAATTTTCGACTGCACCGTGGGAATTTTCCACAACCTTTCTGAAATCCCTTAGCGGAGGATCCTCGCCACTCCCCTACATAAACAAGCAGCACTTCACCAACTTCCAAGCCAGCGGACACGACGACCCAACGTAAACCGGACCACATCTAGATGCATCTTTAGCTTTAATCCGCCCACTCCATTTCAATGTGTAAATACTTTTGAAGCGAATGAAACGTGTGTGAGTACTTTTGATAATTTGCATACGCATTTTCTGAAGCTTTAAGCTTTGTCCTATGAACCGTTAACTTTCGCAATCCTTTTCGGGTTTCTGCATAGATCAAGCTACGTTATAATAAATATTTCATTGAAATAGATCAACAACAACAATAGTTAAGACAATCAGAATTTGGGATATGCAAATAATAAATAAATCAAATTTATCTCTCTCTCGTTGGCCCGATAGGCGTAGGAAAACAACCTAATTTATGAAATATCAAATATTTAATGAAAATTGGGCCCGGCAAATGCAGACGCATCTTCATGGACGGTGGACGGTCCGTAGTGTGAACTGACTATTAGCATTCGGACTAATATAATGTACATTAGTGTTCTCATCTTAACAGTTTCTAAAAATTAAATAACATGAAGAATGTAACTTAAAACAAGGCAAGCACGCTGTTTTTAGTTAAAATCAGTTTGAAACAATTTAATAAAATGGATAAAAGTGTGCTAGAGTGGAAAAAAGTCAACATTTACAACGCCTTACCCTTTACAAAATGCCCAATCACGGCAGACATAACGTGTCATTGCATTAATGTAAACAATGAAATGGCTGAGCCAAAGAAAATTAGAATTGTGCTTTGTGATAAACATGGAAATATACATGTTTATTTTTCGGATTGGGAATATGTTTCGTTTAAATCTCAACACCCAAGCAATATTAAACTTTGTGCCCTGACATCGAACAGTTTGCTTGTAACTGCAATACAGGATGCTCATTCCAGGCTTTTTATCTATCTATATGATATACGAAGATTAACAAAAAAGCAAGAAGCTCCTATTATTGCATCTGCATCATATCTTCACCTTATAAGCACTGCTGTTTGCATCACTGCAGAAGTCATTGATGAAAGATTACTTGCCTTGGCTATAGGCTTTGCGAATGGTGATATCCTATTGCATTATGGAAAAATAAGCAGAGACTTCACTGGAAATCTTTGTCGACACACCATATCTTCAAATCCAATAATCGGAATACATTTTGATCGACTATCTGATATATCAACTCAGAATATGTTTATTACATGTAATCACGGTGTATATTGTTTTCTTTTAAAAGATAAAGGCTTTATTGACAAAATATTTGTTCTTGATAATGAAAAAAGCCACTACAATCATTGTTGTACAATGCGTAAACCTCCTTTGGGAGATTTCTACGAGTCGATGTTGGTAGTTGGTCGAGAAGACGCAATGTACTGTTATACGCGTGATGGAAGAGGACCTTGCTATGCTATTGAAGGAACAAAAAAATGCCTAAATTGGGAAGGACATAATCTTATCATCGTTGTCAAACCGATGAAATCACATTTAAAGAAAAATAGCTCGACTTTAATTGTTGTGGATACCGATAATAAAATAATAGTATATTATAGTCAAATTCAAGATGTGTTTTGTATAATCACTGAAAAAGATCTGTTCTTTATAATAAGCTGTGACAAAGACTATGCTCTGATTTTAAAGCAGCATAATATGAGTAAAACAAATAACATTTTAATTAACCAAAATATGTATGAAATCGCATTGAAGTTTTTAGATCGAGAAGGCTATGCTTCTTCCCAGGAGGCTTCTTCAGTTCGGTTTCAATACGGAAATCATTTACTTAACAGAGGGGAAATAAGTAGAGCTATTCAAGAATATACTAAAACAATTGGATTTATTAAGCCATATACTATAATTTCAAAACTTCTTTATCCTCGATACAATGATTATCTTAAGGACTACTTACTTGAATTAAAAAAAAAGAATATGTCGAGCCATAATATTAAACTTATTGAATGTTGTTATAAACGCAATCAGTTGAAACAGAATATTGAGCAGTTAAAGGATGCAGAGACAAAATCAAGGCTCAGGGATGTAGTAAAGGTTGTGAGATTACCAAAAATATATTTTGAGCCTACTTTGGAAAATCAATGCGACTTTTTAGAAGTAAGTCTTTTAAATCGCATTTTAGAATATGCTGATAAGCGACAAATTGATAATTTCTATACATTGTTAAAAAATGATGGATTGGAAATATTTGATTCAAAATCCAAAAATATGCTTTGTTTTCTTTATATTTTATCTGAACAAAAAGAATATTGTGCCCGCTTTTTGGCCAAAATTATTAACGAACATTCCACCTGTGAAGAAAATGTATATTATTATTTACTTGTTTTGTATCTTGAGCTATGGAGAGCCAGCGAAATTACTAAAAGTACAGTTTTAAACTATTTGAAAAATCAAAGCTTACGGTTGGAAAAGGTTCTAATCATATGCACCCTTCATAAATTCTCGTGTGAAATTGGAGAAACTTACTATAAAAAACAGAATGAAAGCACTGTCACAAACAACGAAGTCAATAAAAGCATAAGTATAGTAGTTAAGCAGAATCCAGAAGTGGTTTTTAAATTGAATGCAAGTAAGAAAACATTTCTAATGATGTTAAAGAAGTCGTGCACAAATGAGGCAATACAGGCGTTGGAGCTTAAGCCTCTCTTTAAAGAAGGAATAATTCGTGATATAGTGGATTCGAAAAAAGAAATTAAAATAATGCAGGATTTAAATAATACGATTAAGAAATCAAATTGCATACTTTCTCTTTATATAAACAATCCAATTGAATTTCGTAATGATACATGTGATATCTGTCGTCAAACGTTAAATATGCAGTCTATATACTTCCTTTGTCAACATACGTTTCATAAAGAATGCTTAAGCTATAATACGAAAAAATGTAAAGAAGAATTGAAATGTGCCATTTGCAATGTAACATTTACTTCTCTGGAAGAAAAAAACCAGCAAGTTTGTAATTCAGATTCATTGAGTGTTATTGCATTGATTTCAAAATTAATGCCTTTGGGAATAATAAAAATGGAAACTAAAACAAGTTTAAAATCAATCAAATATATGATGGATAGAAATAATCACAGAAAATGGCAGGAAAAATTCTCTAATAACCCATTTGATTCCAATTACAATTTGTAGTAAGATAAATAAAAAGAATATTGGTATTTAGTATCACACTATTAAAATTATATATTGTTTATAAATAAATAAAAATGGTCTTGTAAAACGAACTTATTTGAATTATATGATATGTAAGTAAAAGAAAGTATCGAGAGCCTTGAATTCCGGTAATAAAAATGCATGTGTATGTACTTATGTATGTTTGTATGTATGTATGTAAGGGCATTTCCCACGTGCTCAACCATTTGAACTATTTCTGATTATAAAATATGTTGGACGTTGATGCACTATGATCAGTACATTCGAGTGGCCCGTCTGACACCAAGCACGTGCCTGTTCGTGTTAGGTGTTTGTAGGCGCGACAAATGAAAGTATAGAAAAGGATTCCGAGGAAGTGACTACTGGCGTGCTGCCAAACTGTTTGCCTGCATGCGTACTAAGTGGGTTAGTATTAAGGTTTTTAGTTGGGGAAGGCTATCTACGTTTGATGTTATCATGTACAAATCGTTATAATTTGCACATAAGACTCTAAAGGGTTCATGCAATTCAAAAGACGTTCTACATTGTCTCAAAACTAAAGGAATATAGGATCTAGTATTTCTACTCGGTACGTGAAAGTTAAGCTGACCCAGCAAGTCAGCACTTTCCACGTCACCGTGGATAAGGTTAAAAATGAACGTAATGCCAAGCATGGTTCTACGGTTAGCTAAAGAAGGTAAGTTAATTAGGAGAAGTCTACTAGAGTACGAGGGTAACCTCTGGTTTGGATCCCAGTTCAAACCGCGTAAAGCGAAAAGCAAAAAGTTCTCCTAAACTGACTCAATGCGTGTACTGTGAACCCCATACTGAGGGCTCCAGACGCAAGATCCATATTCTAAGATAGGACGAACTAACGAAATATATAAGGATTTTGTAACATAGGGGTCATTGAATTCTTTCGACCACCGTTTAATGAAACCAAGCACACCTCTGGCTTTATTCACCATGCACGAAATATGATCGATAAAGTCAAGTTTAGGGACCAGTCGGACACCCAAATCATCGACTATATTAATTCTTTCCAAAGATGAGCAGTTAAGCGTGTAAGTCGCGAGCTTGGGAGCGACACGAGAGAAAATCATTAGCTTGCATTTAGAGCCGTTTAGGTTCAATAAGTTTATACGGCACCATGTTTGGAAGTTATTGAGATCTGTTTGTAAATCAGACTGGCAGGAAGCGTCCTTATATTGCACGCAAAGTTTGACGTCGTCCGCGTACATAAGTACTCTGGAGTTAGTCAGAACTTTTAAGAATTTTTAAAGAGGACCTTTTGCGTTCTGCCATTCAGATAACTTGAGATCCAACTAAGAAGATCAACCGGAAATCCCATTAGATCGAGTTTCCGAACAAGAAGAGAATGGTTTACAGAGTCAAATGCTTTACTGAAATCAGTATAGATTACGTCTGTCTGAAAGCCCCTAACTAAGAAGGAAGTGAACTCTAAAAGATTGGTTGTCGTTGATCTACGCTTTAAAAATCCATGCTGGCATTTAGAAATAATTGATCTACACAGGTGCTGCAAATGTGGAGTAATGATTTTCTCGAAAAGTTTTGGAATCGCCGACAACTTAGAGATTCCTCTATAGTTGCTGGCATCCGATTTGCTACCTTTTTTGTGGAGAGGAATAACAAATGATTCCTTCCAAATAAGGGGAAATTGGGAGGTTTCTAGGGACAAGGTAAACAATTTTAGAAGGGGATTGCACAGGGCGTCGGCACAATACCTAAGCACACAGCCAGGTATACCGTCGGGACCTGGCGAATAAATGGGCTTAACGCGATGAAGATCTGAAAGAATAGTGCTTTCGTCTAAAGTAGGACTGAAAATAAGGCTCGATTTGGGCATGATGTAGGAATAAGTCTGGTTACAGTCAGTTGAAGTTGAGTAAGTGGTTTGAAAAAACTGCGCAAACAGATCGGCAATAGCCCGATCATTTTTTACGGTTGTATTTTCAAACGAAAGCGAGGAAGGAAGCGTAATTGGCTTACGCTTAGTGTTAACAAAATTATAAAACTGTTTTGGGTCCTGAGAGATCTGGACCCTACAACGAGTCAAATAATTTTTGTAACACTGCGCGTTCAACACGGTAAATCTTGACCGAGCAGATAAATAAAGGGATAGGGCAGAGTTAGAACCGGTACATTTATATTTAGTATACAGCCTAGATTTTTTGTTTTTAAGATGACTCAACTCTTTAGTAAACCAAGGAGGCTTATTCGATGTTGATGGATAGTATAGCGGAACACATTCAGTAAAAAAGGAATTTATGGCACTGTAAAAAATATCCACGGCTGCTAACATGTCAGTGCACATGTATAAATCGGACCAATTAAAATCTAACATAAAGGTATTCAGCCGTTTGAAGTCCGTTTTGCGAAAACAAAGGACTTTCTTGGCTGGAAAGTCAGATATGTTCTGTAAGTCAGTCCCAATGTTGAGAGTCAAGTCGGAAGTCGAATGATAGGGATCTTCGGGAAGCGTCAACGGCGCCACCCTGGCTAAACTGACTCTTGCCGGATCTGAGACAAAACAGAGATCAAGCAAGCGCTCTAGGGAATTTCGTACATGGTTGACTTGAGACAGCGAAATGTCGAGCAAGCCAGCAATAAAATCGTGCTGTGTGGAAGTGAAAAGTATATTAGAGGAAGTATTTGAGGACCAAATAGCCCCTGGGATATTAAAATCACCAAGAACTACTAAATGATCCTTATTAGAAAGTCGATTGAAAACCGTTTGGATAGCGGAAAGATGGTTCCAATAAATAGGAAGTTCGGACAAAGGAGGAATGTAAGAACATGTAATGAAAATAGAGCTACCATTGATGGTTAGCTTCACACAGAGGAATTCAACATGAAACTCCTTGAAAGTTATTAATTCCGACGCGAGAGTGGAGTCAACCGCTATGAGGACACCACCCCCACGTCTGATAGGCCGATCCAGCCGATATATTGTGAACACAGCTGGCAAAACTTCGGAGCTCAGAATCTCCGGCTTTAACCAGGTTTCTGTGAACACAATAACCTGGGATGCAAACGAGAGACTATCAGAATACAATTTGGGAAGCTTACTACGTAAGCCTCTTGCATTCTGATAGGAGAAAGAGAGGGAATTGATTAGTTTTTTGGAGCGGATGTCGTAGAGGGCGCAGTGGTCTGATCGGGCCTGGAAACACTTATTCCTACAGGCCGCCGTTTCTTTTCGTAGCTTCGAACTCTTTGACGACAACATATTCAGGCCAGAATTTGGTAGAGCATGTTGTTTCAAAGAGCTCATTAGGGACATTTATTTAAAATATTGAAATATCCCTAGCATCAGTAAATTTGAATTTTTCCACCTTTATCAGAATACAATTTAGGAAGCATACTACGTAGGCCTCTTGCATTCTGATAGGAGATAGAGAGGGAATTAATTAGTTTTTTGGAGCGGATGTCGTAGAGGGCGCAGTGGTCTGGTCGGGCCTGGGAAGACTTATTCCTACTGGCGGCCGTTTCTTTTTCTTAGCTTCAAACTCTTTGACGACAATATACTCTGGCCAGAAATTGGTAGAGCATATTGTTTCAAAGAGTTCATTCGGGACATTTATTTTAAAAGATGAAATATTCCTAGCATAAGAAAATTTGAATTTTTCCACCTTTATTTGTATTTTTTCAGCTCTAGTTTTGCCTTGGATAAAGGCAATAACATCTTCCGATGTCTGAGTAGGGGAGAGCCGCGAAACAAATATCTGTTTCGTAGGTGGTATTACTACGAGGGCTTTCGGCGCTGCAGACTGATTGTCTGCATTGCCGATATCGGCCGGTAGTCCGGGCCTGATTCCCTGAGCAGGTAAATTAACGGGGCTTTGAGGGGTCAGTATTTGAGACCCCCCAGGGGACAAAACGGAAATTATCGGGGGAGCGGTCCCTCCCGCAACACATTCGGATGCCGAATCTTTTTTGCCACTCGATCTCAGAACTCTTTGACTGAATTCCGAGGTCGAGGGCTGTGTTGAGAGAGGCTGCTGTTGGGAGTCCGCCGCTGGTTGTTGAGATCCGCCTATATGCTGCAGACCAGTTGAGGTTCTTTTGCGCCTAGGAGACTCATTCAATAGTTTAAGGCTACTAAATTGAGTGTCCAGCGCCAAGAGCATATCATGAGTTTTACGAAATGCAAAATGTTGTCACACAGCCAGCAGCCGACTGTAAGATCGTTTGAATTAATTGCCTTTTTACAGGTCTTAGCGAAACAGACGATAGCAGACATTATAGGGACTTACCACTGTACCTTTACGTAGGAAGAGATAAGAAAAGTGCAGCTGCACCGAGAGAGCGGGAGAATAAGAGAGCGGGTAAACGGGTGAGCGTGGGAGCGAGCTAAACGTTTAGCTGTCGCGACGGCGCAAACTAAACGGAGAAGGCACAAAGAGGAATGCAAAAAAATGCAAAGCAAAACACCGGCAGCACAAACTAAATTGTAAAAATAATAACAATTAAATACACAAAACAGAATAGCTGCATGCACACGAAGTGAACGGGAACTTTATTAATCACAAAGTAGAAGATTTAAATAAAACCCCGGTTGTTCTAATGCAAAAATTAACACAAAACGAGAGCGCAAGAAAAAAACACGTCCGTTCACTTGGAAGAGAGAAACTCAATGATCATTAATCGGAGAGTAAGTAATAATACAAGCACAAACAAGAAAGGAAGCTAACTTCGACAAGCCGAAGATTAAATACCCTTGCAGTAAGTATTTAAAATTTGGTATATTTAAGGATTGCTGTTCTTTTCGAGTTCGCGTATTGTTAGATTCAATAAATCTTGAGCGAAACATGTTGACAGTGAAAAATGTTGCGCAACAACTAAATGTTGCTAGCAAAAAACCTTTCAAAATAAATTAATTGATATACATATTCCTATGGCAGCTATATGATATAGTCGTTCGGCCCGTTCCGACATATATAGTAGTTAGAGCATATAGAAGACTATCTGCAAAGTTTCATTCATTCAGCTTTAAAACGGAGACTAGTTTGTGTAGAAACGGACGGACAGACAGACGGACAAGGCTAGATCGACTAGGCTGTTGATGCTGATCAAGAATATACATATATACTTTATAGGGTCGGAAGTGTAAAAATACAGTAAGAATTAATAAGATTGTTTTTTTTTAAAGCAAGACAAAATCCATCCAGCCGGTGCAAACCTAAGCATATACATTTTTGCGGACACACCACACTAGATAAAGTTAGTCCGCAACCATTATACATAGGATTAGTCGTCAACGGTAGTGTTTAAAGCTCAGCCGCTCTCGCGCTCCCTATTTCGGGCTTCCGTGCATACTTCGTCGAGCGTGCCGACGCTCGCTCGCTCTCCGCTCCGCTGCAATCTCCGGCCGCTTCGCGACACTATTCCGCCGCTCCTCGGCACCTTTCTTGGCAGCGATCGCCCTCTATGCTCCTCTCTACATCTTCGGCCACTGCACTCATCCGCCGCTCCCTGGCCAAGCGCATCCGCTCTCGCCCCTCTGATGCTCCCGCGCCCTGAGCTCGGGATAAATCCGAACGCAGTCGGCCGCTGTCGATCTCCCGCTCTCGCTTTAGCGGAGTAAAGCGGGCGGGAGCACGGCTCTATGTTTAAGCTTAGATTAGTCACCAATGAATGCGAAATAAACACTACGGGCGCTCCATGCCAGTGTCGACTCTCGACCACCGAATATTTTCGACGTCTTCTTCTTCGCGGGATATATACACTTTATATTTTCTGGAATCCTTTAGCGGAGGATCCTCGCCACCCTCCTACATAACCACATGGTCCTTCGAGTCGGATAAGGATATCGTCCTGGAATCCTTTTTTCACCAGCAGCTCTGGTGGTGCCGCCAATAAAGATAAGAACAAGGTCTTTTCGTCTCCTTCGCTGCCGATCTTCAGCAGTGGTCCGAACATTAAATTTAGTTCACACTGCTGCAAGATTGTTTAATTTTTTCCGTGTCAACTCCGAGAGTTTTCCCGACACAACGGCAGTTAGAAAATTATAGTGCTCCTAGTCCGCCGAACTTTTTCCATCCGTCTCTGCTTTGTGTGTGTCGGCATATTCCTCGCCGTTCTCTATTCCCCGTGTACATCAACTTAAAAACGGTCGCGGCATATGTGCACATACACACACACCTACACGCTTGCGAACATATTTGGGTGGAATTTTACCTCCGCGAAAAATTGCGAAGTGAAAAGTGAAATTATGTGGTGAGAAAATAAGGCACAATTAATATCGGCCAACCGGCGTGCACTAAATCGGGAGTTCCCTGTTCCCATATAATTTTTCTGTCCGTTCATTTCAAATACAGTCCACTTCTCGACGTTCCTCTGTGCCAACCTGTGCCCTACACATACATACATTATCCGTATTCGCTTGCATGCCCAACATATTTTATACATACATATGTATATTTTCTGCCTCCAAATTAACGCCTTAATTGCTGCAGCGGCCGTGTTATTGTTGTTGCTGTTTATTCCCCTCTTGCGTCCCTTACGCGTGCACTGCTTTGCCGACGCCATAGCAGTGAGCTTTTCGGCCGAACCAAAGCCAAGGATCAATTTTATATTTTCGGTTTTCCAATAATTACGATCGATAGTTAGTTATTTTTACGGCCAATAATTTCCTCAATTATTAATTAATTTATTTTCTATTTCTACCTCTTTTCTGAGTCAGCTTAAATATAATTGAACTTCACGTCCAAGCCAAGAAATATATATATATACCAAGTATATATATCCATATATATTTACATATTGGGTTTCTAGAACATCAAGGTCTCAGACTTTCCTGTCTACCTTCTTGTTCCCAATTGTGCTTGTCAATCCGCATAAGGCATCATCCGCCAGCAGTAGCACTCGCTCTAAATATTTTTTTGCTTATTTTCTTTGTATTTTTTGACTGTTCGATTTTTAACCAATTACCCTACATAAAGTATACAAGGCAACTCAAAGTATTCCTCTTCTGGCTATTTTCCATTTTACGTGCCAGTGGCAATTATTTAAATAGTTTCCAACGCCACAATTCGAATCAATTTATTTCTTGATTTAATTTACTCTTCTTCGGCCAACCTGTGTTCTTCTCAAATCTGTCCAGTTCTCAAATTTCTATTTGAGCGCCCTCCAAGTCGGTGAATAATTCAGATCAGTTGATCAGCCCGAGCCACGTTCGATTCCGTCAATCCGCCTAAACTGGTCCCATTCCGCATCTCCGTGCCCGTCTCATCTAAAGCCCTTCGCCCAAGCTTACTCCAAATGCGGTAGCTATCGCCGTGAAAAAATTTAGGGCAAGGGTTATACTTTAAGATGGCATTTTTAGTATTTTCAGTAAAAGAACAAAAACGCTGTTTTTGCACTTTAAGGTTAGGATATCTAGGAAACCAGAGCCAATTCGGAAATTTCGACCTCGGATTCGGAAACCGAAAACCTTCGGAATAGTATATACTGGTTTCTGGGTCAGAGGGTCGAGCTGATTTTGTCGGCCTGTGTAATTTTAGTGCCTTTTCATTAATTGGTCATACTATATGGTGTGATGAATAGTAGATTTTATACTCGAAAATTAATGTTTTTTGAGGGAGTTTTTTTTTGAATATGAGCTTAACTGTAAAAAAAATCTGTTTTATGATAAGAATATATTTAGAACACGTTCTAAGTATTATGTAGACATATATACACCTCATGTCGCCATTTCGAAATTCCTAAAGCACGAAAAAGGGGTCGCACAGGCTATTAAGCGCTGAGACACGAGCTACTACTGGAAGGGAGGACGAGCCTTCTCCCCCAAAACAGCAAAGGAGACGGAAGGTGAATCTCGGCAGGAATATCTTGGGCGTTATGTTGGATGTGTTGTTCTCCATCCGTTTTTTTAGTTTGTCGTTGCACGCTACTATAGAAGTAATTATTCATGTAGGCAATTCGAGAATCGAGTAAGACCATCACACTCATAACCGACGAGCCGCAACCGGACACTACATCCACGTGCGCTCGAATCTCGAAAGTTAGGCGTAACCGTTCGTTACATCGTCTGATTTTCATAAAATTGTAACGGAACTGCTTCTCTGGGCAATGCCGGGCTAGCTCATCTGTCCCAGGGCGGGTTTCGACCCGATACCCGCAGTCCGCACAATAAACAAATACCGATATTAAGCGGACGTCTCAAACACTAGAACTCCCATCACTACAGAAAAATGTAAACAAACAAACAAACTACACAAAGACACTGGCGGGACCGAATTGGTGGCGTAGATGATGTTGCCACGACGGACCCACCCATCCTTGTGGGGGCATCTTGGGGCATCACCCATCTCCGGCGGACCGGAGCCTATTCCAGGCGGTCTCACGACCAGCTCATCTCCCCCAGGTATTCTGCGTTCATGATTATCATTTTAATGCTTTATAATTTCAGATGTTTCTTACTGCTAAACATTGCCGTATTTATTCTAAAGATTTCCCGATCCCGGTGAACCTTTTACCCACACCCGGGATGCGCTCGCGCCAAGGCTGCACCTTTGTTGCGATTCGGCGGAGGAGAAGCTTCGCTCCGCAAAGAAATTTGGCCACAAGTGGGCCCCGGATCTACTCCCCAAATCTCAAACTACAATCCCTGCTGGAGCTTCAAGAGAAATTAAGGGTGGGTTGTTTTTGGATTTAATATTTACGCACTGCTTCTTCTAACCGACTCTCTTTTTGCAGCGCTTGTGTTGCACAAATACCTGACATGCGTTTAGGGAACGTGGAGGACAAGGGACAGAAAACTAAGGTATGTTGACCACACATAAATGACATATAAGTCAAGGCTTATTTTCTAATTGCAGCAGAGGTATTAAAGTGAAATTTGCCGGGCGGCTCACAATGGCCGCGACGGACTTGATCTTGGCGAAGCGGCGAAAGAAGCAATTCGTGACCAAGGTGCGGTGGATGGAAGGAGGGAAAGGCTGTGCCAGATTGCGCATGGCCTGGATTTGACCGTCTGTGGCGGTTGCAGCGGAAGACCAGAAATAGGGCCCCCGCTGCCTAGCGTTGCTCAGGAACCCACAAAAAAAATCTTCCCTTGCCGGGCGGCTACTCCCCACTGCCACGCTGAAAATAAAATCACTTTATCTTCATTTTTGCCCTAACCTTTGCGGCCACTTTCACTCACGTTTTTCCAATCTTTTGTGAGGTAGTTATCTGGGCTGGGATAGAGACTCAGTCTCGCCAGGGTCCCTCTACAGAAAATTTATAAAGATCTGGGACAATGTGACTATTATGAGGCGGTGGGCTGACGCGGGGTGGAGTTTGTCAGCCACCGAGTTACACTAAAAAAATATGTTGATAGGGTGTGACAGAGGGAAGGACCGAATTAGCCTTCATGCATGTTTGGGGCCGAAGGACCGAGAAGGAAAAGAAGAAATAATACCGAATTTGCTCCGGCCGGCTGTGCCTGGCCCGTCCAAAATATATTCAGTTCTACTTGGGAACTTCCAAAAGCATAAATTTCGCCGAAATATAATTAATAAATATAAGATATAATTTAAATTTATTTTATTTTTTTTCCCAGTGCGCCTATAGTTTACTATTTTTCTTATTATCTCTCTTTGGTTTTATCGTGTATTCTTACGACCATTTTCTCCGCGAAGTTTTATTTCCATTCGAAACAATTTATTTAATTTTTATTTCTTTTCTTATATTTGTGTTCGGGTTCTTAAAAATATTTTCTCCCCGTGTAGCTGTCTCTGTTTCGGGGTATTTAATTTAAGTTGGTTTTAAAGTATTTAACTGAATTTAATTAAACTTGGTTAGATTTTCCGCAAAGATATTTTCTCCCAGTGTAGTTTTTTCCTGACCTCGTGGTATCTGAATTTCATATTTTTCCCCGGCCATTTTATTTATTAAACACAATTTCGTTAAAGTTAATATCATTATTTATTTTAAATTTTGGTTCTTCCGCTATTTTTGCTTAGTGCACTCGCTTTTCTTTTATTATTTCCTTTTATTTCCATAATTTCCTAATTTATAATTTTTAAGATTTCCTATTTACAAACTTCCACATTTTCTCTCTGTGTTCTCGCTCGTTTATCTTATTTTATAATTTCGAAGATCTTATTTTCCTTTAGCTATTTTATTTCCGTATTTTTCTATGGTTTTCATATTTTATATACTTTCTCAGTTCTTGTTTTCCGTTTACAAATTTTATTTCCGCATTCTTCTATGTTTTTATGTTTTTATATAACTTCTAAGTCTCACACACTTTCTCGCAGTGTCCTATAGGTTAGGTCAAGCACATGTATATTTTCTAGAGTCGGTCTGGCCGCACTCTCTAGTGACCACCGCATCGAGGGCTCGCAAAGATTTTCCTACACATACACCTGCTAGCCAACTCGTTGCGGTCTCACACTAACACTCACCCGTCTCGCTCCGGCACACACTATTAGACCGGCTCCGTCCCGCCGCTGGTCCTGGGCCAGACTTCGCCTTGTCCATCCTTCTCCTTGCTGCTCCTCCACACAAAATCTGCACTTCCAAATCACTCGCTCTTCTCACGGTGGCAATCGCCGGCCCGAAATTTCTCCGTTTAAGTTTGTCTTTAAGTTTTGTCACAATTTTGCTCGCACATGCGGGTTCAGTTCTTCCCGTCACTCTTTTCAAAAACACGTTCGCTTCGGTTCGCCACTGTAATCCAACTCAACTCCGTTTCGCTTCGCGAAATTTCTCGCGGAGTTCTTTTTGCCTTCTTCCAGGAGTTTACCGTACGATCGGTTGCTCCCTCTCGCTCGCTCTCATGAGCGCTTGCCTATTTTCGGGTGGCGTGATCGGGGTGAGTTTTGCTGTGTGCGCTGGTGTGTGTGTGTCGGTGTGTGCTAGCCTTCCAGGCTAACGGGGCGAGCTCGGGTTGGGGATGATAGTTTTGTAACTATCGTATCGGGTGTGGGTGCCCTACTTAAATTATTGGAAATTAAATCTAACTTATTCCGCCTGCTTACATATACTTATTATTATTTATGTACATATGGTGATTATTATTTATGTGTGTATTGTTTAGGTTATTATTAATTATTTACATAGTTAGTTATTATTATTTATTTATATATTCAGTATAGGTTAGGATTATTTATTTTCATATTTAGTTTAGTGTTTATTTATATATATCAATTAATTTGGGAGGGCCAAACGGCTCCTCACATTCCCCTCGTTCTTCAGGGGGACGCAGAGAAATTATGATTTTGTTGGTGCGGGTGACGTGGATGCGATATTGCGCACCCATCGCGTGAAAAAGGAATTTGCGCAGTGTGCGCAGATTCTGGCGTTCCTCCTCCCGCGCCTGTGCGACCAGGGAATGAGGCAGTTGGTTGCCTCCCGTGGTCAGGACCCAATGGCTCGGGAACGGGACCATCCGATCCTCCGTCTCGGTGCTCGGGGTCCCGTTCACCGGCTCGTCTAGGCCGTGACCACCCTTCTGGCCGCCCTCGTCGTTGACAGCGCTGCTGCCGCTCTGCCGGTGGTGGCTCTCCGGCTCCGGCTTCTCCTGCTCCGGCTTCTCCTGTTCCGGCTTTTCCGGCTCCGCCTCCTCCACGCGCACGCCGAATACGTGCACCGGGTCGATCCTGTCGAGGCCGCACACCTCGTCCCGAGTGATCTCGTCGGCTGGATCGAATGCCTTAGGGGGTTGCCAGCGCCAGGGGTCCATGTGTCACTTGTCGATCGCCGTCCAAGCGGGGCAGCGAGGCACCATGGTCCCCTCGGGGCGGAGTGGGTTGTAGACCCGCGGCTGCCATGGCTCGGGAGAGGCACACGCCGTCTCCCCAGCGTCCTCCTGTTGTTGCTCCTGCCGGCGGCGCAATAGCCGGGCGGCCTTCTCTCTCGCCAGCCGGTTCGCTCTCCTGTGGCCGGGATACTCCCGCGGGCGGCACCAGTCCAGGCCAGGGTCGTGGATCGCCTCATGGGGGTCGAAATCTGGGCATGGAGATGCGGTCATCCTATCCACGCCTTTCGGGACCTCGAAGTTTTTCCCCATGCCCGGTGTCGACCCGTCTTCTGTGCGGTGATGGTCGCATGAATCCGCGGAGTAGTCCCCGACGCTGCCGAGGGTTGACACTGATATGTCCTCGCTGGGACCCCAGGGAATCGGCTTCGGCCACACAAGGACTTTGTCGTCCTCGTCGCTCTCGGACTCCTCGGACTCCTTGGTCCCCTCGGTCTCTGAGGACGTGTTGTAATCATATGGGGGGGGTCCTCCTGCCGCCATCGCACAGTGGTTGATCATGTATGGGAAGTGCGGCCAAAAATACTTCCCGTAGGAATATCGAGCTGAAAATTTGCACACTGCTTTAGAGACCGAATAACATAACAAATATAAAAAAACATTGGCAAAAACCATAAGTTAAAGCCCGAAAATTTAAAAAAATAACATTTTTACACAAAAATTCCATTGCATACTTTCAGGAGCAGAAAAATCCAATATTAATCAATTCTATTTTATTTAATTTTATTATCTAAATACAACATAAAATGCAAATAGGATGTTCAAGTATATAGTAGATGTTTCAATACAATATATAAAATTAACAAGAACAATGCAAGAAAAATATGTAATACAAAAAACTATTCTAACAAATCAAGAACACGTTTCGAAAGCATCGTTTTACATTTGCTGGGTAAATTTCTTTGCTCGGTAATGAAAGGATCGGAAGTTAATAACAACCGATTTATAAGGTCCCTATTTGTGGCTAAACGTGAGATTTTACGTGTATGATTGAGTCGGTATCTCTTGACGTCCTTGTTCCTAGACTCGGCAGCTTCTTCTGAGAGCTCTCCAATTGAAACCAATGCATGTTGAATAACATCTGGGGCATGTATTAATATTTTATGAACCGAGGAAGGCATATAATACCAGGAATACCTTGAAGTTAGTTCTTTTGCAGTATCTAGTGCTAATTCTCGAAATTTTTCTATACTAATTTTATACCCAGAGAACAAGGCTTGCAGTAATGTGGCACAGTTTTCAATTAAGTGTTTCTCTATGCCAGTTATTTCTGCAGATAACTCAGCGTTACTGAAAAATGTTCTGGCAGTGTTGCCATCATTCGAATTTCCACAACCACCTGGTTTTGGATTATCGACAAGAAGACCCATTTTTTGACGAAATTCATACTGAATATTTTGTTTCCTTCTCTGAAATAGTTCCTTATTTTCTCCACCTCTTACTTGCCATTGTTTGATTTCAAGTTTATATGAAACATGAAGAAAATATTCAAAGAACCGAATATAGGCATGTAATGGAGATAATCCAAATTCGTAACGATCTGCTCTGGCTTCTTTTTGTAGGCATTTGTCAATTTCGTTCATTTCTGTAGGTTTGGCTTGACATATGTAGCACTTCGAAGATAAAGTCTCACTCAAGGCATTGCACACTTTGCCATCCACCATAGTGAGTTGGAGTATATGTTCTACAAAGATTTGCCGGTTGGTAGCGGTGTTAAATTCAGTTGGAGTCAATTGTTGAATTTTGGTTTTAAAATATTGTTCTTCATCTTTAATTAAATTCACAGATTCCTTTTTAAATTGAATTCGAATCGGGCGGCAATAACGGGTAGACGATGGTCGTGGGTTTTTCCAAATAATTTCCTTTTCGTTATCAGTATCAGATTTAACTATAAGTTGAAGAGGAACATATGATGTCATAAATATGCTACTGTCTTCCACATTATTATTTTCAAATTTTTGTTTATATTGGCTGTGTCCAGAACTGCCATCGAACCCCCATTTCCCTATTAATGAGAGGTAATTAGAGGACATATCGAGTTCATCTGTGATATCGCTTTGTAACTTTAAAATACGCGTCGCAGTGTGGTCCAATAAGCTTTGTAGCGAAACTTCAACCTCAGCTTCAGTAACGCTTATTAGCTCAGGATAGCTTTCCAGTTTTTCCTTTAAAATATTGTTGTAGCAGGGAAAAAATTTGGCATTAATTTTACCGTTAACGAAGCTTCTGATCAGTTCATACTGATGTTTAGTTAAATTGGCTTCAGTTATTAGAGCTACAACTTCAGATTCCTTTGCTGGACAAATCGAAGTATTCGGTTGGCTGCAAGCGTAGCGCAAGTCATCCGCAGCGGACTCATCGAGTTCTGCTAAGTCTGCAATCCGTCGCCGCTTCGTTCTTTCTGAGCACTCTCCTAGACTTAATTTTGGACGTCCTCGATCAGTTGGTTCAGTATATTGTTTTAAAAATATATTATCAAGTTGTGCAAACCAGTCTGAATGATGTTCAAAAACTCTTTCTTTTATTCTATGGCATTTATTCCACATTATAGAAATTTTTTTGAATAAATAATCAAGTTGTTTTTTAGAAAGGTCTTCATCAATTTCGTAACCATCATTTTTAAATATATTATTTAAGTCATCGTATGCTTTTTTAGCTCTATAAGCAAATGAAACTTCTGCAGAGCACCACATTTCAAAAATTTTTAAGCGTGACAGTTTGCACTGATATGAATTGCCTATATATTTAAAAAATAAGTTTAATTCAAATTAAAAAGTTTAATTTAAAATTCACAGTTAAGCAATTGAGCTTTCAAAGCTCAAACGAATACGACGAACACAACAAAGCACTAAATATGCACGAAAACGAAGAAACGCAAAATATGCATGAAAACGAACAAACGCAAAATATGCACGAACACAAAAAAGCGAATTTCTCCGAATCGTGCAAAAACGTGCAGCTACAATTTTAAACATAGATAAAGGAAACATGTATGAATAATAATATGTAAGTTTCATGAGGGAGTAAGAGGGGGATCCCAAACTTTTATTCCTTTGAAATCAATTTATACACAAAAATTCACCACTCGGGAGGTCACTGTTGAAAAACTAAGTTTAAAAAAATAACACAACACATAATAACATGAAAAGAACGCCGTTTTATAGTACACATCTTGTTTTTCAATATTCATTTTAATTGACGTTAATCGGACACGATTTAATATCAAAATTTAATTTTCTTGTCAGAGCTAATTTGTACACTGCGTTCACTTCCGCGCCCACGATATTTTGTTGTCTGTTTTCTCCCTCAAATTGTAGCGCGTACGAATGAGATAGACAACAACTGAAATAACAGTTAGATTTATTGGTATGTTAAGATGTATTTTCAAAACAAAATTTGTCGAATTTCAAAAAAAAAATTTTTGATTTTTGGCCTATGAAATCAACCACAGTGCATCGCCCGATTCCGGGGTCGGGCTCTGGCGGGGTATCCGGCTGAACCGCTCCACGAAGGACAGATCGTCGATCCAGACCTGGGTGTCGTAGCTTCGTTGCCCGCGGTAATGGTCCGTTTCCGGCGGGTAAAATGGATTGCGTATCCAAGCGCACCTCCGCCGCGGGAACACGGCGACATCCGGGGGACTTGTGGCCTCTGCGACGTTCGTTTCTGCCATATCTATGGGGAAAGAAACAAGAGTTTTATAAGTCTTTTGTCTTACGAAGCAAACTAGGAACTGGTTAATAAGCGTTAGTTGGGGTGGGTTAGTTGTGGGCTCTGGAAGCATTGAGTTTCCCCATCAGGGAAGTGGGGACGTTGGGAAGGCGCACCGTCCAACAAGTGGCCCCCACTGACTCAGTCTTGGCTCCTGTCACAGTGCTCCTAGTTATTAATGGCTCTCGCCTGTTTTTTTTTTTTTTTTTTAGCCAAATGTTTGGCGTTTCCGGGCCTCAACCCTTTTGGTGGCAGAACCTCTGGTTCCTACCACTGTACCGCCACTGCGGTCTTCCTCTGCGAAGCTTAGGGTCACCTGCCGCTAACTTCCTCCTCGTTCTCCGGCTTCGCCGGTTCCAGATCGTTGACTGTCTCTTTCAAGTCTCCTAGTGATGCCGTTCTGCGCTGTTTACTCTGGGTATGCTGCAGGCGCACGATCGTGGGTGCCAGAAACTTGATCACTTTGTATGGCCCTTCATACTTAGGGGCCAGTTTTGCCGCGAAATTATCCGCCGCTTTGGATAAGTAGTGCTGCTTGACAAATACTAACGATCCTAAGTGTGGTCTCCATGCTCGTCTTCGAAGATCGTAGTGCTTCCGCTGTTCGAGTGAAGCTCGCTGAGTGTCCTCCTGAACGATCTTGAACACGTCGCGAAGCATTTCCGCTTTCGCGACGGGTGCTCGGGGAACTTCGCTTGGTCCCGGAGTAACTTCGTCATACAAGGCCCCTGGGAGGCGTGGCTCTCTGCCTTGAACGATGAAGGCCGGACTAAATCCGGTCGAATCCGAAACGCTGCTGTTTATCGCCAAGTTCAGTTCCGGTAACAATTCGTCCCAAGTCGTCTGCTTATCCTCGATGTACTGGGCGACCATAGTCTTAATGGTGCGATTGGCCCTCTCCGTCGGGTTCTGCTGCGGTGTATAGGGTGCCGTATACTGGATCTCCATTCCCGCTTGTTTACAGAAAGCTTTAAAAGAACGACTAGTGAATTGAGTTCCGTTATCACAAACGAACCTTTCCTTTCCCTAAATGATTTCTCGAGATATGCCGAAGTAGCTTTCCTTAAGGGGACCAACTCAACCCATTTAGAGAAAGCGTCAAAGAATACAAGAAGCATACTGTTTCCGCTCTTGGAACGCGGAAGTGGCCCGATGAAATCTGCGCAGACAGTGTCGAAAGGCTCACTGATCTGCCTGGTAAACATTTTGCCCGCTGGTTTACTCTGACTGACCTTGAACCGCTGGCAAGTGTCACACTTGCGTACATACCTGGCTACGTCACGGAAGAGTCCCGGCCAGTAATACCTCTGGGCGATCCGGGTGGTAGTCTTCCTGATTCCGAGATGTCCTGCCGTGGGCTGGTCGTGGCATTCCGACAGTACTTGCTGGCGGTGTTCCTTGGCCACGCACAGTTTTCATGGCACCGAGTCTTCATCATCGGGTCGTGCTCCAATATGTCGATATAGCTGCTGATTCTCGTATACATAGCCCGGAAATTCTCCAGGCTTGTCCTGGACGAGTTTCAGCATCCGCTGGTACCAAGTGCATGTGGGTTTGTCTTCCTGAATCATCTGTATCACCTCCAAAGGCTGTCGTGACAGCGCATCCGCGACAACGTTCTGACTTCCGCGCCGATATGTGACGTCAAATTGGTACTGCTGCAATTCTAACGCCCAGCGCGCGATTCGTCCCGTGGGATTATCGATTGAGTTGAGCCACTTCAAAGCAAGGTGATCCGTTATCACCTCAAACCGATATCCTTCCAAGTAACACCTGAGTTTCCTGATGGCCCATATAATGGCCAGACACTCCTTCTCCGTGGTCGAGTAATTTTCCTCCGCGGCTATGAGACGTCGACTCGCAAACGCGATGACTCTTTCTTCCTCCTGGATTGTCTGGGTTAAAACGGCCCCTAGTTCTATGTCGCTAGCATCTGTCTGGAGGACAAACTTCTCATTGAAATCGGGGCACGCGAGGACGGGTGCCTCCGTGATCTTCCTCTTCAGTTCTTCGAATGCATCCTGCTGCTCCTGTTGCCATTGCCATTTCTTCCCTTTCTTGAGCAAAAGAGACATCGGTTGGACCACGCTGGCAAAGTTTGGCACAAACCTCCGGTACCACGAAGCGATACCCAGACATCTCCTCAGCTCCTTGCATGTGGTGGGTGGACTCAGCTGACGCACTGCCGAAATCTTTTCGGGGTCTGTGTGAATTCCTTGCTCGCTGATAACATGTCCCAAGTATACCAGGCTGCGCTTAAAGAAACTACATTTCTTTGCATTGAGGCGAAGGTTCGCCTTTCGTAGCCGTCGGAATACTTCCTTCAAGTTCTCCATATGCTCCTCCAAAGTCCGTCCGATGATAATAATATCATCCAAGTATGCAAAAGCGTTGGGCTCCATATCAGGACCAATAACGCTATCCAGCGCCCGCTGGAATGTGGCTGGAGCGGAGTGCAGGCCAAACGGCATGACCTTCCAATGGTACAGTCCTTTCCCTGGCACCGTAAACGCAGTGCACTCGCGACTATTTTTGGCCATGGGGATCTGCCAATACCCGCTCTTTAAATCTAGTGTAGAGATGTACTTCGCGTGCGGCAGACGTTCCAATATGTGTGCAATCCTTGGCAGCGGGTATGCATCTGGAATGGAGGCAGCATTCAGTTGCCTTAAATCCACGCATAATCTCGTTTCTCCTGATTTCTTGCCCACAAGTACAATCGGGGCACTGTGGGGACTGTACGAAGCCTCGATGCAATCGTTCCGTATCAGCTCATCGATCTGTTCATCGATAATCCGCTGCATCGCCGGATTTTTGGAAAAATATCTCTGCTTAATGGGGTTGTCATCCCGCATCGTAATCGTATGTTGGGCGATATGTGACACTCCTGTCAAACCCTCAAACAATGCTAGCTCCTCCTCTAGAAATTCCCTCACCCGCGGCCCTAAGTCTTCCGTTTCTTCCGTCTCCTTGATTCTCCGGTCTGGCTGGGGAGCGAGTTCCTGGCGCGTCACCTCGTTTCGCGTGGTTGGCCTGTGGTGTATCTCGAGCTGGTTCTTCCCTTATTTCCTGGGTTCGTCGAAACGGGTTGTTCCTTACTGCTGTCTCATCTCGGGGTCCTAGTGATCTATCAGTCGTGGCTACTTCTCTATTCTGTTCTGCGTCGATGACTGAGAGTTCTGGTGCTGCGGGTTCGATGCTAGAAATCGGCGTCGGGGCGGAATCATTTACAGAAAGCGGAGAAAGGACTGTGTTATTCCTAGTACTGGCTAGGAGAGGGGGACTGAGTTGAATAGAAGTGCGACCACATTGCAGGGTGGCGGATATGCCGCAGAGAAAGTCCATGCCTAACAGCACGTCTTCCATAATCGAAGGCAAAACTAATAGTGGAATTTGGACACAACGTTGGTCCAGCTGAACTCTCGCTACTAGCGACTTGGTGACTTCCTTTCGTGAGCCCTCAGCCAGGCTAATTTGGGTGCGTACCGTCCGTACGTTATCAGATGTACCTACGCATTGAACGACTCTCTCGCTCACAAAACTCCTACTAGCTCCTGTATCTAACGTTGCATTGAATAGTTGCCCCTCAATCCGCACGCGCGCGATGATCCGGCTGTCTTGAACTTGTAATCTTCCTTCTAATTCCGGGGATTCCTCCTGGCAGTCTCCGGTTGTTCCCCGTGTTGGCGAAGACTCCTCTCGTTTCCCGGATTATTTCGTTGGCAGCATTCTCGGGTCCAGACTCTTCTGCGACCACATCCCCAGCAGAAAACAACACGACGACTACGGCATCCGCTCGCATAGTGTCCTAATTCTGCACAGTTCCTGCAAGCTTCCCTGAAATTAGGCACCACTGATAAGTTTCCCACCCGGGGAACTTGTCCTGAAATACCCGCGGCGGGCATAGGTCCTCGTGCAGGTGGTGGCGCGACATTTGGGCGGTTTCTTTGTGGCATTCCAGGATACGATCCGTGGTCAGTTCTCCTCGGTGGCTGCAGCTCGGCCAGCCTCCTGGCATGGTTTCCTGTATCCCGATCCCGGGTGACCTCATAATTGACCGCTAAGACAGTCAACAGCTCCAGCGTCGTGAACTCGTGTCGCCTAGTAAAAAGTTGGTAATCCTGCTGAAGGTTTTCATAAATCCTATCCAACTCCTGCTCCGGGCTGTATCCCGCTCTGTGCATCAACAGTCGGATATTTACCAAATATTGCTTAAATGTTTCCCCCTGTCGCTGATACCTAATGCGAATGTCGTCTTCGAGTCGCTGAAAATACCTCGGCGGCAAAAAGAAATCCAGAAAAGCCTTCTTGAAATTAGCCCACGATTCCCCTAACAGTTGGCTGGTCCTAAACCAGTTTTCCGCCGTATCCGTCAGCAGTCCGGGAATGGCTTGCGGCATCTTCTCTACGTTGACCTCGTATGCGGTGGCTCGCTCCTCGAGATGCTGGATGAACGCGATCGGATCCGAGTGCCCGTCGAACGTTATCCTCCAATTTCGAAGTTTCTCCGCCAGGGTGGCTGCTGTCATCTCGGGTTTCCTGGGCGAAACGTCTCTCCTGGACTCCGTGCCTCCGGCAACGTCCACGGTAATTCCAGGTACTGGAATCTGCAGCTGATTATGGCTCAGGGTGTGGGGACTCGGGGGTCGCTGTTTCCGTTCGTTGATCGCGGCTAAAATTTCGGTCTCGCATTCCTGGAGCCGCTCGACGATTTCCAAGACGTTGTCCTCCTTATTATTAAATGCAGCCAACCGGCTCCTCATTTCCTCGACGCTTCCCGTTGCGTCTAACCCGAACTCCTTTAAAATCGCTTCCAATTCTCGCTTGCGGAGATACGAAATCCAACGTGCACCCATGTTTGCAAAAATTTAAAACAATGTTCCTCGAAGCTAATCCCAGACACGAAAGAAATATTTTCCTACACAGCGAAAACTGATTGCGGGGTCAAACGAAGCTCACGGATTTCACGAATTTATTTATAAAAACGGCGTATAAATTCTCAGGCGGACCGAAGGTAGCAACGATGAGGCAAATCGATTTTAAAATTCTGCGACGGCGATTTAATAAACTCAGCTTAGTAGCGACTGTACTCGGTGACGGTTGTATGCGAACTCTGCAAAAATTCCGTTACTATCGTGGAGGTAGATCGACTCCACTGCGGGTGTGAGAGAGAGACGACGATGAGAGTGAAACAAGATGGCCGGGCTGTGGGGAATATGTTAGATTCTCCCCACCTCGTGTTCTAGAAAAAATCTTGCGACCTGATGGGCTGACCGAGAGAGGGCCCGCTCTTTTCTCGTTTCTCTTTTGACCTGTTCTTATTTTCTGGGGCTCACGTGTTCTGCTGCCCACGTGCCTACATAACTTCTCGTTCCAGGTTATGTTTCGTACCTTGCTTAGGAATATATATTTTCGGATACCTTTCTTTTCTTGGGGCTCTCGTATACAAGGAAATAAATATATGTATATATACATATATAAAATTTTATATCATTTTTCTCGGGATTTTCTTGGGAAACCTTTTTATCCAAATATATATTTTGTTATATTTTATACTTTTCTTAAGTGCACTCGCAAGCTTTCCCTCTGCCGTACCCACAACAGACAAAAAAAAACAATTTTTTTTTTTTCAGTGTAACTCAATGGGTCTTTAGGCCATAAATCTCATCTAAAATTCGTAAGCCCCATGTTCCTGTTCGGGCGCCATCTGTGAGGTACATAGTTATCTGGGCTGGGATAGAGACTCAGTCTCGCCAGGGTCTCTCTACAGAAAATTTATAAAGATCTGGGACAATGTGACTATTATGAGGCGGTGGGCTGACGCGGGGTGGAGTTTGTCAGCCACCGAGTTACACTAAAAAAATATGTTGATAGGGTGTGACAGAGGGAAGGACCGAATTAGCCTTCATGCGAGAGGGAAAAGACGAAATAATACCGAATTTGCTCCGGCCGGCTGTGCCTGGCCCGTCCAAAATATATTCAGTTCTACTTGGGAACTTCCAAAAGCATAAATTTCGCCGAAATATAATTAATAAATATAAGATATAATTTAAATTTATTTTATTTTTTTTTCCCAGTGCGCCTATAGTTTACTATTTTTCTTATTATCTCTCTTTGGTTTTATCGTGTATTCTTACGACCATTTTCTCCGCGAAGTTTTATTTCCATTCGAAACAATTTATTTAATTTTTATTTCTTTTCTTATATTTGTGTTCGGGTTCTTAAAAATATTTTCTCCCCGTGTAGCTGTCTCTGTTTCGGGGTATTTAATTTAAGTTGGTTTTAAAGTATTTAACTGAATTTAATTAAACTTGGTTAGATTTTCCGCAAAGATATTTTCTCCCAGTGTAGTTTTTTCCTGACCTCGTGGTATCTGAATTGCATATTTTCCCCGGCCATTTTATTTATTAAACACAATTTGGTTAAAGTTAATATCATTATTTATTTTAAATTTTGGTTCTTCCGCTATTTTTGCTTAGTGCACTCGCTTTTCTTTTATTATTTCCTTTTATTTCCATAATTTCCTAATTTATAATTTTTAAGATTTCCTATTTACAAACTTCCACATTTTCTCTCTGTGTTCTCGCTCGTTTATCTTATTTTATAATTTCGAAGATCTTATTTTCCTTTAGCTATTTTATTTCCGTATTTTTCTATGGTTTTCATATTTTATATACTTTCTCAGTTCTTGTTTTCCGTTTACAAATTTTATTTCCGCATTCTTCTAAGTTTTTATGTTTTTATATAACTTCTAAGTCTCACACACTTTCTCGCAGTGTCCTATAGGTTAGGTCAAGCACATGTATATTTTCTAGAGTCGGTCTGGCCGCACTCTCTAGCGACCACCGCATCGAGGGCTCGCAAAGATTTTCCTACACATACACCTGCTAGCCAACTCGTTGCGGTCTCACACTAACACTCACCCGTCTCGCTCCGGCACACACTATTAGACCGGCTCCGTCCCGCCGCTGGTCCTGGGCCAGACTTCGCCTTGTCCATCCTTCTCCTTGCTGTTCCTCCGCACAAAAATCTGCACCTCCAAATCACTCGCTCTTCTCCCGGTGGCAATCGCCGGCCCGAAATTTCTCCGTTTGAGTTTGTCTTTAAGTTGGTCACAAACTTTGCTCGCACACGCGGTTTCTCTTCCTGACTTTTCAAAACGCACGTCCGCTTCGGTTCGCCACTGTAATCCAACTCCCCTCCGTTTCGCTTCACGAAATTTCTCGCGGAGTTCTTTTTGCCTTCTTCCAGGAGTTTACCGTACGATCGGTTGCTCCCTCTCGCTCGCTCTCATGTGCGCTTGCCTATTTTCGGGTGGCGTGATCATGGTGAGCTTTGCAGTGTGCGCTGGTGTGTGTGTATCGGTGTGTGCTAGCCTTCCAGGCTAACGGGGCGAGCTCGGGTTAGGGATGATAGTTTTGTAACTATCGTATCGGGTGTGGGTGCCCACTTAAATTATTGGAAATTAAATCTAACTTATTATTACGGCTTAACTAGTGATTATTATTTATTTGTGCATGGTTTAGGTTATTATTAAATTATTTACATAGTTAGTTATTATTATTTATTTATATATTCAGTATAGGTTAGGATTATTTATTTTCATATTTAGTTTAGTGTTTATTTATATATATCAATTAATTTGGGAGGGCCAAACGGCTCCTCACATTCCCCTCGTTCTTCGGGGGACGCAGAGAAATTATGATTTTGTTGGTGCGGGTGACGTGGATGCGATATTGCGCACCCATCGCGTGAAAAAGGAATTTGCGCAGTGTGCGCAGATTCTGGCGTTCCTCCTCCCGCGCCTGTGCGACCAGGGAATGAGGCAGTTGGTTGCCTCCCGTGGTCAGGACCCAATGGCTCGGGAACGGGACCATCCGATCCTCCGTCTCGGTGCTCGGGGTCCCGTTCACCGGCTCGTCTAGGCCGTGACCACCCTCCTGGCCGCCCTCGTCGTTGACAGCGCTGCTGCCGCTCTGCCGGTGGTGGCTCTCCGGCTCCGGCTTCTCCTGCTCCGGCTTCTCCTGTTCCGGCTTTTCCGGCTCCGACTCCTCCACGCGCACGCCGAATACGTGCACCGGGTCGATCCTGTCGAGGCCGCACACCTCGTCCCGAGTGATCTCGTCGGCTGGATCGAATGCCTTAGGGGGTTGCCAGCGCCAGGGGTCCATGTGTCACTTGTCGATCGCCGTCCAAGCGGGGCAGCGAGGCACCATGGTCCCCTCGGGGCGGAGTGGGTTGTAGACCCGCGGCTGCCATGGCTCGGGAGAGGCACACGCCGTCTCCCCAGCGTCCTCCTGTTGTTGCTCCTGCCGGCGGCGCAATAGCCGGGCGGCCTTCTCTCTCGCCAGCCGGTTCGCTCTCCTGTGGCCGGGATACTCCCGCGGGCGGCACCAGTCCAGGCCAGGGTCGTGGATCGCCTCATGGGGGTCGAAATCTGGGCAGGAAGATGCGGTCATCCTATCCACGCCTTTCGGGACCTCGAAGTTTTTCCCCATGCCCGGTGTCGACCCGTCTTCTGTGCGGTGATGGTCGCATGAATCCGCCGAGCAGTCCTCGACGCTGCCGAGGGTTGACACTGATATGTCCTCGCTGGGACCCCAGGGAATCGGCTTCGGCCACACAAGGACTTTGTCGTCCTCGTCGCTCTCGGACTCCTCGGACTCCTTGGTCCCCTCGGTCTCTGAGGACGTGTTGTAATCATATGGGGGGGTCCTCCTGCCGGCATCGCCCGATTCCGGGGTCGGGCTCTGGCGGGGTATCCGGCTGAACCGCTCCACGAAGGACAGATCGTCGATCCAGACCTGGGTGTCGTAGCTTCGTTGCCCGCGGTAATGGTCCGTTTCCGGCGGGTAAAATGGATTGCGTATCCAAGCGCACCTCCGCCGCGGGAACACGGCGACATCCGGGGGACTTGTGGCCTCTGCGACGTTCGTTTCTGCCATATCTATGGGGAAAGAAACAAGAGTTTTATAAGTCTTTTGTCTTACGAAGCAAACTAGGAACTGGTTAATAAGCGTTAGTTGGGGTGGGTTAGTTGTGGGCTCTGGAAGCATTGAGTTTCCCCATCAGGGAAGTGGGGACGTTGGGAAGGCGCACCGTCCAACAAGTGGCCCCCACTGACTCAGTCTTGGCTCCTGTCACAGTGCTCCTAGTTATTAATGGCTCTCGCCTGTTTTTTTTTTTTTTTTTAGCCAAATGTTTGGCGTTTCCGGGCCTCAACCCTTTTCCTAGCCAAATGTTTGGCGTTTCCGGGCCTCAACCCTTTTGGTGGCAGAACCTCTGGTTCCTACCACTGTACCGCCACTGCGGTCTTCCTCTGCGAAGCTTAGGGTCACCTGCCGCTAACTTCCTCCTCGTTCTCCGGCTTCGCCGGTTCCAGATCGTTGACTGTCTCTTTCAAGTCTCCTAGTGATGCCGTTCTGCGCTGTTTACTCTGGGTATGCTGCAGGCGCACGATCGTGGGTGCCAGAAACTTGATCACTTTGTATGGCCCTTCATACTTAGGGGGCCAGTTTTGCCGCGAAATTATCCGCCGCTTTGGATAAGTAGTGCTGCTTGACAAATACTAACGATCCTAAGTGTGGTCTCCATGCTCGTCTTCGAAGATCGTAGTGCTTCCGCTGTTCGAGTGAAGCTCGCTGAGTGTCCTCCTGAACGATCTTGAACACGTCGCGAAGCATTTCCGCTTTCGCGACGGGTGCTCGGGGAACTTCGCTTGGTCCCGGAGTAACTTCGTCATACAAGGCCCCTGGGAGGCGTGGCTCTCTGCCTTGAACGATGAAGGCCGGACTAAGTCCGGTCGAATCCGAAACGCTGCTGTTTATCGCCAAGTTCAGTTCCGGTAACAATTCGTCCCAAGTCGTCTGCTTATCCTCGATGTACTGGGCGACCATAGTCTTAATGGTGCGATTGGCCCTCTCCGTCGGGTTCTGCTGCGGTGTATAGGGTGCCGTATACTGGATCTCCATTCCCGCTTGTTTACAGAAAGCTTTAAAAGAACGACTAGTGAATTGAGTTCCGTTATCACAAACGAACCTTTCCTTTCCCTAAATGATTTCTCGAGATATGCCGAAGTAGCTTTCCTTAAGAGGACCAACTCAACCCATTTAGAGAAAGCGTCAAAGAATACAAGAAGCATACTGTTTCCGCTCTTGGAACGCGGAAGTGGCCCGATGAAATCTGCGCAGACAGTGTCGAAAGGCTCACTGATCTGCCTGGTAAACATTTTGCCCGCTGGTTTACTCTGACTGACCTTGAACCGCTGGCAAGTGTCACACTTGCTTACATACCTGGCTACGTCACGGAAGAGTCCCGGCCAGTAATACCTCTGGGCGATCCGGGTGGTAGTCTTCCTGATTCCGAGATGTCCTGCCGTGGGCTGGTCGTGGCATTCCGACAGTATTCGCTGGCGGTGTTCCTTGGCCACGCACAGTTTCCATGGCACCGAGTCTTCATCATCGGGTCGTGCTCCAATATGTCGATATAGCTGCTGATTCTCGTATACATAGCCCGGAAATTCTCCAGGCTTGTCCTGGACGAGTTTCAGCATCCGCTGGTACCAAGTGCATGTGGGTTTGTCTTCCTGAATCATCTGTATCACCTCCAAAGGCTGTCGTGACAGCGCATCCGCGACAACGTTCTGACTTCCGCGCCGATATGTGACGTCAAATTGGTACTGCTGCAATTCTAACGCCCAGCGCGCGATTCGTCCCGTGGGATTATCGATTGAGTTGAGCCACTTCAAAGCAAGGTGATCCGTTATCACCTCAAACCGATATCCTTCCAAGTAACACCTGAGTTTCCTGATGGCCCATATAATGGCCAGACACTCCTTCTCCGTGGTCGAGTAATTTTCCTCCGCGGCTATGAGACGTCGACTCGCAAACGCGATGACTCTTTCTTCCCCCTGGATTGTCTGGGTTAAAACGGCCCCTAGTTCTATGTCGCTAGCATCTGTCTGGAGGACAAACTTCTCATTGAAATCGGGGCACGCGAGGACGGGTGCCTCCGTGATCTTCCTCTTCAGTTCTTCGAATGCATCCTGCTGCTCCTGGTGTCATTGCCATTTCTTCCCTTTCTTGAGCAAAAGAGACATCGGTTGGACCACGCTGGCAAAGTTTGGCACAAACCTCCGGTACCACGAAGCGATACCCAGACATCTCCTCAGCTCCTTGCATGTGGTGGGTGGACTCAGCTGACGCACTGCCGAAATCTTTTCGGGGTCTGTGTGAATTCCTTGCTCGCTGATAACATGTCCCAAGTATACCAGGCTGCGCTTAAAGAAACTACATTTCTTTGCATTAGGCGAAGGTTCGCCTTTCGTAGCCGTCGGAATACTTCCTTCAAGTTCTCCATATGCTCCTCCAAAGTCCGTCCGATGATAATAATATCATCCAAGTATGCAAAAGCGTTGAGCTCCATATCAGGACCAATAACGCTATCCAGCGCCCGCTGGAATGTGGCTGGAGCGGAGTGCAGGCCAAACGGCATGACCTTCCAATGGTACAGTCCTCTCCCTGGCACCGTAAACGCAGTGCACTCGCGACTATTTTTGGCCATGGGGATCTGCCAATACCCGCTCTTTAAATCTAGTGTAGAGATGTACTTCGCGTGTCGCAGACGTTCCAATATGTGTGTAATCCTTGGCAGCGGGTATGCATCTGGAATGGAGGCAGCATTCAGTTGCCTTAAATCCACGCATAATCTCGTTTCTCCTGATTTCATGCCCACAAGTACAATCGGGGCACTGTGGGGACTGTACGAAGCCTCGATGCAATCGTTCCGTATCAGCTCATCGATCTGTTCATCGATAATCCGCTGCATCGCCGGATTTTTGGGAAAATATCTCTGCTTAATGGGCTTGTCATCCCGCATCGTAATCGTATGTTCGGCGATATGTGACACTCCTGTCAAACCCTCAAACAATGCTAGCTCCTCCTCTACAAATTCCCTCACCCGCGGCCCTAAGTCTTCCGTTTCTTCCGTCTCCTTGATAACTGCTATGGCTCCTCCAGCGTCGGGTAAGTTCTCCGGTCTGGCTGGGGAGCGAGTTCCTGGCGCGTCACCTCGTTTCGCGTGGTTGGCCTGTGGTGTATCTCGAGCTGGTTCTTCCCTTATTTCCTGGGTTCGTCGAAACGGGTTGTTCCTTACTGCTGTCTCATCTCGTGGTCCTAGTGATCTATCAGTCGTGGCTAGTGCTCTATTCTGTTCTGCGTCGATGACTGAGAGTTCTGGTGCTGCGGGTTCGATGCTAGAAATCGGCGTCGGGGCGGAATCATTTACAGAAAGCGGAGAAAGGACTGTGTTATTCCTAGTACTGGCTAGGAGAGGGGGACTGAGTTGAATAGAAGTGCGACCACATTGCAGGGTGGCGGATATGCCGCAGAGAAAGTCCATGCCTAACAGCACGTCTTCCATAATCGAAGGCAAAACTAATAGTGGAATTTGGACACAACGTTGGTCCAGCTGAACTCTCGCTACTAGCGACTTGGTGACTTCCTTTCGTGAGCCCTCAGCCAGGCTAATTTGGGTGCGTACCGTCCGTACGTTATCAGGTGTACCTACGCATTGAACGACTCTCTCGCTCACAAAACTCCTACTAGCTCCTGTATCTAACGTTGCATTGAATAGTTGCCCCTCAATCCGCACGCGCGCGATGATCCGGCTGTCTTGAACTTGTAATCTTCCTTCTAATTCCGGGGATTCCTCCTGGCAGTCTCCGGTTGTTCCCCGTGTTGGCGAAGACTCCTCTCGTTTCCCGGATTATTTCGTTGGCAGCATTCTCGGGTCCAGACTCCTCTGCGACCACATCCCCAGCAGAAAACAACACGACGACTACGGCATCCGCTCGCATAGTGTCCTAATTCTGCACAGTTCCTGCAAGCTTCCCTGAAATTAGGCACCACTGATAAGTTTCCCACCCGGGGAACTTGTCCTGAAATACCCGCGGCGGGCATAGGTCCTCGTGCAGGTGGTGGCGCGACATTTGGGCGGTTTCTTTGTGGCATTCCAGGATACGATCCGTGGTCAGTTCTCCTCGGTGGCTGCAGCTCGGCCAGCCTCCTGGCATGGTTTCCTGTATCCCGATCCCGGGTGACCTCATAATTGACCGCTAAGACAGTCAACAGCTCCAGCGTCGTGAACTCGTGTCGCCTAGTAAAAAGTTGGTAATCCTGCTGAAGGTTTTCATAAATCCTATCCAACTCCTGCTCCGGGCTGTATCCCGCTCTGTGCATCAACAGTCGGATATTTACCAAATATTGCTTAAATGTTTCCCCCTGTCGCTGATACCTAATGCGAATGTCGTCTTCGAGTCGCTGAAAATACCTCGGCGGCAAAAAGAAATCCAGAAAAGCCTTCTTGAAATTAGCCCACGATTCCCCTAACAGTTGGCTGGTCCTAAACCAGTTTTCCGCCGTATCCGTCAGCAGTCCGGGAATGGCTTGCGGCATCTTCTCTACGTTGACCTCGTATGCGGTGGCTCGCTCCTCGAGATGCTGGATGAACGCGATCGGATCCGAGTGCCCGTCGAACGTTATCCCCCAATTTCGAAGTTTCTCCGCCAGGGTGGCTGCTGTCATCTCGGGTTTCCTGGGCGAAACGTCTCTCCTGGACTCCGTGCCTCCGGCAACGTCCACGGTAATTCCAGGTACTGGAATCTGCAGCTGATTATGGCTCAGGGTTTGGGGACTCGGGGGTCGCTGTTTCCGTTCGTTGATCGCGGCTAAAATTTCGGTCTCGCATTCCTGGAGCCGCTCGACGATTTCCAAGACGTTGTCCTCCTTATTATTAAATGCAGCCAACCGGCTCCTCATTTCCTCGACGCTTCCCGTTGCGTCTAACCCGAACTCCTTTAAAATCGCTTCCAATTCTCGCTTGCGGAGATACGAAATCCAACGTGCACCCATGTTTGCAAAAATTTAAAACAATGTTCCTCGAAGCTAATCCCAGACACGAAAGAAATATTTTCCTACACAGCGAAAACTGATTGCGGGGTCAAACGAAGCTCACGGATTTCACGAATTTATTTATAAAAACGGCGTATAAATTCTCAGGCGGACCGAAGGTAGCAACGATGAGGCAAATCGATTTTAAAATTCTGCGACGGCGATTTAATAAACTCAGCTTAGTAGCGACTGTACTCGGTGACGGTTGTATGCGAACTCTGCAAAAATTCCGTTGACTATCGTGGAGGTAGATCGACTCCATTGCGGGTGTGAGAGAGAGACGACGATGAGAGTGAAACAAGATGGCCGGGCTGTGGGGAATATGTTAGCTTCTCCCCACCTCGTGTTCTAGAAAAAATCTTGCGACCTGATGGGCTGACCGAGAGAGGGCCCGCTCTTTTCTCGTTTCTCTTTTGACCTGTCCTTCTCAAGGAAATCGCCAGGGTCTCTCTACAGAAAATTTATAAAGATCTGGGACAATGTGACTACTATGAGGCGGTGGGCTGACGCGGGGTGGAGTTTGTCAGCCACCGAGTTACATTAAAAAAATATGTTGATAGGGTGTGACAGAGGGAAGGACCGAATTAGCCTTCATGCATGTTTGGGGCCGAAGGACCGAGAGGGAAAAGAAGAAATAATACCGAATTTGCTCCGGCCGGCTGTGCCTGGCCCGTCCAAAATATATTCAGTTCTACTTGGGAACTTCCAAAAGCATAAATTTCGCCGAAATATAATTAATAAATATAAGATATAATTTAAATTTATTTTTTTTTTTTCCCAGTGCGCCTATAGTTTACTATTTTTCTTATTATCTCTCTTTGGTTTTATCGTGTATTCTTACGACCATTTTCTCCGCGAAGTTTTATTTCCATTCGAAACAATTTATTTAATTTTTATTTCTTTTCTTATATTTGTGTTCGGGTTCTTAAAAATATTTTCTCCCCGTGTAGCTGTCTCTGTTTCGGGGTATTTAATTTAAGTTGGTTTTAAAGTATTTAACTGAATTTAATTAAACTTGGTTAGATTTTCCGCAAAGATATTTTCTCCCAGTGTAGTTTTTTCCTGACCTCGTGGTATCTGAATTTCATATTTTCCCCGGCCATTTTATTTATTAAACACAATTTGGTTAAAGTTAATATCATTATTTATTTTAAATTTTGGTTCTTCCGCTATTTTTGCTTAGTGCACTCGCTTTTCTTTTATTATTTCCTTTTATTTCCATAATTTCCTAATTTATAATTTTTAAGATTTCCTATTTACAAACTTCCACATTTTCTCTCTGTGTTCTCGCTCGTTTATCTTATTTTATAATTTCGAAGATCTTATTTTCCTTTAGCTATTTTATTTCCGTATTTTTCTATGGTTTTCATATTTTATATACTTTCTCAGTTCTTGTTTTCCGTTTACAAATTTTTATTTTTTTTATTTCCTCATTCTTCTATGTTTTTATGTTTCTATATAACTTCTAAGTCTCACACACTTTCTCGCAGTGTCCTATAGGTTAGGTCAAGCACATGTATATTTTCTAGAGTCGGTCTGGCCGCACTCTCTAGTGACCACCGCATCGAGGGCTCGCAAAGATTTTCCTACACATACACCTGCTAGCCAACTCGTTGCGGTCTCACACTAACACTCACCCGTCTCGCTCCGGCACACACTATTAGACCGGCTCCGTCCCGCCGCTGGTCCTGGGCCAGACTTCGCCTTGTCCATCCTTCTCCTTGCTGCTCCTCCACACAAAATCTGCACTTCCAAATCACTCGCTCTTCTCACGGTGGCAATCGCCGGCCCGAAATTTCTCCGTTTAAGTTTGTCTTTAAGTTTTGTCACAATTTTGCTCGCACATGCGGTTTCAGTTCTTCCCGTCACTCTTTTCAAAAACACGAAACACGGTTGCGACTTGACGAAATCATTGAGAGCATTGGAACATCGGCCTGCTCAGTTCACTGGTATTGCCCTTCAGCGCAGTTCTGGACGGTGCTCAACGCGGGGGTTACGCCTTATGGGAAGTATTACAGCTTATACAGATGTTTCGTCCTCGTATACTTTGTGTTCCTTTCTATTCCAGATGCGGATATCTTTGGCGTGGTAGACACCCAAACTTCGGCCCTGCATATCCTCCAACTCGTACGCATTACTGCCCACCGCCTTCTTGGCGAACTTCGCGTGAAATTGTTTGCCAAAGTCGCTGAGGACGAAGTTCTGGCGATACCTCTTGGCCTGGCTTCGCGGCGAACACGCGGGCCCTCTGGTCGTATCTTTGGCGACTGCGCTCATACGGTCTCCAGACTCTTGCGCACTTTCTCCTGTACCACTCGCAGTTTGTCTGCCGTGGCCATCCCGGCCAGCTCGTGATCGCACAACGACTGCAGCTTCCTCGCCAGGTTATAGCTGGAACCGTGCAGGAACATGTGATGTCCGTATACCGTGAAGAACGGTGCTTCGTCCGTAGCCGAGTGGACGGTGTTCCTGATGACCACTTCAATTTCCGGAAGGTAAGCATCCCACTCCCGATGATCGCCCTCCAGGAACCCACGGATTGCTGCCAAGACGCTGCGGTTCACCCTTTCCGCTGCGTTGCTCTGTGGAGAGTAGATTGGCGTCTTCAGATGCCGGACTCCAAAGCTCTTCATCGCTTCCTCGAAGATCTTCGACGTAAACTGCCGTCCATTGTCCGAGTGCACGACTTCAGACACTCCAAACTTGTAGAAGACCTCGTTGATGAGGAAATCCACGACATTCGAGGCGGTTGCTTTCCTCATGGCCTTCAATAATGTATACTTGGAGAAATTGTCCACCACGATGAAGATCCATGCCCCTTCTTGGACCTGGGATACTTGCCAAGGAAATCGACGTACAGCTTCTGGAAAGTCGCTCCGTCTGTACACGCTCGCCGATCCCAACCATCATCCTATGGTTTAGGGCTTTCGACTCCTTGCACACCTGGCACCCGCGCACAAACTCGCGCACCTGTATCACCATCACACATCTCTCTGGTGGAGACAGTGAAGTGAAGTGAAAAGTGAAAGGTCGTGTTTTTGCGGCGCTCCGCCTGATCATCCTTTTTAAAGGGTTTTAACAGTCCAATAAGGCTGGAAAGATACCTCGGGCCGCTGGTACGTACCGACTTTGTCCCTGGATCGGCCCTGGCAGACTTTCCGGTTGCCGAAGGCTTGGGCACTTGCTCCACCTCAGGGGCCTTAAGGCAAGGGAAGTGGGGAACTCTCTCCCCTCCCTCGCGCTCACATTCACTTTCCACTTTCCACATTTCTTTTTTTCTTGTCGACCTTCCACGAGCCAATTTTCCCCGCGTTCTTTTGGCACGTAAACACAGTTGATCGCATCTGGATCACAGTGTTGTACAACGTCGGCGGAGTGGGCTTGTAACAGCCGCGCTTAGCAGCACAACCTTACTAGTGTTGTCAAACGAGCGAGGTTAAGTTTTCCCGCCCCAGCGCGATTTAAATATTTATTTATATAATTTATTTTAAATATTTTAAATATATCCCAGAGGCCGTGCACGGCTGCGCAGCTGGTAAGCGGAAAAAGGTCACGGTACCGACCAACTTCCGATCCCCCGCTTTGGCGGTGTCCCAAACAAGGGACGTCGGGACCGAGAAGGGGCGGTATAACCCCCGTCGTAGAGCTAGGGGGCAATCCTTGGCCAACGTGGGAGCCCTGTGCAGGCCGTTAAGCCGGCTATGGACGAAGGAAACCCCTTCGTGTGCGGGTTGGCACTAGAGAGGTCGCCATGCCAACCGAGGGAAGAGGTCGAAGCGGCGTTTAAGAGGAGCAGCACGCTCTCCCGACCGCCCCCACTGCGCGGAACGCTAGAGGATGTGCAGATCCCGGGTGCGGGCTCAACGCCTACTCCCAAGAGGTCGCGAGACCCTGCCAGTCCGGCTAGTTCGCAGAGAACGACCCCGCAAAAAAGAGCAAGGCATCTCGGGAGGCAGTGTATCTGGAGGATCTCCGGGAGCTGGGGAGCATGCTGCAGGAGGTGTCAGCCAAAATAATGGACAGGTCCTTGCGCCACATCACCATCGCCACGAGGGAGATGTTCGTTAAGATGACGGCACTCCACGCAAGCATCCTCAGTGCGAGCCTAGCGGCCGCCAAGAGCTACGGCGGCAGCCAGGAGAGACAGGTCGCTGCCGCATCGTGCTCCAATCGATCAGAGCACGCAGAGCGTGGATAAAGCTGCTCCTGGTTGTCCTCATCCTTCTGGAACAGAACCGCATCAACCCCGATATACGACGCGTCGCACTGGATGTAAAAGTGCCGCTTGAAGTCGGCGTGAACTAGGACTGGTGCGGTGGTGAGTGCCATTTTCAATGCCTCAACTGCCAGCTGCGCCTCCGGACTCAAAGAAAACTTTGCGTTCCCAGTTTTCTTGAGTGCTTCCGTGAGCGGTGCTGCCTCCTGATTGCCGCCACTCTACCGGGATCCATTTGCAGACGACCTCCACCTACGATGAAACCCAGGTAAGTCAACGACTTGAAACAGAATTTCGACTTGTTTAACCCGATCGTTAATCCTGCTTCCTTTAGGCATTCGGCCTCTCGTCGCAGGTACCGGAAGTGCGTCTCGATGTCCGGTGCCAATATCAGGAGATCGAATCTTGGCTGGGATTACTCTATTCATTACTCTCACCAACCTTTGCGCCGCATTGCAGAGTCCGAAAGGCATCACTAGAAACTGATATAGCGGTCGGCCAGGAACCGTGAACGCCGTTAACTCCTTGCTTTTCTCGTCCAGCTCGATCTGCCAGAACGCGAACTTCAAGTCCACGCTGGAGATGTAGTGCGTCTGATCGATTCTGGACAGGATCCCATCGATACTAGGCAAGGGGTAAGCGTCTTTGATGGTAACGTCGTTCAATTTCCTGGCATCCAAGCAGAACCTGTCCTTTCCAGGCTTTGACACCACTGTCGTCCTGTTGCTCCACGGGCCTTTACTCTCCTCAATAACTCTCAGCGCCAGCATCTTGTCGACTTCATCCTCGACCACCTTCTGCTTCGCTGGAGACATCGGATAGGGCCGTCCTTGAATATTTTCGCGCCTTCCACCAACTCGATGACGTGCTTCTCCAGGCTAGTGGTTCCCATGCCATCACTCTCGAAAATGAGGAACCTCTGCTTGATCTCGTCCAGCTCCCGGGACTCCGCTTCGGATAGCGTCCAGCATTCGGGATCCGCCTCTTCATCGTCATCGTCTTCCTGCTCGGCATTGTGCTCCATTTCCCTGGCGTGGATTTCTTCGGCCTTCTTCACGCCTCGAGCAGGGATTTGGCTCACCACCGCTGGAGCCAGGCCAAATGCCCTCCAAAAATCGACACCAAGATACGCCGGCTGCTCCAGGTAAGGACAAAGATAGAAAAGAATGTTTTCTACCCTTCCCTTGTATTCCACAGGTAAATTGATTCTCCCGATGATCGACCGATCCTCGCCTGAGGCAGTATGCACCACCGAGAAGTACCTCTGGACAGGCACACCCAACGCATCCAGTAGTTCTCTGCCACCTTTGCCAAGCAAAGTGACACTCGCTCCCGTGTCCAACAATCCCGTCAGATGCTGGCTCAGGATCTTAATGTCGGCAAAGGGTCTGGGATCGTGGTTGCCGCCCCGCTTGACTGCTGCGACGACTTCCCTGCGCTTTTCCCGACGCTGGCTGAACCGATCTCGGGCTTTTCGCACTGTTCGGGAGACTTTGCGCATCCCACCCAGTTGGTGTTGCTCGAAAATCCGGCTCCGAACTCTTAAATACCTCCGCAGGCGCTCTTCATAGGGTAAGTATCTTAACCTTATTGTATTATTAAAGTTACTACCTATTTGCTCTATCTCTCCCGCTCACGGATCGCCCAGCCGTCCGTTTCCCGTGCAATTCGGGCACTTCGAAGCGACAGTGTTTGCTTTCCCGCATCGGAAGCAAAATATTTTCCTCAACTCCTGCTCGCAGTTACGGAACCCGTGCCCTATGGCTCCGCAGTTCCAGCATCCTGCTCGGAATGGATTCCACGGCCCTGCTCGGACTTCCTCCACTTCCAGCTGCACGTGGAGCCAGTACCACTCCAAAGCCCTTTCCGACAGCAGGGTCTGGAACTTCCTTAGGACTTCTTGCCACGGGCAGCGCTTTTGCCTCTGCAGAAACTCCAACCGGAACAGGAAGCCCTCAACATGGTTCCGCTCGTCTTCGCCGTTGAAGGAGATGTTCCAGCGGTCCACTCTCGCATACTGGGAACTGCCTCTCGCGTCCCAGTTAGCGTACGGCAAATCATCACGGAACTCGCCAGTGCTGACCTCCGCCGTCGTCTCGATGCCGCTCCTCGGCCTCCGTGGACCAGCCTGGACTGCTGCTGTTACTTTCCACATGATCCTGTGCCCTCCTGGGCGGCTTCGGCGGGACCCGTGGTGGTCCACTTGCTGTTTGGTCTGTTCATGCATGCCTGGGTACTGCTCCGTGTGATGCCCTGGCCGTCTCCATCGGACGTCTTCCTGGAATTGGCTGTTGCTGACCCTTGCTGCTGCTGGGTGGCCGGTCTTAGCACCTGGTTTATCAGCTGCATCATTTCTAGGAAGCCAGCCCGCATCTCGTCCCGCAAGCTCTGCTCGATCCCAGCACTCTGGGACTTACGGTATGTCTCCGCTACCTGAGCCAGGGCGAGGTTCACCGCCGACTGGACAGTGGAATCCACGGAAGTATCCTGGAAGCGGACCGTCTTTGGAGCTGGATCTAATCCCAGCAGGTTGTCCGCTGCAGCCCCTATGGCCTCGTAATCCAGGGATTTCTGAGTCCTCTGCTCCTCCGCATGTTGTTCCGGCCGTTTCAACGGCGGCGTCCTCAGCAACCCAGTAGAACTTCGGGGCGGCGCTAACCCAATCGCCCCCTTTGAATCCGTGGCCCACATTTCCTCTTCCTGGGTTAAAGGAACCTTCGACCTAAGCTCATAATGGTGACCTGGCTCTCTCTCATCAGCCAAATTTATTGTCCCTAACTCTACACACCTAACAAATATATATATAAGACAACTAGAACTAACAGCTACGAATAATTAAACTCCTAACATATTAATAAACAACCAACGATGAATAAATAAATATATATTATTAGGAAATTAAATAAATAAATGGGCAAAAATCCAATAAATATGGATAAATATTTAATAAATATATAGATAAATACGATAAATAAATACAAAATAAATAAATATATATGTGATAAATAAATAATAAATAAACAAGCACCAAATAAATAAATAATTCCCGATATATAAATAAATATTTAGACAGTTAATTAATTTCCTTTCCAACTTTCAGGGGAGATGGAGCCACCGGCGGTTGGGTGGACTCCGTACCAGATTTCTGCGTCTTCAACTCGCCAGTGTCGTCCCTACTCCAGCCGCTCGTCAACTGGACTAACTTTCAGCTGAGCTGTTAAGGACATCGGCCTTCCGAAGATCCTGTAGGATTTTCCTTGATGAACATAACCTTCGGTTCAAATGGTGGTGGTCGTGCAGCGCGCAGTTAGTACTGCGGGTCACGATCCCACCTCCAAGATGATCCCGAAGGCCACATCCAACAGGAAAACCCAAGGATCTAACCACAACATACATTAATACCTGACAAACAAAACACGTTACGTTAAATTAAATAAATAACATGTATCCCTATCACTATATCACAGTTTTTATCACAATGTCCTCTCGTGCCTCTCGCACGGATCTGAAGGACGAGGGGTGCAGATCCGTCCTTACGGACGAATGCCACCACCTGGCCACAGATAAACAAATGTGAACTGTGCCCAGGAGCAATTGTCCGTCCTTCTGCGGATCAAGCCTCCTAGGTCCTAACGGGAAAAAATAGAAAAGGTACACGAAGAACCTACGCCTTAACCACCAGTCCCCAGCTCCTCGGTGCAATTGCAGGCCGTACAACAGGCCTCGCAAGCCACCGTTTCGTGGGGGCTGGTGGGTCCAGAACGTGGTTATGGAGACGTGATCATCTCGCAATGGCCGCGACGGACTTGGTCTTGGCGAAGCGGCGAAAAAAGCAATTCGTGACCAAGGTGCGGTGGATGGAAGGAGGGAAAGGCTGTGCCAGATTGCGCGTGGCCTGGATTTGACCGTCTGTGACGGTTGCAGCGTTGCTCAGGCACCCACAACAAAAATCTTCCCTTGCCGGGCGGCTACAGCCGCGGTCAGAACGGACTCACCGGCTCCAGTCTCGGCAAGGCTCAGCCCTGTTAGCGATGGCGAATGACTGCTGGAAACTCGCCTCAGGAGGCGGCGACTCGGCGCTCGACTGTCTGACTGCGGCGGCTAAGTGGTGCTCGGCTACGCCTGGATGCCTGCGGCGGGTCCGGAGTCACTCCACAGATAGGTGCAAAAACCAAAATAAAAGTGCCGTGGTCAGTGCTCTCCCTACTGCCACGCTGAAAATAAAATCACTTTATCTTCATTTTTGCCCTAACCTTTGCGGCCATCGATGCATCGATGTTTTTAAAATTTTCGAAAACATCGATATTTTTTTTACCATCGATGTTTCTGTGTTGTCACTTCCAAAGAAAAAGCAAAAGAGATTTACCTAAACGAGCAGATATTTTTTGTTTTGGTGGTGCTTGTTTTTTCATTATTTGTTATCAATTAATTATACTTTCGGCAGTCATCGAGCAGTATGGCGCCCTTTAAAGAAGTCACTAATAAATTTCTCTGTGTGCCTGCCACTAGCTGCGAGTCAGAAAGAGCATTCAGCAAAGCTTGGCAAATAATTTCTGACCGCAGGACTTGCCTAAGCCCCGACATTGTTCATAAACTTATTAACAAAAATAATAAATTTTTGAATAATGTATAAGAGCTGGATCTCATTTATTAGTTTTTTAAGTTCATGAACTCCCGTTTTTAAGTTAATTTATTAATATTTTAAGTTCATGAAAGAATACATTTTTTTTTATTTTTATTACAACAATAAAAGTAAATTTCACTAATTTAAAAAATATTAAAAAAAATTTTTAAAACATAGATGTTTCATCGATGTTTTGGGGAAAAACATCGAAAACATCAATGTCTCCATACATCGATGTTTCTGCACCTCTAAAAAGAAACACCGATTTTTTTAATCGGTTTTTCATTGGTTCAGAAAATCCGTTAATTTGCCTTATACATAGTTAGTTTCGTTTTAAACGGTTCTGTTTGCCTAACTTGTCTCTGCCTGTTCTGTAGCGAGTGGAATCAGGGAATGAAATGACAAATGACGACACCTTACGTAATACATTTTTGGAATGCAACCATTTTTTTAGGAATAGAATAATTTTTTAGGAACGTTTTTAAAAAATTATACGTATAATAATATTTTGAACAATAATTTTATTTTCTTTCAACCATATTTATAATCTTTTTATCACTCTTTTATCAACATTGTTTGTGAATTACAGCGCGAGAGACTCGTGTATGACACTATGGTCGCATGGGAGCTTCGGCTCCGTAGAAGTCCACGTCGGCTGAATCGTAGATTACCTCTTTCCTCACATACTGCTCTATAATCCCATGCGAATTCTATATATATTTTTAATAAAAAGTCATTGAAATTTTTCCATATAAAAATACATTTTGTCGACCTTAGTACTCTGCTTAAATTTCTGATGTGTGTTTTTCGTTTCGTATCCATCGTTTCTGAAGTTATAATAAGTTGTTGCCGCTTCTTTACGTAGTCGGGTTATGCATTACTAATTCTATAATGGCCAGTGGTTAACCTTCATACATATATAAAAAGAAAAAATCACCCTAACCACGCGCGCTGCCTCTACTAAATGTAAGTATCTGTTTAGATATTTGTAAACATTCTTTGACATGAATAATTTGTTCATTATAAAAATATATATGCTTGTATATTTAATTCAAGAAATATCTAGTGTTAAGTACTTCTGTATGTATGTATGTATGTATATGTGTTTTATACTAATGTATTTGTATGTATAGAAATTTGTAAGCGGCACTTTTATATTACTCGTTGATAATTGAAGGTTCTCAAAGGGAACTTAATTTAATTTAATTACATATAAATGTGAATTAAAACAAAATAGAAGGAAATGGTTTTCAGATATTTGGTTCGTACTATTAAAAATGTGGTATATGTATGTAGTTTTCTTATTAATATACATATGTACATACATACTATGTACATTTAAAATTAAATTACATTAGTATATTTATCATATATTTATCAGTTCACCAATCTTTTTGTGAAATATATAACATATTTTTACAGATAAAACATTTAACTAAGTATTATTTCTCACTATTGCATACATTTGTAGCAGCTAATTGTACAAGTTAACCTTACCAAATTTTTTTTTCAATTAGTTTAAACAAATTTTTTGTTTTGCAATAAGTTATTTCTAATGTATTTTTGTGCCTTTATTCATATATATAAATTAGAGAAGAACTATACAGTGCTTAGCCGGCGTTCAATGTCGATTTGCTCCCATCAGTGGTATACGTCGACGATCCAGCAGATATTCTCACGAGCGCAGCAACCCAACGAATATTTGGCAACGTTCGCCTATTTGCTATGATGTACAATTAAGAATTGGGTATGTTCATTTTAAAAACTTATTCCTTAACTTCCTTTTAAAATACTGCAGCACATGTCATTCGTGCTTAAGTTTTTAACTCTTACAGATAAATCTAAAAAGGGGCAATGGCTTATATTGGACAAATCTGTCCTGTTGCAATACCTTGGCGAAAGAAATATTGGCTGATTCAAATTTTGTGTCATTTATATTGAAGATTTTAAAATTTTTGGTTTTTATAGGGAATTAAATCTGATTAATTTTTTAGTTTACTTATTTTCTCAAAGAAAATTCAAATCCGTATGTTTGCGCCTTTAGAAGTAATTATTGGACACTGAAAAGAAAGTATTTTGAATTTGCATATTTAGAGAAACAATTTATAATATTAAATATTAATTCCTTGCCTAATAGTGGATAATGCATCCATGCTTTTAAATTACATAAGTCAAGTGTTTAGTCATTCAAATAATTAAATGTACACATAATAAGTATCCATTAAACATTCTCAATCGGGTATAATTTGGGACTAGAATTCTCCACCTCAAAAGATTTTCTTTCTGAATACAGCTTTATAGTATTTCAATATTTACTTATCTCAAAAGGACGTCTATAAGGCTAGTGTACTTTTCATAATTCATTCGTGTTTATATCAAACATACAGTGGCTCGCGGCTTATTTTGTGCAGTGAGGAAGCAAAAATATGAAAGGTCCCTGTGGCTAAACGATTAATGACAAATTATAAAAAAAAAAAATAAAATTTAAACAGTATCTTAAGCATAAACATTTATCCTGAACTAAAACAATCTTTTTCATTTTAAAACAAAATGGAGTAATTTAACAAAAACTAAATTAAGGATTTTTTCATGCCGCAGCTTATTTTGTGCACTTACTTTGAATGAACTTATTAGTATTAATTTGTTAACCAACATTTTGTGTGGTATTTTCTCTTATTATGAATACCTTTTAGAATATTTTTAAACGATGTTAGGTTTCAAGATTCATTTTTAGCAGTTCTTTTAAAGCACTAATTTTTGGTTAAATTTTTGTTAAAAACTTAATTATTCGGATGGCTACAAAAATATTTGCCAGAAATTCTCAATAATTGTTATGTCTGGGCAACTGTGATATTGTTTTGTTACCATTAGGACAGTTGTATTTGAATGGCCGATAAATACTAGGGGCCTTTCATGATCCCATCAAAAATATTTGGTTTTCTACTAACAGGCCCAAACCAAGACACGACCCCCGCCTTGCTTGCAGTAGCTTGTTGGTGCATGTTTTCTAACTCTGTTTTGAGTCTCCACCAATCATTTTGCCTGACACTAGGATTACATTAAATAATTTTTGACTCGTTGGTAGAGATAAAGACATTCCCAAAGAAAATCGACCAAATTATAGGATCCTTTGAACATTTTAGAGGTTACTTTTTTGTTCCTTATAAATAGCTATTTTTATGCTACTAGGTCATTAAAGATAAATGTGCAAAAGGGGGTGCACTAAATCAACAATACACTTGTTGCGTATTTCGTGGTCTATCGCTACAATTAAGGGGGTAAACCCACCGAGGAATTTCAAAATTTTCGATTTTATTTTCTTAAAGTTTGATATATTAAGAATGGTCCAAGTTTCAAGTCGAAATTCGAAAAAATGACGAAGGCCGACAATGTATGCCTGCGTTACACGTGCGCTTACCCATTGACAAATTTTCAAACGCGTTTTTCTCGAAACCATGTTTTTGAAATCGGTGCGCACGATATCTCGGAAACTAATAAACCGTAGGATTTTTTTTTTACGATTTTTAGTTTTTTTTATTAAGAAAATAAAGATTTTTTTTCTTAAAAATCGCTATTTTAAGTTCAAACGGCCGCCATATCGTCGCCAAAACTCAATATTTTCAAAAAATCCTACGTTAAGGACTAGATTAAGCTCTCCAGATTAATAATCTTCTGGTTTTTTTTTTTGATTTGGATAATTACGGATGAAGCAGGAGTGCTCACCGCGGAGGTCCTTTGATTTTCAGGACGTTACGGGACAAAGGATAGCTCGGAGTATATGGGCAATTCCACGAGAAGGTCAACCGCAGCAAAAACAGAAAATATGCTCTAAAATTGATATTTTTAACATAGGAACATTAAGAAATGCTCCAATTGATCAAATTTGACATCCTTTATCATATTCTAAAACAAATTTCGAAATATTCCAAGGCATACTCGCGCAAATGCGATTTTTCATCATTTTTTATGAAAAACACCAAAAAATAAGATCATCTTGTGTTTCGTTAAAAATTTCCAAAGCAGAGGAATTATGCTTGGACTTTTGCATTCTATCATCACTGGGAGATTGCAAAGAGTCAAAAGTGACCACATTTATACTTTTCTGATTTACTTAAATAGTAAAAAAAGCATAATGAAAAGTACGATGGAAAAGCATGTCCCGTGCGACATCGATACAAAGTCAATTTAAAAAAAAAGTAAACGATCTTTTTGCTTTAAGACAAAAACATTATTAAGATACATGATGGCACACCATTTTAAAATTTGACTCATTAAAATATTCCTTTAGGTTTCGCTAAACTTTGACTTTAAACGGTAGGCCGACAAAACGACTTCCACTTTTTGTCCCGTGCGACATCGGTAGTTTTTTGCAATTATCTTTAAAATGAAAAGTTGACCGAACTCAACTTTTTCACCAATAATAGAGCTATGGAAGAGTAATAATTTAAACATACTCGCCAAATTTGAGTTGCTTTAATTGTATCTTTTTTTTTGCTTTAAAAGCGTAAAAGTGTCCCGTGCGACATCATGGAATTGCCCATATTTAATATTTTTCAATAAAAAAGTTATGAAATTTTAGTTGAAATGTGCGCTTATCATTTAAAAAAAAATTGGTTTGATTACTTTTATAGGTTGCCAGTAGAGGTCTGCATGAATACAATCAAAGCAGCATTTGGTTATCTCACTCAAAGTTCGGATTGACTGAGTGAGACATTGAGTAAAACGGATTTGGTAAATGTGGTGTAGGTATGAGTAAAAAATTAACCGAAACCGAACGGCGAAGGAATGGCTGAATGAGTTTTGCGACTGAGTACTCGGTTAGCCGGCACCGCATTGGCGACGTCAAATTTATTGCGTGTTTGTTTTTTTTGTTTTGTTTTTGTTTTGCTTTTCAATGCAAGACAGAAGAAAAATAGAACGACATGGATTATATGTATATATGTATGTATGTAATTTATTTATTTTATTTTTCAATGACTGAATGCAGAAACATAATTTTATCCGAGTACTCGAAACATTTACTCTTCACTCACTCATTCTATCCATTCCGTTTCGGTTTAAATTCCACTCATTCCGCATACAGCGGATACCACACTCACTCATACCACAACTAATTTTGTTGAAACCGTTTTGGCGCGCCGAATTGCCACTCATTCATGTTGTACTCAAATAACCGAAACTTTTGAGTGCACTCGTGCAGACCTCTAGTTGCCAGGGAAAAATTTTACAAAAATTTCCTTTTTTTGCGTTTCTCGGTGGGTTTACCCCTTAAGGGAAGGTACTTTTAAAATTGGCCGAAATAAAAGCAAAACTTTGAGAATTTCTTGTGGGAAAATGAAAAGATCTACAATTCACACTGTATTCACTAATAAACAATACAATTATGTTCCAAAGCACGACTTTGTAGGACTTCATTTTCCCACAAAAAATTCTCAAAGTTTGCTCTTATTTCGGCCAAATTTAAAAGAACCTCTCCTTAATAGATATCCGCAATCCCATTCTACTTATTTCCCCGTAACTTCTTATTTAAGGGGTTATATACACTTGCGCGCGCGGAAAAATAGGCTTTTTTAAGATTTTTTTGTGGAATAACAAAACAACTTGTCGTGAAACACTCAATGTATGTTTATTTGTACACTTTCTGAGATTCTTCATGAAATTTTCCAAAACAAAATATTTATTTTTGTAGTTGCTGTAGGCCATAATGCAAAAACACAATTTTTCAAATATCGTCCGCGGTGACCACGATAACGAAGGATGTGCTCATCGGAAATACACAAACAGAAAAAAATTATGTAGTTTACACCTACAGTTGCGGTTAAAATAATAGCACTATGAGCACAATTTTTGTTTATTTCAGTTTTATTGTACTTTTTTGACACTTTTTGATTATTTTACTTACTATACTTTAATGATACAATGATTATCAAATAATAAATGAAAAAAGTTAGCCGGTCTTAACGGTATTTTTTAAATAATTTCAAAAACAAAAGAAGCCCTTCAAATTCAGGCGGTAACAAAAATAGCACCATTCATCGAAATTGCTTAAAAATAAATAACAAAACAAAATAAACATCCGGAAAATATTAAATATTTAAGGAAACATAATTTTAAGGAATTTAATATTTTGTTGAGTGTCCTTTATTTGCAATTACAGCTGCACAACGTCTCGGCATGGAGTCCACTAAGTTTTGGCACCTTTCTTTGGGAATTTTGCTCCACGTGTCCTCTACAACGGTCCAAAGGTCCTTGTTACTCCGGGGCTTGGCTTCAGAAACCTTTTTCTTTACATCAGCCCAAAGATTTTCGATTGGATTCAAATCCGGCGACTGAGCAGGCCATTCCAAAAGGCGGATCGAATTATCCTCAAACCATTTCCGAGCAGTCTTGCTGGTGTGTTTGGGGTCGTTGTCCTGTTGGAACACCCAAATCAAAGGCATTTCCTCTTCGGCATAAGGCAACATAATATTTTTCAATATGTCCGTGTAAATATGTTGGTCCATAATGGTTTTTATCCAGTGTATCGGACCTACTCCTTGGTATGAAAAACAAGCCCACACCATTATACTTGACCCTCCGTGTTTTACCGTCTTGCAAGTAAAATGAGGATTGTATTCCGCTTTTGGTGGACGCCGAACATATAACCGAGAGCCTCTTCCGCCAAACAAAACTATTTTGCTTTCGTCTGACCACAAAATGTTGCGCCATTTCTCCACGGGCCAGTCTTGATGCAATTTGGCAAACTGTATGCGCTTTGCCACATGCTTCGCTGTCAAAAGTGGGACTTTTCTTGGACTGCAGGCATTAAGATCATTTTGCCTCAAACGTTTCCGAACTGTTTCCACGCTTGCGGCTATCTTAAGCTCCTTTTTTAGCTCCGTAGCTGGCTTAAAGGGCTCCTTCTTGCTTTGACGAACCAAGCGCGTGACCTCCTTTGGAGACATTGCGGGCTTTCTTCCTCGTGTTTCAGCCTTTTCTTCATACAGGATGGCGTTGCGAATCATTTTATTTGAACAGCCGACAATTCGCCTAATTTCGGTATAAGTTTTTCCTTCTGAGATCATGTTTTTGATCAATGTCCTTTTTTCGTCACTGCAATGTTTTCCGCGACCCATAGCTCGAGAATACGTCTATGTCTTTAGGATAAAAGTTAATATCAACCTTCAGGGGAATTCCCTTTTAAAATTTGGGTTCAATTTCGATAAATCAGTCACTCGTATACTTTTATTCACGTAAACACGTGAATGGTGCTATTATTGTTACCGCCTAAATTGGCGCGCTTTTGCTCTAATTGCCCAAAAACAAAAAGAACCGATAGATTGAGAGAGGAAAAACGGTTTGCTGAGAGAGATAATACATGATACTTATTTACCATGCATTCAAACTTTGAAAAAAGTGAACAGAAAATAATTTTTTTTCGGTGTACAACTGTTCTCCTGCAATAGTGCTATTATTGTTACCGCAGCTGTATACGCTGTGCGTGGACGAAGGATTTTGCAAAACAAAATTTTTTACGAAAATGATGATCGTTTTACTAAAAAAAAACGGTTTTGAACGTATACATTTTTGGTTTTTACATCAGGAAAAAAAAAGTTTTGCCTTAAATTCAAAATCCTTCGTTCACGCACTGGCTAATATTGTTGTTAACAAGCGTGCAAAATTTCAGGCTGACCGAGTTAACGGTTCTTTAGTAATCGTGGTCACCGCAACCACACTTTTTCAAAAAAACAGTTTCGAGATAATCGCGTGTAAAGAATGATTCGCCGTTGACTCGTAGTGCAGATAGCGCGCTATAAATAGCTGCCAACCCGGTTCTAATGCTCAGAATTTTATGGTTTTTGGGGAAAACATTCTCCAAGATATGTACTTTCAGAAAATGCAATAAAAAAAATTTCGATTTTTATGACAAACGCAAGTGTATATAACCCCTTAAATGTGATTAGACTAAGAAACTTACAAAATATACATACAGGGTGTGTTATAAAAGTAATGCGCATGGTCTCACGCAATGCGCCCAGTCAGTTCGCTCCGATCAATAGAAATGGAAATGGAATTGATCGGAGCGAACTGAGACTGGGCGCGTTGGAAAGGGGAGACATCCCCCCCTCAAATTTTAAGACAGGTCCGAGCGAGCTGCGACAGTTAGCTGCGTGACACACCCTGTAAGCTGACAATACTAAAGCCGAAATAGAAAAAATAAAACCAAATTTTATGCCAAAAAATCACAATTTCTTAAATGTAAACTAGCTGTACGAAAACAGCAGCGGCCTGAAAAAAGAGCATACATTTGTTTTTTTAATACTCTTTAGTCGTAATAATTAGGATGATAATTTTTATTAATTTTAAATGTAGGATAGCAGGTGTAAAATACTGCACTTAAATTTGTTCGATATATTTAATGCTAGCAGCAGTTATGATTTTAACTTTAAATTCTTGATTGCACGAGATAAGCTGCGAGCCACTGTACAGTAGATCTACTAAGACTTTCTTTTGTTTTTGTCACTGAAAAGCCTGTAATTTGTAAATTTCTGTACGAGACAGTCGATTTTTTACATTTATTACGCTATTAACATTTATTAATATTTTCTTAATGGAAAATATATATAACTTCGGGACGCTGAAGTGCAGTTTACAATTTGATCATTATATATATATAAATGTTTTACTTTGGTGAATTCATAATGATCATATATACAGTAGAATCCGGTTATAGCGACGTTCAAGGGACCGACGATTTTACGTCGTTATAGCCGGTAGTCGCACAAACCGGTAGTACTTTGCATACAATACCATTGCATGGGAACCAATAGGCCATCAAATTTTCGTCGCAATAACCGGAAAAACGTTATAACCGGAGTCGTTATAACCGGATTCTACTGTATATATATAAAATCGGTTTTAACGTTTACCTATTAAACTGCATTTGCAGTTTTACAGTTTTGTATTTTCTTCTATATTTAACTATCGTATGACAGCTATATAGTAGTCCGGATATAGTAGTCCGATTTTAATAATATTAAAACCGAAATTCTAGACAAAATGGCCATATCTCAAATTATATGAAAATTTGTTGAAAACTGGCTAAGTAATAATTTTTTGCTTAAAAATTTTCCGATCGTATCTATGGTAGCTTCACTGCGTTGCAAACTTCTGACTACAAATATAATGCCCTGCAAATGTATTTGATGCACGTCAAATTGTTTCTCAAACTTTAGCTTTGCCTCACTCGCGAAAGTCATAGTCATTAAGAAAAGAGTATGAAATTTTACCGATGATCTCTTTGGCAATCGACTTTCCGTGCTCTCATTTCCTCCCTTTAACAAAAGCTTGAGTAGTTACTAATGAAAAAAAAGGTCAAAATTGTTTGATCTCTCCCACTCTCCCGCAGGGGTTTGTCAAGAGCAAACGTACCGTGAATGAGCCGAGGAAAAGAGGACGGAATAAAAACTGATTGTCGGCTGGGCGAGAACAAAATTTGTAGATGAGCAATTCTATCGGTTTCTCCCGAGTTCCCGAGTCTAAAGAAAACCAATTTATTTTGCGTCCCGAATCAGCCCACAGTTATTTTCGAGATATGTTTTCTGGATGGTTACCCATGAAAAATGTAGTATTCGAATACCCTTCAGGGTGTTGTACTTTTGGTGAGGAGTTTGCAACGCAGGAGTCATTTTCGATCCTATAAAGTCTAAGTGCTCTTGATCAGAATCAACGGTCGAGTCAATGTAGCCATGTCCATGTCCAGAACGGCCCGCACTGGACGACTATATTAAATAGCTGCAAATAAATCAATCTGACAATTTTTCGAAAAAATGTATAACATACGGTAATGCAGAAACTAATTTCATCATACTTAATTTAATCGGAACCTTGGATAAAATATCAATCAATTCAATTTAATTATTTATCATCGTACCTATTATTTTGTCCAGCCAAAATCATCTTATGAAGTATTAAATTCATTAAAGTGGTTAAAGTTGTGAGGCTATCTCTAGAACCCCCAATTAGAGCTGTGCTCCGTTTTGAACCACACCCTCTGTTTTCTGGTAGTGGCTAGTAATGTTTAGCACCATCCCGAATCGTTTAGAAAAGTAAGGATAGCTGCAATCTTGAACTTCCCTCCCTACTTCTCCCAGCGATTCCAGCTGGAAGGCGCCGAAAAAACGCATTATTCTGTTGTTTAAAGCTGGACAGTGACAGAGCAGGTGCTCTGCTGTCTCCTGTTCTGCTTGTTCCTTGCAGCTTCTGCAGCTTGTGTTATAGGGCAGCCCCATCCTCATTGCATGCGATCCTATCGCCCAATGACCGGTGGAGACAGCTGTGATCCTACTGATATCCTTTTTACTATGTAATATCAGTTCTTCAGTGCGTTTGCTGTCGAAGTTCGGCCAACATAGCCTCGATCTTCTGTTTTGACTTGTCCCTGACCATTCTTTGGTGGCCTGACCTTTGAAATAGTCATGGATCTTAGACTGTACCGCTTTCAGCGATATTAGTGTATTTTTAATGTTGCTACGCTCGGCTGAGCCCTTGCGGGCTAGCTCATCTGCCTTTTCATTTCCTGGTATGTCGTTGTGTCCTGGCACCCAGGTTATTCTAAAGTCGTTGTGTTCAGCAAGCTCGTTTAACCCTCTCAGCCCACAATTAAAATTAGCCGCGATAAAAATGTTTTTCCAACGGATTTGTATTTGCCGTTATTCAAATATGAACTGACGAAAATTTCAAAGTCCTTGGTGTTCTGGTTCGATAGTTACAGGATGTTGCCTATAGGCAACAATGGGCAGTTGTGGCAAAAATCAAAACGCATTAAATTTTTGTTTTACTAATTTACTTATTCATATTATTATGCTTTATACTTGATTTTATAAATTATCAAGTATGGTAAGATACAAAGCAGTTCTTTTGTGGGTTGCAGCATAAATAAACGTTGCATTTGCTGCACTTAGAGCGTGGAAAACCAGTAAGGCATATGCCTTTTGCTCCCCATTCTACCCAGTGGCTTAAATTGTCCAATCTTTGTAGGTTGTGGAACATATTCTCTGTTGTGCGAGCTTGAAAATCATATATGATTCCAGATACATCAGCTCTAGTAAACATTTTGAGTCCCCACTTGTTAAGCTTGTTCGGCAGATATTGCTCCAGACCGTACTGACCTGAAAAATATATTTTTATAATTATACCAGGGATCTACCGAACATTTTTACACATTAAAAATAACATTTAAATGCAAATTTACAAAAGAAAATAAAGAAGTGTAAATTGACAAATTTTCACACAATGGCTCAGTGTTGCCTATAGGCAACTGCAACTTTACAAAATTCTTACAGACCAACTATTCACTTAAAAATTTTTTTTTTTGTTTGTAAATCATTTACTTAAATTTAAGTATTTATATTTTCTACCTAGTTTTGCAATACAACAAATATTTTCTTTTAATTTTGGTTTTTCTCACAAACACTTTTCCCGCGAAAAAAAAAAAAATTTCAAACAACTGCACTAAAAACGTCTGTTAAATAAACACGTGCGCATCTTACAAGTAACTTATTAGTTATTTTGGTTGCAGAAAACATTAAGGAAGATATTGAAAAAAAGCGCGAAGCAAAAAAATGTATATTCCAGGTAACTGAGGCTTATTTGTAAAATGTTGCCTATAGGCAACAAATGGGCTGAGACGGTTAAGGCTCCCTTACACTCCGACACTAACTGCGAGTTTGTCTTGACCGCTGCTAGGGCTTTGATAGCCGCTTGGCTATCCGAGTAAGTCCTCACTTTGGTATTGCTAAGGCCTCGCTGATTGGATAGTCTGGCTGCCTCCAATACAGCAAGTACCTCAGCCTGAAAGACCGTCGCTGATGCTGGGAGACTGAAAGTCGATTCAACCCCCCAGCTCTCAGCGAAAATCCAAGCCCCCACACCACAGCTCATCTTGGAGCCATCGGTGTAGAGTGATTCCTCATCTTGTTCGGTTACTCTGCCACTCCTTCCTCGGGTAGGAAGTCGTGTAGCCATTTCCGAATCTAATTTCGGTTGTCATGGGTCCACGTCTTCGTCTATTAACGCTGTGACCCTGTCAAGGATAGTGCTGGTCCAATGCGCCGGTCCCTACAGTAAATGCTTTTAGTCTCCCCGCACTCTGCGAAATCTGTGGCATAATGTTCTAGATTACGTTCAGGGCGGCGGCCGGGTACGAGCGCATAGTCCCCGTAGCTCCTGCGCATGCCGAACGTTGTATCCTCGTTAGTTTGGTGATGTTAGTGAGGTCCGGCCACCATACTAGGGCCCCATATGTTAATATAGGTCTAACTACTGCAGTGTAGAGCCATATTATGGTCTTTGGGTGTAGTCCCCAGTTTTACCCAAACATCTTTCTACAGGAGTAGAAGGCAATGCTTGCCTTTCTGACTCTCTCTTCGATGTTTTGTTTCCATGATAGCTTAGGGTCCAGTATAACTCTCAAATACTTCGCCTGCTGAGAAAGTTTTAGTTCTATGCCATCTATCTTGGGCATGTTATAACTTGGGGTCTTTGATCTCCTTGTGAATAACAATAGTTCTGTTTTATTTGGGTTAATCCAAAGTCCCCAGGATTTCGCTCAGCTATTTAGTCTTTCCAGAGCACCCGATATAATGTCGCTTATGACGTCGGGGAATGGACCTGATACTAGTAGCACTACGTCATCGGCGTATGGTACTGCCCGTACTCTACCACAGTTGAGTTTTTTCAATATGTCGTTCATGTTGATTAGCATCAACAGCCGAGTCGATCTAGCCATGTCCCTCTGTCCGTCTGTCCGTTTCTACGCAAACTAGTCCCCCAGTTTTGAAGCTATCTGAATGAAACTTCTTCTATATGATCTCACTACTATATATGTCGGAACGGGCCGGAGCTGCTATAGGAACGATCGGAAATTTTTGAGAAAAAAAATTTTAACTGCCAATTTTCAATATATTTTCATATAATTTGAGACATGGCCTTTTTATATTATTCCAGAATTTCGGTTTTAATTTTATTCAAATTGGACCACTATATCATATGGGCTATTCTCTGAATATTACAACCGCGGCAAAAACCACAAAAAATGTTCTAAAATTAATATTTGTAACAGTAACTTTAAGAAATGTTTTAATAGATCAAATTTGAAAACCTTTATCATATTTTAAAACAAATTTCGAAATATTGGAACGCAAACTCGCGCAACTCACAATTTTTCATTATTTTGATGAAAAACACAAGATCATGTTGTGTTTTGATCAAAATCTCCAAAGCAGAGGAACTACGCTTGGACTTTTGCTTTCTATCATCACTGGGAGATTGCAAAGAGTCAAAAGAGATCACATTTATACTTCTCTTATATGCTTAAATAGTAATAAACATCACGAAAAGATCGATGGAAAAAATGTCACGTGCGACCTGTCGCGTGCGACACCGATAAAAATGTACTTAAAAAAAAAACTACTTAATATTTTTAAATCAAATCAAATAAATTATTAAGTTGATTTTGATATATAATACATTAAAATTAATTGCATTAAAATCTTTCATCAAGTTTCGCTGAAATCAGTGCTTGAACTGGTTTGCGAAAAATTCACTTCCGTCTGTGTCACGTGCGAACTCGATACATTTTTTTTAATTATCTTGAAAACGAACAATTGTTCGAGATTAGCCTTAACACAAATTATAGTGCTACCCTAGAGCTATAAGTTCCAAATTTTGTAAAATTAAAAAAAGTCTTGGTACGTGTTTTTTTTTTTGTTTGAATGCGTACGAATGTCACGTGCGACACCAGAGAATTGCCCATATAGCTTCCATAGGAATATATATATCAATTCATTTAGTTTGTTCGCAACATTTTTCGTTCGCAACATATAAACAACATTTTTCTTCTTCTTCTACTTACTGCAAGGGTATTTAAACTTCGGAATGCCGAAGTTAACTTTCTTTTCTTGTTATATTTGTCGAAGGAGTCTATCGCCCATTGTATAATTTCAATGGTTATAATGTCTCCAGTTGACGTAAATGTCTGCTCGGTTCTTGGGGTCCCTGGGTCCTAGTTTACACGCACATTCCCTTGGAAACGCTTGTCTACCAGTACCACAAGGGATTCCTCGACTGACTTTGTTGACGTACAGTCAGGGTTGTTTATTACGGATGGGCTTGTGTGCCCTTTAGCGAGGATCTTACTTAGCCTTGCCGTATCCTTGATGTATTCTAAAGTTTCCAAGTAGTAAGATTCTTTCTTGGCTTCGTATACTGCTTTTTTGTATTGTTTTTGTAATTTGTATGGTCCCTTTTTTTACACAACATGTTTTAACCCTTGCCGAACCCGGGGACACGAACAAGGACGTGGCTGATATTGCCTGATATATATGGCTGATATTTATATTTTAATTTTTTTTTTATTTTAAAAATTAAAAAATTTGTTTTTTGAATTTTTTCTTTTTGTTTTCTCATTTTTTGTTTTTTTTTTATGTTTGTGACTTTTTGTTTATTATATTTTTTATTCCGTTTATGTAAACAGTGGTCATACAATAAATTTGCAATATCTGTGATGTAGCACTATGTTTATCATCTAAGTGTGGTAAGTTAGAAAGCAGTTTTCCTTGGCATCTTGAAAGTTCCCAAACAAGAAACCAGTCAGAAGTAGTTTTGCAAAAACATCGATAGTGAGCATTACCGATATTTTCAACAATCGATAGTGAGCACTATAAATAATATCGATAATATCGTAAAATTGTTTTTTTTTTTTTATAAACAGCAAATTAACGAAACTTATTTATTTTTTTATAATTAAATAACATTATATTTGAGATCATTCAGAGATCATTTACAGAAATATAAACTTAAATAATAAAACAAAAAGGAGATCATTCAATGACTTTAAGCTTAAAATATACAAAAAAAAATCGTTCAATAATCTGATTGGGGGGCTTCTACTTACGAGGACTAAATTTTGGCCTATTTTCATTTAATTGTGAGAAAACTGTACAAGATAATGACATAATTCTTTTTTTATTACTTTTATACATCATTATTTTGATTATTAATATTATAATTACTTTTATACATCGTTAATCTTAATACTACGGGAAATTCTAAGAGTGTACAGCAGGTCATTCGTGAATTATATAGGGTCAAAGTGGGGTCATCAAAATTTTAGGGTAATTTTTCTGGTATAATTAATAATTAATAATTTTTCTGGATAACTACCCTTAAACTTGCCCGAATTGAAAAAAATGTATTTTTTTATATTCAGTTTTACGTTTTCTATGCTTCTCCGAGTACGATTTTTTTTTAATTAAAAATTGTTTTTAATATAACTTTTTTTGTAAAAAGTTAAATTTTAACCACGTTTTTTCACCTGTTGTGGGTGTAAAAATTAAACAAAAAAATTTTTTAAAAAATCGTACTCGGAGAAGTATAGAGAATTGTTTGATAAAGAAGTGGGGAGAAATTTGGTTCGATTCGATGAAAATTACTGGTAGAAGTGATACCAGAAAGTTTAAAAGAGGTAATTTCCGGGAAACGCGTTTAAAGTTAAACTATAGTGTAAATCATAATAGAATAAACTTACCAGTTAATCTGCAATACCAGGGCCATAGAGCTCTCCTTCCTCTTCTCGAAAATGTTCTTGGCTGGCCACTCGGTTTTCTCGTTCGTCTATACGAGCCTTTTTAGCTGCCCAACTCCGCCTACAGTGATGCTCATAGACTTAAGCCACAAGACTTCAACCAAGAATTTAATCGAATATTAAGAAAAGTTTTTATTTCACAGCTCCAATTTTTTGTCTCACAGTAGCTCTATATATCAGTGTTAAAATAGAAGAATAATAAAAGTTATAAAAATATTTATTCAACGAAAAATTTTAAAAATTGGGGACTTTCTCCAAAATTTACTGCTCATATACTTAAGCCACCTCGATTCGATTCGATTAAATTCTTGGTTGAAGTCTTGTGGCTTAAGTCTATGAGCACCACTGTAGCTGCCATATGAACAACCGGAAAATTTTCAGGGGAACAATATAACTTCCAATTTCAACATATTTTATTTTTTTTATTTCAGAATTTCGGTTTTAATTTGATCAAGATCGGACTACTATGTCATATACCTGCCATAACTATGTTGAAACAAATCATTTTAGAGAAATTTTTAGTTTTTGGCCGCGGTTGTTTCCAGAGAATATCCCATATCTATTTTCTATAAAATTTTTTTAAGTTAGCCGGAAAAGCTAGAAATTAAGCCATAAATATCAGAAGCATGTAAGAGGGGGTAGGGGTACACAGGAGTATTTCGCTGGGGACTGTGCGAATTATAAATTAAAAATTCTGGATTTCCTTTTTTAGGGCTAATAAGAAAGCACTGTATTTGGCGCCTTGAAAAATGCAAAAAGAGTAAGAACAAAATAATTGGGGGGGGAAAATAAATTTTTAATTTAGGTGCAGCTGTGTTCACCGAAATAGCAGTGCGACAGAAGAACAACTAAAAATCGGTTTTTAAGCATATTCCTTTATGTTAATTGACCTTTTGCACATTGTTTTGTAGAATGGAACATAAAAATGAAAAACAAGTGAAAGTTCCATTAGATTTGCTCTATTTTTGTGTTATATTTATATTTTTTACACGTTCACCGAAATATCAGTTTTTGTGTAAGTTTGTGAAAAGTGAGTTTAATTATGTTCGTTATTATAGTTTTTACGAGAATTCATCTATACATACTACGTACAAAATTTCATTATATTCGGTAAAGGACCTCACTGCTCCAAGAGAGAAGCAAAGAAGCCCGAAAAGCGAAGGAGAGTTCGCAAAATAACAATTGCCGAGGACCGAGGCATAGTACGCTTCAGCAAAGCGTATCCTTTTGCATCCTCTAGGGATATAAAAGCCGATATTGACTTGGGGATCAGTGATGTGGTTAAAAAATACTTTTTACAATATTTCAATAAGCCCATTTTGTTTACCTACAGAAATTCCAAAAAATATGAATTGTTTTGTGCTCTACAGTATTGTAACTCCTTAAGGGGGTAAACCCACCGAGAAACGCAAAATTTTTCCCTGGCAACCTATAAAAGTAATCAAACCAATTTTTTTTAAATGATAAGCGCACATCTCAACTAATATTTCATAACTTTTTTATTGAAAAATATTAAATATACTCCGACCTATCATTTGTCCCGTAACGTCCTGAAAATCAAAGGACCTCCGCGGTGCGCACTCCTGCTTCATCCGTAATTATCCAAATAAAAAAAAACCAAAAGATTATTAATCTGGAGAGCTTAATCTAGTCCTTAACGTAGGATTTTTTTGAAAATATTGAGTTTTGGCGATATGGCGGCCGTTTGAACTCAAAGTTGCGATTTTCACGAAAAAAAAATATCACCATTTTCTTAATAAAAAAAAAAAAATTAAAAATCGTATTCGAATTTCGACTTGAAACTTGGACCAGACATTCTTAATATATTCTTAATATTAATACTAATATTAATACATTCTTAATATATCAGTTTTAAATTCACAGTTTTGTATTTTCTTCTACATTTAAAGATCGTGTGACAGCAATATGATATAGTAGCCCGAATTTGATAAAATTATAACTGAATAATACAAAATGGGCATATCTTAAACTATGTATATGAAAATATGTTGAAATCTGACTAAGTTATCATTTTTTCCCTCAAAAATTTCCGATCGTTTTTATGGCAACTATATGATATTCCGACTTATATAGTAGTGAGAGCATATAGAAGACTATCTGCAAAGTTTCATTCAGATAGCTTAAAAACTGAGGGACTAGTTTGTGTAGAAAAGTACCGACGGACAGGCAGACATGGGTAGATCAGACCGCCTCGGCTGTTCATGCTGATCAAGAATATATGTATATACTTTATAGGGTCGGAAATGTCACTGCGTAGCAAACTTCTGACTAAAATTATAACACCCTGCCAAGGGTATAGCTAAAATAAAAACACTCCAAAAACGACTTATAAATCGAATAAACCTTTAAAAAGTCATTGGTTTTTAAAACAATTTTTATACAACAAAAAAAAAAATAAAAATAAAAATAATTAAATTTTTTGGTTTTCGAAAATGTTCAAAATTCCATATTTTTGAAACTGGACGATTCTAGCTTTCAAATTTCGTGAACAAAATTTTACCCAACCTGGCTTCTTTGAGCTCATTTTTTCCCCTTCCTAAGTGTATAGTCCACTTAAAATTTCCCCACGCCTACCTCCACAGTCCTAAATAATAAAAACGCATTAGCTGATAAAGTTAATTTTGGCCTTAAGGGAGGGGGTCTTCTACCTTCGCGGTTTGAAAAAATCGATTTTTTTTTTTAAATTTTTTTTTTAAATACTAGAGGATCTGAGGAATACGCCATATAAAGGGTTTTGTAAAACTCGCATTCCTTCATGGGTAAACGAAGCCCGAAAGATTGCCACCTCCATACGTTTCGACCATTTTTCCTATCTTTAAACGCATTTTCCCGAAAGTAGTGTTTTTCAAAAGTTTTGGCACGATTTTGACGAAACCATAGAAGATATCCTAGATCTGTAAAGCGTTACTTATTCACAAAACATCTCGCTAGGTCAGGACACAAGCTTTTTTCGACAAATTTTTTTTTTCAATTTTTTACAGTCATTTTTAGGTTGAAAAACATGGTAAAAAATAAAAATTTTTGTTCAAATCGCTGCCATTTTGTGAAATTTGCAAATATTAAAAAAAGCTTGTGTCCTGACCTAATCGACGTTCTTAAAATTAAGTTAAAAAAAAACTTCTTGTTGTTTGCATGTTCTGAAGCTGAGATTTCTTGCCAGCCGTTTGACTCTTTCGCGCCGGCAGAGGTTAATTCGACGACGCGCCAATGGCAAATGTTATGATAAATTCATATGTTTTTTTTTTTTTTTGTCAAGTTCAAGCATTAGTTAATCAAATAAAAAAAATTTTGTTCGGATATCATGTGTAGTTTTTTTGCAATCCATTTTTGAAAAATAGGCTCCAAATTTGAGCGCGAAGGTAGAAGAGCCCCTTAATGAAATTGATATTAAAGAATAAAAAAATTAGACAAGTATTTTGAGACTTCAACATTTGTGGTTACCATTGGACCATTTGATGTTTTTCAATAGGTTTTTAGAAACATTTGTCTTTATTTGTGTGTTGCACTACATGACATTTTTTCTGACCTCCGCCCTGGTTAGTGAAAGTTTTTCATAAATTTTCGCATACTTAGATAAAGTGCTCATGTTTCTTTTAATTTTACCCACAATGTTTTTGGGTACCTGTGTAACACTCAGTTATAATATAATAATTATAATATAATTGTACATGTTTTTTTAAGAGAGGAACTGTGTACTAAATACACAGCCTCAAACTCTATCCAAAATATAATTAAATAATATATTTATTTTCTTTCAGACTGTCGAACAATTTTTATATTGTTTCCTGGACCAATCGACTTATAACGGAATCAGCTCACGAAGCCTTGGTGGTAAATCCCGAAGCTTTTTCAACAGCAAACCAAACTAACACCGATTTTTTGAAGGAAATGACTCTCCCAAGTGCAGCTCGTGTGTACACAGATGTGAATGCACACAAACCAGATGAATATTGGGATTATGAAAATTATGTTGTCGATTGGGGAAATCAAGACGATTATCAATTGGTCCGCAAACTAGGACGTGGAAAGTATTCTGAGGTATTCGAGGCTATTAATATTACTACCACAGAAAAATGCGTGGTTAAAATTTTAAAACCCGTAAAAAAGAAGAAGATTAAGCGGGAAATTAAGATTTTGGAAAATTTGCGTGGTGGGACTAATATTATAACTCTGCTAGCTGTTGTCAAGGATCCAGTGTCTCGAACACCGGCATTAATTTTTGAACACGTCAATAACACGGACTTTAAACAACTTTACCAAACATTAACTGATTATGAGATTCGCTACTATTTGTTTGAGCTTTTGAAGGCTCTTGACTACTGCCACAGCATGGGAATCATGCATCGTGATGTCAAGCCCCATAATGTAATGATCGATCATGAAAATCGTAAGCTACGACTTATAGATTGGGGCCTTGCTGAATTTTATCATCCTGGTCAAGAGTATAATGTTCGCGTGGCATCGCGGTATTTCAAAGGACCCGAGTTACTGGTAGATTACCAGATGTACGACTATTCACTAGATATGTGGTCATTAGGCTGTATGTTGGCATCTATGATATTTCGAAAAGAGCCGTTCTTCCATGGTCATGATAACTACGATCAATTGGTACGCATTGCAAAGGTGCTGGGCACCGAAGAGCTCTACGCTTATTTAGATAAATACAATATTGACCTAGATCCACGATTCCACGACATTCTGCAAAGGCACTCACGAAAGCGATGGGAAAGGTTTGTTCATTCTGATAACCAACATCTAGTTTCTCCTGAAGCACTAGATTTTCTGGATAAACTCTTACGCTATGATCATGTTGACCGACTCACCGCTCGTGAAGCTATGGCTCATCCATATTTTTTACCGATCGTCAACGGGCAAATGAACCCCAATAACCAGCAATAGGAGAAGATTTAATTTTGATGAATAATATGTTTTTCGAGATTGGGATAGCAGCCATTTAACATTTATGATAATAATTATGAAAAAATATAAAATCTGAAAATAAAATAAATTAAGGTACTGTCTTTAAAATTTATTTGATCAACTGTTTATAGAGGAAAGATACATCTACGTAAAACCAAGTTCTTACAATAAAATGACTAGTTCTCTATATTATGAAATATTCTTAATTGTATATTTTTAATTTTTAAAACTGGTGCTCATTTACAAAATTTTGAAGTAAATGCGACGATAGTATCAGTGGGTCGGCTGTAATTCTTTGCGTTATATAAATTAGAAAACTTGGTCGTTGATACACTCAAGTGGCCCATATGACACCAAGCACGTGCTTGTTCTAAGTGGGTTAGTATTAATATTTTTAGTTTGGGAAGGCTATCTACGTTTGATGTTATTATGTACAAATCTTTATAATTTGCACATAAGACTCTAAAGACGTTATACAGTGGCGCAAAACTAAGTGAATATAGGATCTAGTTCTTTTACTCGGTACGTGAAAGTTAAGCTGACCCAACAAGTCTGCACTTTCCACGTCACTGTGGATAAGGTTAAAACTGAACGTAATGCCAAGCATGGTTCTACGGTTAGCTAAAGAAGGTAAGTTAATTAGGAGAAGTCTACTAGAGTACCCAGACGTAAGATCCATATTCTAACATAGGACGAACTAAAGAAATATATAGGGATTTTGTAACATTAGGGTCATTGAATTCTTTCGACCACCGTTTAATGAAACTAAGCACACCTCTGGCCTTCTTCACCATGCACGAAATATGATCGATAAAGTCAAGTTTAGGCTTCAGTCGGACACCCAAATCATCGACTTTAGTAATTCTTTCCAAAGAGCAGCAGTTTAGCGTGTAAGTCGCGAGCTTGGGAGCGACACGAGAGAAAATCATTAGCTTGCATTTAGAGTCGTTTAGGTTCAATAAGTTTATGCGGCAGCATGTTTGGAAATGATTGAGATCTGTTTGTAAATCAGACTGGCAGGAAGCGTCCTTATATTGCACGCAAAGTTTGACGTAATCCGCGTACATAAGTACTCTGGAGTTAGTCAGAGCTTTGGACAGGGGACCCAAATGGCTCCCTTGCGGGACGCCAGAAGTAACCCTGAGAACATTAGATAAAGAATTTTTAAAGAGGACCTTTTGCGTTCTGCCATTCAGATAACTTGAGATCCAACTAAGAAGATCAACCGGAAATCTCATTAGATCGAGTTTCCGAACAAGAAGAGAATGGTTGACAGAATCAAATGCTTTACTGAAATCAGTATAGATTACGTCTGTCTGAAAGCCCTTATGGAAGCCCCTAACTAAGAAGGAAGTGAACTCTAAAAGATTGGTTGTCGTTGATCTACGCTTTAAAAATCCATGCTGACATGGAGAAATAATTGATCTACACAGGTGCTGCAAATGTGGAGTAATGATTTTCTCGAAAAGTTTTGGAATGGCCGACAACTTAGAGATTCCTCTATAGTTGCTGGCATCCGATTTGCTACCTTTTTTGTAGAGAGGCTTTCGTCTAAAATAGGACTGAAAATAAAGTTCGATTTGGGCATGATGTGAGAATAAGTCTGATTGGAGTCAGTGGAAGTTGAGTAAGTGGTTTGAAAAAACTGCGCAAACAGATCGGCAATAGCCCGATCTTTTTTTTCGGTTGTATTTTCAAACGAAAGCAAGGAAGGATGCGTAATTAGCATACGTTAGTGTTAGAAAAATTATAAAACTGTTTATGGTCCTAAGAGATCTGGACCCAACAACGTGTCAAATAATTCTTGTAACACTGCGCGTTCAACACGGTAAATCTTGACCGAGCCGATAAATAAAGGGATAGGGCTGAGTTAGAACCGGTATATTTATATTTAGTGTACAGCCTAGATTTTTTTTTTTTATTTGACTCAACTCTTTAGTAAACCAAGGAGGCTTATTCGATGTTAATGGATTGTATAACGGAAAACATTTAGTAAAAAAGAATTTATGGCACTGTAAAAAATATCCACGGCTTTTGACATGTCAGTGCACACGTATAAATCGGACCAATTAATATCTGATATAAAGTTATTAGGACTTTCTTGGCTGGGCAGTCAGATATATTTTGTAAGTCATTCCCAATGTCGAGAGTCACGTCAAAAGTAGGATGATAGGGATCTTCGGGAAGCGTCAACGGCGCCACCCTGGCTAAACTGACTCTTGCCGGATCTCACAAAACAGAGATCAAGCATGCGCTCTGGGGAATTTCGTACATTTCGGTTGAGTTGAGACAGCGAAATGTCGAGCAAGCCAGCAATAAAATCATGTTGTGTGGAGGTGAAAAGTATATTAGTGGAATTATTTGCGGACCAAATAGCCCCTGATTGAAATCACCAAGAACTACTAAATGATCCTTATTCGGAAGTCGGTTGGAAACCATTTGGATAGCGGAAAGATGGTTCCAATAAATTGGAAGTTCGGACAAAAGAGGAATGTTGGAACAGGTAATGAAAATGGAGCTACCATTGATGGTTAGCTTCACACAGAGGGATTCAACATCAAACTCCTCGAAAGTTATTAATTCCGACGCGAGAGTGGAGTCAACCGCTATGAGGACACCACCCCCACATCTGATAGGCCGATCCAGCCGATATATCGTGAACACAGCTGGGAACACTTCGGAGCTCAGAATCTCCGGCTTTAACCAGGTTTTTGTGAACACAATAACCTGGGATGCAAACGGGAGACTATCAGAATACAATTTGGGAAGCTTACTACGTAAGCCTCTTGCATTCTGATAGGAGATAAAGAGGGAATTGATTAGTTTTTTGGAGCGGATGTCGCAGTGGTCTGGTCGGGCCTGGGAAGACTTATTCCTACATGCCGCCTTTTCTTTTTCTTAGCTTCGAACTCTTTGACGACAACATATTCAGGCCAGAATTTGGTAGAGCATACCTATTGTTTCAAAGAGCTCATTAGGGACATTTATTTTAAAAGATGAAATATTCCTAGCATAAGAAAATTTGAATTTTTCCACCTTTATTTGTATTTTTTCAGCTCTTGTTTTGCCTTGGATAAAGGCAATAACATCTTCCGATGTCTGAGCAGGGGAGAGCTGCGAAACAAATATTTGCTTCGTAGGTGGTATTATATAAGGGCTTTCGGCGATGCAGACTGATTGTCTGCATTGCCAATATCGGCCGGTAGTCCGGGCCTGACACCCTGGCAGATAAAATAGCGGGGCTCTGATGAGTAGATATATGGGACCCCCCAGGGGACAAAACGGATATCACCGGGGGTACAATCACTCCCGCAACACATTCGGATGCCGAAGGCTGCTGTTGGGAGTCCGCCGCTGGTTGTTGAGATCCGCCTAGATGCTGCAGACCAGTAGCGTTTTTTTTTGCGCCTAGGAGACTCATTCAATAGCTTAAGGCTATTAAATTGAGTATCCAGCGCCAAGAGCATATCATGAATTTACGAAAACTCGATAATATGTCTTTAAAACCGCCCTTGGCCTGCAGCATAAAAGACATCATCTCTTCTTCAACCTCGCGACAGGCCTCGCAGCAGTAACGCAGACCGATGTTTCTTACATCGTCCACCGTCCGAGCGACAACACCAATGCATTTGGCATGCACAATGTTCTCGCACAACAGAAATTGCCTTTTTACAGGTCTTAGCGAATCAGACAATTGCGGACATTATAAAGACTTACCACTGTACCTTTACGTAGGAAGAGATAAGGGTGCAGCTGCACCAAGAGCGGGAGAACGAGAGAGCGGGTAAACGTGTGAGCGTGGGAGCGAGCTTAACGTTTAGCTGTCGCGACGGCGCAAACTTAATGGAGAAGGCACAAAGAGGAATGCAAAAAAATGAAAAGGAAACACTGGCAGCATAACTAAATTGTGCAAATAATAATAATTAAATACACAAAACAGAATAGCTGCATGCAAACGAAGTTAACGGGAACTTTATTTATCACAAAGTAGAAGATTTAAATAAAACCCCGGTTGTTTTAATGCAAAAATTAACACAAAACGAGAGCACAAGAAAAAAAAACACGTCCGTTCACGTGGAAGAGAGAAAGCTTTTTTTTTGTTCAACCTTGGTCCGAAAATACCAGCTCCCGTGTCACCGTTTTCCAGCTTCGACCCGTCAGTGTACCACGTTTGTGATTTACTGGGCAGAGATTGATTTTGTTTTCCATTCATTCTATTGTACAAGACTACAGCGAAGTTTCTATGGAGAACGAGTTTTGGTTTCTATTCGTCAGTTACGCGCAGAATGGGATCATTTATTAGGGGTTCTAGAACCCTAAGATGCCCGGTAAGATCACCACTTTTAATGTTGGTGATGTTTTGAAGGCGAAGTGCCCCAGGCAGGCCTCCTATTTCAGGGTAATTGGTAAAGGGGGTATGCCAGTTTTGACTCCCAGTGCTGCAGTGGAACATGACCGGATGGCTCCAGTAATGACTATGCAGACCAGTCATTGTAATTTGTTAAGTGCAGCCGCAGCTGTCCTTTGGGTAGATTTCGTCCACCAAGCAAGAGATGCATAGGTTAAGATTGGTTTTACCACAGTGTGGAAAGACCAGTAGATCATTTTGGGACTTAGGCCCATGTTCTACCGTAAAGCCTGTTGCAAGCAAAGTGTGCTCGAGTGGATTTGTTTATGGTCTTTTCCAGGTATGCATTCTAGTTGAGCTTGGTGTCAAATATGACTCCTAAGTAGTTGGCCTCAGCTGAAAAGTCAATGATGGACCCATTTAGGAATGGTCTTGTTAGAGAAAGAGACCTTTTACTGGTAAATGGGACTTAAACAGTTTTTGACGGGTTTATGGACAGTCCTTTGTCCTGACACCATCCGTTGGCTATATTTAGGGCTTGCTGCATGCGGCCAGCCCACTATATATATGACTAGATAATCAGCGTAGCTTTGATTGGGGAACCCAGAGTCGTTGAGCTATACAGTAGTTCATCGATGACCAGAGTCCACAAGAGAGGAGAGACTACTCCCCCTTGAGGGCACCCCCTTGTGGCTGTGATTGAGGTCATGGTTCTTCCAAGGTCTAGTTATGATTCTGGATTTAAGCATTTCCAGAATCCACCTAATGATGGGTGTTGAGACATTTTTGCGTACAAGAGAGGCACGAATAGCCTCGTATGACGTGTTGTCAAAAGCCCTGAGATGTCTAAAAAGGTACCCAGTGCTATTTGTTAAGCGCCAATGGCCTTTTCAATGGTTGTTGTAAGGCAGTCTCAGTTGATTTACCAGCTTGATACGCATATTGGTTAAGGGGAAGATGATATTTGTTAAGGGGAAGATGGGGACAGAGTTTAAACAGTGAAGTGGCAGGTTTTTTTTCTTACCGCGCTCCGCCTGATTTCCATCCTAAGTCGGCGCAAGCGGCTAGTTAGCCTGGAAAAAATTTGAAGTGCAGTGCGAGACTCCTCGGGACGCTGTTACATACCTGGACGGTCCCTGGATGGGCCCTGGCAGACTTGCCGGCCACAAAAAATCTAAGCACCTGTTTCCACAAGAGGAACCCGATGGTAAGGGGAGGGGGTGTCTCTCGCCTCTCTTTCACACAAAACGCCTTTCTCCTTTCCTTTCGCCTTCCCACCTTCCACAAGCCACATTTCTCCGCTTTTCTTCGGTAAACAAACAGAGCTGATTTCACACTGATCGCAGTGTTGTACAACGCCGGCGGAGCAAGCTCGTACTACAGCCGCGCTTAACAGCACAACGCTTCTAGTGTTATAAAACGCGCGTGGTTAAGCTATTCCCGCCATAGCCTGATTTAAATTTAATTTAAATCAGCATTTTTTCCCGAGGCTGTGGGCGGCTGTGCAGCCGGCAAGCGGGATAACGTCACGGTCCCGACCAAGGGACGTCGGGGACGGGAAGAGAAGGGGCGGTATAATCCCCGTCTTAGAGTCAGGGGGAAATCCTTGGTTACCGTGGAAGCCCTGTGCAGGCCGTTCGGCCGGATATGGACAAAGGCAAACCCTTCGTGGGCGGTTCGGCACTAGCAAGGTCGCCTTGCCGATCAAGGGAAATGGACGATGCGGTGGCGTTCAAGAAGAGCAATAAGCTCTCAAGATCGCCCCCACCGCTCGGAACCATAGAAGATGGGCAGAGAACGGGTGCAGGCGCAACGCCGACCCCCAAGAGGTCACGAGACCCTGCCAGCCCGGCAAGTTCGCAGAGAACGACGCCAGCAAAAAAGAGCAAGGCATCGCGGGAGGCAGCTTGTCTGCAGGAATAAAATAATGGACAAATCCCTGCGACACATCACCATCGCCACGAGGGAGAAATTCAACATGCAACCGGAACGGATCAAGGTTCGAAGCATGCGCCGTGGGTACGCAGAGACTCAATCGACGGGGATCAGCTTGCCCGTCCCCTTGGGCAAGGCTGTCCTCCACCGTGGAGAAGTGCGGGTCGGATGGCCCAGCTGCAGGATCCGAGAGAGGCAAGGCCCACCGAGGTGTTTCAGTTGTCTGGAACTGGGCACATTGCGATCCACTGCAAGAGCCCAGTGGACAGGAGCGGCTGCTGCATCAAATGCGGTAAGCCGGGTCACCGGGCAGCAGAGTGCAGACAGGAGGCATCATGCTTCATCTGCTCAGCGGCCGGAAAGAAGGATACGAGGCACCAGGCAGGCGCCAAAGGATACCCAGTCACAGGCAGCAGGAATGGGAACAACACACCCAGATGCAGTTGATCCAGCTAAACCTGAATCACTGCAGAGCGGCGCAGGATCTCCTGGCGCAGACGGCTCGCGAGATTGGCTCGGAGGTGGCAGTCCTCAGCGAACTCTATAGGGTAGGCAGCAGCCGCGACTGGGCAACGGACAGTTCAGGCAGGGCGGCCCTGTGGCTCTGCGGACTGGAGACGCTGGTGATGCGGGACATAAAGTCGGCCGAGAGATTTGTCCGAGCAAATGTTGGCGGCTACTGGATGTACAGCTGCTGTTTGGCACCCAGTCTCTCGCTAGAGTCATTCAGCAGGATCCTGGACGAGCTACGTAGCGACTTGCAGGGAAGGTCCAGCGTTGTGGTAGGTGGACATAGAATAGGGGTCCTGCCGGACCAATGCCAGAGGCCGAGCGGGTTTGGAGACCTTTGCTTCCTGGACCTTGTCCTTTTGAACGAAGGCTCCCGGCAGACCTTCAGCAGGGCAGGGGCGGGTTCAATTATTTACCTCACCTTCGCCAGCAGCGCGCTGGCCCGCTACGCAAGATAGAGGATCACCGAGGCCTACACTGCCAGCGATCAGGAGGATAGGCGTCGTAGGCCGACCGAATGGCGCCCTGCCCGTGGCCAGGAAGGCGTTCCGGTAGGAGACTTTTAGGCCTCACGACTTCTCACACGTCCTTGAGGGATTTGCGGCTGGCGAGTCTGACGGGGCGAACGCAATGGCCAACAAGATGGCGGCCGCGGTGGAAGGTGCCTGCAACGAAAGCATGCTGCAAAGGAGGACATAACGGAAGCACCACTCCCCGGTGTACTAGTGGAGCGAGGTGATCGCCAAACTGCACCGCATTTGCCACCGAAATAGGAGGCTGCTGCAGCATGCCAAAGGCACTCCGCGCTTCTCTGCATGCAGCGACCGCTAGAAGGCGGCAAAGAAGGACGGAGGCCGTCCTGATCTCGAGCCGTAAGGTAGTAGAGTCTGCCAGTGTGTTGGTCGGAGGGACCATTTCGGAGGATGCGGCGCTGGTCATCGCCGGGCAAGTTCCGCTTGACGAACTGGTAAGGGAACGGAAGATCTTCTCAGCCTCGCAGGCCAGGGAGCCGACCAGAGCCGTGCTCAAGGTTGCCGCCAGGAGGAGAAGTATAGAGAGCTGGCAGACCAGTTGGGACGCCTCATCGAAGGGACGATGGACGCACACCCTCATCCCGGAATTGGAACAATGGGTGGAGGGGTCGCACGGGGAGGTGAATTTCTACCTCACCCAGGCACTAAGCGGACACGGTTGCTTCCGGAGCTACTTGAAGCGCTGACGGAGGACGGAGGACTGGTGCCTGGAGTGTGGCTTGGGCATTTTGGAAGACGCGCAGCACGTCCTCTTCGAGTGCCACAGGCTCGGACTCGAGAGGCAGGAGCTGGAGACAGTAGCCGGGTGCGCGATCAGCACAGGAATTGTGGTCCCGATAATGCTTAGGGAACAGCGAGTGTGGGATGCGGCCGCCACTTTCGCGGCACATGTCATGAAGACACTCAGGACCCTGGAGAGAAGACGGAAGGTGCAGGCGGAGTAGGGGCATACGCGCACGCGAAGCAATGTCAGGTAGCGATACCGCACGGCGCGGAAGTTTGGTTTATGTTATATGTTAGTGTATAAGGCTTTGGCAATTAGTGATTAATAAATTCTGAATACAAAAAAAATTGGAAGATGCTTGAGATCGTGAACACTGCTGGGAACACTTCGGAACTCAGAATCTCCGGCTTTAACCAGGTTTCTGTGAACACAATAACCTGGGATGGAAACGAGAGACTATCAGAATACAATTTGGGAAGCTTACTACGTAAGCTTCTTGCATTCTGATAGGAGATAGAGAGGGAGTTGATTAGTTTTTTGGAGCGGGAATGGAAGTCGTAATTCCTACGGGATGCCTTTTCTTTTTCTTAGCTTCAAACTCTTTGACGACAATATACTCTGGCCAGAATTTGGTAGAACATATAGTATTAAAAAGTTCGTTTGGAACATTTATTTTGAAAGATGAAATGTCCCTGGCATAGGTTAGATTAGGTTAAGGCGGTGATGGCCGACTCAAGAGAGCCGGTCCATCCACTTGAGCCTGAGGTGGCTCTTTGTGATGCCGCGTAGGCTTAGATCCCCCGTCCAGTGCAGGTTCTCATGGGCCGATAACGAATCCTTACGTGAGAGAGGCCCAGCCCGATCCTTGGATGAATCGGGTTAACTGCCTCGGTGATGTCTCGCTTAGCTCTGCGAGATCCACAAGGGTGGGGAAGCCCAGATACTGCAGTCTACGTCTGCTTAGGGCCGGACAGTGGCAGAGGAGGTGAAGAGCGGTCTCCTCCTCCTCCTCATCCCTACAGCTTCTACAGAAGTCGTTATGGTGCACTGACAGCCTGGACGCATGTCCTTGCCCTGACGGCAAGGGCGCAGCTTTCCCTGCTTAATGAAAATAGCTCCAATGAGCGTTTCGCTGATCGGCGTGGCCAGATCATTCTAGCGTGGCGGCAGGTGATTAGGTTTTCCCATTTCCTGTCCGCGAGGAGGTGGAAGTGCTCTTTACAGAGAAGTCTGCGAGTGGCCAAGGGCATGTCAACTGACTCCCTCTCCGGGAGAAGAAGGGAGGTTGTACCCTGCCGGGCCAGCTCATCGGCAGCGCAGTTGCCCTCGATGTCCCTATGTCCTGGGACCCATATGAGGTGGCGTCAATGGTCTTCGAGTTTGAAGAGATGGCTTCAAGTGACTTCAGGGCGGCCTGACTGTCAGAGAATATACATATGGGAGCTCTGACCCTGGTGGGGGGAGCCGATCAATAGCTTCTTTGATGGCGTAAACCTCCGCCTGAAAGACGCTGCAGTGGTCGGGTAGCCTAAAAGAGACGCTAACTCCCAGGTGCTCGGAGTATATACCTCCTCCCACCCGGCCGTCCAATTTTGAGCCATCCGTGTAGATATGAAGGGACCGTTGAGGTCCAGGAGGTCCAAGGTTCCATTCCTCTCTGTCGGGGATGTAAACCTGGAAGGGTGTGGTAGGGTGTTCAGCGGGGACACAGTAGTCTGTGTTTCCCTCAGTAAGGTGTGGGGCAGTGTCGAGATTCGTGTGCCCGAAACTCGAACGCCTCCACAGACCCGCGCCCTTCAGCCTCAGTGCCGATAGTGACGCGGTCATCTCTCCCATTATTTCTATTGGGAGGATATCCAGGAGAACGTCCAGAGCGTCTCCCGGGGTCGTGCGCAGGCCGCCTGTCATGCAGATCTCGGCCGTGCGTTGGATTTTTCTAAACGTGCCCAGGCAGGTGGACCGCTTTACAGCTGGCCACCAAATAGCCACCCCGTAGAGGAGTATTGGGCGAATAATAGCCGTGTACAGCCAACGGACAATTTTTTGGGTCATACCCCATTTTAACCCGATAGCCTTGCGGCAGGTGTATAGCGCGATTGTAGCCTTTTTGGCCCTTTCATCCGTGTTAAGGGACCAATTGAGCTTCCTATCCAGGATAAGACCTAGATACTTGGCCTCATTTTTGAGGATGAGGGGTACCCCGCAGAGTTTAGGGGGTGGTATCATTTTGGGGATTTTGTATTTCCTGGTAAAGAGGACTAGTTCAGTCTTCGCTGGGTTTACTCCCAAAGCAGACTTTGCAGTCCAGTCCGTCAGAAACCGAAGGCTTTCGCTCATCCTGTCACAGAGTTTCTGCGGGAATTTTCCCGTGAACGCCAAGGCGACATCATCCGCGTAGGCCACGACACGACAGCCGCCCTCTTCTATGCCCTGGAGCAGTTCATTGACCGCCACATTCCATAGGAGAGGGGAGAGGACTCCGCCCTGAGGTGTGCCTCTGTTGACTTGTCTGGAGATGGTTGACCCCCCCAGTGTTGCCTCCACCGTTCTGCTGCGCAAGATCCGGTCAATGAGACCCACCGAGTGTTGATCAATCCCCAGCTTGGTCAGTGCTGATGTGATTGAACCTGGAAGAATGTTGTTGAAAGCGCCCTCTATATCCAAGAAGGCGACGAGTGTGAACTCCTTTTCGTGGAGCGATTTTTCTATGATGGTGGTAAGCGAATGGAGTGCTGTCTCTGTCGACCTGCCCCTCCTGTACGCGTGTTGAGATCCTGATAAGGATGATTGGGGAATATTAGTCCTAAGATGCAGACTGATGAGTCTCTCCAGCGTCTTGAGTAGAAACGAGGAGAGGCTTATCGGCCTATAATCCTTAGGCGTGCAATGCGATGGCTTGCCTGCCTTGGGGATGAAAATAACTTTTGAGCGGAGCCATCCGTTCGGAATGACCCCTGTATCGAGGATGATCGAGAAGATCAGACGAAGCCAGGGAGTGGATAGCTCGGCTGCGTAGCTGAGCTTTGCAGGTATGATGCCGTCCACCCCAGGGGATTTATATGGGCTGAAGCTGTTAATTGCCCATTTAATGTTCCTATCAGTAAGGAGGTATGCCATTTCGGACGGACCCCGCCGTGTCGGGGGGTTAGGTGGGCTGCTCTGGGAAGAGCTAGCGGGGAAGTGAGCATCCAGGAGAACCCCGAGGGTTTCTTCACTGGATGTCGTCCAGCTGTCGTCAGGACACTTGACGAAGCCCGGGTTGGAGGGCGTCGACGAGAGGACCTTCCTCAGCCTAGACGCCTCAGAGTAGTCCTGGATTCCTGAGCAAAAGTCGGACCAGGCCCTTCTTTTGGCCTTTCTTAATTCCCTGTTGTACAGGGACAAGTTCGCTTTATAGAGACACCAAGATGCGTCCGTGTTGGCGCTCTTGGCTGTATTAAAGGACTGCCTCGTGGTCTTCTTGAGGCAGCTTAATTTCTTACACCACCATGGTGGCTTCTTCCCGGTCTTCCCCCCATTCTTGCTGCGGGGGCAGGACCTATCTAGAGCCGTGCTACAAGCATCGGTGAAAGTTTCAACGAGACGCTCCAGCCCCTCTGGACAGAAGTCCGAGCGGGTTGGGGCTGGAGGGGGCTTTAGGATCTTACTCAGCTGGGATCTGTATTTCCCCCAGTCAGTCCTCCGGGGGTTCCGGAAAGTGACTGGGTTGAACCTATCGAAACCTAGCGTGAATTGGATATATCTATGGTCAGAGAATGAGTGCTTCTCCAGCACTCTCCAAGACTTAAGGGAGTCCTTCAGGGACTCAGAGAGAAGGGTGATATCAAGTACCTCCTTCGATTTTTGATAATAAAGGTGGGTTCGTTACCCAAATTACCCACCAGTAGATTAGATGAAAGGATAAAATCAAAAAGAGACTCACCCCTATCGTTGGTGTCAGTGCTGCCCCACTGATGGTGATGGGCATTTGCGTGGCACCCGATGATGAGGTCCAGGCCCAGCTTTTTGCTGTCCTCGGTGACTCTTCTCAGGGTTGGGGGGGGTGGGGTTCCTGGTCGTGCCCCAGGTATGCGGAGCATATCCGGAGGGATCCATTTGGTCCCTCTAGACATGCTGCTACTGTATCTTCATTGCTGAAATTTGGAAGCATGAAAAGAGTTAAATCTTTCCTGGCGAGTATGCAGGCTCGCGTTTTACCTGTTGTTGGGGCTGCGTACAGCCTATAGTCGGCTGCCCTCAGCCCTAGGATTCTGTCGCCACAGACCCAGGGCTCCTGGATGAGGACAGCGTCGATACCACCTTCCGCCAGGTGGACAAGTAGGGCAGCGGAAGCTGCTTTACTGTGGTGGAGGTTTATTTGCAGGAACGTCAGAGACATTCTGCGTCTTAACCTCCACCACAGTGATGTCGGCGTCCGAGGTCGGCTCGTCCAGCCCGTCCTCCTCCTCGGACATCCCGACGTCGCGCAAGCCCCTCGCGAGCTCGCTCTCCTCAGAGACGTACCCCTCCAGGATGTCCTCCTCGTCGGACAATCCTTCGGGCGCCTCCTCGATGCGAGGTCCCTCTACGTCAGGGTCCTCCTCCTTCAGGCCCGCCTTTGCGTCTGCCTTGTATAATCGGACGGCTACGCTCTCGAAGCCGTACCTGAGCGCCCCCCCGTTTTTCTTCAGCGCCTCGACTGTCCCCTCATTGAGAGTCAGGACAACCTGGCGCCTCGGACCAACGGCCTCCTCAACCTTGGCTACTCGCCAATCAGAGGAGGGGAGGTCGGGGTTGCTCAGCTGCAGAAGCTTGAGAATTTTCTCAGGCTCTGCCGGCTTGTGCGTGAGCCACGCCCTGGCCCTTGGCTTGCTGGGGATCTTGTCCCAGTCTAGCGCCACGAGCTTCGCGCCTGGGAATATTTCTCCCAATCCAGTGATCGCTCTCTTGTAGAAGGTGACCGACGCTGCGTCTTCGCACGCGATCACCTTCACTCCTCCTTGGTGCCAACCGGCATCCTCACAGCGGGGCAGAGCCCCACCTGACGCCAACAGTTCCTCCACGAACCTGTTGTGCAGCTCACCAACGATCCAGCGCCATCGGTCCCTCGGGATCTGTCCGTCACTGGAGCCCTCGTCCACCACTCCAATCAGGATCTTGCCCTTGGTCACCTCGGCGAAGGACCGCTGAGGCTGCACTCTGGAACGCTTTGGCTGCGGAGGTTAAACCTCCGTAGACCGCTGACGTTTAGTGGTGCTCCTGCCCGCGTCTGCGTTGGCTTGCTGGGCACTGGGGGTAACCGCCTTTCCCGCCTTGACAGGCTGGAAATCTGGCAGTACGCCTTTCGCCCATTTTATAAGACCCGCTTGGTCCGGGTCCGCCTCCATGGCTGAGTTAGCCCGCGAAAGGATGAAGGCCGCTCTCCTCCGCTCATTGTACAGCGTCTTCTTCTTCCTTTGCTGCTGCTGCTGGGCCGAGCCTCCTGGGTTAGGTTTGCCTCTGGAGCCCCCTGCGGTCACGTCGAGGGGCTTGCCCCCGATCACGCCGCTTGGTGGGCCCATTGGCTCCCCCTTCCCAGTGACACCGGTCCCCGGATTAAGGCGCTCCGAGGAGCTCTCCTCTTCCTTCTTCAGCACTCGACCGCTTAGCGTCTTCGAGTTCTTATCGAGGGGGGTTTCCCCTGCCGCCTTTGAGGTTTGACGGTCACCTACGGTTTTTATATTTTGTTTGGATGAATTCATTTTTGTTCCTACGAGTATGCTGGGATGGGGATGGTCCGCCACGGTAGAGCCCGCATACCGTGGTAAGCCTAGTTAAAACTGATGGGTCGGCCGGTCCACCAGAGTCCGCATACTAATGTCCAAGCACCCCCCGGACACGCATCCCTCGGCATATGCTGTTCCACCTTGGATTGGGGTAATTTTTTGGGCAGGAGTTTTCTTCTCCCCGCCCGACTACCATTCGTCAGCATCCTCAGCAGAGACATGACCGTACTGGGACCTGCTTCCAGCCGCCCTCACGGGGAGAGTATAGTCGCACTTCCAGTCGTGCAGACAGTTACGGCAGGTGATTTCTCACCCGTTGTTCCCCCTGTCTGCCCATTGGCTGACGGCCTGTCCCTGGCATAGGAAAATTTGAATTTTTCCACTGTTCGGAGCAGACTTCCAGCACCTAGGCATGTGCGCATGGGTGTTCCGCTGTATCTGCAGCGCTCTCCTCTTATCTCTTTTCGCCTTCCTCTTCTTTCGTCAAATCTGTCGCGCTTTGTTTTCGCAAGCTACATATTGTCCACTGCTGCTTTTTTCTATTTATATTTGTATTTGCCGAGCTTCACTCTACACCTCCGCATCGATCGATCACAAAATATAGAGAACTTATATTAATAGAACCTATTCGTGCGTTTTTATTTAATATAAACTAAAGGGTGTCATATTCGTTGTCTTCCCCATAAACATTTTGGTGACCCCGACGTGATTGTTTAATATCGTTTAAAAAAAACCATATTTTGTCGCTGTCGTTTGCTGGCATTCGGTCACAAACACACGAACATACAAGCATGAGTGCGCAGCCGCAGCCGCTTCATTTTTCGTACCTTTCGCGCTTTGAAAGCCGAAAACTGTGTTGTGCACAACAATATTAACAAAAGTGAATCGCATTTAATTTTTGTTAATTTGCACATATTACATATATATTTATAGGTAAATGTATGTATGTACCGCCTTAAATACATTACATAGATTCGTTTAAAATTTACATAAGAGGTTGCTAGGCAGAGAATTTGCCGGCAAGAACAACAACAACAAGGTATAGGTTGTAAGGATGTGTCTCTGACCGGGGTAAACCTCAGCGGCTCCAGAGGTCCTTAATTAATAAATTTCTGAGACAGCCAGGACAAAGGGGGCCGAAGATGTAGCTATTTTTGGGGCCAAGCGGAATGGGACCTAGAGAAAAAAGAAAGCCTTGGAACTGCCTGGAAGGCTTTCCGATCGGCAGTCCCTGCGGACCCGGAGGAATTTTCAGGTCGGCCGCCTATGCGCCATTTCCGAACGGCGTGTGCCCCATGGATCCGGTGGAATTTCTGGACGGTCCACCTATGCCCCGCCTGGAAGGATTTCCGAGCGGCAGGGGGCCCAGCGACGAGGGAGGGGAACACGGGGACAACCCGGAGCGGAAGCAGCAAGATCTCAGAGGCGAAGGATCTCCACGATTATATAAACCCGCACAAACACGCATCCTCCTTGGGAAAAAGGCGGCGTCCTTTCGACGATCCTGTCGAGGCGACGGTGGGGGTGACACTCGGGGCGGCGGACACGTGTTACTCAACCGCGTGGTGGCGGGACCGCGGGACTTAGAACTTCGGGACTTGGTATTTTGCACGTCTGGTCGGTTTCGCAGCTCAAGACTAATTGCCAAGCTCTTCTTTTCGCAGCTTGGCCGTGACCTGATTCTGCCGGGAGTTCTGTCGGCAGCGTCGCCGAGCGTAAGTACGTCTCTTTGCCTCCCTTTCGCTCCTGCAGGCGATCGTGCCGGCAGCGTCATTTTCCCGCTCTCGGCCCCTTCTGCGCATGTGTCGTCGCTCTGATCTCGGCTTTTCGCACTTCTGGCGCGTGCCGATCTGACCAATAGGGAAAGCCGTTTGGCTCATGCGCTTCCCCGACGCATGCACTGTTGTTCCACTATGCGTTGGTGGTGGTGGCGATATCGCTGTTCTCCCGGCGCTTGGCAGTGGCGTGGTAATTTTCCACTCCCGAGGGTACAGCTTTTGCCTGCTTAGTTCCCCTCGGGCGGTTGCCGACGCCTTTGCCGGCGATCGGCGGTTGCTCTCTTTACGTTAGGGTTGTGACTTCGTCACAAGGTTCCGTTGCATTTCGGCGACGCTTGTTACCTTACATTTCACGGTAAAAGTACAGGGTGTGTCGTATCTCTGACTCGGTCGGACATTTTATTTAATTTATTTTTTCTTGTCATCCAGATAAATGTCTGACACGGAAAACTTCGGGTTCTGTTCAGAGCTAAAGCCCAGTCTATTTTGCGGCAAATAAGCTCGGTGAACATTTATTTAAACTCTGATTCGGTTAATCAGTTCGACGAATCGGATTTCCTGGTGCGAGTGGAATGGATAAATTCCCTAAATCTGGCATTTGATTCTGCGCAGACATCGCTGGAAAAATTATATTTCGCGGAGATCTCCAGTGACACTCGGATGGAATTTTCCAAAGTTTTCATCGATGTGATGGTGAAACTCTACCGTGGATTGGATTAGCTGCTCTTCGCAGGTCGCCGGCTTCAGGCGCTGCAAATTCAACATCCATTGACAGTACTAACAATCAGGATGTTTCTTTTCGATCTATGAGGCATCGATTGGCGAACTTGGAAATTCCTCTTATCTCTTTTCGCCTTCCTCTTCTTTCGTCAAATCTGTCGCGCTTTGTTTCCGCAAGCTACATATTGTCCACTGTTGTTTTTTCGTATATATTTGGAAGCCGAGCTTCACTGTACACCTCCGCATCGATCGATCACAAAATATAGAGAACTTAGAACTTAATAGAACCTATTCGTGCGTTTTTATTAAATATGAACTAAAGGGTAGCATATTCGTAGTCTTACCCATAAACATCCACCTTCATTTTTATTTTATCGGCACTTGTTTTGCCTTGGATAAAGGCGATGACATCTTCCGATGTCTGAGTAGGAGAGAGCCGAGTAACAAATATGTGTTTCGTAGGTGGAATTACTACAAGGGCTTTCGGCGATGCAGACTGTTCATCTGCATTGCCCATATCGGCCGGTAGTCCGGGCCTGATACCCTGAGCAGGTAATTTAACGGGGCTTTGAGGGGTCAATATTTGAGACCCCCAAGGGGACAAAACGGATATCACCGGGGGTACTATCTCTCCCGCAACGCATTCGGATGCCGATTCTTTCTTGCCACTCGATCTCAGAACTCTTTGAATTGATTCTGAGGTCGAAGGCTGTGTCGAGAGAGGCTGCTGTTGGGAGTCCGCCGCTGGTTTTTGAGATCCGCCTATATGCTGCAGACCTGTTGCGGTTTTTTTCGCCTAGGAGACTCATTCAATAGCTTAAGGCTATAAAATGAAGTATCCAGCGCCAAGAGCATATAATGAGTTTTACGAAAACTCTATAATATGTCTTTAAAACCGCCCTTGGTCTGCAGCATAAAAGACATCATCTCTTCTTTAATCTCGCGACAGGCCTCGCAGCAGTAACGCAGACCTATGTTTCTTCTTACCTCGTCCACCGTCCGAGCGACAACACCAATGCATTTGGCATGCACAATGTTCTCGCACAACGGAAACAGCCTTTTTACAGGTCTTAGCGGAACAGAAAATTGCGGACATTATAGGGACTTACCACTGTGCCTTTTCGTAGGAAGAGATAAGAACAGTGCAAGAGAAGTCTAAGACTAATTGGTCTATATGACTTAGGCAATTGGGATTCTTTCTTCCCTGCCTTAGGTATGAACACATCTTTCACTTTAGCCCATTTGCTTGGTATGCTTCCAAACAAGAGACTAGCTCCGAGTAGACGGACCAGGGGGAGTTGTTGTAGTCCCCGCTGTAATAAGCATGGATAAATTCCATCTGGTCCGGGTGATTTATATGGGCTGAAACTCTGTAGAGCCCATTGTACGCTATTTTGATGAAACAGTCTATAGGGCATGTTTCCAACACGTTCTGAGCGATGGGGGGGTTCCCCTCCCTCAGCCCGATTGGAGTCTGCCACCATAGTCACGCGCAGGTGTGGGCACTCTCCAGTCCCAGGAAGGTAGGTGCCTCACTCTCTGAGATAGGTTGCTCCACAGCCACTCACCCAGGAAAGTGAGTAGACAGGAGTAGGCTGCTCGTTTCCTTTGGGTTGTTTGTGTATGTTTTCCCCGGCTTTTTCAGCGTGCAGATGCCGTTTGATTGGTCTTTGAAGAGGGCTTTTTGCAGCCTAACATCATCCGGGGGAGATTAGATCTGCCCGCAGCATTGACGTCAAGTAGCCCGTTTTGACCTTCTCAGCTCTGTATTATAGAGCGTAAAAGCCGAGTTGTAGGATTCCCATGTGGTCCTCCCACACTTCGCTTTATTGAAGAGCCTTCGCGCAGTCTTTTTGAGATCTTCAACTGTTTTGCTCCACCGAGAACAGCCCTTCTGATCTTGCGAACCTTTTGTTCGCAGCTGGCGCGATATGCTGATTTAACATTTGTATTAAGCACAGTAGCTTCACGCCCTAACCTGTCTATGGATGTTATCGGACGGGTGGATTTCTCAAGTTCAAAACTGAAAAGATCCCAGTTGGTTTTTCTGGGATTTCTAGTAACTAGGCTACATTGTGAGGCGCATCCTATGTCAAATCTAATGTGGTGGTGATCTGACATAGTGATCTCACTCGCAACGTGCCAGTTTCAGACAACGGACAACATGTTCATACTACAGAGAGTTGGGTCAAGGACTTCCTCTCTAATCGCATTGATAACTGTAGTATCGCTGCCCTGGTTTGGTAGACCTACGTTATTACTGATAATGTATTCAAAAAGGCACTCACCCCTTTTGTTGATGTTACTGCTCCCCCAGACCGTGTGATGCGGATTGGCATCGCAGGCGACTATCCATCTGAGCAGGTTTCTCTGGCAGTGCTCTATCAGGGTACAGGTAGCCGCCGTAGGCACATCCTCCGAGTCGCCGGGCAGATAGGCGTAGGCCAGTACTGCCTCCTGCTCGCTATTGGCAGTGGGTATTTTAACCCAAACTGTCACCAGGTCCTCAGTTATGAACTGTGATAGGGGAACAAACGCTAAATTTTTGTTAATTAACAACGCCGCTCAACGGCGAGGTTGGTCGTTTGTGTATGGCAGCTTACCAGATGGGGTGCTTAGCCCCAGGACACGTCCGGCATTTATCCAAGGCTCCTGGATGAATGCTATCTCCATTGTAGCGAACCTCTCACAAAGGACGTCGGATGCGGCCTTTGCGTGGTGAAGATTCGCTTGGAGACATCGGATGTGTCTCCTGGTTTTGAGGAGAGTGGGGAGAGGGGGAGAGGACATTAGCCCGCGCTCTTGCGGCCCCTGGCCGCCATCTTCTGGCCGCGGTTCTTGCCTAGAAGAGCCTCCTCCTCCGGTGTGCGCCTCGCACTCTTGGCTACGCGCCCGGTGTCTCTAGTAGTGCGCCCGGTTCCCCGCGTGATACGCCCGTAGAGTGCAGGGCGTGTTGCTGCAGGCTCCGGGGCAACTGCGGTGTATCGGCTTCACAGAGCCGTGTCTCATAGCCATCACTCTCGACAGGATGGCGAACTGAATGCTATTCAGCTGATCCGTCGTGAGAAATATTTGGTGGTAGTCGGCAGGGAGTATCGCCATTTTCGTGGCAGGTGGCAGGCAGTGCAGTCGCAAGACCACCCATCTTGGCCCTCTTAGTCGACACCTCTGCTGGGGTCGTGTTGACCGATCTTACCCTATTATTGGTCACGCCACTCTTGCTGGGCTCTACCCTAGGAGGGTCCATAGGCTTCTAAGCGAGCCTTTTGGCCTCCTGCATGGGAATGCCGTTCGCAAGGTGTCTGCTCAACCTCTTCCTTGCGGCGCCCGATAGAGCGATCCGATTGGGTTTTTCAACCTTGGGAGAGGCGAGAAGGGTTTCTTCCTCTTCCTTGGTGATGTTATCTGTGCCAGAGCTCTGTGAACAAAAGTCTATGGCTTCTTCGGGCTCCCGGAAAGGATCGATGTTACTCGACTTGGGGCTGCTTGAGCACCCTGTTTCAATATTATTACAATTTGTATTCATCGGGTCTGTTCCAGTTTCCACTCGGAATCACTTCCGAGTTCACTTTGATAACATTTTCATATTTCCCTTTAACATTTTCGGATTTTCCTTTAACATTTTCGAGTTTCCCGTTAACATAAGCGAATTTCCCTTGTGTATTGAATTATTTTTTATTCAAATTCCCCTTGGCCGCTGCGTTTGTTTTGACAGAGTTTTGTGAATTAGGGGCTAATCAAATTTTGGCCCGCTCTAGTTTCCAACCTAAAGACGTTAATGGGGTACTGATTCGCTGTATAAAATCAATGGTACACGCGTTCTTGGCCGTAAAAATTGCATTTTTAATATGCGAAATAACTCACTGATTATTTATTTCTCTAATTATTTGCCCTTCAAGGCACTCTACGATCCAAAATTTGTTTTCGCTCGGAAATAAAACAGGCGGATTTCGAATTTGTGAAAGCTTAGAAACGTACCGAATTATTTAAAAATCAAGTATGGTACCTTTAGCTAATTCAGTTATGCAGTAATGTCCCTAAACCATTAGAGAAAGAAATAATTAATTTCTGTTCATTCGGATCTGAATCCCCCGGCCCAATGGCAGTCGGAAAGTTTCCGAGTGGTTTCGCTCCGAAGTTAACAGAGAGTTAACAGAGCAAAATCCGAATCCGAGTAAATTTGACAAAAGTGGAAACTATAACAGGTCTGGGAAATCCGAATCCGAGTAAATTTTGCGGAAGTCGAAACTGGAACAGACCCGCATATGTTGGTCCCACGAGTAATGAGGAAGGAAGTATCCCCCGAGGCAGAGCCTCATACCCCGGATCGGGCGCTTATATGACCGGAGGTGCCAGGTATCCGGAAGCCACCGTTAAAAGACACACTAACGTAGTACCATTCATCACAGGGGCGCGGTACGGTAACAACGGTGATTACGGTTTTTTTTTTTTCGAGTTGTCCTCTCTAGATCCGCCATATTTAGTCTAGGGCAGGGGCATCTCGAGAAGGATGTGGCTTTTCACCACGTATGGTCGGACACCTCATACTGCTCTTGAATCTCTTTGTAAGTCCTTGCTATTGTAGAGAGAGTATCTGAAATCGCTCCTCATGCTCAGGCCGTCCACAACATAGTGGATCACAGAACGTGCCAAGTGCCAAGTGAAGCAATCTTTTTTATCTGCAGTAGGTATTCGTAAAATGTAGGCTGCAGCAGTCATCTAAAAATTGTCAAACCAATTCTTTGCCGGTATGGACTCTCCGTCAAACTTCGGATTGATCTTCGCAAAGCCTTCTGACGTAATCGAGCAACTATTGTTTCGCTCAACCGAATCTTTCAGCAATCTTGTATTTTGTTCGATCGAACTGCATTCAATTAAACCAGCTCCGCCACCTTGTTCCGACATGATTCTGCATTTTGCTTGTTGTTGCATTCACACCGCTCACCGCTGATTTCGGCAGGTTCTTGCACGCTTTTAATTTCGGACTTCCATCTCCACTTATTTCGCAAACGCATTCTACCGGTTCACTCATGTTTATGCGAGGGGCCACTGTGCCGCCTCTGCGGACAGAGCTTTCGCTCTCGTCCGCTCTCGCCCTCTTGTGAGCTTACGCTCTCGCGCTCCGGAGTTCGGGATCGGTTTTCGTCGTTCTCCCGTGCTCGCCTAAGCGGCTCTTTTTCTGTAAGCTAGTTTTTAGTTCCATGTATGAATGCGAGAAATACACACTGAATTACCACGACGCCCCCGCCTCTATAATTTCGATATTCTGGTGCCTTCGCTTCTTTTTCTACTCGGAATTGTTTCGCTTTGCGCCGTGGGAATTGGTGTTTTTACATCCTCTTCGTGATCGCTGCTTATCGTTGGAAACCTCGATCGGCCCCCCTACAAGCATTGGTCCTTCGAGCCGAATAAGGATTCTTCTTCTGCCAGCAGTTCCCGGCCTTTGGTTCCCCAAGATAAGTACGAATTTTCGTCATTTTTCTCACTGCCGGTCTTCAGCAGAGCTCCGAACATTCCATTTCGGTCGCACTGCTGCAAGATTATTTTTCCGTGTCAATTCCACCTTCGCGAATTTTCCTGACATAACGGCAGTTGAGAATTTCATTCCTCCTCGTCAATATTCGTTCCATTTGTCTCCGCTTCGTTTCTTTTTCGCGCCGCCATATTCCGCGCCGTTTTTGGTCCGTACATCAAAGTGCAAACGGTCGCGGCATATGTACATATATATGTGTGCGCATTCATCCCATACATGCTGGCACATATATACATGCTGGCACATATATATGTACACATTATTATATGTCGGCGCAATTAAAACTCTGCAAGTGAAAAGTGAAATTGTGTGGTGAAAAAAGAAAGACTAACAATATCGGCCAACGAGTGTGCACTGTGCGGTAATTTTCCCTGTTCGCCGAACAGTCTGCCGTTGTTTCGATATTCTTTCTGTGTTCATTCCGGAGCGTGTCTTTTTTTCGCCACATAATTTTACTCTCCTTTTCAAGACAGTCAATTAATACAGTCCACTTCATCGATGCTCTACTGTGCCCTTACATACATATGCATGCATGCCCTTGAATATTTTCTTGAATATTTTCTGCACCGATTCCAGGAAATTTTAAATTAAATCAAATACGAATTTAAATACAAATTAAAAAGAAGAGACATCCAACAATTATTAATAATTATTACTGCAAATCCACACGGGCGGGACCGCGATTGCTTTTTTCATTTTTTTGGACATTCCGCAGCAGCCGAGTTATTGCTGTTGCTGTTTTTTCCGTTGTTGTTCCGTCTCTTTGCACACGCACTGCTTTGCCGACGGCAAGCAGGGAGGCCGTTGCCGAACCAAGCCAAGGGCTTCTCGATATTATTATTCTCGATATTACGTTTAAGAATAATTAATTATTAATTATTAAAAAGGAAAAGAAACAACTATTGCAAATCCACACGGGCGGGACCGCGATTGCTTTTGTCCAAATCTTTGAATTTTCCGCCGCAGCCGAGTTATTGCTGTTGCTGGGTTTTTTGGTGTTCCGTCTTTTGCACACGCACTGCGTTGCCGACGGCAAGCAGTGAGGCTTTGTCAAACCAAGCCAAGGTTTTTTAAGTCCACCTTTCCGGCTTCGCAGTAAATAAAGAAGAGTAAATATTTTTTCCGGTTACTAATTATTAAGGAAATTATTAATTAATTGATTTTGGGATTACGACAACCGATCGACCCTATCGCGAGCCTAATTTTTCTCCTGTGTCAACGGCAAAAATATTTCAGATTCACGTCTGAGCCAAGCAGTACATATATTTCTACCGAAATATTTATATTTCTTTTTTTTCGTTCCCGACCGCAATTTTCCTGCCAATTTTGGCTATTTTTTTCTGCTGATCCGCATAGTGCAATATCCGCCCGCAGCAGCAGTCGGCCGTCAAGAGTGTTTTCTGACCGAATTTTCGTCTGTGCCTCCTCGAGCCCGCGCCACTTTTGCCTGACTCCGTTGATTTTTTGGGCTTCAAGTTATTCGCTGGCAAGGGATTTCTGGATTGTTTTGGGGTTTTTTTTGTCCGCTGTACTAAAAATACTGCAATATTTCAACCAGCGTGAGCGGCCGTATGCAACCTTGATTCTTATCAGATTCTTATTCTTCTGATCAGCTGAGGATTCTGAGAATGCTCACGGGAGGCGACAAAAAGCCCCGTCTGATCCCATCCATCCGCTTAGACAGGTCGCAATCCGCATCTCCGCGGTCGTCCCAATTAAAGCCAAAGGCTGCCACTGCCATTCCAAAGGCAAAAAGCGACGAGTCAGTCGACACTGTCCACGATCCCGAGCCAAGGCTTACTCGGTCAGTCGCAAAGATGACACAGAGTGCGTTAGAAGTCGCCCTGAAGAAGTTCACGGCCACGACGGACGGAGTTAGCCAGTTCGAAGCTGACATCCATACTCCGGGCGCCCCTGGCACTGACAGTTTCTCCCCCTACATGTGCCGAGTCCATCTGGACGAAGTCCGGGGCTTATGGGAAGATGTAAAAAAGGACTACAGGAGCTGCTTAGACCTTCTATCCGTGTCCGCTGATGACCCTGCCACTTCAACAGTGCTGAGATCCAAATACAGCTACTGTTACACCGTTTTTTCGAGGTGTGTTGCCCATCTTCAGGAAGTGGTAGAAAAGGCCGCCGTCCAGCCCGCTCAGGCTCCCGCACCCAGCCAACTACCCGCTTCTACGGGGTGCCGGGTACCGCCAGTGGACACCGAAGTTTTCGCTGGTGATTACCTTCGGTGGCCCACATTCAGAGATTTGTTCACCGCCATTTATATCCGCAACTCGGGGCTCACACCGGTGGAAAAGCTGTTCCACCTGTTGTCGAAGACAAGTGGCGACGCGCACGCCATTGTCTGTAAGGCCCCGCTAACCAATGAAGGTTTCGTCTCAGCGTGGCAAGGCCTGACCGATCGTTTCGAAAATCGGCGGTCTTTGGTCAACAGTCAGTTGAAGATCCTCTTCAATATCCAGACTGTTCCCCAAGAGTCCGGAGCCGCTCTAAAAGAGCTACAAGGCACCATTCAGAGTTGCCTCACTGCCTTACGCATGTCTTCCATTAATGTCTTCCCAAGCTTCCCAAGATCACGCTTTCTCTGTGGGAGCAATCAGTCCACAACAAGGCCGAAATTCCAACCTGGGGTGAGATGGACGCATTCCTGACAGAGCGCTATCGGACTCTGGAGGCAATCGACGACATCAGACCTAGCGTTTCGGGGCAAGTTCCGCCAAGACCGTCAACTACGAGCGCTCCACCGCGCAGGCTCAACTCGTATGAGGCCAGGGTGGCTCCAGCGGCCAGGGGGTGTGATCTCTGTTCTAGGGAGAACCATCCCATTCGCATATGTCCACGGTTCCTCGAAATGGACGAGGATGGTCGCTCCGACTACATCAAGAGAAGGCAACTTTGCCTTAACTGTTTTGCCCGAGGGCACCAGCAACGGGACTGCACCAGTGCCCACAGCTGTTTCACATGCCACAGCCGGCATCACACCCTCCTGCACCGCGGTAATCCTTTCGCGACCGCTCCGAGTCCGTCGACGACAGCCAGGCCTCGGTCCGCGCCTACTCCAGGAGGCACTGGTGCCTCAGACGACTCCGCCGATGTGCAAGTATGCTTCGCCACTGGTTCAAGAGCCGTCCTATTGGGCACGGCCCTTATTAACGTGTGCCATCGGGGATGCAATTTCCAAGCGCGAGCGTTGATTGATTCTGGGTCGGAAGCGACCTTCATTACGGAACGGCTGTTCAACCTAGTCAGACTTCCTTTCAAGACTATCCAGGCCCAAGTGTCCGGCCTGAACCAGACCGTTGCCGCCCAGTCGACTAAACTGTGCAATTTCTCCATTCAGTCGCCTTCCAGACCTGGAATCCAAGTAGACACTACAGCTTATGTTCTTCCGCAACTGGCCGGTAATCTGCCGTCGTATTCGATCCCACGGGATCTTCTTAAGGACCTCCCTGACGTCCCCCTTGCGGACCCCAAATTCTTAGAGAGCTTCCAGATCGATGTCTTAATAGGAGCAGATATTCTTCCTTCGATCCTCCTCGGCAACTCCAAAACGAACATTTGCGGTTCGCTTCTCGGCCAGGAAACAATTTTCGGGTGGGTGTTGACAGGCCCAATCCACTCGACAGGCCCCCGCAGCGTGGCTGCCTTCTCCACGCGAGTTACATGTCGCCTCGAAGACTCCCTGGATCAGCTCCTCACTAAATTCTGGGAGGTGGAGGAAGTTTCCACTCAGATCGTCTCCGAGGCTGATTCTTTTTGCGAACAGAATTTCGTGAAAACCACCAAAAGGGATTATCGTGGCAAATATGTTGTGACGCTCCCCTTGCGCGACCCCGAGCACGAGGGTTCCGAGCTAGCAGCTTCACGATCCTTCGCTCTAGCTCAGTTCCTCCGGAACGAGCAGCGCCTGAAAAGAGATCCTCTCCTCAAAGCCCGGTATGACGCTGTGATCCAAGAGTACCTCGACTTGGGACACATGACCGAGGTTCCTACGACGAGCAGCTCCGTCACATATTACCTTCCGCATCACGCCGTTCTCAAGCCCGAAAGCACGACTACTAAAGTGCGGGTAGTTTTTAATGCCTCTAGCCCTTCCGCAAACGGGACCAGTCTGAATGACATTCTATTCGCGGGCCCAGTCTTACAGTCCGACCTGACTATTCAGATCCTGAAGTGGCGATACTTCAGGTTCGTTTTCAACGCCGACATCGAGAAGATGTATCGGCAAATTTGGGTAGACCCCGGCACACCACGCTCCAACGCAACCCCGACGGGGAAATCCGCGACTACGAGTTAAAGACGGTGACCTTCGGGATCAATTGTGCCCCATTCCTGGCAATACGCGTCCTGCAACAGCTCGCCAAGGACGAAGAGTTAAGGTATCCGCAGGCTAGTCAAATCATCCGACATTTCATGTACGTCGACGACGTGCTCGCTGGGTTTGACTCAAAGTCGGAGGCGCAGGCAGCTATCCAAGAGCTCGAGGGGGCCCTGGGTTCGGCAGGGTTCCCACTTAGGAAATGGACGTCCAATAGCAAGGCGATTTTGGCAAATATCCAGCCTGACCATCTCCTTCGGGCTGATTTCCTTGAAATCGACGCAGAAAGCACGGCCAAGGCTCTCGGCGTACGTTGGAAGGCTACGTCTGATGAGTTCTTCTTCATTCCGCCAGAATTGACCCTGGGATCATCGTTCTCGAAGCGTCAGGTCCTGTCCCAAATTGCCAAGATGTTCGATCCAGCCGGCTGGCTAGCCCCCTTCATTGTCCGGGCGAAATTGTTTATGCAGGACATTTGGCTCCAGGATCTGTGTTGGGACGATGTCCTCCCTCAAGACTTCTGCGAAAGATGGGTTGACTTCCTGAAAAGTTACTCAGCGCTCGATCAGATCCGCATTCCCCGCTGGTCGCGTTCCGACCACACTTAAAGGTGGAGCATCACGGCTTCTGCGACGCCTCGCAAAAGGCTTATGGCGCCGCCATTTACGTTCGAGTTGAGGTGGGGTCCACGGTAGCGGTGAACTTGCTAACGGCAAACACGCGGGTGGCCCCAGTCAAGACGGTTTCACTCCCGAGGCTAGAGTTGTGCGGAGCCGTCCTGTTATCCGAGATGGCCAACGCCATTCTTCCGAAGATGCCCGGGCCTGCGTCCGCTCTCCATTGTTGGACGGACTCGACCATTGTTCTCGCCTGGTTGCATAAGCCGGCATGCCACTGGACAACATTCGTGGCAACTAGGGTGACGAAGGTCACTCAATGCACGGAAGTGGAGAAATGGGCACATGTCCGGTCCGAGCATAATCCGGCAGATCTCGCTAGCCGGGGAATAGGGCTGCAAGACCTCGCGGACAGTCAGTTGTGGTGGCATGGTCCTGCATGGCTGCAAGGGCCGCGTTCTGAGTGGCCCAGTCAAGGCAATGACTCCCCCGAGACTGAACTCGAGAAGCGAGCGGTGAAGGTCCACGTTGTGAAGGCCCCGCCGGAAGATATTCTTGAGCGTTTTTCCACCTTCGACAAGGCGTTGCGAGTCCTCGCTTATGTTCGGCGCTTCATCCAGCGCTCGCGAGAGGCCAAGACTTCGTTTGAAGACCACTTGACTTCTTCTGAGATTGCGTCGGCCGAACGTCTCCTAATTTCCGTCACGCAACGCCAGCATTTCATCCAGGAGATTGGCTGTTTAAGCCAAAAGCGTCCACTGCCAGCAGGCAGTCCGATTTAAAACTTGAACCCGTTTCTGGATTCTCAAGGGCTCATAAGAGCTTCCGGCCGGGTTACAGCCTCTGAACACCTCCAATATGACGAACGGCATCTGGTAATCCTTCCATACAACTGCCATCTGTCTCGTCTCCTCGTCCATTTTACTCATCGCATAACGCTGCACGGCGGCAATCAGTTGATGATCCGTCTGATCCGTTCCAAATTTTGGATTCCGAAGGTGAGGAATTTGGTCAAGTCCGTGATCTATTCGTGCAAGGTATGCGACATCCACAAGAAGAAGTTGCAAACGCAACTCATGGGAGAGCTACCCAAGGAACGGGCGTCTTTCTCGCGTCCCTTCACACACACCGGCATGGACTATGCGGGACCCTTTGACATCAAGAACTATACGATACGAGCCTGCCTCATTACAAAAGGGTATGTGTTGGTATTCGTGTGCTTCTCCACCAAGGCCATCCATTTAGAGCCGACTTCCGACCTCACGACTGAAAAATTTCTCGCCGCTTTCGCCCGTTTCGTGTCCCGAAGGGGATGCCCCCGTCAAGTGCAGTCGGACAATGGAAAGACCTTCGTGGGTGCGGCTAGCCTACTCTCCCGCGATTTCCTCCAGGCTCTCAAGGGGGCTGTGACGAGTGCCTATAGTCACCAGCAGCTGCTTTGGGATTTCATCCCTCCGGGAGCCCCCCACATGGGAGGCTTGTGGGAGGCGGGCGTCAAAAGTTTCAAGACCTTGTTCTACAAGTCTACTGCCACGCGGAAGTACACTTTCGAAGAGCTGTCTACGCTCCTGGCTAGGATCGAAGCGTGCTTGAATTCGCGTCCGCTCGCGCCAATGTCCGAAGACCCCGCTGACTTATTAGCCCTTACTCCTGGGCACTTCTTGGTGGGAGGCCCTCTCCTGGCGATAGTGGAACCTGAGATCAAGGGGGACACCACGACCATTATAAACCGCTGGCAACATCTGAAGGCTCTCCATCAGCAATTTCGTCTGCGATGGAAGGAAGAGTACCTGAAGGAACTCCATAAGCGAAATAAGTGGCGAGCCCCCCACACGAGATCTCAAGGTCGGAGATATGGTGGTTGTCAAGGAGGACAACCTTCCGTCCAATGAGTGGCGATTAGGCCGAGTTGACGCAGTGTTTCCAGGATCCGATGGCCATGTCCGGGTGGTCGATATCCGCACTGCGCGAGGGCTCATCAAGCGTCCCATCGCCAAGGTCGTGCTTCTGCCGATGGAAGCACCGGCTTGCGCGCAATCCCCGGTCATCCGTCCAGTCCAATGTTCCACGTCACCGTGCTGTTTTGTAGTTGTCCAATTCGTAATATTTTACCAGTACTGATTGCCACGTTTTTTCTCCTATTCCGCTAGACATATCAAGCACGATGTCTCCACGTCCACGCAGCGCCAACGCATTGGAAAGCAGATGTAGTCGAAGTACCAACTCCTACCGATGCCGAGTCTGCACTGGGATTCATCCGTTACGGAAGTGCCGCCGGTTTCTGCGCTTGAGTGCCGAGAAGCGGCTACGGGCAGTCCTCGCCAACCGGTACTGCCCCAGTTGCTTGGCGCACGAGCATTCCGACGGAGCGTGCCGGCGAGGGGACTGTTGCAAAACGTGCGGCCAGGATCATCACACGTTGCTGCACCTTTTCGAGCAACCGGTGACTGCGCGCCAGCCGCGTCAGGAGGCTCGCCGATCGCCGAATCACTCCCCACGGAACTCTTCGGCTGCTCGTCGCCGGTCGTCTGTTACTCCACGGCGTTCCCCAGCCGTGCGTCGGCCCTCATCCGCCACTCCACGGCGTCCTCCAGCCATTCGTCGGCCCTCATCCGCCACTCCACGGCGTGCCCCAGCTATCCCTCGGCCCTCCTCCGCCGCTCCGCGGCGTTCGTTAGCCGCTCGCCCGCATTCGTCCGCCGCTCCTCGGTCCTCGACCATCACACCACAGCGTGCTTCGAGGGCTCATCAGCAGCCGTCCGTCGCGCATGGGCAGTTTTCCGCCACCCGTCCGAAGAACCCGCAGAGCGAGGCCACCGCTCCTTCACTGTCGTCGCTGTTGCAGCGGCACAGCGTGAACCTGCTACCGACTGCGCTGGTACGGATCCATACCGGGACGCAGGTCTTCGATACGGCGGTACTCATCGACCCGTGCACACCCACGAGCTGCATCGACGCGTCGCTGACGACCGCTTTCCGACTGCCAACGACTCGAGTTGGGGATGAGCAGGTGTGTGCGGCCACCGTGGGCTCCAGACAAGACAGGAGTGTCCAGTCCGGGAGCTGAGCGAGACGGTGCGGGCCCACTTCCGGGACGTTACCCTGGCTGATGAGCGGTTTTACCTACCCGCGACCATCTCCGTGGTCCTAGGCGCGGATATGTATCCGCGTGTGATGCAATCTGGCTTAATGAAGATCCAGGAAGGACTACCAGTGGCCCAGAGCACGGTTTTCGGATGGGTCGTGTCCGGAGCCTGCCACCAGCCGTAGCAAGACCTATGTTGCAGCCCGGGTGCTTGCAAGGGGGGGCGGAATGTTTATGCGAGGGGCCACTGTGCCGCCTCTGCGGACAGAGCTTTCGCTCTCGTCCGCTCTCGCCCTCTTGTGAGCTTACGCTCTCGCGCTCCGGAGTTCGGGATCGGTTTTCGTCGTTCTCCCGTGCTCGCCTAAGCGGCTCTTTTTCTGTAAGCTAGTTTTTAGTTCCATGTATGAATGCGAGAAATACACACTGAATTACCACGACGCCCCCGCCTCTTTAATTTCGATATTCTGGTGCCTTCGCTTCTTTTTCTACTCGGAATTGTTTCGCTTTGCGCCGTGGGAATTGGTGTTTTTTCATCCTCTACGTGATCGCTGCTTATCGTTGGAAACCTCGATCGGCCCCCCTACAAGCAACTCATTTTATTATTTATATCTGCTGCAGCCACTGATCTAGTGTAATACCGCTGATTTCCTTTTAAAATTGGTATGTTCGAGGGTTCTTTCTTTATTGCATTCTCTCTCACTCTCATTCGCCGTTGCTTTCCGGCGTCAGTCAAACTCTTCTTCTTCCTCTTTTGAGACTATTCGGGACGGCGTCTTTTCCGGTTAGGACGAGCCCCCAAATGTAATATGAGATATACTCAACTTAGAGTTTTATTTATTATATTAAATTAAAAATACTATAGTAAACGATGAATATTACAAGTTTTGGTTTTCAGTGTTCAGCTTTTCTTAATCCGGTTGTTTGCTTCTCTCACTCTGTCGTCTGCCCCTGCTAAAATCCACTTTCTAAATGTCGCTTTTCTGTTCTGCCCTTCTCTCTCTTCTCGCTGTTCTCTCTTGTCGCTCTGCTGCTGCTCGGCTGACGATTTTTCTGCTGATCTCTGCTTTAACTCTGCTGGTTTACTACCTTTTCTGCTTCTCTTCTTTGTTCTGCTCGATTACTGCTTTTCTTTGGTACTCCTAATACAGTGTTTTAAATATATATATGTAATACATATTATCTATGTTTATATTGTGTGACTCGGAAGTGGAGTTTGTTTATATACAAAAAAAAATATTAATAATTTAGGAAATTATTAGTCGTAAATAATTAATTATTAATAACTTTGGCAAATCAGTCGCGGTCCTGCCCGTTTGGATCTTTAATGATGATTTGTTGTTTTGTCTTACTTTTTTATTTTATTCATATTAGGAGGCGGAGGTTATGTTCTGGGATCGGAGGCAGAAAATATATTGTAATTATATGGCCATGCATGCGGATAACACATATCTATGTATGTATGTGTAGGGGTAGAGTACTGGCAAAATGACAAAATGGCAAAATTTGCCACCAAAATTTTGTTTCCTTCTTATATTTTTTTTCGGTTTTTCTAAAGTTTTTCGTTTAAAAAAATTTTTTTTTTTAGTTTAACTTATTGGAAAGCTAAGGAAAGGGCGCACGTTTCATGTCTTGGACAAATTGTTGTATCTTCATTAGTTTTCTCAGTATATGCGGTTGAATAAGATATCTTTTTTAAAAACGGGAAACTTTAGAAAATAATTTCTCGAAAATTCCAAGTATCAGATTGAAATAAAAAAATACGTATCGAATATTTTCAAGTAATAAACCGAAAAAAAAATATAAGAACGAAAAAAAATTTGATGACAAATTTTGCGTGGAACGCCCCATATATTTCTCAACTACCATTTTCCCGGGAAAACTCGCGGATGTGGGGTTGCAGCAGTCCGTATCCGTATCCGGATCGAAGTGCAAATGTATGTTTGTTCTCTTAATATGTGGTTTATTGGATTACATTCCCATGGCTGCTGCCCGAAAGGATGGGTTGGCTTACGTGTCTCCTTACTGTATTCGCTGCAGGGAGGGGCGTGGCGTAGCCCCTTGGTCTCCAACACGTGTTGGTTTCGGTCTGCGCGGCAGAGGGTTTTTAACTCGCAGAATCTCGCGGCGACGACAGGAATTTAAAGAGACAGATCTCAAAAATTGGAGATCGCACTTAAGCCAAGATAGCAAGCTCAGGCGTGGGTGGGCAATGTCAGAGGAGGTACCACCTCCAGTGGTGTCTCTCTTCGTCGGAACCTTTGCCCGGTTGCCTCCTCCTCGTCGCTGGTCTCTGATTCCCAGTGCATGGGGTGCTCGTAGGGTGTGGGTTGGAAACCGGAGCGCTGGAATCCGACTGGGGTGGCCACCGTGTCGATAATATTCGTCTTCCTCGCGCCGCCGACGGAAATCTTCCTCTTCGGCCCGGCGTTGCTGGTCGTCGTTGTCGGGGTCTGCATCACCATTGCTGAACTCGTTGTCCGAGGCATCCTCCACGAAGGCCGACGAGTTTCTGTCTGTGTGCGCTGATCCGGCCGTCGCTGTCGTCTTAGTCCTGGTCCTGGTTCCTACGTCTTGGTCGCTGTCGAGGTCGGAGAATGACATGCGCCTGTTGTCGTTGGGTGAGCCGGGTGTTCGCGGGTCTTCCGAAACAGGGCGGAGATGACCACCTGGTGTCCTAGGTCGGCCTTCGTCGTATACTTAGAATGGGGTCGCGCTCCTCTTTTCGCCGGCCGAGTGCGGCGGGCAGTCGGAGAAGACTTCCTCCTCTTCGTCGCTGTCGTCGTGTCTGGGGACAGTCGGCGCTGCCCGATGGGTTCGTGTCCGAGCGGGGGAAGACTCTGGTGAGGATGAAGTCGCTCGACCAGAGACAAAAAGATTATCTTAATCATCGTGATGTTTAGAAAAAGGGCCGTGTGGGCAGCAGCAGGGTTCTTTTCGTGTGAATTTCTTAAATCTAACGGGTCACAAAGTGGGATTAAGGAACTTATGATCACCCCTCGCTGATAGAATCGGTCGTCTGGTTTCGGATGATCGGCCCGGGTTGGTTGCCGGCCGGCCGTAAACTCGACACACGGGTGTGTCCCCAAAGGACAGGAGCTAGGATTTAAAGGTTAGGTTCGTCATGGGTTGGACGCAAAGTTCGGTACGAAGCGTTTGGTCTATTAAGCCATTCCGAGGCATCTCCTCAGCTGTTTCAGTCGCTCCAGGATGTGGTTGATACGCGGCAGCGGATACGCGTCCGGGGCGAATTTCACGTTCAGTTATCGGTAGTCAACACACATGCGCCATTGACCGGGTCTTCGTGTTCTCTGGGTCTCTGGCTCTGGGGTAATATGTCCTCATCTCTGGGTTGGAATCGTTCTGGGACTCCCCTATGTTACTCTCCTCTGTTGTTGCCGGTTGTCCGCGGTCGCATCCTTCGTTGTTTCTGGCGTTGGTCTCTGGGTATCCTCCGGTGTCTTTCCTCTCATTCCCGTAGCTTTGTTCTGGCATTCTTCCATCGTTCCGTGGCACTAAGCGTTCTTGCTCATCTGGCCTTATCCTCCGTTGTTCCTTGAGTGTTTCCATATCCTGTTCGTTCCGTGGTCTTGTCTCGTGGTCGGTGATGCCTAGTCGTGGTTCAGTGGTCGAGGATTGCGAGGTCCTTATGCCGTCTATTGGCCCAGGTGGTCTTTGAGGCCGGTTCCTAAACCTAGACCAATAACTATTCCTAACGTAAATGATGTTGCGGCTATGGAAGCGGCCCTACTTGAGGTTATCCCAGCTGATGGTTTTGAGTTTCCTGTAGCGCTATCAGGTGTTCTTCGGATTTTTCCCAAGGACTCTGACACCCACAGAGCTATTACTAAGTTCCTCAGTGAGGCGAATGTAGAATACACGCATTTCTGCCTTAAAGAGGACCGGAGTTTCCGGATTGTCCTGAAGAATTTGGCCTCCTCTACACCTGCGCGTCTTATTTCAGGTGAACTCGCTAAGCTGGGACCCTCGGTAGTCAACATTTACAATCCTTCGATTAGAGGCAAGGGCTCCGTTCAACAGGAGGATTTTGTTCCTAAAAGACAGAATGTTTGGTTTATTAATTTGAAGCAAGCACCCAATAATGCCGAATCCCTCCAAATCACTAAAATGGGAAGGCAGAGAATAACGATTGAGATCAAACGAGATAATAATAGAGTTAAGCAATGCTTCAGATGTTTTGAATTTAATCACACCAAAAACTATTGTCTCAAGCGTCCGGTTTGTGGCAGATGTGGGAAGTTCACTGGACTGGCTCGGAGGACTGTCTGGCGAAAACTATTGAGGACCTTGTCTGTTCCAACTGCGGCGGTAACCATGCTGCCTATGATAAAAATGTCGAGTGTATGCGTAGAAAATCAGGAATGTGGCACCTAAAATTCCTTTGTTGCCTTCTGAAGCAGGAAGGCAGCGGTCCAGATCTACAGCCATACCAACTGCTTTTGTTCGGAATGGAGTCTCCTTTGCTCAGGCCTCTAGAGGGTGGATGACTTCCCGGCTCTGGGTTCCAGACCACGTCATACTGTTCCTCATCAGTCTCATCCTGCATCTGTAGCCCCTTGGGACCTGTCAAGAATCACTGACATGCTTATTAAGCTTAAAAATACTGTGGATCAATTAGCAGCATCCATGGCAACCATCTCCCTTGCTGTGAGAGGCCTTCAGAGGGAAAGAAGCCCTGGTTCTGCTTTAAGCTATAATAATGTCTAATTTAAAAATAGGTATTTGGAATGCCAGGAGCCTTCTTACCAATCGAAAAGAATTTCTGGTGTTCTTAAACGGTCATAATTTTGATATTATGCTAATCACGGAAACCTATCTAAGACCTGGAATTTTCTTTAACATACCGGACTATGACATCTATAAAGCGGATTTTCCTGGAAGTGTTGCTAGAGGGGGAGCTGCGGTTCTTATTAGGAGCAGGATAATTCATTATCACCACCGACCAATTTCTCTTGGAGCTTTGCAGTTAGCTAGTGTGAGTATTTCCACTTCGATCGGAGAAATCAAGCTAGAGGCTGCTTACCTTCCACCTGGACTTTCCTGGTCCTGCGAAAATGTTGAGGCTCTACTTCAGTTGGGTGGTGATCGTTTCCTGTTCGGAGGAGATTTCAACGCGAAACATCGGAATTGGGGTAATTTCAGGGCGTATAGAAGAGGTGCAGCTCTTGTTGACGCTGTGGACAATACTGGAACTCAAATTTTGTCAACGGGCAGGCCTACCTACTTTCCCAGTAATGGTGCTACGCCTTCTGCCTTGGATCTAGCATTATTTCGAGGAGTACAGAACCGCAGGCTGCATATCGTTGAGATGTACGATCTTAATTCTGACCATCTGCACCTAGCTGTTCAGCTTGATTTAGTGTGTAGCCGTGTCCCAGCAAGAAAGATCCTTCTGCCTCCTGGTTCTGACATTAGCATCTTTCTTTAGCTCTCTGGAGCAGTCTGTACATCTTCAGATCGAGCTCAACTCCTCAGACGATATAGATGACGCAGTAAACATCCTTAGTGATAAGATCCGTATAGCAGCAGATTTGGCCTCCCGAGATGTGCGCCCAATTGGTGGCCATCATGATCCCTCGGTTCCTGGTGAGATTCTGGCGCTCATTCAGTTAAAGCATCGCCTCAGAAGGGAATACATCAGGTTACATAGTCAGGCAGTAAACAGGATCCTCCGCAGATTGGGAAATAGGATCAGGAAACTCCTGCAACTAGACCGTCAATCGACACTGGACAAGGAACTCGAGGAAGCAACCCCGTATCAGGACACGAACTTTTCTCTCTGGAGGCTAGCTGGGAGATACAAGAAGCAAGCAACTCCGAAGTTTCTGGTTATTAAAACAGACGGTAACTGGGCTCGCACACCACTGGACCGTGCTGAAGCTTTTGCGGATAGCCTTGAGCAAAGGTTTACTCCTTTCAACACTGCTTCTGATGGAAGAGTCGGCAAAGTTTTGGCTTCACTTAACATCCCACACCAAATAGACTTGCCAATCCCTCCTATTCGGGTTCCTGAGGTTAAAAAAATTATCAGCAAGCTGAATAACCGGAAGTCGCCAGGTCCTGACGGCCTTACTAACAGAGTAGCCAAATTGCTCCCTGACCGAATCATCCTATTCCTTGTCCTGATCTTCAATGCCTCTTTGAGGTTGAGTTACTTCCCTAAAATGTGGATGGTGGCCAATGTGGTGATGATCCATAAAAAAGGGAAGCCGAGCAGTAGCCTAGATAGCTATAGGCCAATTAGCTTACTTTCTGCTTTTGGCAAGATCCTAGAGCGTTGTATCCTTGACAGGTTAATGAAATCTCCTGCCGTCTCAAGAGCGATTCCTAATCACCAGTTCGGCTTTAGGAGAAGACACGGTACTCCAGAACAGCTTCACCGAGTCGCCAGCTTCATTATGGAAGGATTTCAGAGGAAGCGCTATACTGTTGCGGCATTTCTTGATGTGCAACAAGCCTTTGACACAGTATGGCATCTTGGTCTTCTCTCTAAGCTAAAAGGACTGCTACATCATCAATTTTACGACCTGCTTAAAAGCTTCCTATTTGACAGAAGCTTTCAGGTAGTCCAGGATGGTGTTTCGTCTTCGGCTAGAACAATTTTAGCAGGAGTTCCTCAAGGGAGTGTTTTAGCGCCTACGCTCTATAGCCTGTTTACACATGATACTCCTCTGCGAGCTCGAAGGCGAAGCAATGGCATGTGCATTGCTACCTATGCTCTGTCAGTGCTAGCCAGAGCGGACTGCGTCTATGAGGCGACTGATCGACTGCAACTTATGCTTAAACGATTTGAAAATTGGTTGTGACGAAGTCACAATTTATATATATATATTTAGTTATAAGCTAGAAATAATCATAGCTAAAGCGCCAGCACTACCCCGCGCACAAACCACTCGTCCACGGTTTCCACTCGAGCGCACTCCCACACTCACTCAAAGGTGCACTCACACAGAGAACCCACTCAAGCCTGACGAGAGAGGGAGCAGCGGCCGATCGCCGGGTGAGCAGCGACGTCGCCGCTATCACCAAAGCGCAGGCGTGGGAAAAAGGGCGCGTGCCAAGCCGCCCTCCCGATTGGCCAGATCGGATCACGCCATAAGTGCAGACCGAAGCCAGAGACGGCACATGCGCAGAAACGCCGAGAGAGCGGCAGAATAATGCCGCCGGCCCGATCGCCTGTGGGAGCGAGCGGGAGGAGAAGAGACGCCGCCTACGCTCAAGCGACAAAATTAGGTCAGGGCCAAGCGGTACAAAACCGAGCTTGGCAGTCAATTCCTGACCAGGAAAGGAAGCAGCCGCGAAAATCTCGAAGTGCAAAAGCCGCCTAAGTCCGCGATCCCGCACCACGCGGTAGACATCCCCAAAACGTAAAGCCGCCGCCGCGAGTGCCACGCCCTAAGCGCGCCCAGGACCTGCGACAGGACCATCGCAGGACTCCACCGCCCAAGGAGAGGAGGTGTGTGTGTGTGGGTGAGCTATGGCCGCAGGCCAAATTTTGCCAAGGGGCCGGGGAAGGCGCCTGCCTTGTTAGGGCCCTTCTCTTTCCCCTCCCCGCGCTGTTTTCTTTGGGCCGCAGGCCATTTGTATTATATTACCGACAATTAAAATTTCGCCGCCGCCGGGCGGATAATTTACATCGTAAAAATAAAACTATATCGTGGAGAACTCTCGCCTCTCATTTGTCCCATCTTCCGCTCCGGGTTTCTGCGCCCATTTCCTCGTGTCAAGGGGCGCCCGCCGTTCGGAAATTCTTCCAGGCGGGGCGCTCGGGCGGACCGTCCGGAAAGTCTTCCGGGTCCGGGGCATAGGTGGACCGTCCGGAAACTCTTCCGGGTCCAGGGGCGCACGCTGCTCGGAAAGTCTTCCAGGCGTGGCGCAGGGCGGACCGTCCGGAAAGTCTTCCGGGTCCGGGGCATAGGTGGACCGTCCGGAAACTCTTCCGGGTCCAGGGGCGCACGCTGCTCGGAAAGTCTTCCAGGCGTGGCGCAGGGTGGACCGTCCGGAAATCCCTCCGGTTCCAAGGCATAGGCGGGCCGACCGGAAAGTCTTCCGGGTCCGCAGGGACCGCCGTTCGGAAAGCCTTCCAGGCGGTTCCGAGGCTTTCCCTCTCATTCTCTCTCTCTCTTTTCCCCGCTTAGCTCGACCCCTTTGTTTTAAAATATATAGCTAACTGCGGCCGCCGTTATGTCCTGGCTGCCGCGGAAATAAATAAATTCTGTGGGGACCTCTGGAGCCGCTGAGGATCACCCCGGCCAGAGACGCTTCCTTACATGGCGCCCGAACAGCGGACTGACCAGGACATAAAGGACGTTGTCACCCAGGCGAATTAAAACCCCGCCGGCCAAAAGTTAGCTTTTATTTTTATTAATTAAATTAATATATTATTATATATATATATATATTAAATGACTAACATTTTTCCCAAGGGGAATCAATACGGTCCATTTTTTTTCGCACGTGTAGCGGCCGATCGGCGCAGCGAATAGAAGGAGGAAAGGGAGACGAAAAAGAAGGAAAAAAAACTTTCCGCGGGCCACGCGGAGTTTTGTTGCCGTTTTTCGCATCGTTTTGCATCGTCGTTTTCGCCATCGGGCGCCGGCTAGGTGCTGCCGCTGGCAGAGCGAGTTCTTGCATACGTTCTCGACTGCGCTGCTGCCGCTGGCAGAGCGATCTATTCTGTGTGAAATTCTGCCGCTGCTGCCGCGGCCAAATTTTTATCTGCGTCCCAACTGCGCTGCCACCGCTGGCAGAGCTTGCTTAGTTTTCCTCCGCGATCTCGACGGCGCTGCTGCCGCTGGCAGAGCGACCTATTTTGCCCGCCACCCCGGCAGCGCTGCCGCTGCCGGCAGAACTATTTTTGCACACATATTTTTGCTAATATTTTCGCTGCCGCCGCCGGCAGAGCCGCCCATTTTTCTGGCCGACTGCGCTGCCTCTAGGCTAGGACCAATATAACGAGCTGCCCTTCACCAGGAAGGGGACTCAGAAAAGAGCTTCGGTCGTGACAACTTGGAAAAATTTTCTCTCGCCTTGATCCTTACGAAGGATATCGGGGGACTCAGAAAAGAGCTTCGGTCGTGGAAAACTTGAAAAAAAATAAGCACGCCTTGATCCTTGCACATCGGGAAGGATATCTCGCACAAATCAAACACAAAAATCTCTCGCTTTGATCCTTACAAAGGATATCTCGAATTCCTAGCTCTTTCGCCGCGATCTACATCCTTCGTCGTCGATAATATCCTTGCACATCGGGAAGGATTTCGAGTAGCAGCTCTCGCCGTGAACCGTAGTTCATCGTTGCTATCCTTACACATCGGGAAGGATTTTAAATACCAGCGCTCACTACGAACCTTAGTTCATCGTCGACATCCTTTCGCACCGGGAAGGACATTCCTAATTTTCATAAAAAAAAAAAAAAAAATTCTTAAATAAATTCTCCCGAGCCCTCGTAGTACAACAGGCTAACCATGGGGGTCACTTGGATTAGCTACCGTAAAAAGCACGATCTGGAGGCGATCCTCAACGAATTCGGTCTCGAGGCGACCGGAACCGTCGACGAGTTACGCTCCCGCCTCACGGCATTCGTTCGGCAAACCGACCATGCCGAGCCCGTGCAGCTGTGCCTTGCCGAGTTGGAACGGCACCTCGGGAACATGCCCAGCGGGGACACCAAGGTGCTGTCCCCGATACATACAGATAAGGATCTCTGCTCGCCAGGATTAGGGACATCCGCCCCGCCAGCAGCGCTTACGCTGAATATACCGCGTAGCATCTCCCCTGTAGGAGCCCGACAGCCGACCACGAGGACCGAGGCGCCTCCCCAAGCTGTAACCCGGCCGGCCGATCCCCATATGGGTGCCACTCTGGTCGAAAGGATGACCAAGTGGGGCCTCTCGTTTGACGGAACCACGGACCCCCTGGGGTTCATCGAACGCATCGAGGAGCGCGGAAATATTTGGCCCAAGCTTTGGTGGTGCTCTTGTCTGGCAGAGCAGAAGGATGGTTTCGGACCAATGGCCTCCAAGGAGCCAGCTGGGCCGAGGTCCGCCGCGAGTTCTTGGATTTTTTCTTGCCGCCGCGCTACTACCAGCGACTGGAAGACGAGATCCGGAACCATTACCAGAAGCCCAACGAGCCCTTCAAGGAGTATTTAATCGACATCCGATTGCAGATGCGCCAGGCAGGATTCTCTACGGAGAGAGAGCTGGAGCGGATTTACGACAATATGCTCTCGGAGTACCAGCTGTTCACCCGGAGGCAGGACTTCCGCACCCTGGCGGAACTGAACCACCTGGTAGTGGACTACGAAGTCAAGCGCTGCCGAGGAGGACGAGCCCCGGATTATCGGCCCCAGCCGACCCGACCGGCGCTCAGCCGGACCACCATGGAAGCAGACAGGACGACCCGCCGGACGCCGGCTATAGCCCCGCAGGGGAACCCACCCAACGGATCCCGGAACCAGAACGAGAATGCGGGACGGAACGCAACCGCATCAGCTGTCATGGACCCGATCAACGTGCGCGATGTCTGCCGCAACTGCGGCCAATCGGGGCATTTCCAAGGCGAGTCCCGGAATCCCCGCCTCCTCTTTTGTTGGGACTGCGGCCGCCGGGCGACTCGGACAATTTGACTGCTGCCGTCGACAAGCCCAGGGAAACGGGAACGGGCCCCGCGTGATCGGGAATCACCCGGGGAACCAGCCTATCCCAGCGACACAATAGGAGGTGCCCTCCACCAACACCAGGGACGCATCCGAGCCGCCATCACCATGGAGGGGCGAGGATTCGTAGCCACCCTGGACACCGGAGCTACGCATAGCTTCATCAGCAAGGGCTTGGCCGAGGAACTGGACAACAAGCGCAACATGAGGGACATTCGGACCCTTGTCACCCTGGCAGACGGGACCAGTCGGGAGCTGACCCGAGCTTTGGCCGCCGATATCCACCTAGGGAACCGACGTACGCCTACCATCCTCATGGTAATGGCCGACGCCCTCGACGACGTACTCCTGGGGATGGATTTTCTCGGCGGGATTGGAGCCACCTTACAATGCGGAGGACAGAGCCTCAGCCTGCTACCGGACGATCGCCATGATTTCCCCTGGGCCAGGACCCGGAGCGCCCCATCCTGGACAGGGAACCAACGTCACACGACCACCGACCCACCGCCGGAACGGCACGACCTCAGGCCACCAGAAGCAACGACGGAGCCCTCTTCCGCCCGCTTAGAGCCGGCACCCACAGTTCACCGGGAAGAACCCGGCCACGAGCCCCGAGAAATCATGCCGAAACCGGCCCCCAGATGCCGCCCAAGCCCGGCGCCGCGAGCCCTACCTCGCACCACGATGCCCGGGACCCACGAGGACGCAGCCTCTGGAAGCGTCGTGCACCCACGCAATCCCGCCTCCGAACCGTCCCCGCCGGAAGAGCAACCACACAGCTGGAGCCATATTCTGCCCGTGGCAGACGCCACAGCCGCGCAACGGAACCCTTTCCGTGCCTCCAAGAAACGCGTCCACTTCCGTGACCGCGTCGAGGAAACGCCGGAGCAGAATCCTCCCCTGTGCGGAGCAGTATGTTCGCTGAGTCACGACCCCGAGAGTCGCGACTCAACCGAGCCCGAGGAGTCCTTGACCCACAGCTACCCAGAGCCCTGGGTAGAGGAGTTCCTGGAGCGGGAGCTGGCCCTCTTCGACACCCTCGCGGGGGTGTCACACATAGCGGAACACCATATCACCATGCGCAACGACCGGCCGCTAAAGCAGCGGTATTTTCCCCGGAACCCGGCCATGAGTGCAGTCATCGACAAGCAGATCGACAAACTCCTCCGTGACGGACGAATCGAGCCATCGAAAAGCCCACACAGCGCACCCATCGTAATAGCAGCCAAGAAGAATGGCGACGTCCGCATGTGCGTGGATTATCGCCAGCTGAACGAGAACTCCGTGCCGGATGCCTACCCTCTCCCGAGGATCCACCAAATCTTGGAGCGCCTGCGGAATGCCAAGTTCATATCGACGCTGGACCTCAAGAACGGGTATTGGCAAATCCCGGTCGCCCCCGAGAGTAGGGAGTGCACGGCCTTCACCGTTCCCGGCAGGGGTCTCTTCCATTGGCGGGTAATGCCGTTTGGCCTACATTCGGCCCCCGCTACTTTTCAGCGCGCCTTGGACACGGTCATCGGACCGGATATGGAACCGCACGCGTTCGCATATCTGGACGACATCATCGTCGTAGGAGCCACCCTGGAGGAGCATGTCGGCAATCTCCAAGAATTCTTCCGGCGCCTGCGCCGCGCGAACCTACGGCTGAATCGTGGGAAGTGTCACTTCTTCCAACGCCGTATCGTATACCTGGTCACGTCATCAGCGAAGCCGGAATCCACACGGATCCGGAAAAGGTGGCCGCGATCCGCGAGCTGAAGCCCCCGACCTGCCTAAGAGAACTCCGGAGATGCCTGGGAGTCGCATCCTGGTATCGCCGCTTTGTTCCCAACTTCGCCGATGTTGTGGAGCCCATGACATCGCTGCTGAAGAAGGGCCAAAAGTGGGAGTGGGCGCCGAGGCAGGATCTCGCCTTCCAAGAGCTGAAGACCTTGTTAACCAAGGCTCCAGTCCTGGCGTGTCCGGACTTCGGCCAGAAGTTCGTCCTCCAAACGGACGCCAGCGAGTATGGCATCGGAGCCGTGCTCACACAGAACCTCGACGGACAGGAAAGAGTCATCGCCTACGCGAGCCGCCGACTCAACACAGCCGAGAGGAACTACTCGGTGACCGAAAAGGAGTGCCTCGCCATCGTGTGGGCCATCAGAAAGATGCGGTGCTACCTCGAGGGCTACCGATTTGACGTTATAACCGACCATCAGTCCCTGAAGTGGCTGAACTCGATAGACAACCCGACCGGCAGAATCGCGCGCTTGGCTCTTGAGCTACAGCAATTCCAGTATGATGTCCACTACCGGAAAGGAGCCCAAGACATGGTGGCTGACGCCCTTTCTCGCCACCCGCTGCCCACGGCACTACAAGCTCAAGTACAGGAGACCAACTGTAAGTGCCTCGCGAGGATGCTCCGGAATGTTCGGACCGAACCCGCCAACTTCCCGGACTTCAGAGAAGAGAATGGCCAGTTGTATCGCCGCATCGGCTTACGACCGGAAGAGGAGGAGTACACACCATTAAAGCTCTGCGTAGGAAGCGACTATCGGCAGCGAGTCCTCGAGGAGTGACACGACCACCCTACCGCCGGACACTTGGGAATCCGGAAGACCAGCAACCACGTGGCCCAGCGCTACTACTGGCCCGGCCTATTTCGCGAAGTCGCCCGCTATGTCCGCCGATGCCAGAGCTGCCAGAAGTACAAGGTGAGCCAGGGGAAACCCGCAGGCAAGATGTTCACCCGAGTAGTCGAGGAGCCGTTCCATGTCCTCTGTGCGGACTTCGTGGGCCCGCTTAATCGTTCAAAACAGGGCAACACCATGCTATTGGTGTTCCTGGACGCTTTCAGCAAGTGGGTGGAGCTAGTTCCGTTGAGGAAGACAACCGGAACCCACCTCGAGCGTGCCTCTCGGGAAAGAACCTTGAGCAGATTTGGCGTCCCCAGGACCTTCGTGTGCGACAATGGCACCCAGTTTACGGGTCGCTCGTTCAGAAATTTCTGCAAAAATTTGGGCATGGAACTGCAACATACGGCCCCGTACACGCCGAGGCAGAACCCAACCGAGAGAGCCAACCGGACGATCAAGACGATGATCGCCCAATATCTGGATGGAGGCCAGCAGAACGAGTGGGATCAGCTACTGCCGGAAATATCTTTGGCCATCAACAGCAGTATTTCCGACACCACAGGGTTCAGCCCAGCGTTCCTGACACAAGGACGCGAACCGCGGCTACCGAGGAACCTGTACGACGAGGTCACACCTGGTCGAGGCACCACGGAGGTGGCCCCGACCGAGCGGAGCGAGCAACTCCGAACCATATTCGACGTCGCAAGGAACAACGCCGATCGCGCCGCAGCCGACCAAGGACGACACTATAACCTACGCCGGAGGACATGGCGTCCACCAGTAGGATCTTTAGTGCTCGTAAAACGCCACTCCCTGTCCAATGCAGCCGAGGTATTCGCCGCCAAGCTGGCCGCGAAGTACGAGGGACCCTTCCGGGTCGCAAAGTTTCCGTCGCCCAATATCGTGCAGCTCATCATCCCCGGCAGCCGCCGGCGGAAGACGGCCAGCCTGGGCCAACTGAAGCCCTATCACGAGGGGGAAACCGACGAGGAAAGCGACCAGCGGGAGGAGGACAACAACACGTCGAACGTCGCGACCAAGGACACTCAACCGTCAGAGGAAGAAGAAAGCCAAGGGGAGCCACCGCCGCACACTGGTTCCTGTTGTATGGGGAGGGCGGCCAAAAATACTTCTAGTTGAGGTAGAGGCTTGAAACTTACCACAAAATTTTTTTAAACTTATAGTAAGATCATGTATAAAAATCAACCGGATCGGACCACTATATCATATAGCTGTCATATGAACGATCGGTTGTAATAACAAAAAAAAATAGACCAAAATAAAAAAATTTGTAGATTTTCTGTTTGAAACATTCATTTTATAATTATTGATTAAAATTAAAATTTTGTGGGAAGGGGCGTGGTTCATTCTCAGTGCGCCCACATACAGTAAGTAATTTGGTGTAAAAATAACAAAAATAATAAATAAACAAAAAAAAACTTAAAAATGGATAACAACATATTAATAAACATTTAAATTTAATCGAATAAGTTTGTCCCATCTAAAAGATCAAATGATGATTTTAATAAAACTGACTTTTTTTTGCATGGGAGTTTTCTTTGACCAGTAAGAAATGGATCTGAGCTCAGAAGCAATCTATTTATTAAGTCCGTATTTGTAGCAATGCGTGACATTTTCCGAGTGCCTTCTGAACATTTTAATGTCCTTATTTTTTGATTCTGCAGCTTCTTCAGATAACTCCCCGATTGGCAAAAGTGCATAATTTATTACATCTGGAGCATGAACCAAAATTTTGTGTATTGATGGTGGAAGATAGTACCAGGGATATAACTTAATCAGTTCTTTGGCGGTGTCAAGTGCAAATTCTCCAAATTTGTTTACGTTGATCTTGTAACCAGATGCCATGCATTGCAGCAATGTTGCACACCGGACTATAACATTTTCATTGATTCCTGTAATTTCGGCTGCTATTTTCGGGTTATTGAAAAATGCTCTGGCCGTATTGCCATCATTTGAAGTGCCACTTCCTCCACTTCTGGGTATGTCCACCAATAGACCCATTTTTAAACGAAAATCTTTTTGCATTTGGGCTTTTCTATTCAGCATGGCTTCTTTTCCTTCCGCAGTACTAATTCGCCAACTTTTCAAATCAAGTCTGTAAGAGACATGCAAAAAATATTCAAAGAATCTAATGTAGGAATGCAATGGCGATAATCCAAATTCGAAACGTGTTTCATCAACCTTCTTTGTCAAACACTTTTCCAAATTATTCATATCTGTTGGCTTCGCTTCACATATATAGCACTTAGAAGATGATGTGCTGCTAAGGGCACTACAAATTTTGCCATCAACCATGGTTAACTGCAAACGATGTTCAATTTGAATTTGTTTTCCAGGTATTGAACATTTTGTTGGCTGTAGCAGCTCAATTTTGGTTTTGTAATATTTTTCTTCATTTAGAGCTAACTGAGTAGTTTCTTTTATAAACTGAAATCTCAGTGGTCGGCAGTAACGTGTTGACGAAGGCCGCGGATTCTTCCAAATTATCTGGCGGTGCTTAGGATCATCTGCTATTGTTAAAAGTTGCAATGGCACATATGAAGTCACAAAAAGGCTGGAATCGTTCACATCGTTATTGAGCACTTTTTGCTTATATTCAGAATATCCAGTGCTGCCGTCAAATCCCCATTTCCCAATTAAAACTAGGTTGTCAACATCATTTGCAAGACTGCCAAGAACATCACGTTGAAGTCCTACAATCCGCGACGCCGTGTGATCGAGCAAGCTCTGCAGTTCGACTTCAGCTTGTGATTCACTCACACTTATTTTGTCCGGGTAGCTGAATGCTTTCGCTTTTAACAATACCTTGTAGCTTGGTAAAAAATTGAATGATAATTTTGAATTTATAAAGCTTTGTATTAGCAGATATTGATGTTTGCTCATTTTTGCTTCTATGAACAGTGCTAATACCTCGTCGACATCAGCTTTGGTACACATTTGATTTATTGGAATGTTAGACGATCGTAAAGCAGATGCAGCAGATTCATCGACTTTTGATAGCTCAGCAAGTCTTCGTCGCTTAGTTCTCTTGGATGAATTACCCAAATCACCTTTTGGACGTCCACGCTTGGCACTTTGACCCATTTGTTGAGATCTACTTTCGGTGCGTTCTATTGAAATGGTTTCGTTTGCATTTAACCAATCCGATTTATTTTGAAGAACAGTTGCTTTTTTACGTTTGTATTGAACCCAAAATGATGCAATTTTTTTACATATATATCCAATACATTTCGTAAGCTCGCTCATCTCGGGCACATAGCCGATATTTTCAATATTGCTTTGTACATGGTCCACAGCCTTCTGTAACTTTTCTGCATTGGTACCTATATCTGTGCACCAACGATTGAAAATGTATAATCGTGTAAAGACACAGCGATAAGAGCCGCCTTTAATACCAAATTAGAAAAATAACATGATTAAATATAATTTTAACTCAATAAGAACACAAAACAAGAAAGACGAAAACACACACAAAGCACAACAACAAGACAAAGCAGCCGCTTTCCAGGAAAAATTTAACCTCAAAAAAAAAGACGGCTTTATTGTTTTGTAAAATATGCACACATCTGCAAATATCTGCAGCTAAAATACACTCTCTTATTACCTTAAGACACTCACAAATACACTGAAAAAAAGCAGAATGGGGGAATCGCGGGGGAACACAACTAAAACTTTAAGTAAACATAAAAAAGACGCACACAAAATGTACAAAAACAGGGTAAACTAAAACAATAATTTTAAAGCAACTACAACACAAATTAGTATTTTTTATTTTAAGAACATAAAGTAAATACCTTCAACTTTAAAATCCATTTTAAATAACGCAAATTCATAAACGGTACTTAGCGACAGAACTGATTGAAGTGCGCTTTAGCTGTGAAAATTGTTCAATGCGTGCAGCTGAGCTGTCAGAATGAACACTTGGTCACACTTTCAATGCTTTTTTAGAGGGTCCCGTTAGATTTCCAGAAAAAAAACGGGTTGCCATTAAAAAGTTTGGGCATTTTAGAGACGGTTTGTGTACTTTTTGTAATTTTATTTTTGAACGCATTTTTTGAATTTTGGCCTATGGAGGGAACCACTGTGCGCCGCCCGCCAGGGCCCCGGAGACCCCACGCCGCCGCTAAAGCCAAAAGCCGCGTCCAAGGGGAAGGAGACCATGTTTTCGCAGGGGCCACTTGCTGACAGGCGCGCCTGTCCAACGCCTCGACCCCGAAAGGGGAGGAACATTGGTCCTATTGGACAGCGCCCCCCACATGAGCGAGACCAATCGAGTCCCACTCCGTTAGGTAGGGTCCAGTACAACGAACCCCCTAACATGGTCTTTCTCTTTTCTTTCCCTCCACAGATCTCGACGCCAATACATCCGGCAACGCATCCGGCATCGCATTGCCCGGATCCGCGTCCCGCACCCCCGCCGGCGCCACCAATCAGCGCCCACGCCGACGCCAACGTATCCGGCACCACTTCCCGGGTCCGCGTCCAGGCGCCACCGACGCCAGCACAGCCGGCATCGCATTGCCCGGATCCGCGTCCCGAAGCCGCCGCCGACGCCAACACATCCGGCACCACTGCCCGGATCCCCGCCACCGACGCCGAGGATCTTTGCCCTCGCCACTGTCACCCGACGCCAGCGCTCCGGCACCCCAAAGCCGGACCCGCGTCCCGAAACCAGCGCCGCCAACCAGCGCCTACGCCGACGCCCACGTCCCTCGGGCCAACGCGGACGAAACCAGCGCCAACGCCCGGCGCAATGGACGGAGAACCGCCAGCATCCAGGTACCAGTGGCCCGAGGATCGGCCACTAAACCGAGAAGAAATCCGGGCCGAACTTCTCGAACCGCCGGTCCTGGCCCCAAACCCAGGGCCAGACGAGGACGGCGAGTTCGCAAGGATGGCCGCCGCGGTAGACGAGCTCCTCGAGGTTCTGCAACGGGACGGAAACCGGCGCCCCCACCCCGACGACGAAGGGGCCATCGAGCCGCCACCGCAGGAGGATTCCCCTCGAGCCCTCGACGAAGGGGCACCCCCAGCCAGCGAGGAGTACACCGTGGAGACCGCCCTCCGCGAAGACACCCGGGCTGGAATCCTTGCGCAGAGTGTAGGTGACCGTAGCACACTTGTCAGGGCTAATGGCAATGTTCCACCTACAAGACCAATTTTCAAAACGCTTGAGGATTATCTGGAGTTGGTCAGTTGCCTCGTAGACACAATCAGATTTAGACAATATGGCAGTGTCATCTGCATAGGTGGCGATGCACAGACTGTTGCACGATCAACTGCTTCCTCAGCACAAGGAGCACCGTTACCTGGGCCTGATCCTTGATCGCAGGCTCACATTTGCCTCTCACATCAAGCAGACAAGGGGGAAATTGGAGAACGCTGCGAGGAGGCTATATTGGCTAACTCATGCTAACTCTAAGCTAAGTTTAGCCAACAAGAAGAGGGTTTACCTATCTATCATAGCGCCAATTTGGAAGTATGGACTTCCCATTTACGGCATCGCTTCTAAGTCCAATCTAAAGCAGATAAGTTCATTCCAAGCTAAATTTCTTAGGCACATTAGTGGGGCAGAGTGGTATATCCGCAACGCTGACATTCACCGAGATCTCCATGTCTCGCTGGTTGGTGACACAATCAACGATTTCGCCAGAAGACACTGTTCCAGACTCCGAGTCCACCCCAACCCGCTAGCAAGGGCTGCAGCAACTGCGCGGACCAGACGCAGGCTCAAGAAGGTCACCCTAGGTCAACTGCCGAGCCGTAAAATCCTTTAAACCATCTTGCTAACAATTCGGGCAGCTGTTTGCTCTGAAGCATACAAATTGACACTTTAAATTAATTGTAAAGAACCACTATATACAAATTGTTTTTGAAAATAATACACTAATAACTATTAGTGTAAAAACAGCCACTTCAATAAACCTATTACACAAAAAAAAAAAAAAAAAAAAAAAAAGCCCTCCGCGAATGTTTCGGGAACTTACCCCCCGAATTATTCGGCGAGATGCCCCGTGAAGAAAGGCCCGGTCCCCTCGGAGCCACCTACGAGGCGGTATCCGACGGGGAAGACGACGACGTGGTCGAAATTTACGACCCCCTCGCGGAGGACTACGAGCCACGACCCCTCCGGGACCCAAGGGCACAGCCGAGGGATTGGGCAGCTCGGGGATCACCACCTCCCTACGAGAGCCCTGGATTCCCCGAGGAGGACGACGACGTGGTGGAAATCGGCAACCCCATCGCCGAGTACTACGAGCCCCGCCGAAACCGGGACCCAAGGGTACAGCCGCGGGAGTGGACAGCAGCAGGTCCACCGCCCTCCTATGAGAGCCTATACGGGACAGGCCCATACCACGCCGACCCCGAGGTACACCTCCCCGCGGTACGGTGCCAGGCGATCAGGACGCAGCCCCACTTCCCCTCCATCCAGGAGTACGAGGCCGGCGCGGCCCGCCACCGCGCAGAGCTACTGCACGCAGAGCTCGAAGCCGAACGGCCGCCCTCTCGGCAGGAACCGCCGCCTCCCCGCAGCAACCGGAGGCCCCGACGCCCCGTTCCCTGGGCCGACTCCGAGAGCGACGACTCGGAGGAAACCTGGTCACCACCTCGCCGCCCCGGTCATCAGCCCTGGGTGCCGGCGCCAGAGGATTGGACCACCCCGAATGGAACCCTGCCGGCCCGACTCATCCGGAGGATTCAGCTGCGTGTCCCGGGCACCCGACGACGAGCCCTCCGGTACCGGGAGGAGGAGCAAGGCCAGCGCTTCCGGGCACATCAGCACCAATCACCGGGTAGGGGTCTACGTGCTCCCCTCTCGGAGGTAAACTGCCGACCCCGTCGCCGCGTCTCCGCCCCGTCCTTGCCGCCGTACCCTCGCCTCGTCACCACGTCGTCCCACCGCTATGACGCGACATCGCCGTACCGCGCTATCGCGCCCTCCGAACCAGACCCTGAGCCGCCGCTGCCAGGGTCTCACGGCATCACCCGCCACACCGCTTGGCTCAGGCTAGGACGCCAACATCGCCAGGACCCGCACCTTCGTCATCGACTCGCGCCACCACACACCCGAGGCGCGCAGCCGCCCGGGTCTGCGCACCCATCCACCGTCGTCGCCGACTTGCGCTCGTCACATCCGGGGCGCCCAGCCGCCCGGATCTGCGCACCAACGCCGCAGGCACCGCCGTGAGGACCGCGTCATCGCATCCAAGGCGCCCAGCCGCCCGGATCTACGCCTCCTACGCCGGCAGAATCTCCGCCCAGGCCTCCGAGGCGCCCAGCCGCTCGGAGCCGCGCACCTGCGCAACCACCGCCGTCGCCGATTAGTGCCATCGCATCCGAGGCGCCCAGCCGCCCGGATCTGCGCACCTGCGGCATCCATCGTCGTCGCCGACTAGCGCCACCGAATCCGGGGCACCACGCCGCCCGCATCCGCGCACCCGCCGCAGAAACCGCCACCAGGAGTTGCGCCATCGCATCCGGGACGCCCAGCCGCCCGGATCAGCGCCCCTGAAACGGCACCCAGGCCTCCGAGGCGCCCAGCCGTTCGGAGCTGCGCACAACAGCGCACAACCCGTCGTCGCCGACTAGCGCCATCGCATCCGGGGCGCCCAGCCGCCCGGATCAGCGCTCCTACGCCGCCAGGACCTGCGCCCATCGCATCCGGGGCGCCCACGCCGCCCGGATCTGCGCACCTGCGGCATCCATCGTCGTCGCCGACTAGCGCCATCGCATCCGGGGCGCCCAGCCGCCCGGATCAGCGCTCCTACGCCGCCAGGACCTGCGCCCATCGCATCCGGGGCGCCCAGCCGCCCGGATCTGCGCACCTGCGGCATCCACCGCCGTCGCTGACTAGTGCCATCGCATCCGGGGCGCCCACGCCGCCCGGATCAGCACACCTACGCCGCCATGACTTGCGCCCATCGCATCCGAGGCGCCCAGCCACCCGGATCTGCGCACTTGCGGCATCCATCGTCGTCGCCGACTAGCGCCATCGCATCCGGGGCGCCCAGCCGCCCGGATCAGCGCTCCTACGCCGCCAGGACCTGCGCCCATCGCATCCGGGGCGCCCACGCCGCCCGGACCAGCACACCTGGATCAGCGCCCATGCCTCCGGGGCGCCAAGGCGCCCGGAGCCGCGCACCGGCTCGAACCGCCACGAGGACCTGCGTCGCGGGCCCAACGCACCAGGACGTACGATCGACCCTTCACCCCCCCCATGAAGTAAGAGGGAAGTGTGACGAAGTCACAATTTATATATATATATTTAGTTATAAGCTAGAAATAATCATAGCTAAAGCGCCAGCACTACCCCGCGCACAAACCACTCGTCCACGGTTTCCACTCGAGCGCACTCCCACACTCACTCAAAGGTGCACTCACACAGAGAACCCACTCAAGCCTGACGAGAGAGGGAGCAGCGGCCGATCGCCGGGTGAGCAGCGACGTCGCCGCTATCACCAAAGCGCAGGCGTGGGAAAAAGGGCGCGTGCCAAGCCGCCCTCCCGATTGGCCAGATCGGATCACGCCATAAGTGCAGACCGAAGCCAGAGACGGCACATGCGCAGAAACGCCGAGAGAGCGGCAGAATAATGCCGCCGGCCCGATCGCCTGTGGGAGCGAGCGGGAGGAGAAGAGACGCCGCCTACGCTCAAGCGACAAAATTAGGTCAGGGCCAAGCGGTACAAAACCGAGCTTGGCAGTCAATTCCTGACCAGGAAAGGAAGCAGCCGCGAAAATCTCGAAGTGCAAAAGCCGCCTAAGTCCGCGATCCCGCACCACGCGGTAGACATCCCCAAAACGTAAAGCCGCCGCCGCGAGTGCCACGCCCTAAGCGCGCCCAGGACCTGCGACAGGACCATCGCAGGACTCCACCGCCCAAGGAGAGGAGGTGTGTGTGTGTGGGTGAGCTATGGCCGCAGGCCAAATTTTGCCAAGGGGCCGGGGAAGGCGCCTGCCTTGTTAGGGCCCTTCTCTTTCCCCTCCCCGCGCTGTTTTCTTTGGGCCGCAGGCCATTTGTATTATATTACCGACAATTAAAATTTCGCCGCCGCCGGGCGGATAATTTACATCGTAAAAATAAAACTATATCGTGGAGAACTCTCGCCTCTCATTTGTCCCATCTTCCGCTCCGGGTTTCTGCGCCCATTTCCTCGTGTCAAGGGGCGCCCGCCGTTCGGAAATTCTTCCAGGCGGGGCGCTCGGGCGGACCGTCCGGAAAGTCTTCCGGGTCCGGGGCATAGGTGGACCGTCCGGAAACTCTTCCGGGTCCAGGGGCGCACGCTGCTCGGAAAGTCTTCCAGGCGTGGCGCAGGGCGGACCGTCCTGAAAGTCTTCCGGGTCCGGGGCATAGGTGGACCGTCCGGAAACTCTTCCGGGTCCAGGGGCGCACGCTGCTCGGAAAGTCTTCCAGGCGTGGCGCAGGGTGTACTGTCCGGAAATCCCTCCGGGTCCAAGGCATAGGCGGGCCGAACGGAAAGTCTTCCGGGTCCGCAGGGACCGCCGTTCGGAAAGCCTTTCAGGCGGTTCCGAGGCTTTCCCTCTCATTCTCTCTCTCTCTTTTCCCCGCTTAGCTCGACCCCTTTGTTTTAAAATATATAGCTAACTGCGGCCGCCGTTATGTCCTGGCTGCCGCGGAAATAAATAAATTCTGTGGGGACCTCTGGAGCCGCTGAGGATCACCCCGGCCAGAGACGCTTCCTTACATGGTGTTGTAGGTGGAATATTTCCATAAGCCCTGATAAGTGTGCAGTCGTGACCTACACCTTGCGCAGGGACTCCATCCCAGGCGTTTTCATCCACGGTCTTCTTCTCCCTCAGCTTAAGGAGTACCCCTATCTGGGTCTGGTCCTTGACAGAAGGCTAATTTTTTTGTCTCATATTAAAAAGACAAAGGGTAAACTGGAGGCTGCTGCTCGGCGGCTGCATTGGATTAGTCGCGCTGCCAGCAAGTTAAGTTTGTTCAACAAGAGGCGAATTTATCTTAGTATTCTTGCTCCTATTTGGAAATATGGTCTTCCCATTTATGGTGCGGCGTCAAAATCAAACCTTAAAAAAATTTCGGTCTTCCAATCTAAATTCCTAAGATGCATTTCTGGAGCAGACTGGTACATCCGGAACCGAGACATTCATCGCGATCTTAAAGTTCCTTTAATTGGGGATTACATAATCGAGGCGGCAAGAAGACTCTGGGAAAGGCTTCTGACTCACCCGAATCCTCTGGCAAGGGACACTACTATACCACTTCCAAGAAGAAGACTCAAGAGAACCACTCTAGCTCAGCTGGCTCGTCGGAGGATACCTTAAGCACTTATCAATTTCTATACCGGTACGCTTTTCACTCTAACACCTTTTATCCCATAACCTCACCTTTATTCCATTCTCTGGGCAGCCGTTAGCCTGAAAATACTTAAAACTTATTCATGTTTAACACCAGCACCACTGCAGACAAATTGTTTTTTAATAATAGTTGTAGTGAATTAGCGTTAACAGCCGCTTTAATAAACCTATCATAAATCGTGGAAAGTTTTTATTTATTGTTACTGGCACTCGCTCGCGTGGACAGTGCGGTATCCTAGTTAAGCACGTGGGCTTGTTCCCGGTCGCGATAACTGGTGCTTCGATTTTTTTTTTTCGGTCGCGGGCACTTTGTTTGAAAATTTGGTTATTTTCGCGGTATTTTGAGGTTATGTCACTATCCCTAAGTCTTCACACTTAGGCGCAGGTTCGTTATGCTCTGCACGGATGAGAAAACCAAGCATACGAGTTTCTCATACAAAGTTAGGGTTTCATGCAGGGCAGAGAAGGACAAGATTAAGAGAGAGAGGTTATATGGTAAAGTACGAAAAGGCGGTGAATGATACTTCAAGCATTTTTATATTTCACAATGTACAAGTTTCCCTGGCTGCTGCCCTGAGGGAAATATGATGCTTACCTTAGCCTTCGTTGTTGGTACTTAGATGTAGGAGCGTGACGTAGCCCAAGTCTTGATACCGCTGGTCTTGCTGGTCGCGGCAGAGTTCTAAGACGGTTAGGTTAGGTTAGGTTAGTTTAGGTTGAACCGGATGGCCCTCAGGGGGTCCACGATGTCCGGAGGTTTCTGAGTGGACCTAGAGAGTATTTGCGCGGTTTTTGAAGTTCTTGAGGATTAAGGTGATTTTCGCGAAGGCAAGTATTTCGCTCGGCTTCTTCTTTGAGAGATCTTTTAGCTATGCCAAAACTGGAAAGCCCAGTTATCTTGTTTCTTGTCGGACATTTATAAATGGGATGTTTCACGATTTCGTTTGCCTCGGATTTATCACATCCCCTGCATTTGACGTTGTCGGTAATGCCAAACTTGACTGCATGTCCCGCAGCTGGGCAGTGACCAGTTAGAATTCACACAGTCTGCAGTCTTTCCTTGCAATACGTAGTGACTGAGTTTTACGTTGCGCTCTCTGCCCATGAGTTTTGATATTTTGTATGTTGTGGAGGTTGTTTTCCATCTGTTCTTTGCCCGCCTCTCTAGCTCGCTTTGGAGCGTTCTTAGAGAGACAGGAACGTTTTCAGTTCTTTCATTCACCAGCCTGACGCCTTCCTTTGTAAATGCGTGTGAGTTCTCGTTTCCATCGATGTCCTGGTGGCTAGGAACCTAGTAGATTAGTACTGACGTTGTCGTGCTGAAGATATCTAGTGCCTTCCTACTTTCCAGTACATTTTTGAAGCTGACCGCTGACGAATGCATGGTCTATGCTCTGCGCAAGCTCTGCCGCTTTCGCCTGGCCTCTTTCGAGGCATCTTCTAGGAAAGCCAGAACCGGAGCGCACAGGTATTTCATTCTTGCCTTCGTTAGATCCGGACATTTACAAATGAGATGATCCAAGGTTTGGATTGCCTAGGATTAATCACATTTCCGGAATTTGGCGTTGTAGCTAATGCCAAACCTGACTGCATGTGCCGTAGCTAGGCAGTGACCTGTGAGAATTCCCATTAGGATTCTGCAGTCTTTCCTGGGAAGATGCAGCACGTAGTGCCTGAGTTTTACGTTGCGCTCTCTGCACATGATTTTTGGTAGTTTGCATGTTGTGGAGGTTTTTTTCCATCTGTTCTTTGCTCGTCATCAGCCCGCCTCTCTAGCTCCCTTTAAGGCGTTCATAGGGAGACAGGAACGTTTTCTATTCTTTCGCTCGCCACTGTGACGCCTTCCTTTGCAAGTTCGTCTGCGTTTTCGTTACCATCGATGCCCTGGTGGCTGGGAACCCAGTAGATCCGCACTGACGCAGGATATCTAGTGCCTCCCTGCTTGGCAGTACATTTTTGGAACTGACCGCTGACGATTGCATGGATCTCATCGCCGCTTGACTGTCTACTAACAAGTTGACCGCTTCATATGGGCGGTCTATGCTCTGCGCAAGCTCTGTCGCATTCCCTATGGCGAATACTTCCGCCTGGAATATGCTGCATTGGCTTGGTAGCTTAAACGACAGCCTCATTTCAGGGTCTGTACATTATATGCCCGCTCCAACTCCTCCTTCCATCTTGGAGCCGTCGGTGTATATATGGAGGTGTTGAGCATGGTCCTGATCTGTTTTCCAGTCGTCTGGTCCCATGAATGTAATTGTTTTTACATCCGGGCACGTTCTGGTAACCATGTAGTCAGATATACTGCTCATGTCTCGACCAATTGAACTATGCCCGAATCCTTTTAGAGACATATTCCCTGATGCAACTAGGCGTTGTGCCGCCTTTCCTGCAATCAGTTGCGCGTGGATGTCTAGGGGATCAGCTCCTATTATAGTTTCGAGTGCTTTTGTGGGGGTTGACATCAGCGCCCCTGTTATGGAGAGCAATGCCTGCCGCTGAGTTCTATTCATTTTTTTTTTTGGTAATTAAATTTATTTGTATGGTAATTGGCTACAAACAATTTAATTTATGTCTATTATTTTATAACAATTTGTACATAAGGGGATATGGCTTTTTCAACTATTTAGCTTGACAATCTGTTTTTAATTTAAAAAAGTCTACGGGACTGCAGCTGCCCGAAAGTAAATTTTCGGAGTCTTCTCCTGGAAGTGACTAGGCGCGTGTTTCTTGCTAACTGAGTTCTCTCCATAAGCTTGTAATAAGTATTCTTTTCCATGGCCTGCCACTATACTAAGACTCCATAAGTAACACTGTTAACCATTAAGTCAAGTTCAAATGATACAATTTAATTTATTGCCCGTAAAAGGCAGATGTAAATAAAAGTGTTGGACGCACCACCCAGATGTAAATCCAGTGCATTAGAGCGGGTGAGAAACCCCATGTGCTGCTAAGCATCTTCTTGGACGCATATAGCGCTATGGTGGCCTTCTGAGTCCTACCCTTTTCGGCCACTCACATATCTACCTGAGTGTTGATTCCATAATCGAGCTGATGGTCGATGGACAGACTCCCGTGATAATTATGCTTATGTCGGCAGCATTGGCTGTTACCTTTGGGCTCTTTCTTTCGAATCTCTTGATCAAGTCGTTTACCACCAGAATCCACAGGGGAGCGACAGGACTCTGCTTTGCGGCGTGCTCCTGTGAGCTCGTTTCACCATGGAGGCGGCTCCCCAATCGGATTGTACCCGCCTGCAGCTTAGAAGATTTCTTATTGACAAGCTGATAGCTAATCGGCTTGTAATCATTGGTGCTCACGTGGTTGCACTTCCCTGCTTTTGGCAGGAAGACAATCCGAGAAGTCTTCAATTGGATAGGAATAATTAAGCAAGAAAATAGCGTAGAGCCATGGGGTTATTACATCTGGGAATATTACATCTTGTTCCGGTGCTTTTATTTCCTCAAAGGAGTCTATAGCTCATTGGATTCTTCTAGAGGATATTGGATTTGTTGGGAGACTCTCTTCTGGTCCTGGTCCTTGTTGGCATTGGATATCTCAGTTCATCCTGGGAAGTGAGCATGCATTAGTGAGGTCAGTGCCTTCTCGCTGCCCTCAGTCCACGGTCCGTCATCGCGTTTGAGCTGAGTCTTTATTGGATAGTAGTTTCCGGAATCTAGCCGTTTCTGGGGACGTTTTGATACTGGAGCAGAAATTTCTCCACGAGCTTCTTTGTGCTCTGCGTATTTTCTAGTTGTAATCCTTGAGCAGGATCTTGTATTCCTTATTAATTATATAATTTTTCGCCTCATTGGCGATTTTGCGTAGGAAAAAAAGATTACTGTTCTACCAGGGTGGCTTGGCCCTCTTCCTGGTTCTCGATGTCGCGCATGCTGCGCATTGCGCACTTAGTAATTCCCTGGAGAGGGTCTCTAGGGACTTTTCTATGGCTTCAGCGGACTGTACTAGGCCCGGGCCAGTCGCGAGTCGTGTGGAGATTGTTTTCTTAAACTTTCCCCAGTTAGTGTTCAGGGTTTGGGAGAGTGGTCGAAATCGTATTGGAATTGTATGTACTTATGATTTGAGAAGGATGGTCTCTCAAGGACTCTCCATTCTGATACCATTGTATGTACATTGTCCCCTACGAGTGCTTAGTCTAGAACGTTCGAGGAGGTGCGACCAATGAAGGTATGCTCCTCCCCCACGTTTGCTACACATAGGTTAGTAGATAGTAAAAAGTCTATGAGTGACTCACCTCTGTCGTTTATGTCGGGGCTCCCCCACACGCAGTGGTGTGCAATGGCGTCTGCCCCCACGAGCACTTGCTGGTCGTTGGTCGAGAGAGGGGAAACGGACCTGCGGTGCGGCGCGGGCGTTTCCTTCACTTGTCGCCGCCGGTTTTGAAAAATCTCCCCAAACAACCAGCCCGAAAGTAGGCTAGCCCAGCAGCCAAGGGCAAGGAGAGGGAGAGGGGCAAGGAACAAGGAGACAAGGAAACTGTTGCCGCAGTCGATAGCGGAACTCCTGACTTCCCAGAAAGCGGCCAAAACCAAACCCGCCCTACGACCAGGGTAAGCGAGAAAGGGTGGTGGGGGAAAGAGGGGGGAACGGGGAAGAAACGCCGGTGCCCGTTGCCCTCCAGAGGCGCGGCTTCCCCTCTGCCACGAACCGTTGCGGAATCCCCACCAACGGGTTGGTTGCAAAGTGGAGGCTCGCTCCGCCGGTTTGTGAATCTCTTCCACGAGCAGAGTAAGCTTCTCGGAAACCCGTGGATGAGAACCTGAACCGGCTAAGTGCCCTAGTTGGGGAGATGTGGACCCGAAAACACAGGCAGGAGAGGTGCTAGGACCGTGGGGAACCAAGGTGGATGTACAAAAACCCGGTGCTATATTTCGTTTAAATTCATGTTTATTTATTTATTGCCTACGTAGCTCTATTTGTTCCCTACTTTTAGGCTGTAGTCCCCGCCGGTGATAGCGACGGAGGGAACCCAAGCGTGCTTACGTAAAATCCTCTCGAGGCGATGTCGGCGCGTAGAGTTCCGGTTCCATGGTTCTTCCTTTCAGCATTTGCACTCGAGTTTTCGCACAACTGCCCGCGTTTAGGTCGCGGAGTTAATTAATTCCATCGCTCCTTTCTTGACCTACATCTGCCCATCGTCACCGGCGCTGACGTCGCTGTTGCGCCCGAGCTTCCGCTTCCCCTTCTCCTAAGTCATCTCTTCGGGAGTTTCGTTCCGACGTCTGCTTGCAGTTGCTGGATCGCGGCGGGGGCTTGGCTGCAGCGGTGACGCACTCCCTGGCGTTCAGCGCTGCTCTCACGTGCTCGGCTGCAGTGACTCACTCGCTCGCACTCAGCGCTGCCCTCCCGTGCTCGGCTGCAGTGGCTTCCCCAAGCTTCGGTTTAGCGACGCTCGGAGCGGCTTCCCCCGACTTCGGCAACAGCTGGGCTTGGCTCTCTAGGTGCAATAGCCGCCTCTCTTCGGTCTCCGCAATAGCGGCTTTCTTACATGCCCACGCCGACGGGTGATCGCTCTCTTAGCTGACGGCGACAGTGGGCTCCCGGTTTAACTTACACTAAGTCTACACTACTCCTTCGCCTCCCTTGCCTTCATGGCTGGCTTTCCTGGCCTTCATGGCCGGCTTTTCCTCGCCTTCATGGCTGGATTTCCTCACCTTCATGGATTTTTACTCTTGGCCTCCCTGGCCTAATTGCATGTTTGTAAGGCCCGTTTACGGGTCCTCACACCCCTTCCTTCTTTTCTCTGGGGTTGCGAAGGGAGACTGTTACGTATCGCCTGGCTGATATAGTGATCCGGAACCGATTCCCGCCGAGTGTCCGGAGGAAGCGAACGCCGGTCCTCTCATGGTCCTCAATAAATTGGATCAGTGCTGCTGGGAGTCGGCGTTCGCACGTGTCCACCCTCCACTGTGGTGGAGCGACAGGCCACTGGTCCTCCTCCTGGACGTTACCCACCACGGGAGTACTGTCGAGCATCCGCAGCAGGTCCGCCATATCGCTCTCATCCAGGCACAACTCCAGGTCTGGCGACGAGGGGCTGGCTGCTGACTCCAGTAGTGCCAGGGCGTCGTCCTCGCTGATGTCCGAGTATTGGGCAGTCTCGGCGATGGCCGGAACCAGGCCTGGCCCATTCCCGGCCACTGAGGATGGCTCCTCCGAAATCTGCAGCCCGGTCTGGACGGGCTCTGCCCCAGCAGATCCGGGCCCGATCTCGAGCGATGCGCCGCTACTACCGGACGAGGCAGATTCCTCGAACTAGGGCCTGCCGTGGGCTGAACTGCTGGCCTGAGTGTCCTCAGTTTCGCTCCCCGGCGGGTTGGCGGGGTCTACATCGGTGGCCTCGGTGGAGCTGTCCTCGTCCTGGCTATCCGCCAGGGCCGAGTCGCCACTGGGTCCTGGCCCGTCGCCTGGCTGGGTGTCGTCGCTGTCCTCGGAATCGGGGTCGGGGCTGCCACTTCGGATAGACCTTGCCCTGTTGGCCCTGGCCACATCCTCTGCTGAGGTAGCGGCCCGCGGCCGCATGAAAACTCGTCATCCTGCGATTCCTGCAACTCCGAGGATAACTCGTCCAGCCAGCTGCTCACAGTCCAGAACGCGGGATGCACGCTCGGGGCCTCCTGTCCCAGCTTCTGCCACTGAGCCACCCGGGACGTGGTCACCGTCGCGGGCTCTTCCGGGCTACTTTCCCTGTTGGCAGCGGGTCGAGGGTTGACGGCGGAGCCACTGCTGCTCTCTGTGGCGCAGATGATGTGTTGGCTGGCCGTGCGCAGCTGGGTGCTAGCCGACCCCCATGATCCTGCCTCCGCACACCAAACTGGCGACATCCCGTCGGGGCAGAAGCTGGGTGACGGAACGGTCCCCATGATGGCGAACGTTCCGAGAACTGCCCGCTGGAGTCGCCGCTGGACCTGTAAGAAATAAGCAAAAACGGAAAGCTTATAATCCGGACACCGACGCCAAGTTGTCCTCCTCCCCCGCTCGTTTGGGCGAGATAAACCTTATTATCTTGCAGGGTCCTTCATTCTTCGGTGCCAGCTTAGCGTTAAACGCCTCTGCCGCTTTGGAGAGCTGATGCGTTTTGACCCATACCAGCGATCCTACCGTGGGCCTCCATTCTCGCCTCCTTAGATTATAATATCTCCGCTGCTCTTGCGTGGCGTTTTCCATGTTGGTTCGAGCTGTTTGAAAAACTTCCCTTGCTCTGGGGCTCCGCCGTGGCTACGCCTGTCCCCGGGGTCACCTCGTCGAACCACGCTCCAGGCAGGCTGAGTTCCCGGCCCTGAGCTAAGAAAGCGGGACTAAATCCCGTGCTGTCTGAGACGCTGGTGTTGACGGCCAGGGAGATCTCTGGCAAGAGTTGATCCCAGGTCTTCTGGTCCTCATTCGCATACTGCGCTATCATTGTTTTAATTGTCCGATTTGCCCGCTCCGTCGGATTCTGATGGGGAGAATAAGGGGCCGCATGCTGAACCTGAATGCCTGCTCCCTTGCAAAATGCCTTAAAGGCCTTGCTAGTAAATTGGGTGCCGTTATCGCACACGAACGTCCTTGGTGCCCCAAACCTCGCCAAGATCCGTTTCCAGAAAGCTAGCTCGAAACTGGCCGCCGTGGCCTTCCGCAAGGGAATCGTAAAATGATCCCGAAACACTAGCAGCATCGTATTCCCTCGTCGAGAGCGCGGCAGAGGTCCCACAAAGTCGGCACATAAGGTTGAAAAGGGACTTTCGGGCCGTCGGGTCAACATCTTCCCTGCCTGCTTGAGTTGGCTTACTTTGAACTGCTGACAGGTCGGGCACCGTCGTACATATCGAGCTACGTCCCGACACATACCTGGCCAATAGTACCGTTGGCCGATGCGTTTTGCCGTTTTCCGAATCCCCGTGTGGCCCGCTGTTGGGTTGTCATGACACTCCTGCAACACATGCCGCCTGTGGCTGCTGGGCACGCTGAGTCTCCAGGCTCCGCGGCCTTCCTGATCGAAGGGATCGGCGAAGTAGCGGTACAATTGACCGTTCTCCTGGACATAATCCGGAAACTTTTCCGGGCTCGCCTGCATCTGCTGGATCTTGGCTGCGATCCATTTGCAAGGCTCGGGTTCTTCCTTGTGTTGTTGCAATGTTTCCAGTGGCTGACGCGACAAGGCATCCGCCACTACGTTCAGCTTTCCGCGGCGGTAGATTACGTCGAACTGAAACTGCTGCAGTTCGACTGCCCAACGCGCGATCCGCCCGGTCGGGTTATCAATAGAGTTTAGCCACCTTAGGGCCAAATGATCGGTGATAACATCAAAGCAATATCCCTCTAGATAGCACCGCATCTTTCGGATCCCCCAGATAATCGCCAGGCACTCCTTCAGCAGTCTCCGGCTCGCATACGCGATAACCCGCTCGGACCCCTCCAGCTGTTGCGTCAGCACTGCTCCCAGGCCGAAATCGCTGGCATCCGTCTGAAGCTGAAGCTTCTGGATGAAGTCGGGACAGGCTAGCACTGGGGCTTCTGTCAGCTTCCTCTGAAAGCCTGCTGCTGCGGATCGCTCCAAGTCCACTTACTCCCTTTCTTGAGGAGTATCGATAGCAGCTGGACGATCGTAGCAAAGTTCGCGACAAATCGCCGGTACCAGGACGCAATCCCCAAGCATCGTCGAAGCTCCTTACAGTTCGTCGGAGGTTCCAGTCCCTGAACAGCGGCGATTTTCTCTGGGTCCGTACGAATTCCGGCCTCGCTGATTACGTGGCCCAAGTAGGAGATGCTTTTCTGGAAGAATTTGCACTTGGCGGTATTCAATCGCAAGTTTGCCTTCCTTAGTCGCCGCAGGACCTCCCGAAGGTTAACTATATGCTCCTCTGCTGATATCCCGATTACGATAATGTCGTCCAAGTAAGCGAAAGCGTGGGGCTCCATGTCCGGCCCAATCACGCTGTCCAATGCCCGCTGAAAGGTGGCAGGAGCCGAGTGTGAGCCAAATGGCAACACCTTCCATTGAAACAGTCCTCGACCAGGCACGCTGAAAGCGGTACATTCCCTGCTGTCCTTTGCCATCGGAATCTGCCAGTAGCCGTTCTTGAGATCCAAAGTGGAAATGTATCTCGCGTTCCGCAGCCGCTCCAAAATGTGGCTGATCCGCCCGTCTTTTTCCCCACCAGCACGATGGGTACACTATGCGGGCTCCTTGAGGGCTCAATGCGGTCATCGCGCAGGAGTTCGTCCACTTGTTCATTAATAATTTTCTGCATCGCCGGGTTTTTCTGGAAGTACCTCTGCTTTATTGGCTTATCGCTCCTCAGAAAGATGCGATGCTCCGCGATGTGAGAGCTGCCCGTGATGTTTGCGAAAGGGGCCAATTCTTCCTCCAGAAACTGTGCAAACTGTGCCTCTACGGATTCCTCGGTGACTATTGTGGCCAAGTTTGCTTCCTGAATGGAGAACCGTACTGGCTCTGAAGCCCTTGCTCCCTGGGTCAAAGGCGGTCGTCGGAAAGGATTTCTCACCCGAGCCTGCTTGACATCTGCCAGAGGTTCCAGTCCGTAAGCTGTTATTGTGGGCGGGCTATTTCTCGGGAGAACTTAGGGGGCGCGGCTTGTTGGTCCGTCGAGTTTGGGGCGTGGGAACAGGACTTTTCCTCTGGCTGGGGATAGGGTCCCTTCGATCCGTTGTTTCATGGGGTAGTTCTGAGACGGGGGTGGTCGCCAGTGTGGCGGACGGTACTAGGAGCCGCGTCGAGGGCATAGTGAGCACTGCTGGGTTTGCGGAGGTGCCTTGGTTATGTGAGGTGTTCCTATTTAAAAGCTTTAGGCTGGCTCCCCCACATGGAATATGTGTCTGCATCCCACAGAGGAAGTCGATCCCCAGGATCACCTCATCCAGAAGATTTGGGAGCACCATAAGCGTCATGGTGTGCGTATCCTGATGCAAGGTGACCGACGTAACGGGATCCCGCGTCACGTCGCTGGTGGATCCGCCAGCCAACAGGATTCTTGTGCGCACATCCCTTTTTGTGGCGGAGTGACCAACTTTTCTGGCGGCGCTCTCGCTGATGAAGCTTCGTGAGGCCCCGGTATCGAGGGTGGCGAGGAACGGCTGGCCCATGATGGTTACCGTTGCCACGATGCGCCCCCGTGGGCGCTGGGGCTAGTTTTGGGATATTCGGGGCTCGGTCCTCGCTGCTTCCCCCAGCGGGCGAGGACCCTGCCCGTTTCCCCATCCCGGAGAACGACAGCAGCTGTTGGTTCGTAGTCCTTTCTTCCCGCACTCCCAGAAAAAAAGGACCTGCGGATTGGGACACTCCGAGTAAAAATGCCCCGTTTCTCCGCATCGCCGACAGGCATTGTGCACATCTACTACTCGTTCTGGTGCTTGACCTACTCGTCGGTTGTAAGAGGCAGCTGCTGCTGGCTCAGGAGCTGGGGGGTCTGATAAGTCTGATCCCGAGCAGTTGGACTAGGAGTGACCCGGTAGTTCCTGGCTGTTCCACGCGTTGCATGGCTCAAGAGTGTAGTGTGCAGCGCTACATCGCGGTCCCTGGATATCTCGTAGGCCGTCGCTAGTTCGATCAGGGTGGCGAGCGTGGTAAACTCGTGCCGCCGCACGAAAAGTTGGTAATCCGGGAGCACGTTTTAGTATAGCCGCTCCAGCTCCTGCTCGGAGGAAAACTTGGCTCTCTGCATTAGGAGTCTCAGCTCTACGACATATTCCTTACATGTCTCGCCACGGCGTTGATGGCGCGTCCGGATCGTGTCCTCCAACCGCTGAAAATATTGCGGGGGCAGAAAAAAATCCAAAAATTCCCTACGAAAATGCCCCCAGGGCTTATCCTGTACGTGGAAGGTCCTGTACCAACTCTCGGCTTTACCCGTCAGCAGCCCGGATACGACCCGAGGCAGCCTTGCCTACCTGATAGGCCTCCGCTTGCGTTTCCAGCCGCTCGATAAAGGTCAATGGATCCGAATATCCGTCGAACAAGACGCCCCAGCTCCTCAGTTTTTCGGCCAGCGCGGCAGAGGATATTTTCGAGCGTTGGCTTCGATTTCCGCCTAGACTCAGCGTATAATCCAGCTGTGAGGCCTCGTTGCGAAAGGCTGGATGGCCACCCATTAGTCCGTCCGTCTGCGGCTCGAGCTTATGGCCGGATTCCGGTGCGGGAAGAGCGGCCGTGTTTTCTTGCCGATCCCGATTCCCAGAAGCGGCCTGAGAGAAACTCGGGATCTGCGGTACCTCGAGTAGAAAGGAACTGCGATTCCTGTTTCCCTCCCTGACGAGATCCCTAGCTTTTAATTCGGCAAGCAAAGGCTATGAGCTCGTCCTTGCGGCGGTAACCGATCCAACGCACTCCCATGTTGATGCGAGAAATCCTTCCCGGAGAACGCGTATATAAATTGCAAATTGGTAAATTTATATAAATTGATAAATTGTAAACGCGTAGATAAATTCGAAGGAGGCTCCGATGTCCTTAAAACGCGTAGATAAATTCGAAGGGGCTCAGATGTTAAATACACGTAAATAAATTCGAAGGATGCTCGGATGTCCTTGTAAACGCGTTACGAAATTCACAGGATGCTTTGGCCGTCAGCCAGCGGGCGGACAGGGGGAATAACGGGTGAGAAATCACCTGCCGTAACTGTTCGCACCGTTGGAAGTGCGACTATACTCTCCCCGTGAGGGCGGCTGGAAGCAGGTCCCAGTATGGTCATGTCTCTGCTGTGGATGCTGACGAATGGTAGTCGGGCGGGGAGAAGAAAACTCCTGCCCAAAAAATCACCCCAATCCAAGGTGGAACAGCATATGCCGAGGGATGCGTGTCCGGGGGGTGCTTGGACATTAGTATGCGGACTCTGGTGGACCGGCCGACCCATCAGTTTTAATTAGGCTTACCACGGTATGCGGGCTCTACCATCCCCTGGTGGACCATCCCCTACCCAGCATACTCGTGGGACCAAAATATGAACTCTAACAAAACAATCAAGCAAAACATAGGTGATCGCCAAACCTCAAGGGCGAAAGGGGGTACCCCCCCCGCTAAAAACACCTCGAAGACGCCTTGCGGTCGAGTGTGTGTCAAAAAGGAGGAGGAGAGCTCTTCAGAGCGTCTTCATCCGGGGGACGGAGCCAACGGAAAGGGCGAACCGATGGGCCCGCCGAGCGGCGTGATCGGGGGCAAGTCCCTCGACGTCACCGCGGGCGGCTCCGGAGGCAACCCCAATCCGGGAAGCACGGCCCAGCAACAGCAGAGGAAAAGGCCGCTCTATCATGAGCGTAGAAGGGCGGCCTTTATCCTCGCGAGAGCCAATCCAGCCATGGAGGCGGACCCAGAACAGGCGGGTCTCATAAAGTGGGCGAGAGGTGTCCTGCCAGACTTCAAGCCTGAGAAGGCGGGAAGGGCAGTAGCTCCCAGCTCCCACCCAACTAGCGCGAACGCGGGCAAAACCGCTGCCAAACGCCAGCGCTCATCGGAGGAGCAACCACCGCAGCCGAAGCGGACCAAGGTGCAGCCCCAGCGGTCCTTCGCCGAGGTGACCAAGGGCAAGATCCTGATTGGAGTGGTGGATGAGGGCTCCAGTGACGGACAGATCCCGAGGGACCAATGGCGCTGGATCGTTGGCGAGCTGCACAACAGGATCGTGGAGGAGCTGTTGGAGTCGGGTGGTGCACTGCCTCGGTGCGAAGATGCCGGATGGCACCAGGGTGGCGTGAAGGTGATCGCGTGCGAGGACACGGCCTCCGTCACCTTCTACAAGCGGGCGATCGCAGGACTGGGTGAGGTATACCCCGGTGCGAAGCTCGTCGTCGTAGACTGGGACAAGATCCCCAGCAAACCGAGAGCCAGGGCGTGGCTGTCCCACAAGCCGGCAGAGCCGGAGAAAATACTCAAGCTCTTGCAGCTGAGTAACCCCGACATCCCCTCCTCTGATTGGCGAGTCGCCAAGGTCGAGGAGGCCGTTGGTCCGAGGCGCCAGGTTGTCCTGACTCTAAACGAGGGGACAGTCGAGGTGCTGAGGAATAACGGGGGGCTTCTCCGGTACGGCTTCGACAGCGTGGCCGTCCGCGTATACAAGGCCGACGCCAAGGCGGGCCAGAAGGAGGAGGACCTCGATATAGAGGAGCCTCATATCGAGGAGGCGCCAGGATTGTCCGATGAAGAGGACATTCTGGAGGGCTACGTCTCCGATGGAAGCGAACTGGCGAGGGGCCTTCGCGAAGTTGGGATGTCCGAGGAGGAGGACGGGCTGGACGAGCCGACCTCGGACGCCGACATTACTGTGGTGGAGGTCAAGAAGCAGAATGTCTCTGACATTCCTGCAGATAAACCTCCACCACAGTAAGGCAGCTTCCGCTGCTCTAATCGACCACCTGGTGGAAGGTGGCACCGACGCTGTCCTCATACAGGAGCCCTGGATCTGTGGCGACAGAATCCTGGGGCTGAGGGCAGCTGGCTATAGGCTGTACGCGGCCACTACAACAGGTAAAACGCGAGCCTGCATACTCGCTAAGAAGGACTTAACCCTTTTTATGCTTCCTATTTTCAGCAATGAAGACTTCCTAACAGCATGTCTAGAGGGACCAAATGGATCCCTCCGGATATGCTCCGCATACCTGGGGCACGATCAGGACCCCATCCCCCCAACCCTGAGGCAAGTCACCGAGGACAGCAAAAAGCTGGGCGTGGACTTGATCATCGGGTGCGACGCCAATGCCCATCACCACCAGTGGGGCAGCACTGACACCAACGACAGGGGTGAGTCTCTTTTTGATTTTATCCTTGCATCCAATTTACTGGTGGGAAACTCGGGGAACGAGCCCACCTTCATCATCAAAAACCGCAGGGAGGTACTAGATATCACCCTTCTCTCTGAATCTCTAAATGATACTCTAAAGTCGTGGAGGGTGCTGGAGAAACACTCCTTCTCCGACCACAGGTACATCCAATTCACGCTGGGCTTCGATAGATTCAACCCGGTCACCTTTCGGAACCCCCGAAGGACTGACTGGGTGAAATATAGATCCCAGTTGAATAAGATCCTAAAACCCCCTCCAACCCCAACCAACCTGGACTACAGTCCAGAGGGGTTGGAGTGCCTTGTTAAAACCTTTACCGATGCTTGTAGCACGGCTCTGGATAGGTCCTGTCCCCGTAGTAGGAACGGGGGGAAGACTGGGAAGAAGCCACCGTGGTGGTGCAAAGAATTAGGTAGCCTCAAGAAGACCACGAGGCAGTCCTTCAACCAAGCCAAGAGCGACAATACGGACGCATCGTGGCGCTCATACAAAACTAATTTGGCCCTATATAACAGGGAATTAAGAAAGGCCAAAAGAAGGGCCTGGTCCGACTTTTGCTCAGGAATCCAGGACTACTCAGAGGCGTCTAGGCTGCGGAAGGTCCTATCGACGACGCCCACCAACCCGGGCTTTGTCAAGCGTCCTGATGACAGCTGGACGACCTCTAGTGTGGAAACTCTCGGAGTTCTCCTGGATGCTCACTTTCCTGCTAGCTCGTCTCAGAGCAGTCCGCCTAACCCCCGACACGGCGGGGTCCGTCCGAAATGGACTACCTTCTTAATGATAGGAACATCAAATGGGCAATAAACAGTTTTAGCCCTTTTAAATCCCCTGGGGTGGACGGCATCATACCTGCACAGCTCAGCTATGCAGCCGAGCTATCCACTCCCTGGCTTCGTCTGATCTTCTCGATCATCCTCGATACAGGGGTCATCCCGAGCGGTTGGCTCCGCTCAAAAGTTGTTTTCATCCCCAAGGCAGGGAAGCCATCGCATTGCTCGCCTAAGGATTATAGGCCGATAAGCCTTTCCTCGTTTCTACTCAAGACGCTGGAGAGACTCATCAGTCTGCATCTTAGAACTAATATTCCCCAATCATCCGTATCAGGATCTCAACACGCGTACAGGAGGGGCAGGTCGACAGAGACAGCACTCCATTCGCTTACCACCATCATAGAAAAATCGCTCCACGAAAAGGAGTTCACACTCGTCGCCTTCTTGGATATAGAGGGCGCTTTCAACAACATCCTTCCAGGCTCAATCACATCAGCACTGACTAGGCTGGGGATTGATCAACACTCGGTGGGTCTCATTGACCGGATCTTGCGCAGCAGAACGGTGGAGGCAACACTGGGGGGTCAACCATCTCCAGACAAGTCAACAGAGGCACACCTCAGGGCGGAGTCCTCTCCCCTCTCCTATGGAATGTGGCGGTCAATGAACTGCTTCAGGGCATAGAAGAAGGCGGCTGTCGTGTCGTGGCCTACGCGGATGATGTCGCCTTGGCGTTTACGGGAAAATTCCCGCAGACACTCTGTGACAGGATGAGCGAAAGTCTTCGGTTTCTGACGGACTGGACCGCAAGGTCTGGTCTGGGGGTAAACCCAGCGAAGACTGAACTAGTCCTTTTACCAGGAAATACAAAATCCCCAAAATGATACCCCCTAAACTCTGCGGGGTACCTCTCACCCTTAAAAATCAGGCCAAGTATCTAGGTCTTATCCTGGACAGGAAGCTCGATTGGTCCCTTAACACGGACGAGAGGGCCAAAAAGGCCACAATCGCGCTCTACACCTGCCGCATGGCTATCGGGCTAAAATGGGGAATGACCCCAAAAATAGTCCACTGGCTGTACACGGCTATCATTCGCCCGATACTCCTCTACGGAGTGGCAATCTGGTGGCCGGCTATAAAGCGGTCTACCTGCCTGGGCAAGTTGAGAAAAGTTCAGCGCATGGCTGAGATCTGTATGACAGGCAGCCTGCGCACAACTCCGGGAGACGCCTTGGACGTTCTCCTGGACATACTCCCAATTGAACTAATGGGAGAGATGACCGCGTCACTCTCGGCATTAAGGCTGAAGGGCGCGGGTCTGTGGAGAAGACTGAGTTTCGGACACACGAACCTCGGCTCTGCTCCACACCTTACTGAGGGAAACACTGATTACTGTGTCCCCACTGAACACCCCATCACACCCTTCCAGGTTCACATCCCCGATAGAACGGAATGGAACCTAGGACCCCCTGGACCCCTAGGGTCCCTTCACATCTACACGGATGGCTCAAAACTGGACGGCCGGGTGGGAGGAGGTATATACTCTGAACACCTGGGATTAAACGTCTCGCTTAGGCTACCCGACCACTGCAGCGTCTTTCAGGCGGAGGTTTACGCCATCAAAGAAGCCCTTGATCAGCTCCCCCCAACTAGGGGCAGAGCTCCCTTATGCATTTTCTCTGATAGTCAGGCCGCCCTGAAGTCACTCGAATCTATTTCTTCCAACTCGAAGACCATTAACGACTGCCGCAGATCTCTTCACGAGATGGCGGAGCAGTACGACCTCCACCTCATCTGGGTCCCAGGACATAGGGACATCGAGGGCAACTGCGCTGCCGATGAGCTGGCCCGGCAGGGTACAACCTCCCCTCTTCAGCCGGAGAGGGAGTCAGTTGACATGCCCTTGGCCACTCGCAGACTACTCTGTAGGGAGTACTTCCACCTCCTCGCGGACAGGAAATGGGAAAACCTCATCACCTGCCGCCACTCTAGAATGATCTGGCCACGCCGTTCAGCGAAGCGCTCAAAGGAGCTATTATCACTAAGCAGGGAAAGCTGCGCCCTGGCCGTCAGGGCTCTTACTGGTCACTGGCTGCTTGGAACGCATGCGTCCAGGCTGTCGGTGCACCATAATGACTTCTGTAGAAGCTGTAGGGATGAGGAGGAAGAGGAGACCGTCCTCCACCTCCTCTGCCACTGTCCGGCCCTAAGCAGACGTAGACTGCAGTACCTGGGCTTCCCCACCCTTGCGGATCTCGCAGAGCTATGCGAGACATCACCGAGGCAGATAATCCGATTCATCCAAGGATCGGGTTGGTCCTCTCTTACGTAGTACTGGTCATCGGCCCATGAGTACCTGCATAGGACGGGGACCTAAGCCTTTGCGGCATCACAAGGAGCCTCCTCAGGCTCAAGTGGATGGTCCGGCTCTCTGAGCCGGCCATCACCGCCCTAACCTAACCTAACCTAACCTTGGATGTCCCGAATTTGGCGAGATAAATCTCAAAGGATGTTCGGTTCCTTGAAAAAGCGTAGATCAATTCGAAGGATGTTCGGATGTCCTTAAATACACGTTAATAAGTTTGAAGGATGCTCGGATGTCCTTGTACACACGTTTTAGAAATTCACAGGATACCCGCTTATTCTAGGAAGATGTAAATACTTTGATGGCCAGAGCGCGTCTGACTTCCCACCAACCGGGTGGGTTATTATATACTCGTCGGGCCCGTGGCTCGCTCGGATTACAGACCCGAGGAAAATCCGAGACTGGAGGGACGAGGATATCTTGGTCAAAGGTCAGGTTTTGCCCTCGCGTCGTAGAAAAAAAAATTCCCCTAGATCGGCTGTCGCTCAAATGGTGCTTTAAGCCATAAGACTTAATAAAAACACCTCGACTAACTTTTCGGTGAGAAAAATTAATCGTCCTTGTAGTCCCTGTTCGGGCGCCATCTGTAAGGAAGTCCTGGGCCAGGATGTGTCTCAGTCCTGCCAGGGTCACTCACGGAAAATTTAGTAAGTTTTCAAGGAATACAAGTGGGTTAGCGAGGGGCCGAAACAGGTGAATTTGGCCTTTCTTCCTGGGGTCGATCCGCTTGCCGCCTTTGGCCAGGAGCAAGGACGGACCCACTGTCCAGAGGGAACGAGGCGAGACCGGGGAAAAGCTTGGGGAAAAAACCAGACCCGCAGCGCGGCGTTGGCGCGATCCCTGCACTTGTCGCCGCCGGTTGCGGAAATATCCCAAAAAACCAGCCCGAAAGTAGGCTAGACCAGCGGCCAGGGCAAGAGGAGGGAGAGAGGGGAAAACCGAGAAGGGGGTGGGGAAACGGACCTGCGGTGCGGCGCGGGCGTTTCCTTCACTTGTCGCCGTCGGCTTTGAAAAATCTCCCCAAACAACCAGCCCGAAAGTAGGCTAGCCCAGCAGCCAAGGGCAAGGGGAGGGAGAGGGGCAAGGAACAAGGAGACAAGGAAACTGTTGCCGCCGTCGATAGCGGAACTCCTGACTTCCCAGAAAGCGGCCAAAACCAAACCCGCCCTACGACCAGGGTAAGCGAGAAAGGGTGGTGAGGGAAAGAGGGGGGAACGGGGAAGAAACGCCGGTGCCCGTTGCCCTCCAGAGGCGCGGCTTCCCCTCTGCCACGAACCGTTGCGGAATCCCCACCAACGGGTTGATTGCAAAGTGGAGGCTCGCTCCGCCGGTTTGTGAATCTCTTCCACGAGCAGAGTAAGCTTCTCGGAAACCCGTGGATGAGAACCTGAACCGGCTGAGTGCCCTAGTTGGGGAGATGTGGACCCGAAAACACAGGCAGGAGAGGTGCTAGGACCGTGGGGAACCAAGGTGGATGTACAAAAACCCGGTGCTATATTTCGTTTAAATTCATGTTTATTTATTTATTGCCTACGTAGCTCTATTTGTTCCCTACTTTTAGGCTGTAGTCCCCGCCGGTGATAGCGCGGAGGGAACCCAAGCGTGCTTACGTAAAATCCTCTCGAGGCGATGTCGGCGCGTAGAGTTCCGGTTCCATGGTTCTTCCTTTCAGCATTTGCACTCGAGTTTTCGCACAACTGCCCGCGTTTAGGTCGCGGAGTTAATTAATTTCATCGCTCCTTTCTTGACCTACATCTGCCCATCGTCACCGGCGCTGACGTCGCTGTTGCGCCCGAGATTCCGCTCCCCCTTCTCCTAAGTCATCTCTTCGGGAGTTTCGTTCCGACGTCTGCTTGCAGGACCCTTGCTGAATGACAATCAGGAGTTCTGCCGACGCAACTTTACTTTTATGAAGGTTGAGCTGCAGTACCTCAAGGTCATCAGCTCGGAACGGGTTGACTATGATTGTCAGGTCACCGTCCTCCTCCTCCCCCTCTGAGGCGTCGACGATGGAGTCCAGACCCCTCCGTGTCCGCCGCTAACATCCCAGGCCCGGTTGACTACTTCTTCCCACTCATTATGGCGTATTTTTCCGGGGAAATCTTGCGTTTCATGCCTGCCGGCAGGCATAGCTTATGGTTCATTTCCTACGGCTTTTCGGGCAGAAGGAATTGAACCGTTGCCTTAGCTAGACACTGTATTACCGCGGAGGGAGCAAGCAGTAGTTGTACGGGATAAAACAGTGTCCATTTGTGACGTTCAGCCTTGCCTCGGATAGTCAATGCTGGCCAGGGTCATCCAGGACATTTATTTGGTTCAGGATAGTGGTGCTAGAAAAGGAATCCGCGACCCGAGTCCCAGTGAGAACGCGCAGAGTTTAACCTTAACTAGGCTTATAGATATACGAAATTTATTGGTTTCGTGACAGAGTAATGCAACTGGCTACGAAGATGGGTGGTGTGGCCGATTGTCCACGGCGGTTGCCGACGAGCGTCCGTGTCCTGTGGGAAGCTTCGCGTGTCCGGTGTCCGTGTATGTGGGTCCCTCGCTGCTGGCTGGGATAAATGTTGATACCGCAGGACGAAGCCGTCAGCAGGATACGTAATATTGATATAGCAGGACGAAACCGTCAGCCGGATACGTAGTGTTGATAAAGTAGGACGAAACCGTCAGCAGGATACGTAAGGTTGATATAGCAGGACGAAACCGTCAGCCGGATACGTAGTGTTGATAAAGTAGGACGAAACCGTCAGCAGGATACGTAGTATTGATAAAGCAGGACGAAACCGTCAGCAGGATACGTAATATGGGTAGAGTAGGACGAAACCGTCAGCAGGATACGTAAGGTCGATGTAGCAGGACGAAACCGTCAGCAGGATACGTAAGGTTGATATAGCAGGACGAAACCGTCAGCAGGATACGTAAGGTTGATATAGCAGGACGAAACCGTCAGCAGAATACGTAAGGTTGATATAGCAGGACGAAACCGTCAGCAGAATACGTAAGGTTGATATAGCAGGACGAAACCGTCAGCAGAATACGTAAGGTTGATATAGCAGGACGAAACCGTCAGCAGGATACGTAAGGTTGATATAGCAGGACGAAACCGTCAGCAGAATACGTAAGGTTGATATAGCAGGACGAAACCGTCAGCAGAATACGTAAGGTTGATATAGCAGGACGAAACCGTCAGCAGGATACGTAAGGTTGATATAGCAGGACGAAACCGTCAGCAGAATACGTAAGGTTGATATAGCAGGACGAAACCGTCAGCAGAATACGTAAGGTTGATATAGCAGGACGAAACCGTCAGCAGAATACGTAATATGGTTAAAGTAGGACGAAGCCGTCAGCAGGATATAGATATAGCAGGACGAAACCGTCAGCAGGATACGTAGTGTGGATAAAGCAGGACGAAACCGTCAGCAGGATACGTAGTGTGGATAAAGCAGGACGAAACCGTCAGCAGAATACGTAATATGGTTAGCGTAGGACCAAAGAGTATAAAGTTATATAGAGAGGACATCTCATACAAAAAAATGTGTTCTATGGCGGGTTCCAGCGGTAGAACCCGCATTTTACTCGTGGAACCCGCAGTGCTCAATTCTAGTTTGAATCTGGCCTACCAGCCGTATGTATGACGTTTGGCCTAGTAGTTAAGGTATCGGACTGCCGACCCAAAGTGCATGGGTTCGAATCCCAGTTAGACTTTAGATTTTTTTTTTTTATTTAAACTTCGGCATGCCGAAGTTATCTTCCTTTTGTTGTTAATAATTATATATTTTTTCATTTTCCATTTTTTTGTGTTTTTTTTTAGTTTGTTTGTGTTTTTTAGTTTTTGTAGTTTTTTTTTTGTATTTTTTTAAATATATGTATTTACATCTAATAAATTAAATTAAATTAAAAATATGTTCTCTTTTTTTTCAATAGTTATATAGTTTTTTTTCTTTTCAAAGGTTTTTTTTTGTATTTTTTTTTTTTAATTTTAAGTGAGTTTTTTGTTTTTTTTTAACTGAAATAAAAATTAACTAAAATAAAAATTCATTTTCCTCAAATGGGTTTTTTTTGTATTTTTTTTTAAAATTATAAGTGAGTTTTCTGTGTTTTTTTTTAACTAAAATAAAAATTAACTAAAATAAAAATTTGTTTTCCTCAAATGTGTTTTTTTGTATTTTTTTTTAATTTTAAGTGAGTTTTCTGTGTTTTTTTAACTAAAATAAAAATTCATTTTCCCCCAATTATTTTTAATTTTTTGGTTTTATAAACCAAACACCCGTCCTATTTTTATTCATAACGGTTTTTAAGTTTTAAGACTATTTAACTAAAATAATGATTAAAAAAAAAATTAAATAAAAATGGTCAATACATAATAAAAAAAAAAAAAAAAAAATATTAAAAAAAGTTTTCGAGAGGGATCGATCCCTTGTTCACATTGACGATGACCAACAATTTATCCATCACGACCACAGACTGTATTATGAGGCGTTCAGCAAAACCTATACCTGGTTCGAAGTATTTCGGCTCACGATTTGATTTTGATTCAAATATGAAATTTCGTCCAAAATGTGCTGTCGAGTTCGTGCACACATACAATCAAAACGGACTTACACTTATGCATTGTGTACCCTATAAGCGAAATCTAAAAATAGAACAAGTAATTCCGTCTCCCTCTTTCCTCTTTTCCCCTTGCCTACAAGCGTAGCGCTGTCAAAGCATTGAAGACGCCCTCTCTATATAACTTTATACTCTTTGGTAGGACGAAACCGTCAGCAGGATATGTAATATAGATATAGCAGGACGAAACCGTCAGCAGGATACTTACTGTTGTTCGAGTCTTACTCCTGGTTACCGCTGGCTCCTAATCCTGGTTTGGTGGCCTGGTTGTTGCTCGCTGGTGACTTCCGTCTTGGTCGACGCCGACCACTGAATGAATTCTCTGAGGCCAGTGGCCCGCTTTATATAGCGCTTGGCTGCTTTTGGTGTGCCCGCTCGGGCCGTGGGTTTGCCCGAATTAGTGTGGCCGATGCTCGGGATTTGCCCTACTTAGTGTGGCCGGCGCTCGGGTTTAGAGTGCCCCTTCGCTTGTTTAGGCGCGCGCGCGAATCTTGTTCGAATTTGAACTTCTTTATCACTGGGTTGTTGTTTATGGGTCTTGGTTATTATGGATTATTATTATTTGTTATTATTATTTATTTACAGTCTATTATTATGGGTTGTTATTATTATTTATTGTTATGGTTATTTATGGTTATTTATTTACAGTTTATTATTATGGGTTATTATTACTTTATTTATTATTATTGTGTTTTATTATTTATTTACAGTTTATTATTATTTATTATTTAGTTATTTGTGCGCGCCCCGCGTCACACATTGCCCAGCCGACGCCTTCGTGGAGGGTTCAGATGGAGGGTTTTCGGCAGCCCTTAACTGGAAGAATTCATTTATTATTCCTCTCCACAAAAAAGGCAGCAAATCGGATCCTAGTAACTATAGAGGAATCTCTAAGTTTTCGGCAATCCAAAACTCTTCGAGAATGTAATAATTCCTCACTTGCATTATTTATGCAGATCTGTAATTTCTATATATTCTAAATCTTTTGGGACTTACCTTATTTGTTATTAGGGGTTCCAACGGAACCTTTAAAATAATTTGATTTACACGGTCTTTGGTAAAGCTTTGGACTTAAAAGGTTCTGTTTAAGAATGCTCTATCCAATTCCTTAGTGTCACATCTGCCGTCAAACAAGGCAGCCATCTTGGCCCACTTCTCTTTACATTATTCATCAATAATTTTCCGCTAGTTCTCATCAACTCTAGACTACTTATGTACGCTGACAATGTTAAACTATGCCTGTAGTATAAGGACAGCTCATGCCAGTCAGACTTACAATCGGATCTAAACGACTTTCAAGCATTGAGTCGTGCTAACTTATTACATTTTAACAGCTCCAAATGCAAGCTGCTTTCATTTTCACGTGTCACTCTCCAGTATGCAACATATAATATTTGCCTTCCGTCTAGGGCCTAAGCTTTCGTTTTCAGAACATATTTCGTGCATGGTTAACAAGGCCAAAGGCATGCTTGGATTATTAAAAGGTGGTCGAAGGAATACGATTCCCCTTATGTAATGAAGGCTCTCTTTACTTAGTTAGTTCGTCCTATTTTGGAGTATGGTTCTTGCGTTTGGAGTCCTCAATTTGGAGTTAATATTAACCGCATTAAATTTATTAAAAAAAACGTTCTGATTTTCGCCTACGTGGCTTAACCTGGGATGCCTACCTGCGATTACCGTCTTACTCTAGTAGACTTCTATTAATAAACCTACCTCCCTGGCTAACCATAGAACGAGGCTTGGTGTCTTCTTTCTATACTTGCTAAGACAGCACAACTTCCACTTTCCTTAACTAACATCTATAACCTTTATCTCCCTAGCAAGAAATCACTGTAGAAGGGAGTTGAGGTACATGAACATTTTAGGGTCTGATGTGCATTATGTGTAAACTGTACTGTAATTTTCGTATATTTCCTCGTACTTTCCTATATTTTCCTTCTTACGCGTCTATCTAGAACGCGAGCGGGCCGTCCATCACACGACACCCCTCGGTCGGTTGGGCGGGAGGTGGGCGACGGAATTTTGATTTGAGTCAAGCTTAATGAAGGTTGGCGAAGAGGGGGTAAACTCGCAGAGGGCGAAAGAGGGCTTTATTATGCTCCCGTCAGCGCACTAGACTAGACATACGAGACTCGTACACTAGACTTCTTCACTCAGTGGCTAAATTCAGACTAAAATATAACAACGTAGTTAGCACTAATATTTTATTGAACATTAATTCTTAAAGGTATTTAATTATTAAAGCAATAACAATCAGATTTTGTCGGCTTACTTTAATGTAAATCCTTGTTATACCCTTGCAGTATATTATAATTTTAGTCAAAAGTTTGTAACGCAGTGAAGGAGACATTTCCGACTCTATAAAGTATATATATTCTTGATCACTTTTATATGCTCTCACTACTATTGGTCGGAATGGGCCGGAACGGACTATTATATCATATATGTATGTAGCTGCCATAGGAACGATCGGGAAACCGAAAATTGGGAAATTGGAAAAAAATCTAACTTGGACAGTTTCTACCATATTTCATATAATTTAAGATATGGCCATTTTGTATTTTTCTAGAATTTCGGTTTTAATTTTATCAAAATCGGACTTCTATATCATATATAGCTGCCACAGGAATATTAAAGAAATTGATTGAAAAAAAAATGTAATCTCGCTGTTTTTCACCATATTTGTTGTGCTCAGAGATAGCCATTTTACATTATTTTAAAATTACGCTTTTAATTTCATGCAAATTAGATAGTTATATCATATAGCTACCATAGGAATATATATATATCAATTTATTTAGTTTGTTCGCAACATTTTTCGCTCGCAACATTTACCCTATGTCAGTACCCGAGAAAGGGAAAAGTCCGAAAATTTGTACTTTTCTTCTTCTACTTACTGCAAGGGTTACACACCCACAACGCCACCACAATATAAATAATATTTATAAATAAAATTAAAACCGAAATTCTGGAATAATACAAAATGGCCATGTCTTAAATTTGAAAATATGTGGAAAATTGGCTTAGTTCGATTTTTTTCCTCAAAATTTTCCGATCGGTCCTATGACAGCTACATATATTATATAGTCGTTCGATTCGCCCCGTTCCGACATATATATTAGTGAGAGCATTTAGAAGACTATCTGCAAAGTTTCATAGACGGACAGACGGACATGGCTAGATCGACTCGGTTGTTGCTGCTGATCAACAATATATATACTTTAGGGAATTAATGTTAACTTAAGTATCATAAAATTATATTGTAAAATTATTGACAAAAGAAAATAATTTGTATACTCTAATAATACTATAATATGATTTTTAATAGGTAATCAAAAAGCTGATTGGGTAAATTGAGAAAATTCTTAGGAAAAGTATATCCATAAAGATTGTATTTTCTCCCTTGCAAAGAGTATGCTTGCTACGCCAGTTAGCAGTTTGCTCATGTGTCCATATACTACATATATAGAAAATTTTGTTTATATAAACTTGTCGGAAATCTATAACATTAATAAATACTCTTACTTAATTTCCAGAATGAATGGAAATTAAGCTTGTGTTATATATTATTTTTATTATTATTATTATTATTATTATTATTGTTGTTGTTGTTGTTGTTGTTGTTGTTGTTGTTATTATTATTATTATTATTATTATTATTCTTAGTATTATTATTATTAGTATTATAATAATTATTATTATTATACTTTTGAAAGGGTATTTTTTGGCCCCCTATACTAGCCTTCATCTTTGACTTCAGATTGACTACCAAATTTCCATTTCAAATATATTCATGGAACACTCAGTCACTACAGTAATTTAATATCGGTCGTATAGGAATTGACATGGCTGTGTTGAGAAGAATTTAGACCAGTTATCGTAAAAGTCAAGAAGAGTCTCGTCTTAAAAATTACTTGAATCCGTTATTATTATAGTAGTTCTTTCACTTTAAGTCCAGATGGGTTTAATATCACCGTACACCACATGCTGGGACTATCTGAATCAAGAACACCTTACAATTTTAATCATTGGAATTGTGTCGCCTCTATGGATTTATTGGCTTTTTTTTATACCATTTCGATGGAACTATGTACGTACACCAAACTGATTTTAGGACCCCTGCAATAAATTAAAATAATGAAAAAACTAAATACAATTTGTTGCTACTGAGATAACATTTACAGAAATTCCTATTTTAAATTTGTTTTTTTTTTTCTTATATACATGCTATATGTACATATGTATGTATGAAGAAGTAGGAAATCGCAAAAGCGAACTTTTATTTTTAAATTTGTATGTAAAGTTTTTCTTTTCCTACCTCTTTTTTGTTTCACATTTTATAATAAATCCGTCTTATTAGTAAAATATTTAATTCTAAAACTATAGACATTGTGCCGAACAAGAAACTATTTAAATTGTTTGTAATTTATTATACATTTTACAGTTAAACTTAAATCTGAAAAGGCATTGTTTGGTTTCGGTTTAAGAATAAATAATCAAAACAATTAATTTATTATAAAATTGTGTTTTTACAAAGTCTACCTTTTTTTAACCACCAACCTCAATTTCTAGGTATTAGTAAAGTTACACTCTTGTATTCAGGTTTCAGCATATAAAAATTAATCCTTTCTAGTAAAGATACAATTTAATTTTTTCCGTATTTAACTTTTTTTGTTGGCTTATCTATTGCATTATTTCTTAGTGTGTGGGATGGGTCTCTGGAGCGGACCGCCAAAGAACATTGAGGTTTAAAATAAATTCGGACAAAAAATTGATTAGTTAAACACAAATAACTTTACTTATAATTGTTTACGTGAGGGGCCCACCGAAGCTACCGAGCTACCGAAAGCACGGCCGCTCTTGCGCTCCCGTATTTCGGGCCTCCTGGCACTGTCCATCGAGCGTGCTCCCGCGCTCACCTTCTTGTGTGCTCCCGCGGCCCGAGCAAGTGCATCGGGTCGAATCCGAACCATCAGTCGGCCTCCGTCGATCTCCCGCTCTCGCTTTAGCGGAGTAAAGCGGGCGGGAGCTATGTTTAAGCTTAGATTAGTCGCCAAATGAATGCGAAATAAACACTACGGGAGCTCCATGCCAATGTCGACTCTCGACCCCCGAATATTTTCTTCGTCTTCTTCTTCGCGGGATATAAACATATAATATTTTCTGGAATCCTTTAGCGGAGGATCCTCGCCACCCCCCTACATAAACAATAATGATTAACTTTTTCGCAAATTTAATTTAAATGCACAATACTTGTGGATGCTGCAAAAGTCCAAAGGCAAAGACAATTGGGAGAGGCGAAAAGAACTAGAAAATTATACATAGTGTGTTTGACCTTGTAATTAGAACAACATCAAACATATAATAAAACATAAACAATTAAAAAAGTTTTAACATTTTTTATTTTAAATATAAAAAATTAAATATAAATAAGTGGCAATCCGTTGTTTAGAATTACTTTGAAAAACAGAAACAAATAGTTTGGCGGTCGAACATCGCGAAGCATCGTCCGACAAAATTGGTTCGCCTACTTCGCTTAAGGGGGTCTTCTACCTTCGATTTTTTTTATTTTCGATTTTTTTTTTAAATTTTTTTTAAATACTAGAGGATCTGAGGAATACGCCATATAAAGGGTTTTGTAAAATTCGCATTCCTTCATGGGTAAACGAAGCCCGAAAGATTGCCACCTCCATACGTTTCGACCATTTTTCCTATCTTTAAACGCGTTTTCCCGAAAGTAGTGTTTTTCAAAAGTTTTGGCACGATTTTGACGAAACCATAGAAGATATCCTAGATCTGTAAAGCGTTACTTATTCACAAAACATCTCGCTAGGTCAGGACACAAGCTTTTTTCGAAAAAATTTTTTTTCAATTTTTTACAGTTATTTTTAGGTTGAAAAACATGGTCAAAAATTAAATTTTTTGTTCAAATCGCTGCCATTTTGTGAAATTTTCAAATATTAAAAAAAGCTTGTGTCCTGACCTAATCGACGTTCTTAAAATTAAGTTAAAAAAAACTTCTTGTTGTTTGCATGTTCTGAAGCTGAGATTTCTTGCCAACCGTTTGCCTCTTTCGCGCCGGCAGAGGCTAATTCGACGACGCGCCAATGGCAAACGTTATGATAAATTCATATGGTTTTTTTTTTTCAAGTTCAAGCTTTTGTTAATCAAATAAAAAAAATTTTGTTCGGATATCATGTGTAGTTTTTTTGCAATCCATTTTTGAAAAATAGGCCCCAAATTTGAGCGCGAAGGTAGAAGACCCCCTTAACGAAGCCCATTCGATTATTTAGAAAGAACCGTAAATTATGATTATCAATGATTTCTTCAAAAATAAATCATCTACTTTGAAAGCTTCATAAAAAACGAACTATACCATTCGATGTTCGATTACCTTCCAAGATATGCAATGATTACTTAATTCAGTATTTTTATATATTTAACTAAGTTTAACAGTTCGTTTTGAAACTTATTTAAAAGCCCAAAAAAAAATTTTGTAAGCAAAAAATTAACTTTCCAAAAAATAATCGTTATTTTTTTAAGTTATTTTTTTGCTTACAAAATATTTTTTTATTGAGCTATTAAATAAGCTCTAAAATTAATTGTTAAGCCTAAAAATATCTCTCATAGTACGGCATCATCTTCTGCGCCCTCAAATATTTAATTATGCTTGCCACGAGCTTGGGAGTTGCTTCCCAAGAAGCATGATAGGCACCAAGTTGTCAACTGAGATGCTAGCCCAGCGATTTCCCCTAACGGAAGCAATGGTACCCGAAGATAACGCGCTTGGCGTTTTCCTCCACCCCGGTACCGCATTCTGGGCAGTTGTTAAAGTAGCTGCGGAAGCATCTACGTCCGCTGAACGATTTTTAGGTAGGGTAAAGGTGGCAGCAGTGGACAGGGGGGGGGGGGGGTTGTGGACACCCCGGTGTAACTTTTGACACAGGACAGATATATGGATCTGTCAAATGTCATGTGTGCGCTATTGAAGCTCGATTGTTTTGTGCCTTATACCAAACGGAACGGACGCGTCTGCTTTGTGTGACGGAAAAATGAATTTTTTCACCGTGAAAAAAATCACAAAAGTTTTATTGCACGTTTTTAAAAGTGTCACCGTGTGAAGTGTGTCAATTAAAAAGTTGAGTGCAATAGATTTTTTGACGTGAAATTTAGTTATGTTAAAGATTCCAGTCCGAGTTTGGACAAAATTTTCACAATAAAAATTTTTTTCATATGATTTTAAAACGACTGCTTGAGGCAGTTGTGAACACTTAAATGTAGGGGGTTGTGGACACCCAATTTTTGGTTTGACAAATCTTAAAATATCGCCGTTGATTGAATTATAAGTACAGCTATATAATTAAATATATTTTAATGATTCTTTTCTTCGATGTTTGTTGCCAAAAAAATTGACCGCCTAAAACTCCGTTCACTGCAATGATTGTGATCGGCCAGTGCACTTGAAGTGTGCTGACATGCGTGCCAGCTCTTTCACATGCGCGAATTGTGATTCTGATTGGGAATGATGTCAGGCGTAGTATTTTTGTTTGCTTTACAAATGAATAAACTTCCATTTTAACTTCATTTGATTACGTTTAACTTGATACTTTCCTAATTTTAGCACATTCTATAAAGGTGTCCACAACCCCCCCCAAAATCTGAAATTGCCAAAAATGACTATTTTACAAAAACTTTAAAATTTTTCTTTCAGTGATAGATATCACTGTAATTATTCAAAAACTAGTTAGCTAAGGTCTCTAGCTTTCCATTGATATGCACATGTCCGCATAATATGCTCCAGTTAAAAAGATATCAGCGAAAAACAAAACTATGTCCACAACTGCCACCTTTCCCCTACAATATGTAACCGGCATGGTTATTGTCTCTATCGAAAGGGTCATCAAATCTCGGTAAAGCCAAGGTAGAATAAAATTATAATACTTGTTGCACGTGTAGGCATACCTGTTTTACCGAAGTACTAATTTTTCACCTATTTTTCAACTTTGATAGGTTTGGCGTATGAGGTGTTGTTCCTGAATCATATCATACCTTTATCATATTCAAAACAAGAAAGGAAGCCAACTTCGGCATGCCGAAGTTTCAATACCCTTGCAGTAACTAGAAGAAGAAGAATAAAAATGTACTAACTTTCCGCTTTCTCGGGTACTGACATAAGGTCAATGTTGCGAGCGAAAAATGTTTGCAACAAACTAAATGAATTTCTATACATATATATTCCTATGGCAGCTATATGATATAGTGGTCCGATTTGAATAAAATTAAAAACGAAATTCTGGAATAATACAAAATGGCCAGGAGCACAGAAGGACAGACGGACATGGCTAGATCGACACGGCTGTTGATGCTGATCAAGAATATATATATTTTATAGGGTCGGAAACTGCGTTGCAAACTTCTGACTAAAATTATAATACCCTGCAAGGGTATAAAAATAAACAACGCTTGAGCGTTAGACATATGTAGATATCTGGGAGTATACAATGAACTCCTGCGTGGGTTCATATCTTAAAGATGCAAGCGGTCATACAGCACACAAAAAGATAAGATATATAGTGCAGTGGAAAATTCCTGCATATAAGATCTTTTCCAATGTCTGGGAAACATATTACCACTGCGTTGGTCTAGTTAAAGATAAGATTAGAATACGTAAATATCATGTTAGGTACCTAATCTAGGACTTAAAGAAAATAAATTAAGTTTGAAATAGCAATTCAACAAATGAGGGTCTTTTTATTTGGAGCCTTTCAGACATATAAGATAGTTTCAAATCTTGTAAATCTATCTTCTATATTTTTTCAATACCAATGATTCTAAATTTCTTTCTCCTGTGGTTTTCCCATGTCATTGAATATTTTTGGCTCTAACCAATCTCTTTAATATTTACTTCGACTGCAAATTTCGAATGGACATCAATGCATGATAAGAATATTTGGTTTCTGGTAGACATAAATCTATAACGTATTTTTTTCTTACTTTGAATACCTACGGAATTGTTTCAAACGTCAATTTTGTATATCTATTTTCTATTTTCGCTGTGTTACAGATTTCACACTCATTAATAATATTCTGGATTAGTTGTTGGCCGGTAGGAAATAGTATTCTTCTTAAAACCAGTTGTTTTAATATCACCTTTCCGGCTTCGCAATTAATACATTGGAGAATAATAAATAATTTTTAAACAATAAAATATAAATTTATTTATTTTGGATTACGGTACAAAGTCTAAATTAAAATAAATTTAAATAAAAATACAACTAAAATATAAACAAGCTTTACGTCCGAGCCACGTAATTTATAAATATATATATAGGTTTCTCTCTTCCAAGTGAACGGACGTGTTTTTTTCTTGCGCTCTCGTTTTGTATTATTTTTTGCATTAAAACAACCGGAGTTTTATTTAAATCGTCTACTTTGTGATAAATACAGTTCCCGTTCACTTCGTGTGCATGCAGCTATTCTGTTTTGTGTATTTAATTGTTATTATTTTCACAATTTAGTTGTGCAGCCGGTGTTTGTTTTGCATTTTTTGCATTCATCTTTGTGCCTTCTCCGTTTAGTTTGCGCCGTCGTGACAGCTAATCGTTAAGCTCGCTCCCACGCTCACCCGTTTACGCGCTCTCTTGTTCTCCCGCTCTCTCGGTGCAGATGCACTCTTATCTCTTCCTACGTACAGGTACAGTGGTAAGTCTTTATAATGTCCGCAATGGTCTGTTTCGCTAAGACCTGTAAAAAGGCAATTACTGCAAACGATCTTACAGTCGGCTGCTGGCTGTGCGGCAACATTGTGCATGTCAAGTGCATTGGTGTTGCTGCTCGGACGGTGGACGATGTAAGAAGAAACACCGGTCTACGTTACTGCTGCGAGGCCTGTCGCGAGGTTGAAAAAGAAATGATGTATTTTATGCGGCAGACCAAGGGCGGTTTCAAAGACATATTATCGAGTTATCGTAAAACTCATGATATGCTCTTGGCGCTGGATACTCAATTTAATAGCCTAGGCGCAAAAAAAACCGCAACTGGTCTGCAGCATATATGCGGATCTCAACAACTAGCGGCGGACTCCCAACAGCAGCCTCTCTCGACACAGCCTTCGACCTCAGAATCAATTCAAAAAGTTTTGAGATCGGGTGGCAAGAAAGATTCGGCATCCGAATGTGTTGCGGGAGTGATTGTACCCCCGGTGATATCCGTTTTGTCCCCTGGGGGGTCCCATATATCTACCCCTCAGAGCCCCGCTATTTTATCTGCCCAGGCCGGACTACCGGCCAATATGGGCAATGCAGATGAACAGTCTGCATCGCCGAAAGCCCTTGTAGTAATTCCACCTACGAAGCACATATTTGTTTCTCGGCTCTCCCCTACTCACACATCGGAAGATGTAATCGCCTTTATCCAACGCAAAACAAGAGCCGATAAAATACTATCGTATATCAGAGCTTTTCACTAGCTCCTGGCAGGATCGCCATGCAGAAGAAAACACTTTCCTTGGTTTCAATTTAATAGATTTTGCTTTTATTATTGAAGCAGGGAAGGTCCCGCTCCAATGAATGTAGATTTGTTAATATCTTAAATTATTCATACAAAAGGTTTCTTAGCCTAATTCAGGTAGCAGCGCTGCCGGCGTAGGGTGCAGCGCTGCGACGCTTATATGCATATACATATAAGTAAGCGATGGCAAAGGGGTCGCTGAGGTAGAGGAGGTATTATGTTCACGTATGTCGCGCATGTATGAAATACGGACTCAGCACTTAGATAGCCCATTGCAAGGGTCTTTGACTTATAAAATTAGTGCATTAATATATTTGTATTTATTGTATTTATTTATGCATAACACTGAGTACAGTGTGCATTCGCTATGTGAACATACTACATCTCTCTCCTTTTGAAAAATAACGTAATCTAATGGAGTTATTTTCTAATTATTATATATTTTTGTATTTATTTGTTATTATTAAATAGTATTTTAAGTTAAATTTTAGGTTCTAGAGTATATTAATTTTTTTTTGTATTTATATTATTATTATTTTTTTTTTATTTATTTATTTACTTTTTTAATTTTTTTTTTTTTTTTTTACTAATCGAAAATTAATTGATTAAGTAATAAAAATATACATATGTTGATTAGGAAATAGAAATTTTTAATCTATCTTTATGTACTTTTTGTTTCTTATTTTTATTATTTGAAATTATAATATTTTCGTTTTCCTCTATACTTTCTACCTTATATGGTCCAGTATATTTAACATCTAACTTATGTCCGGTTTCGTTTTTTAACAAAACCTGGTCTCCTATTTCTAGTTGGATATCTTTAACTTTCCTATCATATAATTCTTTATTTTTAAGTTTGTTATCTTCTATCATTAATCTAGCTCTTTTATGGGCTACTCCTAACCTATACTTAGATTCTATAGCGTAATCATCCACATTGTATAGTGGTTCTATTCTATCTATGCTATTAAAAAGTATCGGCAAGTTCGATGCTTTACCGAATACTAGCTCATATGGACAATAGTCATGTGCCATTGAGGGCGTAGTGTTAAAACAATACGTGAAATATGGGATCCAATTGTCCTAATCGGTTTTGTCTAGTGAGATATAGGACCGGATGAATTCATTTAGTGTTCTTTCTACGGTTCCTAAAGTCTGATGATGGTGTGCAGTAGATGTTATGTTTTTTATATTCAAATTTTTACATAAATCTTCAATTATTGAATTTTTATATTTTGTTCCCATGTCCGCAATGAACGTCTTCATTGGACCGTACTTCAGAATAAAATCTTCAAATATAGCTTTTGCTACTGTTTTTGCACTTTTGTTTTTGATGTTTATTGTTACGAGGTGTTTATGGGGAAGACAACGAATATGCCACCCTTAGCAATATAATTAATAAAACGCACGATAGGTTATATTAATATATAAGTGCTCTATTTATTTGACCGATCGATGCGGAGTTTTGATCGACCGATGCGGAGTTGAGAAGAATAGAGAGTAGAGTGAAGCTCGGCTTCCAAAAATACATCAAAAAGAGCAGTAGTTTACAATATGTAGTTTAAGAAAATAAAGCGCGACAGATTTAACGACAGAAGAGGAAGGCGACAAGAGAGAAAAGGAGAGCGCTGCAGGTGCAGCGGAACACCCATGCGCGCATGGCTAGGTGCTGGCGGTCTGCTCCGAACATACTCCCCCCGTTGGAAGAGGTACGGTTCCAACTATTTCGGAATCGACGGGCAGAACGGCTAATTTAGCGACGGCTCTCGTGCCTATACCCGTAGCTGTACGGACCATATCTACTCTGATGATGCCGTGGCGATGACGGTCGGTGCTCCCTGTCATCCAAAAGTGTTGCTGCATCTGGGTCACCCTCTGCCATCTGCTGAGGCGACCTTCGCGAAGATGAGCGATGTCAGGCCCAGGAAACTTGGTAGCTGGAACCCTTGGCTAATCCCAATGCCCTGGCGATATCCGATCCATCGTGAAATTTGCTTGACTGCTCCTTGTCGCAGTCTGATTCTCCTTCCAGGGCTGCTGGCTCATTGGAACACCATTTACAGTTTGGAAGGTGGCCTCGCGACAGTAGCTCCTTCCCCTGATGACGAAGTTCTATAACCTCCTCAACTGCCATGACCGTGGTGAAGGTAGCGAGAAAATCCGGACAGTCGGCGTAGGAACCATTAACTTGGGCGATTTCAACGTTCGGAAATCGATGCCCCCTAGATCGAAAAGAAAGATCCGGATTGTTAGTACTGCCAATGGATGTTGAATTTGCAGCGGCTGAAGCCGGCGACTTGCGAAGAGCGGCTGAATCCGGCGACTTGCGAAGAGCAGCTAATCCACGGCTGAGCTTCGCCTTCACATCGATGAAAACTTCGGCAAATTCCATCCGAGTGTCACTGGAGAACTCCGCGAAATCCAATCTTTCCAGCGATGTCTGCGCAGAATCAAATGCCAGATTTTGGGAATTTATCCAATTAACTCGCACCAGGAAATCTTCTTCGTCGAACTGCTTAACCGACTCAGAGTTTAAGTAAATGTTCACCGAGCTTATTTGCCGCAAAATAGACTGGGCTTTAGCTCGGTAGAAATCCACGTCACTTGGGGCCTCATTCTGAGCCCGAACCGAGTTTTCCGTGTCAGACATTTTCCGATAGCAAGAGAAAATTAATTAAATACAATGTCCGACCGAGTTAGAGGTACGACACACCCTGTACTTTACCGCGAAATGTAAGCGTCGCCGAAATGCAACGGAACCTTTTAATTTGTTGTTGTTATTTTTGCCGGCAAATTATTTTGCCTAGCCACAGAGCAACCGAAATGTATATATGTATGTATGTCGGTGGCTATATGCATATAAATCTATATGCAATATGCGCTAATTAACAAAGAATTACGTGCGATTAACCTTTGTTAATATTGTTGTGCACAACACAGTTTTTGGCTTTCACAGCGCGAAATGTACGAAAAATGAAGCGGCTGCGGCTGCGCACTTATTTATGTATGTTCGTGTTTTTGCCAGCAAACGACAGCGACAAAAGTTGACTTTGTTTAAACGATATTAAACAATCACGTCGGGGTCACCAAAATGTTTACGGGGAAGACAACGAATATGCCACCCTTAGCAATATAATTAATAAAACGCACGATAGGTTATATTAATATATAAGTGCTCTATTTATTTGACCGATCGATGCGGAGTTTTGATCGACCGATGCGGAGTTGAGAAGAATAGAGAGTGGAGTGAAGCTCGGCTTCCAAAAATACATCAAAAAGAGCAGTAGTTTACAATATGTAGTTTAAGAAAATAAAGCGCGACAGATTTAACGACAGAAGAGGAAGGCGACAAGAGAGAAAAGGAGAGCGCTGCAGGTGCAGCGGAACACCCATGCGCGCATGGCTAGGTGCTGGCGGTCTGCTCCGAACACGAGGTATTTTGTTAAATCGCAGATTAATGTTACTGCGTATTCATTTCCTCTTTAAGATTTGGGTAGTGGACCGATCGTATCCACAATTACCCTGTCAAAAGCCATTTGTGGCGTTTCTGTTATTGTCAATGGGGTCTTTGTATGCCTTGTCGTTTTTGACTTTTGGCATTTAGGGCATTTTTTTTACATAATTTGATATGTATCGGGTCATATTTTTCCCAGTAATAACTCCTTTTTATTTTAGCTAATGTTCTAGCTATGCCTGTATGACCTCCTTGTATCGGATCATCATGGAATGTAAACAGTATTGCTTCGTTCTCTTTTTCATTATTTGATAATAGGGTCACCGGCTTGAGTAGCGCTACTCTTAGAGATTGTAATGTTTTATTGCCCATAATTTCCGTTTTGTCCCCTGGGGGGTCTCAAATACTGACCCCTCAAAGCCCCGTAAATTTACCTGCTCAGGGTATCAGGCCCGGACTACCGGCCGATATCGGCAATGCAGACAATCAGTCTGCAGCGCCGAAAGCCCTTGTAGTAGTACCACCTACGAAACAGATATTTGTTTCGCGGCTCTCCCCTGGTCAGACATCGGAAGATGTCATCGCCTTTATCCAAGGCAAAACTAGAGCCGAAAAAATACAAATAAAGGTGGAAAAATTCAAATTTTCTTATGCTAGGAATATTTCATCTTTCAAAATAAATGTCCCGAATGAACTCTTTGAAACAATATGCTCTACCAACTTCTGGCCAGAGTATATTGTCGTCAAAGAGTTTGAAGCTAAGAAAAAGAAACGGCGGCCCGTAGGAATAAGTCTTCCCAGGCCCGACCACTCTACGACATCCGCTCCAAAAAACTAATCAATTCCCTCTCTATCTCCTATCAGAATGCAAGAGGCCTACGTAGTAAGCTTCCCAAATTGTATTCTGATAGTCTCTCGTTTGCATCCCAGGTTATTGTGTTCACAGAAACCTGGTTAAAGTCGGAGATTCTGAGCTCCGAAGTTTTCCCAGCTGTGTTCACAATATATCGGCTGGATCGGCCTATCAGACGTGGGGGGTGGTGTCCTCATAGCGGTTGACTCCACTCTCGCGTCGGAATTAATAACTTTCGAGGAGTTTGATGTTGAATTCCTCTGTGTGAAGCTAACCATCAATGGTAGCTCTATTTTCATCACCTGTTCTTACATTCCTCCTTTGTCCGAACTTCCTATTTATTGGAACCATCTTTCCGCCATCCAAACGGTTTTCAACCGACTTTCTAATAAGGATCATTTAGTAGTTCTTGGTGATTTTAATTTCCCAGGGGCTATTTGGTCCTCAAATACTTCCTCTAATGTACTTTTCACCTCCACACAGCATGATTTTATTGCTGGCTTGCTCGACATTTCGCTGTCTCAAGTCAACCATGTACGAAATTCCCTAGAGCGCTTGCTTGATCTCTGTTTTGTCTCAGATCCGGCAAGAGTCAGTTTAGCCAGGGTGGCACGGTTGACGCTTCCCGAAGATCCCTTTCATCCGACTTTCGACGTGACTCTCGACATTGGGACTGACTTACAGAACATATCTGACTGTCCAGCCAAGAAAGCCTTTTGTTTTCGCAAAACGGACTTCGAACGGCTGAATAACTTTATTTTAGATTTTAATTGGTCCGATTTATACATGTGCACTGACATGTCAGCAGCCGTGGATATTTTTTACAGTGCCATAAATTCCTTTTTTACTAAATGTGTTCCGTTATACTATCCATTAACATCGAATAAGCCTCCTTGGTTTACTAAAGAGTTGAGTCATCTTAAAAACAAAAAATCTAGGCTGTATACTAAATTTAAATGTACCGGTTCTGACTCTGCCCTATCCCTTTATTTATCTGCTCGGTCAAGATTTACCGTGTTGAACGCGCAGTGTTACAAAAATTATTTGACTCGTTGTAGGGTCCAGATCTCTCAGGACCCAAAACAGTTTTATAATTTTGTTAACACTAAACGTAAGCCAATTACGCATCCTTCCTCGCTTTCGTTTGAAAATACAACCGTAAGAAATGATCGGGCTATTGCCGATCTGTTTGCGCAGTTTTTTCAAACCACTTACTCAACTTCAACTGACTTTAATCAGACTTATTCCTACACCATGCCCAAATCGAGCTTTATTTTTAGTCCCACTTTAGACGAAAGCACTATTCTTTCAGATCTTCATCGCGTTAAGCCCATTTATTCGCCAGGTCCCGACGGTATACCTGGCTGTGTGCTTAGGTATTGTGCCGACGCCCTGTGCAATCCCCTTCTAAAGTTGTTTACCTTGTCCCTAGAAACCTCCCACTTCTCCCTTATTTGGAAGGAATCATTTGTTATTCCTCTCCACAAAAAAGGTAGCAAATCGGTTGCCAGCAACTATAGAGAAATCTCTCAGTTGTCGGCCATTCCAAAACTTTTCGAGAAAATCATTACTCCACATTTGCAGCACCTGTGTAGATCAATTATTTCTCCATGTCAGCATGGATTTTTAAAGCGTAGATCAACGACAACCAATCTTTTAGAGTTCACTTCCTTCTTAGTTAGGGGCTTCCATAAGGGCTTTCAGACAGACGTAATCTATACTGATTTCAGTAAAGCATTTGATTCTGTCAACCATTCTCTTCTTGTTCGGAAACTCGATCTAATGGGATTTCCGGTTGATCTTCTTAGTTGGATCTCAAGTTATCTGAATGGCAGAACGCAAAAAGTCCTCTTTAAAAATTCTTTATCTAATGTTCTCAGGGTAACTTCTGGCGTCCCGCAAGGGAGCCATTTGGGTCCCCTGTTGTTTACTTTATTTATCAACGACCTGCCGAAAGTTCTGACTAACTCCAAAGTACTTATGTACGCGGACGATGTCAAACTTTGCGTGCAATATAAGGACGCTTCCTGCCAGTCTGATTTACAAACAGATCTCAATAACTTCCAAACATGGTGCCGTATAAACTTATTGAACCTAAACGGTTCTAAATGCAAGCTAATGATTTTCTCTCGTGTCGCTTCCAAGCTCGCGACTTACACGCTTAACTGCTGCTCTTTGGAAAGAATTAATATAGTTGATGATTTGGGTGTCCGACTGGACCCTAAACTTGACTTTATCGATCATATTTCGTGCATGGTGAATAAAGCCAGAGGTGTGCTTGGTTTCATTAAACGGTGGTCGAAAGAATTCAATGACCCCTATGTTACAAAATCCTTATATATTTCGTTAGTTCGTCCTATCTTAGAATATGGATCTTGCGTCTGGAGCCCTCAGTATGGGGTTCACAGTACACGCATTGAGTCAGTTCAGAAGAACTTTCTGCTTTTCGCTTTACGCGGTTTGAACTGGGATCCAAACCAGAGGTTACCCTCGTACTCTAGTAGACTCCTCCTAATTAACTTACCTTCTTTAGCTAACCGTAGAACCATGCTTGGCATTACGTTCATTTTTAACCTTATCCACGGTAACGTGGAAAGTGCTGACTTGCTGGGTCAGCTTAACTTTCACGTACCGAGTAGAAATACTAGATCCTATATTCCTTTAGTTTTGAGCCAATGTAGAACGTCTTTTGAATTGCATGAACCCTTTAGAGTCTTATGTGCAAATTATAACGATTTGTACATGATAACATCAAACGTAGATAGCCTTCCCCAACTAAAAACCTTAATATTAACCCACTTAGTACGAATGCAGGCAAACAGTCTGGCAGCACGCCAGTAGTCACTTCCTCGTATTCCTTTTCTATACTTTCATCTGTCGCGCCTACTAACACCTAGCACGAACAGGCACGTGCTTGGTGTCAGATGGGCCACTTGAATGTACTGATCGTAGTGCATCAACGTCCAATAAAAAAAAAAATAAATAAAAAAAATAATAATTTTAAAAGATTCTATTGAGATGGTGTCAAAGATCTTTTCGCTCGGTGCCACTTTGAGTTGGCGGATATTAAGTATACCGGCTTCTTTTTCAAGCCTTTGAAAGAACTGACCTAAGTCGAGAATTTCATTGGTGTACATATCGCTAACATCAATTCTTGCTATAACTTTTTGTACACGTTTTAGTAAACATAGTGAATTCGTCATTCCCAAGGTCACTACTTTTCGTACCTCGTCATTTACTATGACTTCGTATACGTTGGGCTGAGAAGCTTTGTTTCGAGTTTGCTTAGGCAAATCTACTTGTTCTTTTCCTGCGCAGGAATTTTTCTGTTTACTTTGGTTTCTGGTAGTGACTTTCAGAATGGAATTTTTATTTTGCATTTCCTTCAAATCTGATATTGTTATTCTGGATAATGCATCGGCTACGTAATTGTCCTTGCCCTTCAGATATTCGACTGTAAAGTTATATTCCTCAAGTTCAAGCCTCAATCGCGTTAGCTTGTGACGTTCAGTCGAGCCTCGGGTAGTCAGGGCTGGCCAGGGTCATCCAGGACATTTATTTGGTTCAGGAAAGTGGTGCTAGAAAAAGGAATCCCCGACCCGAGTCCCAGTGAGAACGCGCAGAGTTTAACCTTACTAGGCTTATATAGATAGATTCGAAGTTTATTAGTTTCTTAACAGTTTATAATGCTACAGGATATGACGGCGGGTAGTGTCCGCGGCGAGTGGCGACGAGTGTCCTGGTCCGGGCCGAGCTCCTCGCGTCCGAGTTCCGTTTATGGGGTCCCTTGCGTCTGTCTGGGATAAAGGCTGATATCGCAGGACGACGCCGTCAGCGGGAGACGTAATATGGTTAGTTCGGACGAAGCCGTCAGCAAAGATACGTAATATGGTTAAATAGGATGAAGCCGTCCGCAAAGAAACGTAGTATGGTTCAATAGGACGAAGCCGTCAGCACAGATACGTAATGTGGTTAAATAGGACGAAGCCGTCAGCAAAGATACGTAGTATGGTTCAATAGGACGAAGCCGTCATCAAAGATACGTAATGTGGATAAATAGGACGAAGCCGTCAGCAAAGATACGTAGTATGGTTAAATAGGAAGAAGCCGTCAGCAAAGATACGTAGTATGGTTCAATAGGACGAAGCCGTCAGCAAAGATACGTAATGTAGATAAATAGGACGAAGCCGTCAGCAAAGATACGTAGTATGGTTCAATAGGACGAAGCCGTCAGCAAAGATACGTAATGTGGGTAAATAGGACGAAGCCGTCAGCAAAGATACGTAGTATGGTCAAATAGGACGAAGCCGTCAGCAAGGATACTTAGTGTGGTTAAAATCTTACTCCTTGTTACCGCTGGCTCCTATTCCTGGTTTGCTGCCTGGTTGCTGCTTGCTGGTGACTTCCACCTTGGTCGACGCCGACCACTGAATGAATACTCTGAGGCCAGCGGCCCGCTTTGTATAGCGCTTTGCCGGTTTTGGTGTGCTCGCTCGGGCCGTGGATTTGCCCGAGTTAGTGTGGCTGATGTTCGGGATTTGCCCGACTTAGTGTGGCCGGAGCTCAGGTTTAGAGTGCCCCTTCGTTTGTTTGGGCGGGCGCGCGCGCTTTGTTTGAATTTGAACTTCTTTATCGCTGGGTGGTTGTTTATGGGTCTTGGTTATTAATTATTATTATTTATTTACAGTTTATTATTATTTATTGTTTAGTTAGTTTATTATTATTTATTTACAGTTTATTATTATTCGTAGTTTCTTGAGTTTATTATTATTTATTATTTATTTACAGTTTATGATTTATTATTTATTTAGATTATTATTATTTATTATTTATTTACAGTTTATTATTTATTATTTATTTATTATTTATTTATTTATGTGCGCGGCCAGCGTCACAAGCTTTGAAGGCATTCTGGCAATCAGTTGACCATTCGAATTTAACATCTTTCTTACATAATCTTGTTATGTGACGGGAATATTCGGCGAAATTTTCGATAAAACGTCTTTAATAATTACAAAAAGCTATGAATCTTCTAGCGCTGTCCGCATCATGTGGGACTGGATAATTCTTGATGACGTCGTATTTTTTGTCGTCAGGCAAGATTCCTTTATCTGTGCATTTGTGTCCCAAAAATGTGACCTCGTGCACGAAAAATGAACATTTTTCAGGATGTAATTTTAGATTGTATGTCCTACATTTCTCAAAAACATCAGTTAAGTTTTTAAGCATATGTTTTTCGGAACAACCTATGACTATTAGATCATCCATGTAAAGGAAAGCTTGAGAAGATTCTAATCCGGAGAATGCTATAGTCATCATTCTCTGAAATGAATTTGGCGCTATTTTTAAACCGAATGGTAATCGCGTGAAACGATATGAACCATTGTTCGTCGAGAAAGATGTTACGTCCTTTGAATTTTCTTCGAGTTCGATTTGATGGAATCCAGACATTAAGTCTAGACATGAGAAGTATTTCGCTCTTCCTAGTTGATCTAAAATATCATCAATTCTGGGTAGCGGAAATTTATCCGACAACAGTTTTTTATTAATTTGACGATAGTCGATTACTAGTCTCCATTTTTATTTATCAGAACCGGGAAGGGATTTCTTTGGAACTAACAAAAGTGGGCTATTGTATGGTGATACAGATGGTTCGACTATTTTATTATCGATTAGCTTTTGTACCTGTACCTGTATTTCGTCTTTTTGACTATGAGGATTTCTGTAATTTTTTATGTATACCGGTTCGTCATCAGTCAATCTTAGTTTTTGTTTATAGAAATTATTTGTTGTTATTGATTCGGTTTCGAGTCCAAATATAACTCTATATGGGGTGCATATTTCTGTTAATTTTGTTTTGAATTGGGGGGACGTTTTTTGTTAGTTGAGATAAGACAGTTTTTTCTCTTACTTTGGGATTTGTTTGAACTATTTCGTAGTTCGAAAGTGTTTCATATTTTAAATCATTAATATTTATTATTTTACTAGCTGAGCCGGTGAACTTCGTCCCACCTATCCGTGATTCAATTCATACTTTAAATCATGAATCTACTTTTCAAAAGAAACTCACAGGTCGGCCACAGAAACCTCTTCCTTTCCAAAAACCAAAAAAATAATACCGAATTGCCACAGCACTGCCACATAAATATTATTTGGGTATTTCAAAATACAAAACTTGACGTAAATTTCATGGCTACCAAATCCATAGATTCAAAATTTCTAATCTTACAGTCAGCGTGCAGCGACTAAAGCTGTATTTCGGACTACCTTTATCGGTTAGGGGTACGAAAAATAGATGTTAGCCGATTCTCAGGCCTACAGAAACTCCCCTCAAAATTTCATCCAAATCGGTCAAGTAGTTTCGGAGGAGTTTTCTTACAAAAAGTGTGACAGCAGAATTTTATATATAAGATCTACATTGGTTGTATTCAACAATCGGACAAATGCGTTTTTGACAGTTGCAACTGTGTTTGCAACATAAATACCACTTTGAATTTCCTGGTTGGGAATTAGTACCTACACTATCTTCATTTGATGATATGTGAATTTTTCGGACCACTTGAGATCTTGCTGGTAGAATCATGGAATTATTACCAGAACTGTATGTTATTGGAACATAAATTGGGAAATTCAAATTTGTTGGTCTCATTATAAGCCAATCTTCGGTGGGTTTGAAGTCTAGTTGGCAATTAAATTTCTTTATGAAATCAATGCCTATTATTCCATCACATGGTATTGCAAAATATGGATCTACTATATGAAAATCATGTGGAATTATATATTTATCTGTCTGTATCTCAATAAAAATTAACCCTTTGGTTTGTATTAATTCTTGGCCTATGCCTTGAATAGTGATTTTATTATTTTTCTGAACATCATGAAATACATATGTCAGAATTTTCCTTTAATATTGATATGTCTGCACCCGTGTCCACTAGGAACACAAGTTTTTTATTTGTTTCCGTATTATAAAAAGATACAAAAGTGTTGTTACTAAGATTGATGGTATCGATTTTTTTATTTGGTATTACACATCTGAAGGGGTTTGAGAGTTACCCGAGTTTTGAGTTACTCTCAATTTGTTTCGGTTTTGGTTACCGTTATTCCTTTGTCTATAATTTCCACGACCTCTATTATAGTTATTGGTCTGGTTATTATAATTTTCGTTGTATCCGTTGTTTCTATAGTAACTATAGTGCGCGTTATACTGAAAGTTATCACGGCCTCTCGATAGTTATTACCACGATAGGCCTGTCCACCGCGTGCGAATAATACTGAATTTGCATTGCCTGTCATTTCAGTACTGCATTGCATGTACTTCCTAACGGCTTCATTCATTGTATTATAATTACCGGCTTCCAGTATAGTTTTTAGCCTGCCATGTTTACAATTTTTAGTCATTGTGGTTATGGCCTCCTTGGTGCTGAACTTTTCAGCATGTTCAGCCGATAAACCTTCATCAATATATGATGCTTCAAGGAGTTTCCTAAGGTGGTTAATGTCATTGGTAAATTTTTCTGCAGTTTTACCTTTCTGCATCGTTCTAGCCATTTTAGCTTTTACTACATCGGACGATTCGCCGACAATATTGGCTTCTAATATGGCAATTATCGAAGAGATAGTGGTCTCATTTTTAACCTTGTACAAGGTTGATCCGATTATTTTGGACTTAATGACCTCTACAGCTAATTCTTCAAATGGTCCTTTTGTTAAATTGACCAAAATAACGGCTGTTAAAAATCTTGTCAGATTTAATTTTTCACCGTTGAATTCAGGTATGACGCTTGATATATCTTTGATATATGCCCGTTGGGCAGCTGAGTCTGTCATTATGGTTTCTATTGTATCTAGTAAACCTATTAATGAAACAGATTCGTCCGACTCCAATACCTCTTTCTGTGTTGTTGGTATTGTTAATACCGCGGGAATGGTAAGATCTCGCACATCTTGTTCCCCAACATGAGCTTCTTCTGCCTCAGTTTCAGGGTCCTGAGTTTCAGGGTCCCGAGTTTCTAGCTCAGTCGGCTCAGAATCTTCGCCTGTTTCAAGTGTCGATTGGGTGTTCAAGATGTTTGGGATTAAAATGTCCAATTGGAATTTGTCTCTTATAGACAGCAAGTGTTTTCGAAACTTGTTAAGGAATCCCGATACTTCGGACCAATGTTTCTTGCTTAGTCTTTCTCTATTTTCGTATATTATTGCGCGTGCTTGGTTGAAACACTCTACCAAAACAGTTGCATGTTTGTTTACAGTGGCCTTTTGAATTGACCTATTCTGTGTCAACAATTTATACGACTTATCGAACTGGTGCTTTATTTAGTTTAATACTTTGCCTGCTGTTGGGTTTTTTTTTTTCTAAAAACGACTCTTTCAGGTGGGTTTTTCTTTATTCATATTTCTTTATTAAGGCAAGAAAATGTGTTGCTGGACTTTTCAAGGCTGGCATTGACTGCACGTACAATTGCAGTGAACACTGTCCACAGGTCCTGGGCAGTCGGCTGGGCAACTTTTCTTTTCTTGTGGTAAATGTTTTTGTGGTGGTGGCTTAATAATTTTCTTATCACATAATGATTTTATCACGGAGTGCGTACTGCCTTCTGGGCTTTGCTGTTGGAGACTAAATGTGAGAAAATCAAGCTCGCTTTGCATTTTCTGGGCAACTGCCCACGCGGGAGGTGGAGAATTTATATATAGTAGCCACTTTAAGTGCGCCACTCTTTTTTTGATTTTATTTCTTACACCTCCGCGTTTACCCATCGCATCACGCACTCGTGTATAATTTTTTTTTTCGAATTTTATTTTGCAAATAATATAAATAATTTAATTAATTTATGATACAAAAAGTTTTTTTTTTTTTAATCTTTATTTGTTTTACTTTTCATATATGTATATGTATATTCCTTTTTTTCTTTTGTTTATAACAATGTAATATATCTCTGCCATAATCGTTTAGACCTTATCTTAGACCTTATGCATGGCTTAAAGCCCTTTTTGTGATACATTTATTGTGCTTAATATAAGCTTTATATAAAATGTATGCACATAAAATTGCAACAATTATCGACAACAATATATTCGTAAGATTCGAATTCGATTGTAATTCGATCTTATTCTCAATATTTGCAGTAGAGTCCACTGCCTTATTGTCCAACATGGTTCTGTTTTCTTGTTGGATTTTCTTTTTGCTTATTAATAGTATACCATTTATGAATGGTTTTTCAGCACTACTTATTGAAGTCGATACTCTATACATATAGCATTTTATATGTATATATTTATTTCAAAAAGTATTACTGAATTTTATTAAGTGGCATGAAACTTATTTATTATTACTAATACATGTTTTCTTTGTCTGTGTTTTAAATTTTACTCGTGCACTCTTTTGCACTTTTCGGTTTTATTTGCTTTTTTTTCGTGTTCGTCCATTTGTATTTTGGTATATTTTTGATTTTTGAGAATAATCTTTTTTTTTTTATGAATGTTTTCTCATTTCTTAATATGGGATTTTTCTTACCCTGAATGTATGCAATTAAATTTTAGTGTTTATGTGATTTATTTTTTTTCCACATTTTCGAGTCTTAACATATAGTTTTTACCATTGTTTTTATAATATTCATTATATTATTCGGTCTTTAAAGCAGTGTATTAATTTTTAGCTCGATATTCCTACTGAAGGTATTTTCAACCACTGTGTGGCGGGGAGGAATTTAATATTACAATTGTCCTACCTATTATTTCGTATGGCTTTACGGGCCATACTGCTCATCGGGCAGAAAAATTCCGCTCAATGTTACAATGTGTCGTTTAAAATTAGCATGCAGCGCAGTGCATCGATTCTTTGGTGTGCCACGCAGGGCAACAAAAAAAAATACTTATATTCGGCTGGTACGGTGCTGCTGTTGCCGGGCTGGCATGCTGTTTGGCTGCAACTCTTCCTTACGTCAGCTGGGCGTCGCCGGGCTGGCACTCTGACGTTCCCACGAAGGTGCAGGCGGCGGGTTGCCTCCCGCACTCGGTTTCTGCTGCTGCTGACCTGGGCCTATGGGCTCAGGCGGCGCCGGTGCTGGTCCTCGCACAGACTATTTATCTTCCGCTGCATATACGGATGTTCTCGGATAGTAATGCCGGGATGAGGATGTCCTAAGTGTGTTTCAGTTTCAGTTTCAGTTTCAGTAGAGCCTGGAATCTTCGAATTCTATGGTCAGGCGGCGACTTTCTCCATAACGGGGGTCTTGATCTTTTGCTCCGCCACATCAGCCATTTGGATTCAATATTGTTTTTACTTCCAGAGAATGACGAAGACACGTTAAATTATGTGGTCTGGGATTTGCAACTCACGATTCGCAGTAGATCATCACGTAGTTATAAACGAATTGGAAGATTGGAAGATTCGAAGATCCATATAGGATTTTATAGTGGCTTTATTTCATATAGTCACTGGTTGCTGGATTTTTGGATCGTCACACACTTATGTCCACTTATGTCACCATATCGTATCTCAGAGCTTTTTACTAGCTCCTGGCAGGATCTCCATACAGAAGAAAACACTTTCCTTGGTTTCAATTTAATAGATTTTGCTTTTATTATTGAAGCAGGGAAGGTCCCGCTCCAATGAATGTAGATTTGTTAATATCTTAAATTATTCATACAAAAGGTTTCTTAGCCTAATTCAGGTAGCAGCGCTGCCGGCGTAGGCTGCAGCGCTGCGACGCTTATATGCATATACATATAAGTAAGCGATGGCAAAGGGGTCGCTGAGGTAGAGGAGGTATTATGTTCACGTATGTCGCGCATGTATGAAATGCGGACTCAGCACTTAGATAGCCCATTGCAAGGGTCTTTGACTTATAAAATAAGTGCATTAATATATTTGTATTTATTGTATTTATTTATGCATAACACTGAGTACAGTGTGCATTCGCTATGTGAACATACTACAATAGCCTTGACATTCAAACCCATTTGCTGTACGTTTAACTAGCAGCTCATCCACCACGAGGCTCCAGAGTAGTGGTGATAGGACAGCCTCTGGTGGTCTGAGCTTTAACAGTCACACTGTTGACAGTGACTTCTGCTATTCTGCTATCAAGGAGTTTGCCCAGCCAGGTCGTGAGACCCGTCTCCACTCCCCTTCTACAGAGTGCTCTTACCACAACATCATGAGCTGTGTTATCAAAGGCACCCTCTATGTCCATAAAGGCACAGAGAGCTACGCCTTTGGCCTTTACAGAGCGCTGTAGACTGTCAACCAGGCTCAAGAGAGCTGATTCAGTAGACTTTCCTTCTCTATAAGCATGCTGATGCGCATGCAGAGGCCTACTCAGCAAGTGCGAGTTTCTAATGTGGTTGTCCACAATCTTTGCAAGGGTTTTCAGCAGGAAGGAGGTTAGGCTGATCGGCCTGAAGAATTTGGGATGAAAGGGGTCTTTCTTCCCAACCTTCGGGATAAAGATCACCCTAGCCCTCCATGCCCTAGGAATGTAACCCATTGCTAGGCTCCCCCAGAAAATACTTATAAGGAACAGCATTAGCTGTTCGACAGCCTTCTGAAGATGGATGGGTATGATTCCATCCACCCCCGCAGCCTTGTAGGGGCTGAGTGTACTCAACGGCCACCTAATATTTTGTTCAGTTACGATCGCTGCAGCCAGGCTCCAGCTGGGTCTCCCGTTGGGGATCCATTCGTAGCTGTTGTATACATCGGAGATGGTTCTGCACAGAGGGAAGTGAGTTTGCAGGAGAAGTTCCGCTTCCTCCTCCTTGTCCTTGGTGAATGACCCATCTGCCCTCTTCAGAGAAAGTTCAGTAAGTACTTTGCCTTCGAGATTGCCTTAAACACTCTGGCCGCAGTTGCCGCTTGCTCTATGGTGGAACAAAATTTCCGAAAGTGAGCTCGCTTACTGTACCGGATTTCTTTGTTATATTCTGTCAGCTTTTTGGTGTATAATTTCCAAGTGGCGCTGTTCTTTATAGCTGTGTTAAACAGCTTCTGCACGAAGTAGCCCTAGTTTCCTATTCCACCAGGTATTGTCCCTGCTGTACTCTATGGATTTCTCGGGACAGCTTGCATGATATGCATCCAAGTTTGTCTCACCTACTTCTTTTGAGAGTTGCTCAAGATCTTCCGGAGAGGATACTCTCCTCTCTGGTTCAGCCTGCTTAGATTTAATCCCAGACAGGACTGATAGGCTGGACAGTCAGTCCGTCGTGGATTCCTGATAACCCTGCTACCCTAAGCTGAGGTGCTATGAATGTCGAACAGGATGATCCTGTGATCCGACATTGACGGTTCTGAGGAGACCTTCCAGTTGCGAATAAACCGGGAGCCTTCCTCATTGCCGAAAGTGATGTCCAGTACTTCAGCCCTGGTTTTGGTAATGAAAGTGGGTTCAGCCCCCACATTGAAAACTGTAAGATCCCTAGATACAAGATAATCTAGTAAACACTCACCTCTACTGTTGTTGTCCGTGCTGCCCCATGCAACACTGTGCGCATTGGTATCACACCCTTGCAGTAGGGGTAGCCTTTTGTTGCTGCAATGTTGCACCAGATCCTGAACCTCTGGTGGGGGACATACGACACGTCTCCTGGGAAGTATGCCGACGCCACCCACAATACTCCCGTGCTCACTAGTGATCATCACCGCTACTAGATCTCTGTCGAGAAATTAAGAGAGACAAAGAAATTTAATGTCCTTCCGCACCAAGATACAAGCTCTCGGTGATGCCTCCCTTACATCTGCAATAGTCTGCATACTCACTTTACTTAGGCCGCAGATCCTGCCTCTGACGACCCAAGGCTCCTGGATGAGCACCAGCCCCAGGTCCGACCTGGAGACCAACCTGCCGATGACAGCCGAAGCTGCCTTCGCGTGATGCAGGTTGATCTGTGCCACGCTGGTGACCCCCATCCTTAGAGCTCTTCTTCACCCTCCGAGAGCGTCAGATAGGCCTCTGCCAGCATCCCGGTGGGTGTCCGCTCATCATCGGATGGCTCCTCAATGCTGGTTTGCTCCTCCTCGCCGCCCATGTGCAGGCGCGCCAGGTCCAGCCCCTGTAGCGAAACCGAGTCCAACTCACCGTCCACTGCTGCTAAGTCCAGGGCCTCAGCTGCTTCGCCCGAGGGGCAGGAGGGTGCCTCCTTGGCTGTTGCCGTTGATGTGCCAGGCACATCGTCGGTATTCGCCTTAGTGGGCACCTCCGCCCCCACAGGTTCCTGCTTCTTGTGCAGGCGGCACTTAAGCTGGCCGAACCTGTAGCTCACCAGCATTTCGCGCTTCTTAAGGAGTGTCAACGCCTCCTCATCCAGGCCGAGCATCAGCACCTTGCCGCCCTTGGACTCCAGGTGCCGGATGACCCGCCATGTCTGGGTGAGAAGGCCCCTGTTCTGCTCATTGAGCAGCCCAAGGGACTTCTCCATCGTCTCCCCCTGCGGTGCGTGGCAGGTAAACTGTGACGATGTTCATCGCCGGCACATCATCCTGCAGGCAGGTGCGGAGCTGTACACCCACCTTGGTGCTGATGCTGGGGACCGTCAGCTCCAGCCACTTCTTGGCATCGCAGTCCATGCAGTCCACCAGTAGTAGACCATCACGGAACTGGATGCCGTTAAAGTTTAGAGCCGCGGTCCAGCCCTTCCTCATCTCTTCGACGAGGGCCTGCTCCACCGCCGACAGCTCATCCTTCGTCAGGAGCCTCCTCGGGTAGTCCTCCGCCAGTATAGCAAGGTTCGTGCCCTTGGCTACACTTGCGTACGAGGCCACCTTCGGACGCTTCCCGACTAGCGAGGTCCTCGATCCCTCCAGCGCTGCGACGTTCTTGGTCCGTTTGGACTCGGTCTTGGGGAGGTCAAGCGGCGACGTGTGTTGCAGTAGCCGCTTCCTCTCCGCAACGGCCTGGCCGCCGACTCTCTCCACTGGAGACACGTTCGTCCCCGCAACGGCCTGGCCGTTCGGTGCACGGTGCTCCAGTGCTTTTTTCCGGGCCTCCTCGGGCTTCAAGCCACGCTCGAGGTACCGGAGGTACCATTTACGGCCGGCTCCGCTGAGTCCTTGCCTCAGGGGATCACCGGCTCCTCCAGGCTGCCCTGCCGCTGGGACAGCTTACCACCGTCGTCCAGAGCCGCCTCCTCTATCCGCTCTGCCACCTGAGTTGCGGTTAAGTCCCGCGTGTTAAAATGTTTGTATTTCTTAGATTCCATAAATTGGTCCCACGAGTGTAGGGGAAGGTATTACCAGCGTGTCATAGCCCCCATTAACACGCTGGGGCCAGGTTTACTCACCGAGGCGGCCAGGTATCGGTGAGGCTCCGTCCGAATACAGTCGGTTACCCCTGACTGCAAACCAGCCAATGGGCACGGAAACGCATGACACCCTGGCTTAGGGGGGTGAAGTGGCACCATTGCCTCAGGACGTCACCACTGCCCTTGTGAGATGTTGGGGATAGGATGTGGGTAGGAAAACGTGTAGGAGGTATGGAGTATGTAAGACTATGTATTAAAGACGGTCAGACAAGCGCCTTGTCGGTACTACAACGGTGTGGTACCCGCTGTTGTCCGGGACTGCTTATTCACGACAAGTCGCTATTCGCAGCTAACCTCCACAGGAGGCCTTGCGCTATCCGCAACCTGCGACCCGTCCGGTGGCTTCAGCTAGCCCACCTCAGAACCATCTCACTAGTTCTTCAGTACGAGAAGACTTATTCTTACATCATGCCCAAATAGTATAGACGAAAGCTCTATCCTCTTAGATCTTCACCGTGTTAAGCTCGTTTATTCGCCAGGTCCCGACGGAATACCTGGCTGTGTGTTTAGATATTATGCCGACGCCCTGTGCATTCCCCTTTTGAAATTGTTTACCTTGTCCTGAGAAACCTCCCACTGTGCCTTACTTTCACTTATTTTGAAAGAATCATTTGTTATTCCTCTCCACAATAAAGATAGCAAATCGGATGCAAACAACTTTACAGGATTCTCTAAGTTGGGGCCATCGCAAAACATTTCGATAGAATTATTACTCCTCACTTGCAGCACCTGTGCAGATAAATAATTTCTCCATGTCAGCATGGATTTTTAAAGCGAAGATCAACGACAACCAATCTTTTTCTTCCTTCTTCCTTCCTTCCTAATTAAGACAGACGTTTGTCTTTGTTAACCATTCTCTTCTTGTTCCGAAACTCGATCTAATGAGATTTCCGGTTGATCTTCTTAGTTGGATCTCAAGTTATCTGAATGGCAGAACGCAAAAGGTCCTCTTTTAAAATACATTATCTAATGTTCTCAGGGTTACTTCTGGCGTCCCGCAAGAGAGCCACGTGGGCCCCCTGGTTTACAATATTTATTAGAGACTTTCCCAAAGTTCTGAAAAACTCCAGAGTACTTATGTACGCGGACGACTTCAAACTTGGCGTGCAATATAAGAACGATTCCTGCCAGTCTGATTTACAAACAGATTCAATCATTTTCAAACATGGTGCCGCATAAACTTATTGAACCTAAACGGCTCTAAATGCAAGCTAATTATTTTCTCTCGTGTCGCTCCTAAGCTCGCGACTTATACGCTATACTGCGCTGCTCTTTGGAAAGAATTGCAATAGTTGATTTTGTTGTCCGACTGAATCCTAAACTTGACTTTATTGATCATATTTCAATTATGGGGAATAAAGCCAGAGGTGTGCTTGGTTTCATTAAACGGTGGTCGAAAGAATTCAATGACCCCTATGTTACAAAATCCCTATATATTTCGTTAGATCGTGGTATCTTAGAATATGGATCTTGCGTTTGGAGCCCTCAGTTTGGGGTTCACAGTAAACGCATGGAGTCAGTTCAGAGGAACTTTTTAGTTCAGAGGTTACCCTCGTACTCTAGTAGACTCCTAATTAATTTACGTTCTTTAGCTAACCGTAGAACCATGCTTGGCATTACCTTCATTTTTAACCTTATGCACGGTGACGTGGAAAAAAACTTTTAATACTAACCCACTTAGTACGCATGCAGGCAAAGAATCTGGCAGCACGCCAGTAGTCACTTTCCTACCTTTCCAATATTTTTATCGTTCGCGCCCACTTACACCTAACACGCACAGGCACGTAAATCAACGTCCAGTAATGACTAACCTTTCTTTCATAACTTACAGTATAGCATTATCTTTATTATTGGCGGCGTAGGTCATCAACATCCAATGGGTCGGGCCGATTTCTAAGCACTCCGTAACACAGTTGATCCACACCAGGTCAGTTGAGCCAATAATTACCCGTACTCTACGTGAACATATGTTATTCGATTACCAACCAAATCTATCTACCATGGCCATCTACTATGGTTATCTATTAGGAAACTTATCTCTCTTACCTCTCGGTCTGCTGCAGGAAAACAAGTGATGTATAGTTACTTACTTAGCGTAACCAGTCTCAAGGTGTGCATTTTCGGCATTGTCTGGTGCGTGCTTGAACTGTCGATCGCCCAATGGTTTAAGCGCTGGATATAAAAATATAGGTTTTGTCTGTTTTGAAATTAGCATCTGTCATACAGATTTGACTAAGCTGACTAGCATTCCAGAATAAGTGTAAGTTGTAGACTTTCACAACTGCTTACGCAGAAGTGCAAACTTAGCTCACTACCTTTAAGACTTGTCAAATTAATGGGGCGTTCTGGGTTGTTTCTCAACTTGGTTTCACAACTAGAGCTTTTTCTTTTGCGAATGTTATATACTCTTATATTTATACTTATTAGTTATATAGAAATTTATGTGTAAACTTACATTTAAGTTTTTTGAACATTTTTGAGACATATTCCTTTTCTATTTAAATTATTATTTTATATTTAATACTTTATTTTTAGCACCTGGGAAATAAATGTTCACAGATGTCAAGAAATATTGCGAATTATTTGATACGTGATTCAATTAACCGCTTACGTAAAGTAAGAAGTCCAATTCAAGCCGAAATGCCTCCACCTTTTCCCAACGGTTGGTATGGTATTCTGGAATCGTCCCAGCTCAGAGATGGAGAAGCTACATTTTTGTCATGCTTAGGGGAACATTTGGTCGTGTATCGTACTAAAACCCATGAGGTTTATATTTTAGATGCTTATTGTCCACACTTAGGAGCAAATTTGGGTATTGGGGGGAGGGTTGTCGACGACTGTATTGAATGCCCTTTTCATCAATGGAGTTTTCGGGGTTCAGATGGAGTCTGCACAAACATTCCGTACAGTACATCAGGTAAGTTATATTAAAGTTAATTTCAAGCTGTGTAATAAAATTATAGAAGCAATTATATGCAATTATAATGATAATACTAGTTTCCAGTAAAAAATGTTAAGATAAAAATCAAATTATCGCACAGCCTCACAGTTTGGCTAAATCATAAAATCCAAAATTTAAAAAGTAAGAGTTTAACTAATTCTGTCAAACAATGGCAGGGAATGTTGTTCGGGTTTCCGCCTTCCATAAAATAACTCAGAAAGATATCTTAATATTGTCCATCAAACTTCTGATCAATTTGACCTAAAAGACCAAAACCAAAAGTCGGTTCTCGACCTATGGGAGAGAAAGGGACTCTAAAAGTAGGAAAGGGAACCGGCAGAGCCGAGCCCATATATAAAATAATGTGACCGCCATGTGGGCTAGTTAAAATTTGCAATCGGTTGGGTAAAAATCCTCGCGAGGCACAAGAAGACTCGTGAGTTCGATAGGATTTCTGCTAATCGCAGTTAATCAAGTTAATCGCAGTGTTTTTTTAGAAAATTAGTGATAAAAAATCGATCCGGAGATCGACGTGGAAAATAAGGCCAGAAAAGTATGAGTCCGTTCCGAAAGGGGAACATAGAAATAGCATTAAAAAGTATCTGGGTTTCAGAGGAGCAGGAGCTCATTTTCTTGACCCCGGGATATCTTCATTTTGGACCCGGGGTGATCTTTTTCTTGGACCCGTGGCCATTTTCTTTGGACCGATTCCAACCTTAAACACCACTCAAATCGAGCAAACCCGCCCGGGAGAAGTTCTTCAAAAATTAGTATAGGTATTTATTTATTTTATTTTTTTATATTTTATTTAATGTTAGAGTAGATTATAAAACTAAACTAACATTAAAATATAGTACGAGCTTCCAGGGCCATCGACCATATACATGGTATTTTATAATATTATTTTACAATTTTTATGCCCTTCAGTACCATTCCCCGGCTTTTCCCAGGAGATTCCCCGCGCCAATTCCCTGCCAGTCCCGGAGACTTCCCTTCACTTTTACGCAACTTTAAATAATATGCAAAACACTTCTGAATGCAGCAACAGTCAACTCTAAATGCAAAGAGAATTAGGAGAAGCGAGAGAAAACCGAAGATCTCCTACATAAGGCAGAATAAAAAATATAAGGGGCGTTCCACGCAAAATTTGCCACCAAAATTTTTTTTTCCTTCTTATATTTTTTTTTTGGTTTATTACTTGAAAATATTTGATACGTATTTTTTTATTTCAATCTGTTACTTGGAATTTTCGAGAAATAATTTTCTAAAGTTTCCCGTTTTTAAAAAAGATACTTTTTTCAACCGCATATACTGAGAAAACTAATGAAGATACAACAATTTGTCCAAGACATGAAACGTGCGCCCTTTCCTTAGGTTTCCAATAAGTAAAACTAAAAAAAAAAAAAAATTTTTTTAATGAAAAAAAATTAAAATTTAACAAAAAATTAAAAAAAATTCAAATTTGGACATAATTTTTTTTTAATTTTTTATTTTTAAAAGGTAGCCTTAAGGCTTGTTTAAATCCTGCGAAAATTTCAGAGTGGAGAAATGAATAGTTTGGGAGTAGTGAATTTTTTAATCACCGCTCGCGTGGTCGGAGCCTTAAAAAGATACGAAATCAGTTAAAATTGATGGGAAATTATAGGAAAAAATGCGCAATTCGCGCTCGCGGTACGCTTCGACCACGCGAGCGGTGATTAAAAAATTCACTACTCCCAAACTATTCATTTCTCCACTCTGAAATTTTCGCAGGATTTAAACAAGCCTTAAGGCTACCTTTTAAAAATAAAAAATTAAAAAAAAATTATGTCCAAATTTGAATTTTTTTTAATTTTTTGTTAAATTTTAATTTTTTTTCATTAAAAAATTTTTTTTTTTTTTTAGTTTTACTTATTGGAAACCTAAGGAAAGGGCGCACGTTTCATGTCTTGGACAAATTGTTGTATCTTCATTAGTTTTCTCAGTATATGCGGTTGAAAAAAGTATCTTTTTTAAAAACGGGAAACTTTAGAAAATTATTTCTCGAAAATTCCAAGTATCAGATTGAAATAAAAAAATACGTATCAAATATTTTCAAGTAATAAACCAAAAAAAAAATATAAGAAGGAAAAAAAATTTTGGTGGCAAATTTTGCGTGGAACGCCCCATAAACATTTTGCCTTTGCCCAAAGCATATGTTTAATAAATATGCTAAAATACTGTTTATGCGAGGGGCCACTGTGCCGCCTCTGCGGACAGAGCTTTCGCTCTCGTCCGCTCTCGCCCTCTTGTGAGCTTACGCTCTCGCGCTCCAGAGTTCGGGATCGGTTTTCGTCGTTCTCCCGTGCTCGCCTAAGCGGCTCTTTTTCTGTAAGCTAGTTTTTAGTTTCATGTATGAATGCGAAGATTAAAGTTGAATTCCCACGACGCCCCCGCTTCTTGTTCGTCTTCTTCTTCTGGTGTGGCTTTGGTTTCCCTTTGGGACTTCTTTTGCTCTGAGACGTGGGAAAAAAATTTCCCCATTCTACCACTCGATCAGCGCGGCTTATTTTGGAGGACTAGATCGCCCCCCTACAAACACTGGTCCTTCGAGCCGGATAAGGATTCTTCTTCTGCCAGTAGTTCCCGGCCTTTGGTTCCCCAAGATAAGTACGAATTTTCGTAATTTTTCTCACTGCCGGTCTTCAGCAGAGCTCCGAACATTCCATTTCGGTCGCACTGCTGCAAGATTATTTTTCCGTGTCAATTCCACCTCCGCGAATTTTCCTGACATAACGGCAGTTGAGAATTTCATTCCTCCTCGTCAATATTCGTCCATTTGTCTCCGCTTCGTTTCTTTTTCGCGCCGCCATATTCCGCGCCGTTTTTGGTCCGTACATCAAAGTGCAAACGGTCGTTGCATATGTACATATATATGTGTGCGCATTCATCCCATACATGCTGACACATATTTATGTACACATATTATTATATGTCGGCGCAATTAAAACTCTGCAAGTGAAAAGTGAAATTGTGTGGTGAAAAAAGAAAGACTAACAATATCGGCCAACGAGTGTGCACTGTGCGGTAATTTTCCCTGTTCGCCGAACAGTCTGCCGTTGTTTCGATATACTTTCTGTGTTCATTCCGGTGCGTGTCTTTTTTTCGCCACATAATTTTACTCTCCTTTTCAAGACAGTCAATTAATACAGTCCACTTCATCGATGCTCTACTGTGCCCTTACATACATATCCATGCATGCCCTTGAATATTTTCTTGAATATTTTCTGCACCGATTCCAGGAAATTTTAAATTAAATCAAATACGAATTTAAATACAAATTAAAAAGAAGAGACATCCGACAATTATTAATAATTATTACTGCAAATCCACACGAGCGGGACCGCGATTGCTTTTTTCATTTTTTTGGACATCCCGCAGCAGCCGAGTTATTGCTGTTGCTGTTTTTTCCGTTGTTGTTCCGTCTCTTTGCACACGCACTGCTTTGCCGACAGCAAGCAGGGAGGCCGTTGCCGAACCAAGCCAAGGGCTTCTCGATATTATTATTCTCGATATTACGTTTAAGAATAATTAATTATTAATTATTAAAAAGGAAAAGAAACAACTATTGCAAATCCACACGGCCGGGACCGCGATTGCTTTTGTCCAAATCTTTGAATTTTCCGCCGCAGCCGAGTTATTGCTGTTGCTGGGTTTTTTGGTGTTCCGTCTTTTGCACACGCACTGCGTTGCCGACGGCAAGCAGTGAGGCTTTGTCAAACCAAGCCAAGGTTTTTTAAGTCCACCTTTCCGGCTTCGCATTATTATTGAAGAGTAAATAATTTTTCCGGTTACTAATTATTAAGGAAATTATCGATCGGAAGGAAATACCGATCGACCCTGTCGCGAACCTAAATTTTCTCCTGTGTCAACGTAAAAAATATTTGAGATCCACGTCTGAGCCACGCTATTTACTTCGACCGAAATATTTATATTTACATTTTTTTTCGATCCCGACCGCAATTTTCCTGCCAATTTTGGCTATTTTTTTCTGCTGATCCGCATAGTGCAATATCCGCCCGCAGCAGCAGTCGGCCGTCAAGAGTGTTTTCTGACCGAATTTTCGTCTGTTTTGGGATTCAAATTATTCCCTGGCAAGGGATTTCTGGATTGTTTTGGGTTTTTTTTTGTCCGCTGTACTAAAAGTACTGCAATATTTCAACCAGCGTGAGCGGCCGTATGCAACCTTGATTCTTATCAGATTCGTATTCTTCTGATCAGCTGAGGATTCTGAGAATGCCCACGGGAGGCGACAAAAAGCCCCGTCTGATCCCATCCATCCGCTTAGACAGGTCGCAATCCGCATCTCCGCGGTCGTCCCAATTAAAGCCAAAGGCTGCCAGTGCCATTCCAAAGGCAAAAAGCGACGAGTCAGTCGACACTGTCCACGATCCCGAGCCAAGGCTTACTCGGTCAGTCGCAAAGATGACACAGAGTGCGTTAGAAGTCGCCCTGAAGAAGTTCACGGCCACGACGGACGGAGTTAGCCAGTTCAAAGCTGACATCCATACTCCGGGCGCCCCTGGCACTGACAGTTTCTCCCCCTACATGTGCCGAGTCCATCTGGACGAAGTCCGGGGCTTATGGGAAGATGTAAAAAAGGACTACAGGAGCTGCTTAGACCTTCTATCCGTGTCCGCTGATGACCCTGCCACTTCAACAGTGCTGAGATCCTAATACAGCTACTGTTACACCGTTTTTTCGAGGTGTGTTGCCCATCTTCAGGAAGTGGTAGAAAAGGCCGCCGTCCAGCCCGCTCAGGCTCCCGCACCCAGCCAACTGCCCGCTTCTACGGGGTGCCGGGTACCGCCAGTGGACACCGAAGTTTTCGCTGGTGATTACCTTCGGTGGCCCACATTCAGAGATTTGTTCACCGCCATTTATATCCGCAACTCGGGGCTCACACCGGTGGAAAAGCTGTTCCACCTGTTGTCGAAGACAAGTGGCGACGCGCACGCCATTGTCTGTAAGGCCCCGCTAACCAATGAAGGTTTCGTCTCAGCGTGGCAAGGCCTGACCGATCGTTTCGAAAATCGGCGGTCTTTGGTCAACAGTCAGTTGAAGATCCTCTTCAATATCCAGACTGTTCCCCAAGAGTCCGGAGCCGCTCTAAAAGAGCTACAAGGCACCATTCAGAGTTGCCTCACTGCCTTACGCATGTCTTCCATTAATGTCGAGGCTTGGGATTGTCTCCTGATATATATGGTTTCGTTGAAGCTTCCCAAGATCACGCTTTCTCTGTGGGAGCAATCAGTCCACAACAAGGCCGAAATTCCAACCTGGGGTGAGATGGACGCATTCCTGACAGAGCGCTATCGGACTCTGGAGGCAATCGACGACATCAGACCTAGCGTTTCGGGGCAAGTTCCGCCAAGACCGTCAACTACGAGCGCTCCACCGCGCAGGCTCAACTCGTATGAGGCCAGGGTGGCTCCAGCGCCCAGGGGGTGTGATCTCTGTTCTAGGGAGAACCATCCCATTCGCATATGTCCACGGTTCCTCGAAATGGACGTGGATGGTCGCTCCGACTACATCAGGAGAAGGCAACTTTGCCTTAACTGTTTTGCCCGAGGGCACCAGCAACAGGACTGCACCAGTTCCCACAGCTGTTTCACATGTCACAGCCGGCATCACACCCTCCTGCACCGCGGTAATCCTTTCGCGACCGCTCCGAGTCCGTCGACGACAGCCAGGCCTCGGCCCGCCCCTACTCCAGGAGGCACTGGTGCCTCAGACGACTCCGCCGATGTGCAAGTATGCTTCGCCACTGGTTCAAGAGCCGTCCTATTGGGCACGGCCCTTATTAACGTGTGCCATCGGGGATGCAATTTCCAAGCGCGAGCGTTGATTGATTCTGGGTCGGAAGCGACCTTCATTACGGAACGGCTGTTCAACCTAGTCAGACTTCCTTTCAAGACTATCCAGGCCCAAGTGTCCGGCCTGAACCAGACCGTTGCCGCCCAGTCGACTAAACTGTGCAATTTCTCCATTCAGTCGCCTTCCAGACCTGGAATCCAAGTAGACATTACAGCTTATGTTCTTACGCAGCTGGCCGGTAACCTGCCGTCGTATCCGATAACACGGGATCTTCTTAAGGACCTCCCTGACGTCCCCCTTGCTGACCCCAAATTCTTCGAGAGCTCCCAGATCGATGTCTTAATAGGAGCAGATATTCTTCCTTCGATCCTCCTCGGCAACTCCAAAACGAACATTTGCGGTTCGCTTCTCGGCCAGGAAACAATTTTCGGGTGGGTGTTGACAGGCCCAATCCACTCGACAGGCCCCCGCAGCGTGGCTGCCTTCTCCACGCGAGTTACATGTCGCCTCGAAGACTCCCTGGATCAGCTCCTCACTAAATTCTGGGAGGTGGAGGAAGTTCCCACTCAGATCGTCTCCGAGGCTGATTCTTTTTGCGAACTGAATTTCGTGAAAACCACCAAAAGGGATTATCGTGGCAAATATGTTGTGACGCTCCCCTTGCGCGACCCCGAGCACGAGGGTTCCGAGCTAGCAGCTTCACGATCCTTCGCTCTAGCTCAATTCCTCCGGAACGAGCAGCGCCTGAAAAGAGATCCTCTCCTCAAAGCCCGGTATGACGCTGTGATCCAAGAGTACCTCGACTTGGGACACATGACCGAGGTTCCTACGACGAGCAGCTCCGCCACATATTACCTTCCGCATCACGCCGTTCTCAAGCCCGAAAGCACGACTACTAAAGTGCGGGTAGTTTTTAATGCCTCTAGCCCTTCCGCAAACGGGACCAGTCTGAATGACATTCTATTCGCGGGCCCAGTCTTACAGTCCGACCTGACTATTCAGATCCTGAAGTGGCGATACTTCAGGTTCGTTTTCAACGCCGACATCGAGATGATGTATCGGCAAATTTGGGTAGACCCCCGGCACACCCCGCTCCAACGCATACTGTTTCGCAACCCCGACGGGGAAATCCGCGACTACGAGTTAAAGACGGTGACCTTCGGGATCAATTATGCCCCATTCCTGGCAATACGCGTCCTGCAACAGCTCGCCAAGGACGAAGAGTTAAGGTATCCGCAGGCGAGTCAAATCATCCGACATTTCATGTACGTCGACGACGTGCTCGCTGGGTCAGACTCAAAGTCGGAGGCGCAGGCAGCTATCCAAGAGCTCGAGGGGGCCCTGGGTTCGGCAGGGTTCCCACTTAGGAAATGGACGTCCAATAGCAAGGCGATTTTGGCAAATATCCAGCCTGACCATCTCCTTCGGGCTGATTTCCTTGAAATCGACGCAGAAAGCACGGCCAAGACTCTCGGCAAACGTTGGAAGGCTACGTCTGATGAGTTCTTCTTCATTCCGCCAGAATTGACCCTGGGATCATCGTTCTCGAAGCGTCAGGTCCTTTCCCAAATTGCCAAGTTGTTCGATCCAGCCGGCTGGCTAGCCCCCTTCATTGTCCGTGCGAAAATGTTCATGCAGGACATTTGGCTCCAGGATCTGGGTTGGGACGATGTCCTCCCTCAAGACTTCTGCGAAAGATGGGTTGACTTCCTGAAAAGTTACTTAGCGCTCGATCAGATCCGCATTCCCCGCTCGGTCGCGTTCCGACCACACTTAAAGGTGGAGCATCACGGCTTCTGCGACGCTTCGCAAAAGGCTTATGGCGCCGCCATTTACGTTCGAGTTGAGGTGGGGTCCACGGTAGCGGTGAACTTGCTAACGGCAAAAACGCGGGTGGCCCCAGTCAAGACGGTTTCACTCCCGAGGCTGGAGTTGTGCGGAGCCGTCCTGTTATCCGAGATGGCCAACGCCATTCTTCCGAAGATGCCCGGGCCTGCGTCCGCTCTCCATTGTTGGACGGACTCGACCCTTGTTCTCGCCTGGTTGCATAAGCCGGCATGCCACTGGACAACATTCGTGGCAAATAGGGTGACGAAGATCACTCAATGCACGGAAGTGGAAAAATGGGCACATGTCCGGTCCGAGCATAATCCGGCAGATCTCGCTAGCCGGGGAGTAGGGCTGCAAGACCTCGCGGACAGTCAGTTGTGGTGGCATGGTCCTGCATGGCTGCAAGGGCCGCGTTCTGAGTGGCCCAGTCAAGGCAATGACTCCCCCGAGACTGAACTCGAGAAGCGAGCGGTTAAGGTCCACGTTGTGAAGGCCCCGCCGGAAGATATTCTTCAGCGTTTTTCCACCTTCGACAAGGCGTTGCGAGTCCTTGCTTATGTTCGGCGCTTCATCCAGCGCTCGCGAGAGGCCACGACTTCGTTTGAAGACCACTTGACTTCTTCTGAGATTGCGTCGGCCGAACGTCTCCTAATTTCCGTCACGCAACGCCAGCATTTCATCCAGGAGATCGGCTGTTTAAGCCAAAAGCGTCCACTGCCAGCAGGCAGTCCGATTCAAAACTTGAACCCGTTTCTGGATTCTCAAGGGCTCATAAGAGCTTCCGGCCGGGTTACAGCCTCTGAACACCTCCAATATGACGAACGGCATCCGGTAATCCTTCCATACAACTGCCATCTGTCTCGTCTCCTCGTCCATTTTACTCATCGCATAACGCTGCACGGCGGCAACCAGTTGATGATCCGTCTGATCCGTTCCAAATTTTGGATTCCGAAGGTGAGGAATTTGGTCAAGTCCGTGATCTATTCGTGCAAGGTATGCGACATCCACAAGAAGAAGTTGCAAACGCAACTCATGGGAGAGCTACCCAAGGAACGGGCGTCTTTCTCGCGTCCCTTCACACACACCGGCATGGACTATGCGGGACCCTTTGACATCAAGAACTATACGATACGAGCCTGCCTCATTACAAAAGGGTATGTGTTGGTATTCGTGTGCTTCTCCACCAAGGCCATCCATTTAGAGCCGACCTCCGACCTCACGACTGAAAAATTTCTCGCCGCTTTCGCCCGTTTCGTGTCCCGAAGGGGATGCCCCCGTCAAGTGCAGTCGGACAATGGAAAGACCTTCGTGGGTGCGGCTAGCCTACTCTCCCGCGATTTCCTCCAGGCTCTCAAGGGGGCTGTGACGAGTGCCTATAGTCACCAGCAGCTGCTTTGGGATTTCATCGCTCCGGGAGCCCCCCACATGGGAGGCTTGTGGGAGGCGGGCGTCAAAAGTTTCAAGACCTTGTTCTACAAGTCTACTGCCACGCGGAAGTACACTTTCGAAGAGCTGTCTACGCTCCTGGCTAGGATCGAAGCGTGCTTGAATTCGCGTCCGCTCGCGCCAATGTCCGAAGACCCCGCTGACTTATTAGCCCTTACTCCTGGGCACTTCTTGGTGGGAGGCCCTCTCCTGGCGATAGTGGAACCTGAGATCAAGGGGGACACCACGACCATTATAAACCGCTGGCAACATCTGAAGGCTCTCCATCAGCAATTTCGTCTGCGATGGAAGGAAGAGTACCTGAAGGAACTCCATAAGCGAAATAAGTGGCGAGCCCCCACACGAGATCTCAAGGTCGGAGATATGGTGGTTGTCAAGGAGGACAACCTTCCGTCCAATGAGTGGCGATTAGGCCGAGTTGACGCAGTGTTTCCAGGATCCGATGGCCATGTCCGGGTGGTCGATATCCGCACTGCGCGAGGGCTCATCAAGCGTCCCATCGCCAAGGTCGTGCTTCTGCCGATGGAAGCACCGGCTTGCGCGCAATCCCCGGTCATCCGTCCAGTCCAATGTTCCACGTCACCGTGCTGTTTTGTAGTTGTCCAATTCGTAATATTTTACCAGTACTGATTGCCACGTTTTTTCTCCTATTCCGCTAGACATATCAAGCACGATGTCTCCACGTCCACGCAGCGCCAACGCATTGGAAAGCAGATGTAGTCGAAGTACCAACTCCTACCGATGCCGAGTCTGCACTGGGATTCATCCGTTACGGAAGTGCCGCCGGTTTCTGCGCTTGAGTGCCGAGAAGCGGCTACGGGCAGTCCTCGCCAACCGGTACTGCCCCAGTTGCTTGGCGCACGAGCATTCCGAAGGAGCGTGCCGGCGAGGGGACTGTTGCAAAACGTGCGGCCAGGATCATCACACGTTGCTGCACCTTTTCGAGCAACCGGTGACTGCGCGCCAGCCGCGTCAGGAGGCTCGCCGATCGCCGAATCACTCCCCACGGAACTCTTCGGCTGCTCGTCGCCGGTCGTCTGTTACTCCACGGCGTTCCCCAGCCGTGCGTCGGCCCTCATCCGCCACTCCACGGCGTGCCCCAGCTATCCCTCGGCCCTCCTCCGCCGCTCCGCGGCGTTCGTTAGCCGCTCGCCCGCATTCGTCCGCCGCTCCTCGGTCCTCGACCATCACACCACAGCGTGCTTCGAGGGCTCATCAGCAGCCGTCCGTCGCGCATGGGCAGTTTTCCGCCACCCGTCCGAAGAGCCCGCAGAGCGAGGCCACCGCTCCTTCACTGTCGTCGCTGTTGCAGCGGCACAGCGTGAACCTGCTACCGACTGCGCTGGTACGGATCCATACCGCGACGCAGGTCTTCGATACGGCGGTACTCATCGACCCGTGCACACCCACGAGCTGCATCGACGCGTCGCTGAGGACCGCTTTCCGACTGCCAACGACTCGAGTTGGGGATGAGCAGGTGTGTGCGGCCACCGTGGGCTCCAGACAAGACAGGAGTGTCCGGTTCGAGGTCGTATTCAAAGTCGAACCCCATGTGCGCATTCGCACTCCAGTCCGGGAGCTGAGCGAGACGGTGCGGGCCCACTTCCGGGACGTTACCCTGGCTGATGAGCGGTTTTACCTACCCGCGACCATCTCCGTGGTCCTAGGCGCGGATATGTATCCGCGTGTGATGCAATCTGGCTTCATGAAGATCCAGGAAGGACTACCAGTGGCCCAGAGCACGGTTTTCGGATGGGTCGTGTCCGGAGCCTGCCACCAGCCGTAGCAAGACCTATGTTGCAACCCGGGTGCTTGCAAGGGGGGGCGGAATGTTTATGCGAGGGGCCACTGTGCCGCCTCTGCGGACAGAGCTTTCGCTCTCGTCCGCTCTCGCCCTCTTGTGAGCTTGTTTTTCGATCATGCCGCGTGGAAAACCCGGGGACGTGGAATTTTGGTACTGCAGGGTTATTTCACTCCACACACATCAATACCAACACACATTTTCTCATTAGTCTCAATTCCTGGTTCCCATTTTTAACGGGAATATATATCCCGCTCCCTCCCGCGACCAGACTACGTTCGACAGAAACACGCTTCCAAGAGGTAGAGAATGCGTTTCCGAAGAATATGCGAAACGAAATAAGGAAACACAAAATAACATAAAAGGTCGTTATATTTGAAATTAAAAATAAATCTGCGACATATGCATGAAAGTGTCGTTGTTTTTCATTTCTAAGCTGCTGAAGGGTGTGATTCCACCATGGGACTTTGGTTTTATGTTTTTTGTCTGAGGGATGCTACAGTTGGCGGCCGCTCGTATGCATTTGATTACCCGGGCAACTTGATGGTTCAAGCATCCCGTTTCCCAGTTTGCTGCAGGAATCTCTAATTCCCGTTCGAAAATATAAAGAGGAGGAGTGTAATCTTGACTAAATCCCAAAGAGAGGCTTATTGATATAGGGAAGTGGTCACTCCCGTGAAGATTATTTAGGGTAGCCCAGCTACAACGGTGAGCTATTTGTGGGGATATCATTAAGATGTCAACATGGGTGAAAGTATTGTGTGTGGATAGGTAGGTTGCTGTGCCGTTGTTAAGTTTTATCAAGCTTCTTTCCGCGATGGCGCGTTCCAAGATCTTTCCACGAGAGTTAGATTGGGGAGATCCCCACAGAGGTCTCCACGAATTGAAGTCCCCTACCATTATAATGGGGTCATGGATCTGATTGTGCATGTCATTAATTTCCCTAATAGTGAACCCTTGGGAGGTTGGAATTATGTATTTATAATGGTTGTGACGCGTACCGCGCACAATTAAAGAATATTCAAATTCGAACGATGCGCGCGCGCGCGCTCAAACAAACCAAGGGTCACTCTAGACCCAAGATTCGGCTACACTAAGTCGGGCAAATCCCGAACACCGGCCACACTAATTCGGGCAAACCCACAGCCCGAGCGGGCACACTAAAACCAGCCAAGCGCTATATAAAGCGGGCCGCTGGCCTCAGATTGATCATTTGGTGGTCGGAGTCGACCAAGGTGGAAGTCACCAGCGAGCAGCAAGCAAGCAGCAACTCAGGATTTGGAAGCAGCGGTAACAAGGAGTAAGACTTTAACCACACTAAGTATCGGTTGACGGCTTCGTCCTATTTCTCAATACTAAGTCTATTTCTCTCATACCTCGCTGACGGTTTCGTCCTGCAGACGGTTTCGTCCTATTGCTCTCATATCTCGCTGACGGTTTCGTCCTGCAGACGGTTTCGTCCTATTTCTCATACCTCGCTGACGGTTTCGTCCTGCAGACGGTTTCGTCCTATTTCTCTCATACCTCGCTGACGGTTTCGTCCTATTTCTCATACCTCGCTGACGGTTTCGTCCTATTTCTCTCATACCTCGCTGACGGTTTCGTCCTGCAGACGGTTTCGTCCTACTTCTCTTACGCCTCGCTGACGGTTTCGTCCTGCCGACGGTTTCGTCCTATTTCTCATACCTCGCTGACGGTTTCGTCCTGCAGACGGTTTCGTCCTACTTCTCTTACGACTCGCTGACGGTTTCGTCCTGCTGACGGTTTCGTCCTATTTCTCTCATACCTCGCTGACGGTTTCGTCCTGCAGACGGTTTTTGTCCTATTTCTCTCATACCTCGCTGACGGTTTCGTCCTGCTGACGGTTTCGTCCTACTTCTCTTACGCCTCGCTGACGGTTTCGTCCTGCCGACGGTTTCGTCCTATTTCTCATACGCTGACGGTTTCGTCCTGCAGACGGTTTCGTCCTACTTCTCTTACGACTCGCTGACGGTTTCGTCCTGCTGACGGTTTCGTCCTAATTTTCTCAACACTAAGTATCTCGCGGACGGTTTCGTCCTATTTTCTCAATACTAAATATCTCGCTGACGGTTTCGTCCTGCTGACGGTTTCGTCCTACTTCATTAATACTACGTGTCCTTATTGACGATCTCGTCTTACTTGATCAACACTACGTATTTCCGAGGACAAGGGGCGCGCCGCTGGATCACCAGTCATCCCACCCGGACGGCAGGGAGCTACACCCACGGACCCCGGACACGAGGCACCTTCCCGCAGGACACGGACGCTCGTCGATAGTCGCCGGGCCGATCGACACCCCGTCTACGGAACCAGTTACATTACTCTGTCAAGAAAATCAATAAACTTAGTATATTTTAAGCCTAGTTGAGGTTAAAACCGGCGTTATTACTGGGACTCGGGTCGGAAATTCCTTTTCTAGCACCACTTTCCTGAACCAAAAAAATGTCCTGGATGACCCTGGCCAGCCCTGACTACCCGAGGCTTGACTGAACGTCACAGGTGGCGCTCGAACAGGTTTAAGTGGTGTTTAGAGGAAACCGACGCCGAGAAGTGATGACGAATTTGATTTATGTAACGACAAAGAGGATGAAGGAAGACAGGAAGTAGGAAAACGTCGACCGAAGGAAACGGTCAGAGGAAAATCGTTTGGAGAGAGACTGGATACGAAACGAAGATGGAGCGGAAGATAACCATCCAAGATCTCGATCGGATACGAAGCTGGGGAATGCGGTATGATGGGACAACCAATCCTCTGGAATTCATACAGAATATGGAGAATTGGGCGACCGGATTCGGCATTCAGCACGACGAATTGGTGCGAACGATACCATTCGTGTTAGTAGACGCCGCGATTGATTGGTGGACCTGCACACCAAGCCAAATAAACAATTGGGCGATGCTGACAGAAGAGATGATGGAGTACTTCTGGCCAAGAAAGTTCCAGGAGCAACTCAAGGAGCAAGTTGTGCAGCGTAGACAAGGAGAAGCGGAATCTACGAGAGCATACGCAATGAATCTCATGAACTTGATGAGGTTTGCAGGGTATACGGACAAGGAAAAACTGGACCGGATATACTATAATTGCAAGAGCGAAATAAAGCTATTTACACGAAGAACAGGGTTTAAAACACTGCCGGAGTTCTTAAAAATATCAGAAGTGGTCGAGATGATTGAATCAGGGAGTCTCGCACACACACAGCACACACTCAACCCAGAGGTCTGCGTGGGAACCGACGGTACGGGGCAGAATACAGCCACCAAAACCGTCGGGTGCTGTGAAACGGCGGCGAACCAACCGGAGCAGTCATGCCAGGTTGTGCCAGATCCATGGAGCACTCTAGACGGTAAAGAGACCAAGGAGTACATGGGGTCAGCCGTAGGGAAAGAGGCTTTGCAGGAGGCCGACGTAGAGGAAAAGGAAGAGGTTGCCGCAGAACCGGCGGACGAGGTGGAGAGGAGCGCAGAGAAACGTGGAGAAGAAGTTGCCGCAGAACAGGCGTACGAGGCGGAGAGGAGCGCAGAGGAAAGTGGAGAAGACGAGGAGCGTGGAATCGAATATGGGGAGCACAGGAGTGAGGAGCGGAAGACGACAGGAAGGAAGAAGAAGAACAAAGAGCGAGCAGGAGAAGGCAAGATGACGGATATCGTCCAACAGGGCCGGAGCGGGGCGGCCAACCCCCCAACGAAAGTCACTGGCGGAGCAAGCCCGATGGGGGGAAAGCCGCGACGGGAAGGCCCAACCGCAGACGGAACCGTCCGAATGGGCCGGACCAGAAGAGGTCACCTCCCTAGGACTGGCGGAGGACAGCAGCGACGGAACCGGGAGCCGGGAAATCAACGAGTAAGGACACAGTGGCGGCCACCATATGGCGCCACTATCGAAAGGAGGGGGGAGTGTGACGCGTACCGCGCACAATTAAAGAATATTCAAATTCGAACGAGGCGCGCGCGCGCGCCCAAACAAACCAAGGGTCACTCTAGACCGAAGATCCGGCTACACTAAGTCGGGCAAATCCCGAACACCGGCCACACTAATTCGGGCAAACCCACAGCCCGAGCGGGCACACTAAAATCAGCCAAGCGCTATATAAAGCGGGCCGCTGGCCTCAGATTGATCATTTGGTGGTCGGAGTCGACCAAGGTGGAAGTCACCAGCGAGCAGCAAGCAAGCAGCAACTCAGGATTTGGAAGCAGCGGTAACAAGGAGTAAGACTTTAACCACACTAAGTATCGGTTGACGGCTTCGTCCTATTTCTCAATACTAAGTCTATTTCTCTCATACCTCGCTGACGGTTTCGTCCTGCAGACGGTTTCGTCCTATTTCTCGTCCTACTTCATTAATACTACGTGTCCTTATTGACGATCTCGTCTTATTTGATCAACACTACGTATTTCCGAAGACAAGGGGCGCGCCGCTGGATCACCAGTCATCCCACCCGGACGGCAGGGAGCTACACCCACGGACCCCGGACACGAGGCACCTTCCCGCAGGACACGGACGCTCGTCGATAGTCGCCAGGCCGATCGACACCCCGTCTACGGAACCAGTAACATTACTCTGTCAAGAAAATCAATAAACTTAGTATATTTTAAGCCTAGTTGAGGTTAAAACCGGCGTTATTACTGGGACTCGGGTCGGAAATTCCTTTTCTAGCACCACTTTCCTGAACCAAATAAATGTCCTGGATGACCCTGGCCAGCCCTGACTACCCGAGGCTTGACTGAACGTCACATGGTATATATACTACCAAGGTTCTGCTGTAAGGCGGAACAGAGAATGTTCGAGTTGATAATAGTGTGGCTATGGGGGATGTGTCGTTTTATGAGCACACCGGCGCCTTGCTTGGCCGACGCATATTGTGGCAGGTTGTAGAAGTAGCCAGTGTATGCCTTTGGGCAGATAAATCTTCAAACTGTGTGGTAAGTGAGTTTCTTGTAGACAAATCACATCTGGCGAGTGGTCTCTTATCAGAAGAGTAAGCTCGTTAATATTATTGAAAATACCATTTATATTCCATTGTAAAATCTTGATGGACATTGTAAGTATAAAGGAATGTGGTTTTTAGTTTGTAAGGGGATATCAATGGTAAAGATTCTGACTATGAGTCAAGATCTTCCATTGAAGTATCCGAGTCTTCAGTAGATCGAAGAAGTTCTTGTGCTTCTAATAAGACAGCACGAGTTTTTTCGCTAAGTGATTGGGTTTTTCGTAAATCGGTTCTGCTATATATGAGGTTGATGGTGAAGTGGTTAATGGCTGGGCTGCCTGCCTGATCGGAGTACTGGCCGAATTGCCAAGCGAAACGCCGACCGAATTGGCGAGCACGTTACCGTGTGCTTGAGGAGCTGCCTGCTTATCGCACCTTGTGTTTGTTTTTGAGTTTTCTGTTGTTGTTGTTTGTTGGGATGCTGCTGTTGCAGCATAAGAGGTTGAAGAGTTGATAAGAAGTTTGGGTTGTTGTTGTTTTTGAATAATGCGAGCTTCTCGCATACTGCATTTTTCGTTGTTTTTATTCTGAGGAGCTCCCTCTGGTTATGGTATTGTGGGCATTGAGAAGAGGAGGCCGGATGATCACCGTTACAGTTTGCGCAGAAAGTACGAGAGCAGGGCTGGGGGAGGTGAGGAGTAAGGTTACATGTCACGCATGTGGCGGGGTTCTTGCAATGTTTTGCTGTGTGCCCTAAAAGTTGGCATGTTTTGCACCTCATTGGGTTGGATATGTATTCCCTAACCATGACGGAATGCCATGAAACGTCCAGCTTACTGGGTAAACTATAAAGATCAAAAGTGATCAGTATAACTCCTGTGGGTTTAGAGATGCCGTCTACTCTTCTGGAAAACTTAAACACAGAGTGTACATTTTGAGATTTAAGCTCTTCAATAATCTCTTCGTCTGGGATGTTGATGAGGTACGGCGCATATATTGTGCCTTTCACAAAATTAAGGGAGTCATGAAATTTGCCTTCTCGAAGAGTCAAAATAGAGATTATCTCATTGATAATCACCTTCAGAGCACGGTGCTCTGCGAAGCAAGAAAAATCAGTTAGAGACTTTACTGAGTTTTTGGCGGCAATAATTAAAAATCTCGGGTTTTGTTGGGAGGTTTCTGGGAGTACAGGGAATTCCTCGGAGAACTAAACGTATGGGAGTTTTGGGGCTCACGCTAAGGCTTCCAAAGCGATTGTCCCCAAAATTGGGAGGCCCAGGGGCCATGGTAACGACTTCGTTTAGATTAACTGGGAAGTATGACACTGGTATGCGTGCGCGATTAAGACGTAGGGGCAGAAAAGAATTGGAAAAAGACCACAGACCGTAGGAAACACTGACGTCCGCACTCGAAGAGAGATAGTCGGTGACTGATGCCTATTTTATTTACGGAAGGTGTGCTGCCCAGCTCATGGAACAGATCGAGAGGATCGCTTCTGAAACAGCTCAAATCCAACCCGATCCACCCCAAGTTTCCTATCCGTCTGGCTGTCAGCTTCCTCCGGCGAAAGTCTTCTCGGGCGATTATATTCGCTGGCCGACTTTCAGAGACCTTTTCACAGCGGTCTATATAGACAATCCTGCGCTGACCCCTGTTGAAAAGTTGTTCTATCTAAATGCCAAGACTAGTGGTGAAGCTCATTCCATAGTTTCCAAGTCGCCACTCACCAACGATGGGTTCCGCTCAGCCTGGAAAAACTTATCTGAGCGTTTCGAAAACAAACGAGCGCTGGTGAACAGCCAACTGAAGAAGATATTAAACATGCAGTCCATCTCACGAGAATCTTCGGCAGCCTTGAAAGAGCTGCAAAATACTATCCAAAGCTGCCTCACATCCCTTAATTTATCCGGCCTTCCTACGGATAATTGGGATTGTCTCCTGGTCTATTTGTATTCCACGAAGCTTCCAAAGCTGACGCTCTCATTATGGGAGCAGTCCTTAACAAATAAATCCGAAATTCCTTCGTGGCAAGAACTGGATTCTTTCCTGACTGAGCGCCATAGAACTCTGGAGACTATAGATTCTATTCAACCTCCTAAGTTGCGCCTCCATCCGTCCGAACCGACACCCTCCGACGTACCACCACGACTACTAAAATCTTTCAGTACGAGGATCATTCAAAAATCTCAACGATGCGACTTATGTTCCAAAGAAAACCATCCAGTGTGAAAATGTCCACGCTTCCTCCAGATGACGACAGAGGATCGTACATCTAATGTTCACGCCAAGGTCGTTTATTTTCCGGAGGGAGTGTGATACTTTCGTGCATATAGAGCTTCCAATCCGCTCTCCCAAGCTAGTTTTAGACTTAATGTATTTTAGTACTAATTTACCTTCGAATCAATAAAGACTTCAAACGCACGTCGCGTAATACCCTGCAAGTTCTTGTTTTATTTATCGAGTGTACAGGTTGAAGCCATCCCCCTCCGAACAAAAAGTTTACAAAAGACCTAAAGTTCTAAAGACCGCCGTGATGGCTTGGAGTTCAAACTGAAAATGAATCCTGAGTCTGAAGGATTCTGAGTTTAGAGCCTATAGACTCATTCACCTAAGTTTGCACCATTTTGACCTGGTTTTTGCTGGCCATGTGCATGGATATGGAATTAACTATTTTATCTTGGGTGGTGGCTAAATGGGTAAACCTTTTTAATCTTTACCCCAATCCTGAGTGTAGGATCCAGAAGGGATCGAAATTGTAGATTTGTTTTTGGGTTGAAGTAGAAGGAACAATTTTGTGAGTGACGCCTTATTCTTAAGTGATGACACATACTTATCATTATGGAGTTATGAATAGAAGGAGGCATTACTTTCCCTCCTTACGGTCAGACTTTTTATCAGGAAAAATGCAGAAGCTTTTCCCACACCACCTTATGTAATATTAGGCTTTTCTAAGCTGAGCACCTGCATTTTAATTCATGCCGTTCCGGCTTGCGAACGTTAAGGAAAATGCAAGTGCTATATGTAAAAGACTTCATGCCTATTTTGGGATGGGGTAAACGCAGTTTATGACTTTCTCAACCTCCCGGCGTTTATATAGTAGTTTGGGATAGCTGATGAGCCCGTCCTTTCGTGCACACACAAGTGACAATTTTTTATCACCGGTAAAAATCTCGACTGACGTTGACACTTTCATCTCTGAGGCCATACAAGAAATTTTTGTTCATTGTTCGGCCCGGTCTACATAGAAATCTCAAAAAAATTATTCACGCCAAATTACAAGAAATAAATTTAGCGCTGTACTGCTCTGCTGCTCGCCGCTCTCTTTTCTATGAGCTTAGGGCCTGTGAAGCTCGATCGATGAAGATATGCGCTGCCTTGGGGAGCCTCGTTGCCCTTTAATGGGAGGCGTCGTGTGTCCGCTAATTCGGGCCAAATAAATGGGTTGTGGGCCACCGAATTTTGCGGGGAAAAACCAACGTATAATTTGCGTAAATGCATTCTCAAATTATTTTTCAACAAACACTGATATATTTTATTATTTAATCAAGTGCTGAGAAAACTTTAAAGCTTATGCTTCTAGAGTACGTCCGCCGCGATCGCTGGTCAGATGGAAAAGAATGGACCAAGCTTCGGGCGGATATAGGCAAGTTCGGGGCGGAAATTTGCAGCTCGTGTTTAGCCCTTTCCATTATCGAGAGAAAGTATGCCACATGCAATTCAGAAAACACATATGATCGTTTCCTAATTTCGTTTTAGGGTCGGCTTTTGGGCTAAGGGTGACAGTCGGTGTCATGGTATGTCGTTAGGCGGCTTCCCTGGTTTTGGTAGTAGGACCAATTTCTGCGCTTTCCACCACGCTAGAAAATTCCTTTTCTGAGGCACCTCCTGAAAAACTCTACAAAGAAGGCTTGGCAAAAGGACTGCTTGTCCTGTCAATACTCTTCTCATCGTGTGAAGCGCTCTGTCGAGGTCAGCGGTATCGCACAGAAACAGAAAACATTTTTTTCATATTTTACCAAATAAGTAGGTAGTGAAACCGCTAATACTCTCACCGTCTCTCCAGGTGGTAGCTCGAGCATCACCTCAACCAAGTCCCTTCTCGCTGCGGCCATCACCTGATTCTACCAGAACACGGGTTCCATGTGGCGTTAGCTAGCAATGTTGTATTGTGGCGTTAGCTAGCACTGTTGTATTGTATAGCAGAGACCGCCATCTGTTCTACGTTGCCTGTAGCTGTCCAGCCTCTGCATACTCGCCACGAAAGACTGAGTGTCAAGCGAGCCTACTCTGTATCCATTGTCTTCCACAGTGCCAGTAATTGAAAACAATTTTCTCTCTCTCTCTGAGACGTGGCCATTTTGAATTATTTGAGAATTTCTTAATTCAATTTATGCAAATCGGATGATTATATTATACTGTAGGTGCCATACAAACGATCGGTTGTTATAATTTAATTTTTGACTTAAAGCATAAGAGTTAAGGGGTTATATACCTTTTTTAGCGGAAAAATTGAGCAAACTTTGGATTTTTTTTAAAATATGTAGCAGTAATTTTATTACAAAAATGTTAATATATATTGATTGTTCATCTTTTGAAGAAAAAAAGAAACTATTGGTCTTGAAAAAATATAAATAAATAACGGAGTTATGGCGATTCTACCAAAACCATTTTTTTTTTTAGAGGGTCGCGGTGACTACGATTGAAGGTCAGGAGGTCAACAAAAATCAAAAAACAGAAAAAATTTCATTAGTATAAAGTTGTATCTTGTTCGTGAACGATTCCTTTTTGGAATATCTCGTTTTTTCTGTAAACAGTAACGATTTAAAAAAAAAATGCCTTTTTTTGCTCTAAAAATTTTATTCAAAAATTCTGATCTTAAAAACAAAAATTTTTTCTTGAAAAGTCGATCGTTCACGAACTGCGCACATTCATTACGAACAATTTAAAAAAAAAATTAAGCAGATCGATTAAATGGTTCTTGCGGAATCGTAGTCACCGCAAAGGCACTTTTTTAAAAAAACGATTTCGAGATAATCGCATTTAAAGTTCGAGGTTGAGTGTGTTTTGTGTGACAACCGCGGCACAAAAAACTGTTTTCCTATGGAACTATTGTTCGGATCTTTATGAAAATTTGGGAAAATGTTCTTTATGAATTGTACTTTAGGATTCAGCAAAAAAAATTTTCGATTTTTTGAAAAAAAAAAGTATATAACCCCTTAAGTGCTTCGGATAACGTAGACACATTTGCTATTTGACCATACTTATTGTATTTTTATTTAGTTCCTAGAGGCTCAAAACTAAAAAAGTGGATATCACAAGAAATCGACGGATATATTTTCATTTGGTATCATTCTGAGCCAACGGAAATACCTTGGGAACTATCTTCATCTATGGAAGGATTGCAAGAAAACTTTGTTTACCATGGGCAAAATCAATTCTATATTAATTGCCATATTCAAGAAATACCGGAGAATGGAGCTGATTTGGCGCATTTTGACGCAATTCACAAAAAAAACTTTTTGGCTGACTTTTTGTCACACAAAAATATTTCCGCAGAACGTTTTGGACATCATCATTGGACGGCAAGGTAATATTCATTTTCACCCTTGAAAGTAAGTTATTATTTCAGAATCACAGTTTTATTCTTTAAAGTTTGGTTTTTTTTTAGTCTTGATGTATGTCAACTATTTATTAAATTTTGTATTATAAATTCATAAGCTCTGGAATATCCTTTTTTTCAAAGGACTTAAAAATACACTGATAAAAAAAAGAAGGATTTTGGTCATTAAATCGCGACCATTTGTTAACAAAAGTAGAGCAAGCATATTTTGATCTTCTTTTAAGATTTTTGCTCATGATTAAAGAATTTTTCGATTTTAAGTTCAAGATTTTAAAAATCTTATTTCAACCCATAAAAGAGTTCGAAATAAGAATCATACACGTTTTTAATTGAAACCGAAAAATCTTAAAAGTTACCAAAATGTATGTAAATCAAGACCAAACAAAATCTAAAAACCATTCCCACAATTAACTATCATAAGTAGACCTCGGAATTTGCATATTTGCATATTTTTAAGGGATTAAGATATTTAAATTCCGATAACACCAAAATTTTTTTCGATGAAAAAAACCGTAAAGAGGATATGCATATTTTTTTTTTATGTGCATATTTGCATAAAACACATATGCATAAGATATGCAAAATATTCAAAATATATGCAAAATATGCCTATGATAAAGTCATCTCAAAATACATAGTAAAAGCGATTTTTGAGATGGTAAACAAATTGAAATTTATTTAAAATAATTTTGATTACAATAAATAATCAGTATCTTCTCCAAATTACAGCTAGTAAGGCATTGTCGCTTATCTCCGGATATGTATCATTTTATAAGCCGAAAAGCTTCTTTCTACATCACACGATGTAGTGGGAGCGTATTTGAATTTTATATTTTGATTTTTTACGTGTCCAAGCTCGGACACATCGCCATCACAATTTAAAATATTATTAATTTTTGAAATAAGTATGTCGTCTTTGATTCCCCTCTGATATTGAATAACAAATTTAAAATAAAATAAAATTATTATTTTTATTTAAAACGAAGACAATTTTTAAAGCTTACCTTCTTCTCTTCCAATTTAAAAGTTTCTCGCGGAAGTGCACTTGTGGTCCCAAAGGAGGAATAGTCTTATTAATTATAACGGTTTTTGTGTTTTACTTTCGCTCTTAAATACAAAACAGACATTTTATATTATATATTTGGGCTTATGTTTTCCATGCAGACAACCACAGCGCCACATCGGTTCAAAAACCAGCCGTATCAAACAGTTATACCAAGTCATTTCATGCGTTTCTGCACCGCCAAAAATGTGTATTTAATTTAATTTATAGTTTCCCTTCAGTACAAAAATTCAACTTCCACGGGTCACCACGCGGTATGCTCAAAAAACAAAAATAAAAGCATGGGCTCCGTTTAGCGAAGTTTGAAACGAAGTAGGCGCAACAAAAATCTACCTGCGCACAATGGCGCAAACGATAGAGACTTTTTGATGACAACGGATCGTAAAATGTTATTGCATTCGACAGGTAATAGTTCAAAAGGGTTGAATCCAAAAAATTATCCAAATCGGTTTATTATTTTAGAAGTTACACGTGTTCAAAGTTGAACCTCTTTTGGGTTGCAAAAAAAGCATGTCGTTTTTTAGAAAAATTCAGACTTTGCGGTCGATTTTTAGGTAAAATATTCAACCGACCGGCATGGTTATGGTCTCTATCGAAAGGGTCATCAAATTTCGGTTAAACCAAGGTAGAATAAAATTATAATAGTTTTTGCACGTGCAGGCATACCTGTTTTACCGAAGTACTAATTTTCACCTATTTTTCAACTTTGATGGAATGTCAAAAATGAGACTACACGAGATGATGGGTTTGGCGTATGAGGTGTTGTTCTTGAATATGTCCTTTATCATATTCAAAAGAGATCGGCTGCCCCAAACTGCAACCCCGAATTTCCGAAGCAAAAGATACTTTCAACTCAGCGTAAAAAACGCACGGCTTCATACAAATTCTGCTACAAGCAGGCATACAATTTTTCCTGTTTTGGCGGCTTGTTTTTCAATTCCTGACTTTGTAAGGATACTTAATGATTTGAAATAAATTTATAATGATTAATTATACTTCAACAATATTAAATAATGTAAAATTAAATGATTATTTTGAACAAAAAGTGCATAAAAAATAGAAAATTGGTCAAAAAGTAAAATTACAAAAAAAAAACATTTTGTTTTTCTTTAAAATTTATTTATTTTGGTTTTAAAAAATTAAATATACACCATATTAGTATTTTAAGATAAAACAAATGAAAAGTATTGTTCGAAATTGGATAAAAACTGAAAAAACTGCCTCAAAAAACATTAATTTTCGAGTATAAAATCTACTATTAATCACACCATATAGTATGACCACTCAATCGAAAGGTACTAAAACTACCTTTCATTTAAAAAAAAATTATGAAAATATCTCATTTGGTTCAAGAGTTATGATTTTTGCAACCCAAAACTATCTAATGCGCCACTGTGCTGCGTTTGACTACTGCCGAATCGGCAGTGCCTATCTCAAATGAAGTTCGGACTGCATATTTGTTTTTGTTTTTGAAGTGACTCGGAGCAGCGCACAGTGGTTGATTTCATATTCCAAAAATAAAAAAAAATATTTTGAAATTGGTCAAACTTTGTCTTAAAAATACTTCTTCAACTGTAATTTCAGTTTTTGTCTCTCTCGTTCGTACGCGCTACAAATTGAGAGAGAAAACAGACAAAAAAATGGTCGCGGAAGTGAACGCAGTGTAAAAATTAGCTTTGACAAGAAAATTAAATGTTGATATTAAATCGTGTCGGATTAACGTCAATTAAAACAAGAAAGGAAGCTAACTTCGGCATGCCGAAGTTTAAATACCCTTGCAGTAAGTAAAAGAAGAAGAAGAAATATGTTCAGACTTTCCGCTTTCTCGGAATGTTGCTAGCAAAAAATGTTGCTAGCGAAAAATGTTGCTAACGAAATATGTTGCGAAAAAATTAAATGAATTGATATATATATTCCTATGGCAGCTATATGATATAGTGGTCCGATTTGAATAAAATTAAAATCGAAATTCTGGAATAATACAAAATGGGCATGTATCAAATTATATGAAAATATATTAAAAATTGGCAAAGTAAAAATTTTTTTTCTGAAAAATTTCCGATCGTTCCTATGGCAGCTATATGATATAGTGGTCCGATTTGAATAAAATTAAAATCGAAATTCTGGAATAATACAAAATGGGCATGTATCAAATTATATGAAAATATATTGAAAATTGGCAAAGTAAAAATTTTTTTTCTGAAAAATTTCCGATCGTTCCTATGGCAGCTATATGATATAGTCGTCCGATCCGGCCCGTTCCGACATATATAGTAGTGAGAGCATATAGAAGACTATCTGCAAAGTTTCATTCAGATCTTCAAGAGCTTCAAAACTGAGGGACTAGTTTGCGTAGAAACGGACGGACAGACGGACAGACAGACGGACATGGCTAGATCGACTCGGCTGTTGATGCTGATCAAGAATATATATACTTTATAGGGAAATGTCTCCTTCACTGCGTTGCAAACTTCTGACTAAAATTATAATACCCTGCCAGGGTATAATGAATATTGAAAAACAAGGTGTGTACTGTAAAACAGAGTATTTTTTATGTAGTTTTTCACCAGTGACCTGCCAAGTGGTGCATTTTTGTGTATACATTGATTTCAGAGGAAGAACAGTTTTATTTATTATTACTAATAAATTTTTTCGTTGTCTATGTTTTAAATTGTAGCTGCACGTTTTTGGACTTTACGTTTTTATTCGCTTTTTTGTGTTCGTGCATATGTTGTATTTTGCTATATTTTTGATTTTTAAGAATTATTTTTTTTATAATTTGTTTGCTCATTGTTCTATTAATTTATTATATTTTATTATAAGCCTACTATTGATTTTAACATCCCATTTTTGTTTTATTTTGTATGTAGATAATAAAATTAAATAAAATTAAATTAAATAATAAATAAAATTAAACCGCTGCAGCGGTTTTTGATAGTTCGGATAATACAGAGTGATGGAGTGAGGGATGGTGGGAAGTGAAATACGAAAATCTCTGTCGAAAACAAAATGTATTCTGCGTCGACGTCAGAATATTCTTTTTAAAACAAGTTGTAATAATTATATATATTTAAATTTATATTTAATGAATTTTAATGTACTTAGGTCGTATGGTATATTGGCAAGTTATTAACAATTTGCTTTGGGCAAAGCAAAAATGCTCATATCTGATATTCTGCCTTATGTATATACATGTGGCAACTCTCAGCAGCTTACGATAGTGCGATCGAACTCGATAGCTGACACGAGTATCGGGACCGCGAGAGGACATCTCTAGGCGATTCTATCATCCCTATTCACGCCGACTACGACATCATCATCATTTCATTTCGCCAATTAGTTATAATTAAATAATCAGTCTATGTAAGTTAGTGAATAAATACTTAAACATATTTCTGTGTACGATACACATTAAAGTGGTGACCCCGACGTGATTCACTACATACATACACCCGAAAACCTGCATCAATTTTGGCAAACAACGACGCCATGGAAGACGACGCTGACATTTTTCACGACACCGGTGCTCGTGTTCCCGACGCCGCAATCAACCGCGTGGCTGTAAAAATACAGCCGTTTTGGCCCGAGCACCCCGAATTATGGTTGTCTCAAATCGAAGCCCAATTTATTTTGGCGGGAATAACTTCTGACGCCACAAAGTTCAACACAGTTCTGGCATCAATCGAAGCACCAGTTTTGGCTCGAATTTCCGATGCAGTCGTCAACCAGCCAAGCGAAGGCAAATACGAAAATTTGAAATCTTGCATTCTGGAACGCTTCTGCGAAAGCGAACAGAAGAAAATCCAGAAGTTAATATCGGAGATCGACCTTGGTGATAAGCGCCCTTCACAACTGCTTAATGAGTTAAGCTCGCTCGCCGCAAATAAAGTTAACGAAAGCTTCTTAAGGGCACTTTGGATGCAGCGCTTACCAACGCAAGTCCAAACTATCTTGCAGGTATCGGACGCCAGCCTAGCAGACTTGGCTAAGTTGGCAGATAAAGTAGTGGATGTTGGCGACTTTCACAATGTACGCACGGTGGACTACAGTTCGAAGTCTTTGCCACCCCGCAACACGGATGTCGACGACCGTTTAGAACGCATCGAGCAGCAGATAAATGCCCTACTCAAAAACAGTTCTCGCAAAAACAATCGGGCCACATCAACTAGGCGCAGCAGCAGCGCCACAACCCAAGACGAAGGTCAAACCTCAAGCATGTGTTGGTACCACAGTAAATTCGGCAGCGACGCCCAGAAATGCCGCCAACCATGCTCTTTTTCGTCACAAACAAAAAACTAACGCAGTCTTCGGATTCGGGAGGCAAATTCGAAGAGGGCCACTGCACAATCGCCCGCCTCAGCATCAGCGACAGCTTCTCCAAAATAAATTTCCTCATCGACACCGGCGCCGATATTTCAGTGTTGCCACCCTGTAAAAACGCAAAACCAATACCTACTCCAAAGCTTCTTTTCGCAGCCAATGGCTCAAAAATACAAACCTATGGAGAAAAACGCATAACATTATCACTCGGTCTAAAGCGAAATTTTGTTTGGACATTCGTGGTAGCTAACGTCAATTGCGCTATCATTGGATCCGATTTTCTTCAGCACTTCGACTTGCTCGTTGACATTAAGCGACGTAAACTTATCGACCGAGCATCGCTGTCCGAATCGACCTGTGGCACGCCTCCGCAGGGAATAGCTCGGATTGTATCGTACGACGTGTGCAACCAATACGCCAAGCTACTTCACGAATATCGAGATCTCGCAACGATCAATTCAAACAGGCTGTTAATAACATCAAAAGTAACGCACTTTATCACGACAAACGGCCCGCCTACTCACGCTCGTGCACGACGACTGGCAGCAGACAAACTCAAAGCAGCGCAGAGTGAGTTTTCCTATCTCTTGGATAAAGGAATATGTCGTCCCTCCAAGAGCAACTGGTCAAGCCCTTTACACATGGTAAAGAAAGCGAACAGTGCCTGATCGATATCCGATTCCGTACATACTGGATGTAACGAGCATTCTATACGCTAAGAAGATATTTTCTAAAATCGACCTGCAAAAAGCATATCACCAAATCCCTGTCGAGCCGCAAGATATTCCCAAAACAGCCATTATCACGCCTTTTGGGTTATACGAATTCTTGTTCATGACGTTCGGTTTGCGAAATGCAGCGCAGACTTTTATAGCGGTACATAAACGACGTCATACAGGGCCTCGACTTTGCTTTCGCATACATCGACGACATTCTGATCGCTTCAGAGTCCGCAGCGCAGCACGAGACGCACCTACGCATAATCCTCGACCCCCTCCGAAAGGCACAACTCACCGTGAACTTCGAAAAGTGTGAGTTTGGAAAGTCGCAACTCACGTTCCTGGGTCATGACATCAGCCAGCACGGTTTGAAACCATCCGAATCTAAAGTGGAAGCCATTCGTCACTTTAAAAAACCGCTTATCGCTAAGGATCTTAAAAAGTTTCTGGGTATGATCAACTTCTATCGGCCGTTTATCCCACGTGCTGCTGATAATCAACACATACTCCAGACACTGATTCAAGGCAATAAGAAAAACGACAAAACTGCGATAATCTGGTCTACAGAAGCCGATCACGCGTTCGACGCCTGTAAAAACGAGCTCGCAAATGCTACGTTGCTGAACTACATGGCACCAAATTCTCAAGTAACGTTGACCACCGATGCATCGGACGACGGGTGCCGTGTTACATCAGATCGTCAACGGACAAACACAGCCACTGGGTTTCTTCTCCAAGAAATTTTCATCGGCGCAAAAGAAGTACAGCACCTACGATAGAGAGCTCACCGCTATTTATCAGGCCATTCTGCATTTCAAGTACGCACTGGAGGGCAGAAATTTCGTAATCTTCACCGACCATAAGCCACTGATGTTCGCTTTCATTCAAAACAGCGAGAAAGCATCACCACGACGCGCCCGGCAACTGGATTTTATTAGCCAATTCAGCACATCTCGGGAGAGGAAAACAATGTTGCTGACCTTCTCTCACGCATCAACGCCATCAAACACATAGATTTGGATGAGATGGCGCTGGAGCAGGAAAGCGATGACGAGCTACAATCTCTGCTTAAGTCTGACCCAGGAAATACCATATCACTAACGAGATTGTCTATTCCAGGCTCAAACAAACAATTGTACTGCCACGTTAACAACAAACAGGTACGCCCGTTCGTGCCCAGGTGCCTACGCCCAACGGTAGTCCAAGGCCTACATTCGCTATGCCATCCAGGAGTTAAGGCAACGAACAAGTTGGTTAGGAAGCACTACGTTTGGCCTCGCATGGCAAAGGATGTCGCCAAAATCGTACGATCTTGTATCCCGTGCCAAAAAGCCAAAGTCCAGCGCCACACCAAATCGCCACTTGGAGAGTATGCCGCCTGCGACGCTCGCTTCGAGCACATCAATATAGATATCGTTGGCCCACTGCCCTCTTCGAAAGGATATCGATACTGTCTTACGTGCATCGATCGCTTCTCACGATGGCCTGCTGCGATTCCCTCAGTTGACATCACAGCACAGTCAGTTGCCAGTGCACTGATTTCTGGCTGGTTCGCGCTCTATGGAATCCCGCTCCACATCACAACGGATTTAGGACGGCAGTTCGAGTCCACACTTTTCCAAGAGCTTGCTAAAATCTGTGGTTTTAAACATCTACGCACGACGGCATACCACCCGCAAGCTAACGGCATGATCGAACGATGGCACAGAACATTAAAGGCTGCCATAAAATGTTCTGATCCAATCAACTGGAGCACTGCACTGCACCTAATCCTACTAGGACTACGCACCACGATCAAAGACGACATCGGGTTGAGCCCAGCTGAAATGATGTACGGCACAACACTGCGAGTTCCTGGCGGATTTGTTTCATCAAGCACTGAAAATCGCACCGAGTCTGAGTTCACCGAGGCTCTTCGGAAAACTATATCGCAGCTGCCAACCACTAAGCCAGTGCACCATCACACGCCTCAAGAGTTTATTCACCCTGATCTAAATCAGTGCAAACACGTCTTCGTCAGAGTTGATCGAGTCAAAACTCCGTTGGAACCTAACTACGAGGGTCCGTTTGAAGTATTAGCGAAACACGACAAATACTTTACTCTCAAAGGCCGCACAAAGGACAATAATGTTTCTATCGATCGTCTTAAACCAGCATACATCTTCAAAGAGAAACCTCCTCCAATACATGAACAAAGGAAAGCACCAATCGCTCAACCTGCCACGCAGGTATCGAGATCTGGACGACGAGTCATACTCCCATACTTTCCCAACTGGAACTCTAGGAGAGGGGTACTGTGGCAACTCTCAGCAGCTTACGATAGTGCGATCGAACTCGATAGCTGACACGAGTATCGGGATCGCGAGAGGCCATCTCTAGGCGATTCTATCATCCCTATTCACGACGACCACGACATCATCATCATCGCTGCTTCTTCGCTTTGCTTATTTCATTTCGCCAATTAGTTATAATTAAATAATCAGTCTATGTAAGTTAGTGAATAAATACTTAAACATATTTCTGTGTACGATACACATTAAATACAGGTAGTTCAAATTAAAAGGAAATGATTTGGTCGTGGCACACGCCAGAATTTTCGGTCTTCGATTTTCTCTCGCTTCTCCAAATACTCTTGCATTTAGAGTTGACGGTTGCTTCATTCAGAAGTATTTTGCCTATTAGTTAAAGTTGCGCACAAGTGAAATATTATAATGAGGTGAGTACAGTTATTTGTGCTTAATTAATTAATTTTTTTGCATAATTTATATATTATGGAAACGTTTTCAAGCACGGTGTGTATGTATGTACATATGAACATTTGTGTAAAATATTTCAATGTTTCAATAAATTATGAAAGAAGATATGGGTAACTCTCTGGAAATGTCCACCCGCGCAAAAACCACAAAAAATGCTCTAAAATTTATATTTTTAACATAATAATAATAATAATTTAGCTAGAGGTTAGTGCACTGCGACCACTAGGGTCTATTGTGCCCTCGTCCTAGTGTATGAGCTATAGCTCCTCGAACAGTTCAATCGAACGCAAGAATGCGATGATGTTGCCTGGTCGAAGAGCCCTCATTTCCTTTGTGGTGAGTGTAAGGCCCCCAAAGTGGGCCAGCCTCAACCGACTGATAGCCGGGCACTCCTCAAGTAGGTGCTCCGGAGTCTCTTCTCCTTCCAGACAAAGTCTGCAAAGGCTGTCCTCCCCTATTTTGAGATTGTGCAGGTGCTTGCGCAGTCTGCAGTGCCCGGTCAGGAAACCCGTGACTATTCGGAGAGATCCTTTGCTCAGCTCCAAACAGTCCTTGGTCCTCTTACTGTTGTAACCACCTAGCAGACGTTTACTCTGCCTTGCCCCTTTCGACGCCTGCCAGAAGTCATCGCAAGCAGTCATGAGATCCACACGACTGCTCTGGCTAATGACTCCTGGCCCTAGTCCACAGAAGGGCTCCGGACCATAGAAGGGCGTACTCGCCCCCTTTCTAGCCATTATGTCGGCCACTTCATTGCCGGGGATCCCCGCATGTCCAGGTACCCAGTATAGGGTTACTTTATTGTTCACACCCAGTACATTGAGTGTTTCTATACATTGCCATACTAGTCTGGAAACAATCTTATGGGCACTGAGTGCTCTGATTGCTGCCTGACTATCTGAGAAAATGGCTATGTCTCTCCGATTATAACCCCGCTCAATATTGAACGAGGCACATCTCTCAATCGCGTGTACCTCCGCTTGAAAGATACTGGCGAATTTCCCCAGAGGTTCGTGATATTTGAGTCGGGGTCCACAGACACCCGCACCCGCACCATCCTCTGTTAGTGAGCCGTCAGTGTACCACCTAATAGCATGTGGTTTCACATCATAGGTGGTAGACATGCTGGTCCACTCCGACTTGTTGCTAAGCTCTGTTTTGAAGAGCTTATCAAAGCTAAACTTGGCTAATTGAACATCCTGCGGATATTCCAGTAACAGGTCAGTTGCAGTCGCTGCCGAGTCAGCTGGTCCTGCCCCTGTTATCCTCATGGTAGATCTGCGCGCACTGTGCTTTATATGCAAGTGCAGTGGTGGAAGCCCGAGCAGCACATCCAGAGCAGTGGACGGGCAGGTGCGCATAGCGCCCGAGATGCACGTGCAGGCAAGTCTCTGGAGTTTGCCCAGTTGCCTTCTTGTGACATCAAGGTCAGCGCGATTTGCCCAAACCGCAGCCCCGTAGCTGACTATGGGCCTCACCATAGCAACATACATCCACAGTAGGATCTTTGGGGATACTCCCCAATTTTTCCCTGCAAGAGATCTACAGCTCATTAAGGCCATAGTGGCCTTTCGAACGGCATGTTCCACATGTTGTCTCCACATTAGTCTCTTGTCTAGGATGACTCCCAGATATTTGACTTCTGTGGAGATCGGAATCTCTGCGCCCCCAATGGCTATGGGCCGAATGGATTTCAGCTTGTAGCGATTGGTGAAGGCGACCACTGTGGTTTTCGCTGGATTAATATTCAGCCCCACGTCTCTGCACCAGTCTAAGCTAAGTCTTAGGCCCAGTGTGATCCTGTCGCACAGCGTGCTCTCAAAATTTCCTTTACATACTAGAGTGATATCATCGGCATAGCCTTGACATTCAAACCCATTTGCTGTAAGTTTAACTAGCAGCTCGTCCACCACGAGGCTCCAGAGTAGTGGTGATAGGACACCCCCCTGCGGACAGCCTCTGGTGGTTTGAGCTCTAACAGTCACACTGTTGACAGTGACTTCTGCTATTCTGCTATCAAGGAGTTTGCCCAGCCAGGTCGTGAGACCCGTTTCAACTCCCCTTCTACAGAGTGCTCTTACCACAACGTCATGAGCTGTGTTATCAAAAGCACCCTCTATGTCCATAAAGGCACAAAGTGCTACCCCTTTGGCTTTTACAGAGCGCTGCATACTGTCCACCAGGCTCAGGAGAGCCGACTCAGTGGACTTACCTTCTCTATAGGCATGCTGATTCGCATGCAGAGGTCTTCGCACCAGGTGCGAGTTTCTGATGTGGTTGTCCACAATCTTCTCCAGGGTTTTCAGCAGGAAGGAGGTTAGGCTGATCGGCCTGAAGGATTTGGGATGAAAGGGGTCTTTCTTCCCAACCTTCGGGATAAAGATCACCCTAGCCATTCTCCATGCCCTAGGAATGTAACCCATTGCTAGGCTCCCCCGGAAAATACTAATGAGGAACAGCATTAGCTGTTCGACACCCTTCTGAAGATGTATGGGTATGATACCATCCACCCCCGGAGCCTTGTAGGGGCTGAGTGTACTCAGAGCCCACCTAATCTTTTGTTCAGTTACGATTGCTGCAGCCAGGCTCCAGTTGGGTCTCCCGTTGGGGACTCCTTCGTAACTGTTGTCTATATCGGAGATGGTCCTACACATGGGGAAGTGGGTTTGCAGGAGAAGTTCTGCTTTCTCCTCCTCGTCCTCGGTGAATGACCCGTCCGCTCTTTTCAGACAAAGTTCAGAAAGTACTTTGCCTTTTGATATTGCCTTAAACACTCTAGCCGCAGGTGCGGCTTGCTCAATGGTAGAACAGAATTTCCGAAAGTGAGCACGCTTACTAAACCGGATTTCTTTGTTGTATTCTGTCAGCTTTTTGGTGTAAAGTTCCCAAGTGGCGCTGTTCTTTTTAGCTGTGTTGAACAGCTTTCTGACTTCTGTACGGAGTAGTCCTAGTTTCCTATTCCACCAGGGATTGTCCCTACTGGACTCTATGGATTTTTCGGGACAGCTTGCATGATAGGCATCCAAGATTATATCTCCTACTTCTCTTGAGAGTTGCTCAAGATCTTCTGGAGACGATACTCTCCTGCTTTGATTCAGTCTGCTCAGATTTAATCCCAAACAGGACTGATAGGCTGGCCAGTCAGTCCGTCGTGGGTTCCTGATAACCCTACTGAATCTAAGGTTACTATGAATGTCGAACAGGATGATCCTGTGATCCGACATTGACGGTTCTGAGGAGACCTTCCAGTTGCGAATCAACCGTGATCCCCCTCATTCCCGAAAGTGATATCCAGTACTTCAGCCCTGGTTTTAGTAATGAAAGTGGGTTCAGCCCCCACATTTAAGACAGTAAGATCCCTAGATAAAAGATAATCTAGTAAGCACTCACCTCTACCGTTGTTGTCCGTGCTGCCCCATGCAACATTGTGCGCATTGGCATCACACCCTAGCAATAGGGGTAGCCTTTTGCTGCTGCAATGCTGCACCAGATCCTGAACCTCTGGTGGGGGGCATCCGTCACGTCTCCTGGGAAGTATGCCGACGCCACCACAATACTCCCGTGCTCGCTAGTGATCATCACCGCTACTAGATCTCTGTTGAGAAATTGAGAGAGACAAAGAAAGTTAATATCCTTTCGCACCAAGATGCAAGCTCTCGGTGATGCCTCCCTTCCGTCTGCAATAGTTTGCATACTCACTTTACTTAGGCCGCAGATCCTGCCTCTGACGACCCAAGGCTCCTGGACGAGCACCAGCCCCAGGTCAGACCTGGAGACCAACCTGCCGATGACAGCCGAGGCTGCCCTGGCGTGATGCAGGTTGATCTGTGCCACGCTGGTGACCCCCATCCTTAGAGCTCTTCTTCACCCTCCGAGAGCGTCAGATAGGCCTCTGATTGCATCTCGGTGGGTGTCCGCTCATCATCGGATGGCTCCTTTTCGCTGGTAGGCTCCTCTGCGCCGCCCATATGCAGACGCGCCAGATCCAGCCCCTCTAAAGAGACCGAGTCCAACTCGGCCTCCACTGCAGCGAGTTCCATGGCCTCAGCCGCCTCGTCCGATGGGACGGAGGGAGCCTCCTTAGCTGCAGCCGCTGAAGTGCCAGGCACATCGTCGGCGTTTGCCTCGGTACACGCCTCCGCCGCCACAGACTCCTGCTTTTTATGCAGGCGGCATTTCAGCTGGCCGAACCGGTAGCTCACCAGCATGTCTCGCTTTTTGAGGAGTGTGAGTGCCTCCTCCTCCAGGCCTAGCAACAGCACCTTGCCGCCCTTCGACTCTAGGTGCCGGATGACACGCCAGGTCCCGGTGAGCAGGCCCTTGTTCTGCTCATTGAGCAGTCCAAGAGACCTCTCCAACGTCTCCCCTGCGGTGCGTGGCAGGTATAAGGTGACTACGTTGGTCACCGGTAGGTCCTCTTGCAGGCAGGTGCGGAGCTGCACACCCACCGTGGTGCTGATGCTGGGGACCGTCAGCTCCAACCACTTCTTGGCATCGCTGTCCATGCAGTCCACTAATAGCAGACCGTCACGGAACTGGATGCCGTTGAAGTTTAGGGCTGAGGTCCAGCCCTTCCTCATCTCCTCGACGAGGGCCTGCTCCACCGCTGACAACTCCTCCTTTGCCAACAGCCTCTTCGGGTAGTCCCGCGCCAGTATAGCCAAGTTCGTGCCCTTGGCGACACTGGCATACGAGGCTGCCCTCGGACGCTTAGCGCTCTGCGAGGTTCTCGAGCCCTCCAGCGCTGCGGTGCTCCTTGTCTTCTTGGACATGCTCTTGGGGAGTTCGGGCGGCGACGTGTGGTGAAGCTGCCTCTTCCTCCCCGCAACGGCCTGGCCGCCGGCTCTCTCAATCGGGGACACGCTCGTCCCCGCAGCTTTCTTCGCTGGAGCCACGTTCGGCGCACGGTGCTCCAGCGCTCTTTTGTGGGCCTCCTCCGGCTTGAAACCCCGTTCGAGGTACCGGAGGTACCACTTGCGGCCGGCTCCGCTGAGGCCTTGCCTCAGAGGATCTCCGGCTCCCCCAGGCTGGCCTGCCGCTGGGACAGTCTGCTTCCTGGGTTGCTGCCTCGACCTTGCAGAAGAGGGTGTTGCGGCGTCCCTCCTGCTGGCGTCGCCCGCCTGCAGGTCAGCCGCCGGGGCAGTGCCGGGCACTGCAACCCTCCCCCTGCCGTCCGTCCGTTTGGTGGCCTCGCTGCCGGCCACTCGAGACTTGAAAGTCTCTGCACCACTCGAGGCGCTCTGCGTCGGGGTCGAGCCCTTCGGCTTAGCAACACTCTTTGAGGCGCTCTGCGTCAGGGTCAGGCCCTTCGGCTTTGCAGCACTCTTCGGGTGAGGGGCCAAGCCCCTGCGCGGCGACAGCTTGCCACCGTCATCCAGAGCCGCCTCCTCTATCCGCTCTGCTATCTGGGTTGCGGTTAAGTCCCGCGTATTTAATTTTTTAATAATACTGTTGTCCATAGATTGGTCCCACGAGTGTAGGGGAAGGTATTACCAGCGTGTCATAGCCCCCATTAACACGCTGGGGCCAGGTTTACTCACCGAGGCGGCCAGGTATCGGTGAGGCTCCGTCCGAATACAGTCGGTTACCCCTGACTGCAAACCAGCCAATGGGCACGGAAACGCATGACACCCTGGCTTAGGGGGGTGAGGTGGCACCATTGCCTCAGGACGTCACCACTGCCCTTGTGAGATGCTGGGGATAGGATGTGGGTAGGAGCACTTGTAGGAAGTATGGAGTGTGTAAGACTATGTGTTAAAGACGGTTAGACAAGCGCCTTGTCGGTACTACAACGGTGTGGTACCCGCTGTTGTCCGGGACTGCTTATTCACGACAAGTCGCTATTCGCAGCTAACCTCCACAGGAGGCCTTGCGCTATCCGCAACCTGCGACCCGTCCGGTGGCTTCAGCTAGCCCACCTCAGAACCATCTCACTAGTTCTTCAGTACCAGATATTTTTAACATAGTAACATTAAGAAATGTTCCAATGGATAAAATTAGAAAGTCTTTATCATATTCTAAAACAAATTTCGAAATATTCGAATGCAAACTCGCGCAAATTGCGATTTTTCATCATTTTGATAAAAAACACCATAAAAAAGATCATGTTGTGTTTTGATAAAAATCTCAAAAGCAGAGGAACTATGCTTATACTTTTGCTTTCTATCATTACTGGGAGATTGCAAGGAGTCAAAAGATACCAAATTTATACTTCTCTGATTTACCTAAATAGTAAAAAACATCACGAAAAGTACGATGGAAAATGTCGCATGCGACAGTGATTAAAATTCAATTAAAAAACAAGAAATGAAGCTAACTTCGGTATGCCGAAGTTTAAATACCCTTGCAGTAAGTAGAAGAAGAAGAAAAATGTTCTGACTTTCCGCTTTCTCGGAATGTTGCTAGCAAAAAATGTTGCTAGCGAAAAATGTTGCTAACGAAATACATATGTTGCGAACAAATTAAATTAATTGATATATATATTCCTATGGCAGCTATATGATATAGTGGTCCGATTTGAATAAAATTAAAACCGAAATTCTGAAATAATACAAAATGGTCATGTATTAAATTATATTGAAAATTGGCATAGTACAAATTTTTTTTCTCAAAAATTTCCGATCGTTCCTATGGCAGCTATATGATATAGTCGTCCGATCCGGCCCGTTCCGACATATATAGTAGTGATAGCATATAGAAGATTATCTGCAAAGTTTCATTCATTCATAGCTTAAAAACTGAGGGAATAGTTTGCGTAGAAACGGACAGACAGACTGACAGACTGACGGACAGATGGACAGACGGACAGACGGACAGACAGACGGACATGGCTAGATCGACTCGGCTGTTGATGCTGATCAAGAATATATATACTTTATAGGGTCGGAAATGTCTCTTTCACTGCGTTGCAAACTTCTGACTAAAATTATAATACCCTGCCAGGGTATAAAAACTACTTAATATTTTAAATTGAAACTATAATTTTTATTAATAGAAATCAATGCATTACACTTTAAAATTATTTGCATTAAAATCGTCCAACACGTTTCGCTGAAATCGGGGCTTGAACTGGTTTTCAAAAAAGTGGCTTCTGTCTGTGTCGCGTGCGAATACCTCACATTTTTGTGAATATCCCGATACGAACCTCTGCCCAAAATCGATATTGGCACCATATATAGTGCTAATCAAGAGCTTTAAGTTTTATATTTTGTAAAAATTACATAAAATCTTCGTACACGTTTTTTGCAAGTTCGAATGTGCACGAATGCCGCGTTCGACATCAGAGAGTTACCCATATGCTAACCAAAAATGTGGTAGTCATTAAATAATACATAAAATTGTATAAATAAATTCAAGATGAAGGACAAAATTACTCCGTATTTTTATTAAAAGGAGGATATTTTCCGGGTATTTCCTATAGGTTTTCCCTGGGGTTTCAGCGGCTATTCCTCGTGGACTCCGCAGGTTTTCTCATGGGTTTCCACGGCCATTTACGGTAGAATTTACATCGAAAAACATACATTCTTTCGAAATTCCCTCGTATGATCCCCAGTTCAGCAAAGCGGCAAGCGGGAGAGACTCTGATACCTGAATCGAACGCTGCTCCGCTCATCATAAAATTAGGTGCTTTTCGTTGAAGAGGGTATTTAAAAAAACATTTTTTTATCAGCGCAGCTATTAATTCTCTGCAATTCGCGTATTTTTTGTTTAGTTTAGTCAATAGCAATTGAAGTAAACTGAAAATCGGAAATGATCCAAAGAATATTATCCTATTAATAGGAACTTAAAATTATATCTTTTTGGCAACTCTCTTAAAAGGGAAGACAATTTCATTTTACATTAATCAAAAAGGTATCATAACTAAAACCAATTTAATACAAATGTTTAATAAATAGATCACTTTGTCAATCTTTATTAAAACAAGCATTAATTTAATAAAATATTAATTATTATTGTTTGGAATCGAGACACCCTGCATGCGCGCGAACAAGTCAACCTTTACTTACATTGTTTACATTCTGCATTGTCCGCCGCTTCAGCGGAGCTTATCAGCGATATCAATGCAAGCATCCTACCGCTGCGCGAGCTTGCCCAGTACTTTTCCATAATTCCTAACTGTAACTTGTTTACTTTTTAAGCTAACTTAATCGTATGGCGTGTTCACCGCCAAAGCTTAGTTTCCCTTTTTTCGACCACCATGCGGAGTGTGATTCAACGACGCACAATGGCGCAAAAGATACAGATAGGTTGCAAAAATCAACTTTTTGATGACAACGGATCGTAAAATTTGTTATTGCATTCGACAGGTAATAGTTCAAAAGGGTTGAATCCAAAAAATTATTCTAATCGGTTCAGTATTAAAAAAGTTACACGTGTTCAAAGTTGAACCTTTTTTGGGTTCCAAAAAAAGCATGTCGTTTTTTAGAAAAATTCTGACTTTGCGGTCGATTTTTAGGTAAAATATCTAACCGACCGACATGGTTATGGTCTCTATCGAAAAGGTCATTAAATCTCGGTAAATCCAGGGTAGAATAAAATTATAATGTTTATTGCACGTACTGGCATACCTGTTTTACCGAAGTACTAATTTTTCACCTATTTTTCAACTTTGATGGAATGTCAAAAATGTTATTACGCTTTATTATTGGTTTGGCGAATGAGGTGTTGTTCTTGAATATGTCCTTTATCATATTCAAAAGAGATCGGCTGCCCCAACCTGCCCCCAAGAAATTCCAAGGCAAAAGATACTTTCAACTCAGCGTAAAAAACGGGCGGTTTCGTGCAAATTCTGCTACAAGCATAGTCGCTGCGCAGTACGAAATTGTATGGCGAGCATACATTTCTTCCTGTATTGGCGGCTTGTTTTTCAATTCCTGACTTTGTAAGGACTCTTAATGATTTGAAATAAATGTATAATGATTAATTATTCTTCAACAATATTAAATAATGTAAAATTGAATGATTATTTTGAACAAAAAGTACATAAATTATTGAAAATTAGTCAAAAATATGGTCAACAAAAAAAAAAAATTTTTTTTCTTTAAAATGTATCCTTTTTTTGTTTTTAAAAAATTAAATATGCACCATATTAGCATTTTCAGTGAAAATAAATGAAAAGTCTTTTTCGGAATTGGATAAAAGTTGAGAAAACTGCCTGAAAAAACATTAATTTTCGAGTATAAAATCTACTATTTATCACTCCATATAGTATGACCACTCAATCGAAAGCTACTAAAACTACCTTTCATTTAAACAAAAAATTATGAAAATGTCTCAACTGGTTCAAGAGTTATGATTTTTGCAACCCGAATCTATCTAATGCGCCACTGTGCGACGGGGCTTTTGCAAAAGCCAAATTACCCGTGCGCATAATAATGCCTTAAAATTTGTTAATGACATTCATTCAGTGCAAACGATTGTTGTCCGCCTGGCGCAACTACAAGAAAATTACTTGCGGTTTGTGCGGCTCTCGGAAAAGCTGTATGCCTTCCAATCAGAAGCCGATTGGGAGAACCCTGACGAGGATTTCGATGCATATGAGGATAAACACTATGCTACACACGCTATTCTCAGCAATACTCTGGAGGAGCTGAGAAAGGATGTTACTTCAAACAGTACCGCGGCCACTGTTCAAGCCGCAGACACATCCCAGGGAAGCCATGTCGATTTTCAGTTCGAGCGAATTAAACTTCCGACCTTTTCCGGAAATTATGAGGACTGGAAACATTTTTTTGATATGTTTATTGGATCGATTGCTTCCAATTCGAGCCTGACGGATTGCCAACGATATCATTATTTAAAATCGTACCTTGCCGTAAATGCGCTCGCATTAGTTAAACATATTCCAGTTACTAATGAAACCTATCTTGAAGCATGGGATCGGCTGGACCAGCCAGTTCATCGCACTCGACATCACATCTCGACGGGAATTCCTCAGAGCAAGGAAGCTTTGTTTCAATTGCCTTAGCCCCGCTCATATGGTGGGCACCTGCACATCGAGGCATACTTGTCGGATCTGCCGCCGCAAGCATCATACTTTGGTTCGAGGCTCGGGGCAGCCAACTCAAAATGAAAACCACGTTGACACAGCGAGTGTTGATCGACCATCAGTCTCACATGCGGGATCTACAATTGGCCACAATCAACCGCTAGCTCGAGCAGGTCATCACTTGGGGAGTGTGCCTCCCGCGGAAAACAACTTTACACATCATACCCTGGAGAATATTCCTGCTGCAGGTTCTCAGACTCTGTTGCCAACCATCCTTGCTGACGTCATCGACGCCTGGGGCAACACTACAACCTGCAGGCTGCTCCTGGACACTGGATCTACAATAACCTTGGCATCGGAATCATTGTTTAGCGAATAGGCGTGCGTCGAACGCACGCACGGATTTATATTCTCGGTCTCGCCGCCAACAGCGCGGGCGTTACCCGACGACGCGCACATATCAAGCTGCGCTCTCGTCATTCGGGCCAAACTGTCGAATTGGTCTCGTTTATTCTCAACTCACTGACGTCATCACTCCCAGCCCAAGTTATTGACACCTCATCTTCTACGTGGAAGCAAATCTGCGAGCTTCCTTTGGCAGACCCAGCGTTCTGTCCACCAGGAGCAATCGATGTCATCGTTGGATCGGATCAGCTCTGGTCTCTATACACCGGAGAACGGTATTACTTTGGTAACGACTTTCCTATCGCTCTGAATACTGTTTTTGGTTGGATTATTGCAGGTTCTTACTCTGCCTGCGATGATTACCCCACTACTGCTGTTACTCATCACGCGGACCTAGACACAATGGTTCGCTCAGTTATTGAGATGGACAGCATCCAGCTTAACCAGGCTCTGTTAGACGCCAACAATCCCACAGAGCGTCAATTTGCTCCCACCCACAAGCGCTCGACCGACGGGGTCTATGCCGTCGAGTACCCCTTCAAGGAGAAGGCACCGCCTATTGGATCGACCTTGCCACAGACCATTAATCGCCTTTACTCGCTAGAACGGAAGTTCCGTCGATCTCCAGAATTGAAGAATCAGAACGAAGCTTTCCTGGACCACTACTTGCAACGTGGGTATATGGAACAACTGACATCGGCTCAGGTTGAAGAGTCCCCAGATACTTGCTTCTATTTGCCGCACCACGCTGTCATCAAACTGGACAGCTTGACTACCAAATGTCGGATAGTTTTTGATGGATCTGGAAAGAACAGCTCTGGAGTATCGCTCAATGACAGACTTCATATTGGTCCACCGATTCAACGAGATCTTTTTGGCGTTTGTCTACGCTTCCGGCAGCACCAATATGTTCTGTGTGCAGATATCGAGAAAATGTTTCGAGGAATTAAAATCTTCAAGCCGCACACCAATTTTCAGCGCATTGTTTGGTGCAAGTCTGAGAATGAACCGTTGCTTCATTTTCGCCTGCTGACAGTGACCTACGGATTGGCACCGTCTCCCTTTCTGGCTGTTCGAGCTCTAAAGCAACTCGCCGACGATCACCGCCAAGAGTACCCTGCAGCAGCCCACGCACTTCTGCACGACGCCTATGTGGACGACATCCCAACAGGGTACAACACCTTCGAGGACCTTATGATTCTAAAAGACGAGCTTATTGGACTCTTGGATAAAGGAAAATTCAAACTACTCAAATGGAGTTCCAATAGTTGGCGTCTTCTGAAATCATTACCAGAAGAAGATCGATGTTTTGAGCCTATCCAGCCGCGGATTCACCAGTCAAAATTCTGGGTATCCAATGGAATCCCGGCAAGGACGTCCTGTATCTCAATCTAAAGGACTTCGATACGACCATTTCTCCGACGAAACGGGAACTCTTGTCGCAACTATCAAGAATTTATGATCCGCTTGGACTGGTAGCACCGGTCACAGTTATGCTCAACCTTATCTTCCAAGAAAGCTGGACAAGCGTCCTGCAATGGGACGACCCGATTCCCGAGACTCTACGCACGCGCTGGAGAGCCTTGGTAGAGGATTTGCCAGCACTTATGCAATGCCAAGTACCACGGTATATTGCGACACCGTTTCGAGACGTTCAGCTACACGGATTCGCTGAGGCATCCACGCACGCCTATGGTGCGGTAATCTACGCTCGAGTTGCAGTTGGATGCGGCTTTCAAGTCACCCTCGTAGCTGCCAAAAATCCTGCTGATTGTGCTTCTCGAGGACTTCATCCGTCAAAGCTTCTGGAGCATCGACTGTGGTGGAAGGGTCCGTCTTGGGTGGCCACACCGACCTCTGAGTGGCCGCCCTCTACAAGCAAGTTCAGCGTATCTTCAAGCTTTGATATCAACACGGAGGATCGAGCCATAAAGCCCACAACTCTACATAACTTTCCGGATGAAAGTATCAACGAGTTACTCATCCACACATTCTCAACCTGGACGCGTCTCATACGGATCTCTAGCTACTGTTTGCTGACTCCGTATCTGGATGATCAGCCCGCTAGCTCAAATCGCAGTCCTCCGGCCGAGAGGATGACCCCCGTACCCGGGTAGTCGACCCCCTACCGGTGCGGAGTGGAGCTACCGCAGGGTCCGGCCAATATCCGAATGCCGGCTCCTGTGGCCACGAGGATGAGAGCCTCTACCGGCGAGTGGAGACCGGCCACCCAGGCCAGGAGGAACCTGAGCAGGAGGGGCGCGGTCCGTCACCCGGATACCGTTTCCTCAAGCAGAGAGCGGAGTCCCACCATGAGAAACGCCTGCGTATCCGCGGGGTGGCTCCCAAGTGGGGCTCAAAAGGATACGGCTCAAAAGGATACGGCGTCGTGGCGCCTCGGCCACTAGGTCGGGTAGGGACTCAAAAGGGGAAAGGATCGGAGGAATTTGAGGAAATTAAAGTGTTCGTGGTTCAAGTTTCATTCGCCAAACATTTATTCACAATATACGTTTCCTACTCACAGTCCCTATTATTATCCCTACACAGCAAAGTCCTCCCAATGGGGGTTGGCCCGAAGCGCGGTTAATCCAAATTTAATCCTCCAGGGTGGTGAACAACCTATCCATAGCGGCTGCCACCAGTGAGCGACCGCGTTCCTAATCCTCCAGTGGGAATTTTTGGGGGTTAGCAGTCAGGGCTCCAAGCCCGATCTTTTCCCTCGGCGTTGAAATTGTCTTCCTCTGGGTTTTTTCCCCCGAATTTCGTCTGCTGGGTCTGGCTTTTCGATCACCCCTCTCCTGAGAAGGTTTCTAGGGCACGTCCACCCTCTTCGACTTTTTGGAAACGACTCACCGATCGGCGGGCAACAGCGCGTTCGACAGCCCTCCTCTGACGGCGATCCTTCTGCTGGTCAAGCGTTGTCGCCTTCGGCCGACTCGAAGCTTCGCGTGCTCACGTGGCGGCGTCGAGCTTCGGCTCGCCTCGCTGTAATTTTCCATTCTCCTTTGCTAGCGATCTCCTGTGCTGGTCGAGCTTTTTCGCCTTCGGCCGAATCGAAGCCTCGGAAGCCGGTGTTGATGGTTTTGAACGGCTCTGCCGTGTTGCTGGCTCTGACGTCAGCTTAGATGCTACCACATCGATAGATTGCCGGACAGTTGCTGCTGAGCCACCCAAAACCGACCATTTTACAATGATTTAAATAAAATGTTTGCTAATCAAATACATGCGTGGTTTCATCTCGCAACATGGTTGGCGGGAGCCGATAAAGGGCCTATTTAATGGCGTAAACTTCCGCCTGGAAGACGCTACAGTGGTCGGGTAGCCTAAAACAGACGTTTAATCCCAGGTGCTCAGAGAATATACCTCCTCACACTCGGCCGTCCAATTTTGAGCCATCCGTGTAAATGTGAAGGACCCTAAAGGTCCAGGAAGTCCTAGGTTCCATTCCGTTCTGTCCGGGATGGAAACATGGAAGGGTGCGATAGGGCGTTTCGCGGGAACACAGTATTCAGTCTTTCCCTCAATAAGGTGTGGAGCAAAATCGAGATTCGTGTGCCCGAAACTCGACCTTCTTCACAGACCCGCGCTTTTAAGCCTTATAGCCGAGAGTAACGCGATCATCTCTCCCATTATTTCAATTGGAAGGATATCCAGGAGAACGTCCAAGGCGTTTCCAGGAGTTGTGCGCAGGCCGCGTGTCATACAAATCTCAGCCATGCGTTGGATTTTTGCGGCAGGTGTATAGCGCGATGTGGCCTTTTTGGCCCTTTCGTCCGTTTTAAGGGATTAATCGAATTTCCTGTCTAGGATAAGGGCTAGATACTTGCCCTGATTTTTAAGGGGAGAGGTACCCCGTAGAGCTTAGGGGGTACCATTTTGAGGATTTTTTATTTCCTCGTAAAAAGGACCAGTTCGGTCTTCGCTGGGTTTACTCCCAGTCCGCACCTGGCAGTCCAATCCGCCAGGAACCGAAGACTGTCGCTCATCCTGTCCCAAAGGGTTTCCCGTAAATGCCAAAGCAACATCATTCGCGTAGGCCACAACCCAACAGCCGCCCTCCTCTATGCCCTGTAGCAGTTCGTTGACCGCCACATTCCATAGGAGAGGGGAGAGGACTCCGCCCTGGGGTGTGCCTCTGTTGACTTGTCTGGAGATGGTTGACCCCCCCAGTGTTGCCTTCACCGTTCTGCTGCGTAAGATCCGGTCAATGAGACCCACTGAGTGTTGATCAATCCCCAGCTTAGTTAGTGCCGTCCTAATTGAGCCTGGGAGAATGTTGTTGAAAGCGCCCTCTATATCCAGGAAGGCGACGAGTGTGAACTCCTTTTCGTGGAGCGATTTTTCTATAATAGTGGTAAGCGAATAGAGTGCTGTCTCTGTCGATATGCCCTCCTATACGCGTGTTGGGATCCTGATAAGGATGAGTGGGGAATATTAGTTAGGATATTAGGGGTTAGGCGGGCTGCTCTGAGAAGAGCTAGCGAGGAGTGGGCATCCAGGAGAACCGCGAGGGTTTCCTCACTGGAGGTCGTCCAGCTGTCGTCAGGACGCTTGACGAAGCTAGGGTTGGAGGGCGTCGACGAGAGGACCTTCCTCAGCCTAGACGCCTCAGAGTAGTCCTGGATTCCCGAGCAAAAGTCGGACCAGGCCCTTCTTTTTGCCTTTCTTAATTCCCTATTGTACAGGGACAAGTTAGTTTTATAGAGGCACAACGCTGCGTCCGTGTTGGCGCACCTGGCTAGATTGAAAGACTGCCTCTCGGTCTTCTGGAGACTACCTAATTTTTTACACCACCACGGTGGCCTCTTGCCCGTCTTCCGCCCATTCTTGCTACGGGGGCAGGACCTGTCCAGAGCATCGGTGAAAGTCTTAACGAGGCGCTCCAACCCCTCTGGACAGTAGTCCGAGTCGGTTGGGGCTGGAGGGGGTTTAAAGATCTTACTCATCTGGAATTTATATTTCTCCCAGTCAGTCCTCCGGGGCTTTCGAAAAGTGACTGGGTTGAACCAGTCGAAGCCCAGTGTGAACCGGATGTATCTATGGTGAGAGAAGCAGTGCTTCTCCAGCACCCTCCACGACTTCAGGGTATTCCCAAGGGATTCAGAAAGAAGGGTGAAAAGGGTGAAGGCTAAAATTGGGTAGCATAAAAAGAGTTAAGTCCTTCTTAGGGAGTATGCAGGCTAGCGATTTACCTATTGTAGGGGCTGCGTACAGCTTATAGCCTGATGCCCTCAGCCCTAGGATTCTGTCGCCACAGATCCAGGGCTCCTGGATGAGGACAGCGTCGATACCACCTTCCGCCAAGTGGACTAATAGGGCAGCGGAAGCAGCTTTACTGTGGTGGAGGTTTATTTGCAGGAACGTCAGAGACATTCTGCGTCTTAACCTCCACCACAGTGATATCGGCGCCCGAGGTCGGCTCGTCCAACCCGTCCTCCTCCTCGGACATCCCGACGTCGCGAAGGCTCCTCGCCATCTCGCTTTCCTCGGAGACGTAGCCCTCCAGAATGTCCTCCTCGTTCAACAATCCTGGCGCCTCCTCGATCCGAGGTCCCTCTAGGTCAGGGTCCTCTTCTTTTTGGCCCGGCTTGGCGTCGCCCTTGTAAACGCGTACGGCAACGCTATCGAAGCCGCAACCTTTAGTCGTGTCTTTCTCTCTTTCATAGTGAACGAACGTGTTTTTTTCTTGCGCCCTCGTTTTGTGTTAATTTTTGCATTAAATCAACCGGGGCTTTATTTAAATCTTCTACTTTGTGATAAATAAAGTTTCCGTTCACTTCGTGTGCATGCAGCTATTCTATTTTGTGTATCTAATTTTTATTATTTTCACAATTTAGTTGTGCTGCCGGTGTTTGCTTTGCATTTTTTTGCATTCCTCTTTGTGCCTTCTCCGTTTAGTTTGCGCCGTCGCGACAGCTAAACGTTAAGCTCGCTCCCACGCTCACCCGTTTACCCGCTCTCTCAGTGCAGCTGCACTGTTCTTATCTCATCCTACGTAAAGGTACAGTGGTAAGTCCCAATAATGTTCGCAATTGTCTATTTCGCTAAGACCTGTAAAAAGGCAATTACTGCAAACGATCTTAAAGTCGGCTGCTGGCTGTGCGAGAACATTGTGCATGCCAAATGCATTGGTGTTGTCGCTCGGTCGGTGGACGATGTAAGAAGAAGCATCGGTCGGTGGACGATGTAAGAACAAGCATCGGTCTGCGTTACTGCTGCAAGGCCTGTCGCGAGGTTGAAAAAGAAATGATGTCTTTTATGCGGCAGACCAAGGGCGGTTTTAAATTCATATTATCGAGTTTTCGTAAGACTCATGATATTTTCTTGGCGCTGGATACTCAATTTAAAAGCCTTAAGCTATTGAATGAGTCTCTTAGGCGCAAAAAAACCGCAACTGGTCTGCAACATATAGGCGGATCTCAACAACCAGCGGTGGACTCCCAACAGCAGCCTCTCTCGACACAGCCTTCGACCTCAGCATCAATTCAAAAAGTTTTGAGATCGAGTGGCAAGAAAGATTCGGCATCTGAATGTGTTGCGGGAGTAATAGTAGCCCCGGTGATATCAGTTTTTTCCCCTGGGGGGTCCCAAATATCTACCCCTCAGACCACCGGTATTTTATCTGCCCAGGGTGTCAGGCCCGGACTACCGGCCGATATGGGCAATGCAGATGAACAGTCTGCATCGCCGAAAACCCTTGTAGTAATTCCACCTACGAAACATACATTTGTTTCTCGGCTCTCCCCTGATCAGACAGCGGAAGATGTCATCGCCTTTATCCAAGGCAAAACAAGAGCCGATAAAATAAAAATTAAGGTGGAAAAATTCAAATTTTCCTATGCCAGGGACATTTCATCTTTCAAAATAAATGTTCCAAACGAACTTTTTGATACTATATGTTCTACCAAATTCTGGCCAGAATATGTTGTAGTCAAAGCGTTTGAAGCAAAGAAAAAGAAAAGGCGGGCCGTAGGAATAAGTTTTCCCAGGCCCGATCAGACTACTGCGCTCACTACGATTTCCATTCCCGCTCCAAAAAACTAATCAACTCAACTCTATCTCTTATCAGAATGCAAGAGTCTTACGTAGTAAGCTTCCCAAATTGTGTAGTCTCTCGTTTGCATCCCAGGTTATTGTGTTCACAGAAACCTGGTTAATGCCGAAATTTCTGAGCTCCGAAGTTTTCCCAGCTGTGTTCACGATATATCGGCTGGATCGGCCTATCAGACCTGGGGGTGGTGTCCTCATAGCGGTTGACTCCACTCTCGCGTCGGAATTAATAACTTTCAAGGATTGCAACGATGTTGAATTCCTCTGTGTGAAGCTAACTGTCAATGGTAGCTCTATTTTGATTACCTGTGCCTACATTCCTCCTTTGTATAATATGGATCATTTAAGGATCATTTAGTAGTTCTTTTTGATTTTAATATCCAAGGGGATATTTGTCCTCAAATAATTCCTCTAATATACTTTTCACCTCCAGACAGCATGATTTTATTGCTGGCTTGCTCGACATTTCGCTGTCTCAAGTAAACCATGTACGAAATTCCCTAGAGCGCCTGTTTGATCTCTGTTTTGTCTCAGATCCGGCAAGAGTCATTTTAACCAGGGTGGTGCCGTTGACGCTTCCGAAGATCCTTATCATCCTACATTCGACGTGACTCTCGACATTGGGACTGACTTACAGAATATATCTAACTCTGACTGTCCAGCCAAGAAAGTCCTTTGTTTTCGCAAGACGGACTTCAAACGGCTGAATAACTTTATATTAGATTTTAATTGGTCTGATTTATACAGGTGCACTGACATGTCAGTAGCCGTGGATATTTTTTACAGTGCCATAAATTCCTTTTTTACTAAATTCCGCTATACTATTCTTTCTATTCTTTCAGATCTTCATCGCGTTAAGCCCGTTTATTCGCCAGGTCCAGACGGTATACCTGGCTGTGTGCTTAGGTATTGTGCCGACGCCCTGTGCAATCCCATTCTTAAATTGTTTACCTTGTCCCTAGAAACCTCCCACTTTTCCCTTATTTGGAAGGAATCATTTGTTATTCCTCTCCACAAAAAAGGTAGGAAATCGGATGCCAGCAACTATAGAAGAATCTTTAAGTTGTCGGCCATTCCAAAACTTTGCGAGAAAATCATTACTCCACATTTGCAGCACCTGTGCAGATCAATTATTTCTCCATGTCAGCATGGATTTTTAAAGCGTAGATCAACGACAACCAATCATTTAGAGTTCACTTCCTTCTTAGTTAAGGGCTTCCATAAGGGCTTTCAGACAGACGTAATCTATACTGATTTCAGTAAAGCATTTGACTCTGTTAACCATTCTTTTCTTTTCCGGAAACTTGTTCTAATGGGATTTCCGGTTGATCTTATTGGTTGGATCTCAAGTTATCTGAATGGCGGAACGCAAAAGGTCCTCTTTAAAAATTCTTTATCTAATGTTCTCAGGGTTACTTCTGGCGTCCCGCAAGGTAGCCATTTGGGTTCCCTGTTGTTTACATTATTTATCAACGGCAGGTCGTTATTCTGACTAACTCTCGAGTACTTATGTACGCGGACGACGTCAAACCTTTGCGAGCAATATAAGGACGATTCCTGCCAGTCTGACTTACAAACAGATCTTAACATTTTCCAAACATGGTACCGCATAAACTTATTAAACTCAAACGGCTCTAAATGTAAGCTAATGATTTTCTCTCGAGTCGCTCCCAAGCTCGCGACTTACACGCTAAACTGCTGCTCTTTGGAAAGAATTACTATAGTCGATGATTTGGGTGTCCGACTGAAGCCTAAACTTGACTTTATCGATAATATTTCGTGCATGGTGAATAAAACCAGCGGTGTGCTTGGTATCATTAAACGGTGGTCGAAAGAATTCAATGACCTCTATGTCTACTGGTCCCACGGGATATGTCCGTCACTGGAGCACTCGTCCACCACTCCAAACAGGATCTTTCCTTTGGTCACCACGGCGAATGACCGCTGAGGCTGCACCGTGGAACGCTTCGGCTGCGGTGGTTGCACCTCGGATGAACGCTGACGTTTGGTAGCTCTTCTGCCCGCGTCAGCGTTGGTTGGTTGAGCCTTGGGAGCTGCTGCCCCTCCCGGAGTCCGGAACGACACCTCTCGCCCATTTAATGAGACCCGCTTGCTCTGGGTCCGCCTCCATGGCTGAGTTTGCTCGCTCGAGGATAAAAGCCACCCTTCTCCGCTCGTGATAGAGCGTCTTCTCCCTCTGCTGCGCCGGGCTTCCTGAATTGGGGCTGCCTCTGGAGCCGCCTGCGGTCACGTCGAGGGGCCGCTCGGTGGGCCCATCGGTTCGCCCTTTCTGTTGGCTCCGGCCTCCGGATGAAGGCGCTCTAAAGAGCTCTCCTCCTCCTCTTTGCTCACTCGACCGCTAAGCGTCTTCGAGGTGGTTTTTGCGGGGGACCGCCTTTAAAGATTGGCGATCACCTATGTTTTGTTTGTTTTTATTTGTATTTAAATGGGATGGGGATGGTCCACCACGGCAGAGCCCGCATACCTTGGTAAGCCTAGTTTAAACTGATGGATCGGCCGGTCCACCAGAGTTCGCATACTAGCGTCTAAGCACCCCCTGGATACGCATCCTTCGGCATATGCTGTTCTACCTTGGATTAGGGTAGCAGTACCATTCGTCAACATCCTCAGCAGAGACATGACCTACTGGGACCTGCTTCCAGCCGCCCTCACGGGGAGAGTATAGTTGCACTTCCAACGATGCGGACAGTTTCTCACCCGTTAGTCCCCATGTCCGCCCGCTGGCTGACGGCCATAAGTGGTTTTAAAAACCCAGCAAAAAGATCGGCGATTCCCTTATCTCAGTTTGCTCAAGAATTATTAAGTGAAGTGGGGAAGGGTATTAAACTTTTAAATCCTGCGACGATATGTCATTGCTCGGGTGGCTCAGGGATGGCCAGGATTCGTCTCAGAAATTTTTATATTTGGTTCAGGTGTGGTTGCTGTAAGAGATTCTGACCCGATCCCAGAGTAGAACGCTAGCTAATACGGTACAAATTATCTTTATGTTTATTGACTTAATAGGTACAGATTAATGATAGTTCCATTTTTCGTTGCCTGGTAACGTAGTGATCTAGTGACGGGTGCGTCCCTTCCATCGGCTCGTTCTGAGGTCCTAAGAACTGGGAAGAGGTTTTAGAGGCCGGTCAGGTCTACTATAAATTAAACACGCGGGTCGGTGAACCGAGCCGTAGAATAAGACGGAATACGCAAAGGCTACTGGGATTAGTTAGTTACCACGCCGTTTACCCGTCTCCTATGGCTCTGCTGCACTCCTTACCGCTGATCCTCGGCTGCTAGTCCTTCTCCACTGGTCCTGGTTAGGTGAACCTTTGCCGATCGCCGGCCGAACTGAATGAACTCTGGAGGGCTGTGGTGCGCCTTTTATAGCGGTTTGGCTTACCACACTCTGTCAATCGCTGAGTGGCCGCTTTATATAGGGCTTGACGGGGGGGGGCCAACCGGATTTGGCCGCATTAGTGTGGCCGATCTATTTTGGGCCAGTGTGACACGTCGCGCACGATCATTGGCGCGCGCGCGCATTTAATTCAAATTAAATTCTATTATGTCTTCAATCATTCCTATTCCTTTTTTCATGTTAAATATATTATATATGTGTGCGTCTGCGCGTCACAATCTTGCTACGAGTCAAATAATTACTATAACTAATTACTAATTACTACACCGATCTTTAAATTTTGTTAAGATACATAATTAGAAATAACAGTTTTAGAGTTAGTGTGTTTTTTTTTTGTAAAGCCTAGTCTTTACATATCTTAGACGTGTCAGCTCCTTACTGAACCAATGTGGTTTACTTGAGGAAGACGGATTGGTTAACGGAACTCAGGATAAAAATAACGAATTTAATGCAATGTAAAAAATGTCCACGGCGGCTGCCATGTCAGTAAACATGTAGAGATGTGACCAATTTTTTTTTTTTTTTTATATATACTTTGCTTTTATTTATTGAATCTTCTCATTTTCGAGACTAACAATAAGTGTATGAAACCTAACTAGGAGTCATGTAGACTGGAACAGTGGCCCTGACGAATTATGGGTTGGAAGGTCTGTGCGTTGCAGGCGGGTTCGGCTGGAGACCCGAGTCAAGACCCTTGCTAGAGGATTTGGGTGGACAGAGAGTTTTTCATTGTAGGACGCTTTTTGCTTGTCTATTTCATCTTTTACAGCGAGAATGCCGAGGTCCCTGTGGATGTTTTGGTTACGAATATACCATGGTGACCCAGTGATAGTTCGCAGGATCTTTGATTGGGCTCGCTGTATGATGTCTATATTGGTTCTGCTCGCGTTCCCCCACAGCTGGGATCCAGATTGGCTTAAGAGTGGAGTTGTAGAGCAGGACCTTGTAGTCCAGACACAAGGGCGATCGTGAGTTTATAATCCATTGGAGGCGGCTGGCTTTCAGTTTTAGGTGCAGTTTCTTGCATTCATGTTAGACGTCTGTCGAGGTGGATGCCGAGATACGTTACTTCATTAACTTGGGAGATCTGCGTGCTATTCATGCAGAGCGGAAGCCAAGTTTGTCTGTTAAGGGTAAACGTTATGTGTTTACACTTTTGTTCGTTTATTTTAATACGCCAGTCAGATAGCCACTTCTCGACTAACACGAGATGGTTTGCGAGTTTTGTTGTTGCACGGACTGGACATCTGGAGCGGCTAAGAATCGCAGTGTCGTCCCGCCTGGAGGAATTTCCGAACGGCGGGGGGGCCCAGCGACGAGGGAGGGGAACACGGGGTCAACCCGGAGAGGAAGGGGGCAAGATCTAAGAGGCGAAGGATCTCCACGATTAAAGCTTTATTATTTTATAGAATTTATGGCCGGCAGCCCAAAAGAAACGACGGCGAGGGGGGAGAGTTTGGCGGGCACCCTTCCCCGGCCCTTAACAAATGCTGGCCCGCTCCGGCCATCGCTCACCCTCGCACACACAGAATCCTCCTCGAGGAACAGCAGCGTCCTGGCGACGGTCCTGTCGGGGTCCTGGATGAGGACACGTGTCACCCTTTCAACCGCGTAGTGGTGGGATCGCGGGACTTCGAGTCTCGGGACTTCGTAATTTTCGCATCAGTTCGGTTCGCAGCTCAAGACTAATTGTCAAGCTCTTCTTTTCGCAGCTTGGCCATGTCCTCTTTCTGCCGGGAGTTCTGTCGGCTTTGTCGCCGAGCGTAGGTGGCGTCTCTTTGCCTCCCTCTCACTCCTGCAGGTGATCGTGCCGGCAGCACCGTTCTCCCGCTCTGGGTATTTCGGCGCATGCGTCGTCGCTCTGGTCTCGGTTTTCGCACTTCTGGCGCGTGCCGATCTGACCAATAGGGAAAGCTGCTTGGCTTACGACGTTCTCCGACGCATGCGCTGTTGCTCCGCTATGCGTTGGTGGTGGCGACGTTGTCGCTGTTCTCCCGGCGCTCGTCAGTGGCGGGGTAATTTTCCACTCCCGAGGGTACAGCTTTTGCCTGCCTGGTTCCCTTCTGGCGCGTGCCGCCGCGTTTGCCGGCGATCGCCGGTTGCTCTCTCTCGCTCTTCTTCCCCTCCGTAGCTCGTCGGCGTTTGAGTGTGTTTTGCGTTTGAGTGAGTTGTTGCGCGCGCTTTTGAGTGAGTGTGCGGTGCGTGAGTGAGTGGCTTGTGTGCGCGGGGGAGAATGAGTGATTGTGTAGGTGTTTGAGTATACTTAGGCTAGCTTATATTTATGTATGAATAGTTATGTATGTACGACGTTAGGGTTGTGACTTCGTCACAAAAAAGAAGGAGCCAGTGGGAAGAACCTTAGAGGAGTCGCAGGATAGAAGACGGGTAAACAAGCGTAGTATATAACAATAGTGGCTTTACGTATTACCGATTATTCTCCGGTTCGGTTTACCGACCCGGCCGTTTTCATTAATTGGTAGACCTGAACGGCCTCTTAAACTCTTCTCATCTGGATAGACCTGAAGGCCTCTCAAACTCTTATTTGGTAGATCTGAACAACAACAGATGTCATCGCCTTTATCCAAGGCAAAACAAGAGCCGATAAAATAAAAATTATGGTGGAAAAATTCAAATTTTCCTATGCCAGGGACATTTCATCTTTCAAAATAAATGTTCCAAACGAACTTTTTGATACTATATGTTCTACCAAATTCTGGCCAGAATATGTTGTAGTCAAAGCGTTTGAAGCAAAGAAAAAGAAAAGGCGGGCCGTAGGAATAAGTTTTCCCAGGCCCGATCAGACTACTGCGCTCACTACGATTTCCATTCCCGCTCCAAAAAACTAATCAACTCAACTCTATCTCTTATCAGAATGCAAGAGTCTTACGTAGTAAGCTTCCCAAATTGTGTAGTCTCTCGTTTGCATCCCAGGTTATTGTGTTCACAGAAACCTGGTTAATGCCGAAATTTCTGAGCTCCGAAGTTTTCCCAGCTGTGTTCACGATATATCGGCTGGATCGGCCTATCAGACCTGGGGGTGGTGTCCTCATAGCGGTTGACTCCACTCTCGCGTCGGAATTAATAACTTTCAAGGATTGCAACGATGTTGAATTCCTCTGTGTGAAGCTAACTGTCAATGGTAGCTCTATTTTGATTACCTGTGCCTACATTCCTCCTTTGTATAATATGGATCATTTAAGGATCATTTAGTAGTTCTTTTTGATTTTAATATCCAAGGGGATATTTGTCCTCAAATAATTCCTCTAATATACTTTTCACCTCCAGACAGCATGATTTTATTGCTGGCTTGCTCGACATTTCGCTGTCTCAAGTAAACCATGTACGAAATTCCCTAGAGCGCCTGTTTGATCTCTGTTTTGTCTCAGATCCGGCAAGAGTCATTTTAACCAGGGTGGTGCCGTTGACGCTTCCGAAGATCCTTATCATCCTACATTCGACGTGACTCTCGACATTGGGACTGACTTACAGAATATATCTAACTCTGACTGTCCAGCCAAGAAAGTCCTTTGTTTTCGCAAGACGGACTTCAAACGGCTGAATAACTTTATATTAGATTTTAATTGGTCTGATTTATACAGGTGCACTGACATGTCAGTAGCCGTGGATATTTTTTACAGTGCCATAAATTCCTTTTTTACTAAATTCCGCTATACTATTCTTTCTATTCTTTCAGATCTTCATCGCGTTAAGCCCGTTTATTCGCCAGGTCCAGACGGTATACCTGGCTGTGTGCTTAGGTATTGTGCCGACGCCCTGTGCAATCCCATTCTTAAATTGTTTACCTTGTCCCTAGAAACCTCCCACTTTTCCCTTATTTGGAAGGAATCATTTGTTATTCCTCTCCACAAAAAAGGTAGGAAATCGGATGCCAGCAACTATAGAAGAATCTTTAAGTTGTCGGCCATTCCAAAACTTTGCGAGAAAATCATTACTCCACATTTGCAGCACCTGTGCAGATCAATTATTTCTCCATGTCAGCATGGATTTTTAAAGCGTAGATCAACGACAACCAATCATTTAGAGTTCACTTCCTTCTTAGTTAAGGGCTTCCATAAGGGCTTTCAGACAGACGTAATCTATACTGATTTCAGTAAAGCATTTGACTCTGTTAACCATTCTTTTCTTTTCCGGAAACTTGTTCTAATGGGATTTCCGGTTGATCTTATTGGTTGGATCTCAAGTTATCTGAATGGCGGAACGCAAAAGGTCCTCTTTAAAAATTCTTTATCTAATGTTCTCAGGGTTACTTCTGGCGTCCCGCAAGGTAGCCATTTGGGTTCCCTGTTGTTTACATTATTTATCAACGGCAGGTCGTTATTCTGACTAACTCTCGAGTACTTATGTACGCGGACGACGTCAAACCTTTGCGAGCAATATAAGGACGATTCCTGCCAGTCTGACTTACAAACAGATCTTAACATTTTCCAAACATGGTACCGCATAAACTTATTAAACTCAAACGGCTCTAAATGTAAGCTAATGATTTTCTCTCGAGTCGCTCCCAAGCTCGCGACTTACACGCTAAACTGCTGCTCTTTGGAAAGAATTACTATAGTCGATGATTTGGGTGTCCGACTGAAGCCTAAACTTGACTTTATCGATAATATTTCGTGCATGGTGAATAAAACCAGCGGTGTGCTTGGTATCATTAAACGGTGGTCGAAAGAATTCAATGACCTCTATGTCTACTGGTCCCACGGGATATGTCCGTCACTGGAGCACTCGTCCACCACTCCAAACAGGATCTTTCCTTTGGTCACCACGGCGAATGACCGCTGAGGCTGCACCGTGGAACGCTTCGGCTGCGGTGGTTGCACCTCGGATGAACGCTGACGTTTGGTAGCTCTTCTGCCCGCGTCAGCGTTGGTTGGTTGAGCCTTGGGAGCTGCTGCCTCTCCCGGAGTCCGGAACGACACCTCTCGCCCATTTAATGAGACCCGCTTGCTCTGGGTCCGCCTCCATGGCTGAGTTTGCTCGCTCGAGGATAAAAGCCACCCTTCTCCGCTCGTGATAGAGCGTCTTCTCCCTCTGCTGCGCCGGGCTTCCTGAATTGGGGCTGCCTCTGGAGCCGCCTGCGGTCACGTCGAGGGGCCGCTCGGTGGGCCCATCGGTTCGCCCTTTCTGTTGGCTCCGGCCTCCGGATGAAGGCGCTCTAAAGAGCTCTCCTCCTCCTCTTTGCTCACTCGACCGCTAAGCGTCTTCGAGGTGGTTTTTGCGGGGGACAAACCCCCTTCCGCCTTTAAAGATTGGCGATCACCTATGTTTTGTTTGTTTTTATTTGTATTTAAATGGGATGGGGATGGTCCACCACGGCAGAGCCACCAAAAGAAACGACGGCGAGGGGGGAGAGTTTGGCGGGCACCCTTCCCCGGCCCTTAACAAATGCTGGCCCGCTCCGGCCATCGCTCACCCTCGCACACACAGAATCCTCCTCGAGGAACAGCAGCGTCCTGGCGACGGTCCTGTCGGGGTCCTGGATGAGGACACGTGTCACCCTTTCAACCGCGTAGTGGTGGGATCGCGGGACTTCGAGTCTCGGGACTTCGTAATTTTCGCATCAGTTCGGTTCGCAGCTCAAGACTAATTGTCAAGCTCTTCTTTTCGCAGCTTGGCCATGTCCTCTTTCTGCCGGGAGTTCTGTCGGCTTTGTCGCCGAGCGTAGGTGGCGTCTCTTTGCCTCCCTCTCACTCCTGCAGGTGATCGTGCCGGCAGCACCGTTCTCCCGCTCTGGGTATTTCGGCGCATGCGTCGTCGCTCTGGTCTCGGTTTTCGCACTTCTGGCGCGTGCCGATCTGACCAATAGGGAAAGCTGCTTGGCTTACGACGTTCTCCGACGCATGCGCTGTTGCTCCGCTATGCGTTGGTGGTGGCGACGTTGTCGCTGTTCTCCCGGCGCTCGTCAGTGGCGGGGTAATTTTCCACTCCCGAGGGTACAGCTTTTGCCTGCCTGGTTCCCTTCTGGCGCGTGCCGCCGCGTTTGCCGGCGATCGCCGGTTGCTCTCTCTCGCTCTTCTTCCCCTCCGTAGCTCGTCGGCGTTTGAGTGTGTTTTGCGTTTGAGTGAGTTGTTGCGCGCGCTTTTGAGTGAGTGTGCGGTGCGTGAGTGAGTGGCTTGTGTGCGCGGGGAGAATGAGTGATTGTGTAGGTGTTTGAGTATACTTAGGCTAGCTTATATTTATGTATGAATAGTTATGTATGTACGACGTTAGGGTTGTGACTTCGTCACAAAAAAGAAGGAGCCAGTGGGAAGAACCTTAGAGGAGTCGCAGGATAGAAGACGGGTAAACAAGCGTAGTATATAACAATAGTGGCTTTACGTATTACCGATTATTCTCCGGTTCGGTTTACCGACCCGGCCGTTTTCATTAATTGGTAGACCTGAACGGCCTCTTAAACTCTTCTCATCTGGATAGACCTGAAGGCCTCTCAAACTCTTATTTGGTAGATCTGAACAGCCTCTCAAACCTTTCTGATCTTTATAGACCTGAACGGCCTCTCAACTATTCGCATTAATTGGTAGACCTAAACGGCCTCTCAAACTCTTCTCATTTCTTAAGACCCTAGGGCCTCTGAATTGTTCCCCCTCAGGACCGTTGATGAGCCGACAAAAAGAAACGCACTCGCAACTGGATCATGAAGTTACCGAGCGACAAGAAATTAAACTACCATTAATCTGTTCCTATTAAGTCAAGAAACATAAAGATAATTTGTACCGTATTAGCTAGCGTTCTACTCTAGGACCGGGTCGGAATCTCTTCCAGCAACCACATCTGAACACACTTAATTTCTGAGACGAATCCAGGCCATCCCTAAGCCACCTAGACTTATTTTGTCATTTTAATTCCGAAACGGGATTGATTTGGCCATCGTACTTGAAATTTTTAAGAGACTGCATCAAGAAAATCAAGTCAAATAAGCTCATTTTTTCGTAAGACTTTGTAAGACTCGCACTTTTTTTCCGTGTTTTTTCGACTTTGATGCCATTTTTTTTAAACAAATCACCAATATTTCGCAATGGTGGCAGAGAGAAGTATACGATCATATCCCCGTTATAACCCTGCAGTACCTGTCATCAACGTTTCATCAACATTTCATCAACACACATGGGGGTGTGTCGATGAAAAAGTGATTACAAGCCATATAAAAGGTTGATGAATTTTTGTATGGGATGACCGCTCTTTTCATCAACACAAATTCATCAACATTTAATCATTTTTTTATCAACACTTTATACCAAAAAATCATCAACATTTATACCATTTTTAATTAATTTTCATTTATTTATTTCCTTATTTCATAACATTATATAATAACTAATAACTAAAAAAATAATATATAATTCTAAATAAATCTAAATTAGCTTCCTTTTTTCCGTCCTTCCTCCTTTTTTGGACCGCAAGGTCAGCCTGACCAATGGCATCTACAAAAAATAAACAGTAAATAAATATAAACGAAAAGACAAAATTGAAAAAAGACAATATTACCCAATAGAGAAAAGTCCGCGTAAAACACTTAATTTCACTGTTTTTCATATATTTCACTGTTTTTAATATAATTTCACTTTTCTTTAACTTTTGTTGACCGCAATATATTGCGTCTTTACTTCTTTAAAATTAAAACGCAATTGAAAAACGCTTGTTTGTTAGGAGAGGGAGAGTTAGAGAGAGGGAGAGTTTGAGAGATCAAGAAAAATGAGATCGCGAGAGAGTCGGGTTTGACACGAAGGTCGAAAAAGAGCGTCGGCTCGGTGGAAGTCGCCGTCGGCTATTGATGAATCGTTGATTACAGAGGCCTATTGATGACAGTGGTACTGCAGGGAAGTAAGAACAATACTGTTGTCTCGCTCTTACTTAAAAGCTAGCTTTAAGAGATAACAATGTATATATACCTAGCTCTCACGCATACAGACACACATGAGAGAGCATAAGTAAAACGAAGAAGCAAAGCGCGCCAGTCGGTCGCAAGCGTTAGAAGAGACAAGTTGAATAAAGGAGAAGATTATAATTTAGCGACACACCGGAGTTTAATTGGCGTTTACAGAGCGGAGATTAAAAACTTCACTGCTCCGAAAGTATTAATTTCTCCACTCTGAAATTTAATCAGGATTAAAACAAGCATTAGGGCTACCTTCTAAAATAAAAAAAAAAATTAGGTCCATATTTGAAATTTTTTCAATTTGTTTATTAACTTTACCTTTTTTCATTAAAAAAAATAATTTTTTTTGAGAGTAACTTATTGGAAAGCTAAGGAAAGGGCGCACGTTTCATGTCTTGGACAAAATGTTGTATCTTCATTAGTTTTGTCAGTATATGCGTTTAAAAAAAGGATATTTTTTTAACGGGGAACTTCAAAAAATTTTTTCTCGATAATTCCAGGTATCATATTGAAGTAAAAAAATACGTATCGAATATTTTCAAGTAATAAACCGAAACAATATTTAAGAAGGAAAAACAACTTTTGGTGGCTTATTTTGCGTGGAATAATGCCCCATATATATCCCACGAAGAAGAAGGCAGTGAAAATATGTTCGGGGGTCGGCATCGACTGGTATGGTGCGCCCGTAGTGATTTATTGAACATTTATTAGGTGACTAATCTAAGCTTGTGGCCAAAGATGTAGAGAAGCACAAGAAAGGTGTCGAGGAGTGGCGGAATATTGACGCGAAGTGGCCGAAGATAGCACAAGAGCGAGGAGCGGGCGAGCATCGGCACGTTTAACGAACACTGCGAGGTGGCCTGAAATACGGGAGCGCAAGAGCGGCCGAGCTTTCGAGAGCTCGGTGGCCCGAGGGGGTACAGTGGGCCGCTCACGTAAACAGACAGGATTTATGAAAACCTCCAACCGGATTACCAACTTCTCACCAGGAGACACGAGTTCTCGACGCTAGAATAATTAACTGCCTTAGCGGTCAACTATGAAATCACACGGGATCGAGACAGGAAACCATGCCAGAGGGCTGGCCGAACTACAGCTACCCAGCAGAATTGGGCTCGGATCCGCGTCATGTCCTGGAACCGCCAGAATGTCGCGCGACCACCTTGACGAGCACCCACACCCGCTGCTGGTGACTCAGGACAAGATTTTCGGGTGGTCGCAGAGGAATCCTGACCAGAGAATGCTGCCAACGAAATGGTCCGGGAAACGAGAGGAGTCTTCGCCATCACGGGGAGCAGCCGGAGACTGCGAGGAGGAAAAGAAAACAGTGAAATATAAGGAAGAACATGCCTCACATCCAAATCCCTTGCAAGAAAACTTATTCGAGTATGCAGACAAAGCCGACTGCGCCTCAACGACCACCAGCCCAGCGTTAAATTTGTTAGGCCACATAGCAAGAAACATTTCATAAAATGATAATTAACTGGTTTAGAATAAGATTTGACAACTTATTGTTTGTCTCTTAAGCTAGGTACTGACATAAGATAAATTTGCTTTCGAAAAGTTCCGAGCGAAATTGCTATATGTTTCGTTTGGGAACCAGTGTGACCAAATAGTTAAAGAAAAGGCCGAATAGATGAAAAATGGAGTCATCCTGACTAGTTCAGTCAAATGTGTTTTGTAAAGAAATTTAAATGACTTCGAGGGGATTCCATGTTAGCTTTGGAAATATATCAATTTATTTATTTTGTAAGCAAAATCTCTGCTTTTTTCTTTGTTGCTAGCAACATTTGGTTCGTTAGCACTATTTTTAGCTCGCAACATTTAACTTATGTCAGTACCCGAGAAAGCAAAAAGTCAAAAAGTTATCCTTTTTCTTCTCTTTGCTCCGTTTTTTTATGGAGTTTTGCTGCGTAAAAGGGAAGATTCAATAAATAAGCAAAACGTACAAAAAAATTTTGTTTGTTAACAAACTCAAATGACTGATTTTTGACTTTAAATTTTCTTAAAATATCACGTCAACACCTTTATTCTTTACCTTATGTTTTTTATTAATTTTTTTTAATCGGATGATGCTGTGGATAGTTGATGCACGCCGCGAACCAATAATCAAAAAACCCAACGGAGGGGACTGGGGAGTTTCCATATATAACATATACTTATAAATCTTTTGGAATAAAAAATATAAAAAAATAAATGAATTTAAACTTTTTATAACTTATGATAATTAAATCAATAAGCTAACTTTAGCTGTTTCGCCACAATTAGTCCGTTTTGCACCGAATTTACCATAGCTCCCTGTTCAGTTTGCGGCTTGTCCCAATGTGCGGGAGACCGGCGACCAGTTGATCGCTCGCTCGTTTCTGGGCAGTGCATACGACAAGGAGATGAAGAACGGAGGAGAGGACAAGATTTTGTCTGAATTTGCGCCGCTGAACGCCCGCAGTTGGTCTAACTACCTATCTATTTTTACACATTCACACACGCCTGTACATAGCAATAACTTAAAGTAAAGCGTTGAATAATTATAAAGATTTAAATGGGAACCTCTCTTACAATGACCTCTTGGTAGCGTTAGTGTTTTTGGGTGTAAATAGATTTCGATAGATCGCGGCCGCGTTAAGTTTGCAAATCGAATCGGCGAATTGCCTGAAAAGAAGACTGCGATATATAGGCACTGCAACGACGGTTTGGAATTTGGCGGCTGCTTTTTCTTCGCTTATTCCCGGCTTGGCGAAACACGGGAAAGGAAGACGGTGAGACATTGGCGCCGCATCTGCAGGACTCGGGACTTTGCGACGCTCTCTTCGATTTTGGCGGCTTCTTGTGAGTTGAATCTGGTGAACAAACGGAGTAAGTAAATAAGTTGTGTGCGGGAAAAGAATTTACCGAAGTTTTCTCATTACATGTTTATTTGGGGTGGTGCTGTTGCGATAAGTTTGGTTTTTTTACACCCGTCAGCATGAAGTCAGATTCGGAGGCTCCGAATTTGGAGCAATTGGTTAATTTGCAGTCAAATCGATAGACAAATTGACGTTGTAGAATTTTAAGAAGGATTCGCAATCGAGGAAAACGAGAATTTATTTAAAGAAGCTTCTGGAGCAAGTGGAAGAACTGCGGAACGCGTTTCGAGAGACGGATTCCGTGAATCTAGAGGGTTCTCTGGATCGAACTATGACGCAAAGAATTTCCAGTCGGAATTCGAGGACGCGATAATAAAATCCGACAAATGCAGCTCACGGGGACAAATTACGATGTGGCTTGGGGACTGATCATTAAAAGGTACAATAATCCTCGTCTTGTGTTTTCGCTCCACATGAACGCTATCTACGCGTTGCCCAGGCTGAAAAAAGAAAATACAAAATTAATACGGTCGATGCTTAGCACTGGCTGCAATGCTTGCCTAGCTGCATTCCGCTGCGTTCAAGCCTTGGACGGGGAATCGCACCACTGCTTGGCGCATTACGTATCATCAAAGTTGCCCAAGGAGACTCACAACGCTTGGGAGCACCATCAAGGAAGCGATGCCACCGTTCCTACATATATGGATTTATAATCATTTTTAAATAATCGGCTGGTCATAATAGATGCGATTGAAAACCGAAGTTCGTCGTACGACTCATATTATGGACCAGGATCTACCGACCCAAGGAAACGAGTGCGAGTGTATAATGTACAGGAGCGCTCAAGACGCCCGGATAGTGTCTGTTCCCATTGCGGCGGCAACCATATCTTGCGTCGTTGCGCAACCTTTCTGGCCTTGGACTGCTACAGGAGGAAGGATATAGTGAGCAGGGCAAACTTATGTATTAATTGCTTGAGCAAGTTTATGGCCAGCGCCATCATACGCTGTTGCATTTCCCAGTATTGGCTCATAACAAATCGTCGAGTCGCGCACAGGCGAATCTGATCCGGCCTTCAGCAAAGCCTGCAGGCAACGGAGGACCCAAATCTGCACGCATCTTACAAATACCATTCCGCAACTTCGTCGAATGTGCCTTCGAGGAATGTGATTCACGCCACTGCTCGTATCGCCGAACGATTTCCGGTCAACGGCCTACAAGTAGTCATAAATGCTCTCATCGATCAAGGATCTGAGGCAACCATTGTATCGGAACACGTCGTTCAGTCCCTGCATCTGAAGCGGTCAGCCACCCGAGCATATATTATTAGTGTGGGTCCTGGGGGCAGTTGTCGTTGCAAGTACACAATAAATTTCGAAATTAGTAGTATACCTACTAACTCAAATTTCTCTTTAGCATATGTTCTCAATTCAGTAACTTCCTGCCTGCCAAGTCTTAGCTTCACGCCACAGAATTGGGATCATATTCGAGGGCTCTCATTGGCAGATCCCCACTACGCGCGGTCGAAGCGAGTCGATCTCATTTTTGAAGTGGACATGTTGGGGCAAATCATATTGCTGGAGACCAGGATCGGATTGCCCTGCGAGCCGATAGCTCAGAATACGCACTTCGGATGGATCCTCTCTGGACGTGCTGAAGGAATGATGGAATCAACCCAGTTGCGTTGTCATCGAGTGCTTTTGGACACTGAAGCATTGCTGAAGCGTTTCTATAAGGTCGAGACGCTTCCAGACCGCCCTACAGCAACAGAAGAGGACCTCTGGTGCAAATCCTTTCTCAGGAAGACTCACGTGCGTCGACCAGATGGCCGCTACTTAGTGTGGTTGCCTTGAAAACTATCGGGATCCAGCCATGGTCCTAAGAAGATCTCATCAAATGGCAGATAATCGGTTCGTGCAGTTGGAAAAACGTCTGTCTAGCAGCAAATATGTGGATGAGATTGAGGAATACTTCGCGCTTGAGCAAATAGCACCGGCAGTGGGCAGTGAAAGCTCCATGTGCTCCCGCATTACGTTGTCTTTGAAAAGGATCCTCTGTCGACCAAACAGCGAATCGTCTTTGATGCCTCCTCAAGGGCTAGCAACGGGCGATCGTTAAACGACATTCTTTGGACTGGACCAACCCTTCAGAACGACATGTCGGTGCTCATACTCAATTGGCGAAAATATTGTTTCGCTTTTACGGCGGATATACAGAAAATGTATCCCAGTATCGATGTGCACCCGAATGACCCCAATATCAGCGGATTTTTTGGCGAGCGGCAGATGGATCCATCAATGTTTTTTCTTTATCAACGCTAACATTCGGAACGGCATCTGCACCCTTTGCGGCCATCAGGGTTATTCGACAATTAGCGAAGGATGAGCGGCGTTCATTTCCTAAGGCGGAAGAAGTATTGTTGAACGCTATAAATGTGGACGACATTCTGTCCGAAGGGAAAATTTTAATTATAGAAAATACGCAGGATAAACGGACTCAGGTAGAGGGTGAAATTAAATCAACTTGCATGAATTTGCGGAAATGGTCCAGCAAAGAAGCGAGTATTGTCGGCTCGATTCCGATAGAGAATCAGCGCGTTTTGTGACGGGGCATGACGCGAGCATGAGGGCGAAACGTGCTATACCTCGCTGTTGACTGCAAAATCAGGAAGGTAATCTTTCCTTACCGCTCGGACGAGAAAGACTCCCTTTGAATGATGCGCACGATAGCGAGCATAGTCCACCTCCTGAAAGCTTAGAGGACCAGGGCACATGTCTCTTTTCCCGATAGCATTGGTTTTGAACCGAATTATATATTCTATGACTTTTACCATCTGACTGAAACTAAAAAATCGTTCCAGAAGCGATGGCATTGGGACTGCGTGGTGAACGCATACCATGTCCGCCGACCATTCCGATCTCCGTCGAAGGCCAGTCACCATGACTGCGTGTAAGCCACCACAAGTCGAAATCCTTGAGCTCACTCGGAGGCAGCCGCCTTGTCGCACAGTCCATGAACAATTGTGTCCCCTTGTATTATATATTGCTAACAAAAGGTCATAGTAAGAGGTGTTCCCAGGCAAGAGTAAATACAGGTCGGATAAAACTTTATAATTATTTACTGCTTTACTTTAAGTTATTGCTATGTACAGGCGTATGTGTGTTTGTGTATGTAAAAAAAATATGTAGTTAGACCGAATCCAAGCCTTCCAGAAATGTCGTATCACGAAGGACTTGGACTGTGGTCGATATTCCGTAGGCGCCAACATGGAGTGAGCCGGCGTGAGCACTTCTAGATCGTCTGCATCAGCTTTGAGAGTGCAGAGCGGCCGTCGATCTGCAATGATCCGCCTAAGGTGATGTTTTACCGACTTCACATTAGCTTCCCGCAGCCCGCCCAATTTGGGCAACTGAGGGGGATTGAAGTGCCATATGGTCCGCCTTGAAGCAAGCTTAGAGGCAATGAGCTTCTCGTAATCCTCCTGGAGCCTGCCGTGGAACGCCTTCATCAGATTGTCTGCGCCCACCGGCGAAGAGCCGGTATCCAGAGCTAGCAGAAAATGCTCCGTGATGAGGCCTGCCCCTGCTTCTAAGTGCACCGCCTTTGTTGCAAGACAAATGAAAACGGCGATGTATCCTTTATAAAAGCTTGTCCCTTGCAAATGTGCTGCCTATAGCTCTATTGCTCTATAGGGCCTGTGTAATCAACTCCAATTCTCTATGCGATGTGTCGAAGTGATTGGACTGGTCCGAAAGCACCTCACACACTGTTTGAACGGCTCGTCTTCCTGTCAGTATTCAGAACCGTTGGCGAGAGTGTGCCAAATAATCATTGATAATTGACTGGACCGCCTTAAGGAGTTACATCGCTCACAGGCCCGTAGCTACGTACGGGCAAGTACGGGCGTTGCCCGTACTGTCGACTTATTTGCCCGTACAGCCCGTCTAAGAAAACACCGGAAAAAATTATATCTAGAAAAATATCAAGCACTGAAGTTTTTTAAAATGCTCAAATTTGCTTAACTATAATATAATTTCAAGAATTTTTTACGTATCATTCTTCAAATCATTTATTGCGCATTTATAATCCTGCCCGTCCTTCATTACTATTTGCCCGTACTACCAGTTAGGTCTCGCTACGGGCCTGAACGCTCAACAGGAAGTCCTAAAAAAAAAGTTCCTCAACTGTTGCCACGATTCCAGTCGTTCTAATTATCAGAAATCAAAAAACCAAACGCCATTTGATTCTTGAAAGTTAAGGCTATGTACTGAACCAAAAGAAAGTTTGAATTCCAAAAAAAAAATATATTTTTGCCTCAAAAAAAAATTTTTTTTGTTTCGACTATTTTTTCACGTGTTTATAATTTAAAAACAAAAGTTACAGAGCAATCCTAAAATTTTGGTTCGGTACATAGATGGACATGTACTTAAGATGCTGTAAAAAGTGTAGTATTATCAGTGAAATAGTTTTCAAGATATCCTGGCAACAGTTTGGAAAAAACGCGTTTAAAAGTTGGTGTATACTACTGGCTCCGTTAGTATACGCTCCGGTTATAAGTGTAACTTTAAAACGGTTTCGAATTTTCAAAAATCCTTTTAAACACGTCTTCTAAACATGTTTTAGAAGTAATTTATGAAAATAAAAAAAAAGAATTTTTTTACTCGTCACAGTAGACGACCCCCTTAAACGGTATTGGTATACTTCTGATGTTGTCGTGTTTAGCTAAGTCTTTCCGGACCAGCTCCTCTGCCTTTTCTTTCGCTGGTATATCGTCGTGCCATGGTACCCTGGTTATTTTGACGTCTATATATCCTGTAAGTTCATTTGAGGCTTCCTAGCACTAACTGTGAGTTGGTTTTGACCACTGCCAGAGATTTGATAGGTGCTTCGCAATCCGAGTAAATCCTTATCTTGATATAACAAGGCTGTATTGAGAGTCTGGCTGCCTCCAATATAGCCAGTACCTCAGCCTGGAAGACTGGCGCTGATACTGGCACTTTGAAAGTCAATTCAATCCCCCAACTCTCAGCGAATACCTCTTCTCGTTCGGTTACTCTCTCTCTATTTTTCCCTCGATGGGTAATGTAGTCCGTGTTTTCGTCTACTAGCCATGTGCCCTCTTCAAGAATTGTGCGGTGTCTTATGCGGTGATCTCTCCAGCAATTGAATTGATGAACAGGTCAATCGGGATAATTTATTTTTAAACTCAAAGATGTAGTTTTTATATTGTATGCTTAGGCTTAAAATATGGCTTAATATAAAAAAAAATTTATGTTTTTCCAGACCACAACTCACGCTACCTACTTGGGGCTTTTTTCCCGAGCGCCACCACCTTGGCCTTCTTGTATTGGCCTCTTCTTGGCATCCTCGGCCTTCCGTTTGGTGGTATTGATGACACTCGGAGAGCTGTGCAGGGACTTGGAAAAGCTGCTTCGATTTCAGCAGTTTCTTGGCGTAGCTGCGCATCCGTTAATCGTTGAACTGCCGGTCACCGCAAAGGAACTTGACCAGGACCTCCTCGTCGTGTTCAGTCCACTTGAGATCGATGAGACCGATAAACAGCTCCCGCGTCACCTTGTAGTTCCAGTTCTCGGGGCCTGTGTATGCAAATTGTCTAGTATCCGATAGTCTAGTCCCGATATCCAATGCCTTTGATGCAGAGAAGGATGCAGAGATCGATAAACTCCCGGCGGTTGATGGACAGACTTTCGAGGAGCTTGTAATAGCTGAAACCCTTGACAGGAATCTTGTGCGCCTCGCTGTGGGTGAGATATCGCAGCAGTCTCGAAGAGCCAAAGGTGAGAGCATCCATATCCTCCGTGACAGTGGGGTAGAGCTTGTCCGGCTTCACCAAGGCAGCACACTGCGCCTTCGCTTGGCAGGGAGCCTCGACATAGTCATACGAACCGATCGGCGATTGAACTTCTCAACTTCTCATCTCCCACATCTATAGCCACTTTGAGAGCCTTCTCCGCCTCCTTCCTCAACTCAGCTCGATTCGCCTGCTTCCCAGATTGTAGTTCTGGAGGTTTTTAATCAAAAACATACACTGTCTTGATTCCGTTGTCCAGAAAACGAATGGTGCGACAGAACATCCCCATCAAGTGGGAAGTGGGATCACCATTTACACTGGTCTACTGAGCGCCCTCGGCACGCACAGCGATGCGGAACTGGTACAAGCACATAATAGCATCAATGGCCTTGCGACCGAAGAAGTTCTTGATTTCACTTTCCCAAATGGCCAGCGGGGCCAAGTTGGATATGAGTTTGTATAAGCCCAAAATTCCCATTTCAGTCTAATTATTCAAGATCAGTAGAATATAAATAAATTTCGAATTTTGGAAGGTAACGCCACCGACTTGGCAAAAATGTGTTAGTGTCTAGGACTACGTTGAGAGCGACTGCTGCACACGAGGAATGCCCCATTTGAGCATGCCAAAAGCTGTTTTGTGATGTTGTAGACTCTACAATGTAGAGCCACACTACGAGGTGTGTACAAAAAGTAAGGTGCCTTTTCAAATTAAACTTAGCAGGCTTAACATTTCGAGCTAGTTCTTTTTTTCTTGAGTTGGTAGGATTGTTAATGACATCTGGGCAAATTTCATGTCAATATCAGTATCAGAAATATATTTACGCTTGTGTTTTTCAAACGACCATCAGCGCCTTCGTCGATTTTTCTTTTATTTCTTTTACCGACTCGAAACGCGTTTCCCGAAGTTGTCTCTTAAGCTTTGGGAATAGCCAGAAGTCACACGAAGCCAAATCAGGCGAATTCGGTGGTTTCGGAATGATATGCGCCGAATTTTTGGAGAAATGGTGGCGAATATATTGCAAAAAAATTATCGTTTTCGGTACCAGAACAGATTTGACTTTTCGTAGGCCCAAATGGTGCTTCAAAATAGTTTTCGTAGATCCTTCTGATATTCCGATCATATCACTAAGATCTCTAAAAAACAACCGACGATTCCACGACAACCAAATTCGTTTACTTCATTGTCTTGTTGGTCATCTGTTGACGTCGATGGTCGTCCGGAGCGCTCCAAGTCATCAACACGTTCTCGACCCTCTTTGTACTACTGAAAAACATAAAAATCGACGAAGGCGCTGATGATCGTTTGGAAAACACAAGCGTTACTATATTTCTGATAATGATATTGACTTGAAATTTACCCCAGATGTCATTAACAATCCTACCAACTCAAGAAAAAAAGAACTAGCTCGAAATGTTAAGCCCGCTAAGTTGAATTTGAAAAGTCACCTTACTTTTTGAACACACCTCGTATGTACTTTGGGTACAGTCCCCAGTTTTTTCCGAACATTTACCTACAATAGTAGAATGCAATTTCTACTTTTTTAGCTCTTTTATCTATGTTACGTTTTAACTCCTAGGTACTTCGCCTGCTCTGATAGTTGTTGATCGATGCCATCTATCTTGGGCATATTATATACTGTGATTTTGATCTCCTTGTGAATAGCATTAGTTCTGTCTTGCTTGGATTAAACTCTAGTACGCCGGCTTTAATTGAAACGCCAAAAAGCTCCCAACACTGTTACTAATGACGTCGGGGTGTGGCTCTGATACTAGTAGCACTACGTCGTCGGCGCATGCTACTGCTTAGACTCCCCTACAATTGAATTCCTTCCATATGTGTTTCATGTTGATTTGCCAGAGTAACATCGATAACACTCCGCCTTGAGGTGTGCCTCTCTTCTCTACTCGCGTAAGGTGAGTGCCTCCCAGTTCGGCTATCGGCTTATCCACTCTCTGATGCCTCTCTCAATACCTATCGAGTTGAGAAAGCCCAGGACGTTCGACGTTCACATTATTGAACTCATCTTCTATGTCTCAGAAGGTGGCCTCGTGTTTTGTTTGTAGTTGAATGGTTTCTCGACGTGACTCACCCCTTCATGCAATGCTATCTCGGTTCATCGACCTTTTTGGTATGCATGGTTGGACATCCGATAGGGGATAACTATCCGCCTCATCTCGTATATGTATGTGCATTTGCCTCTCTACCGACTTCAGAATGAAGGAGTTTAGGCTGATTGTTTTTTAGTCCTGTGCTACAATATGCCCTCTCCTGACAGGGCCTGGCGACCGCAGTCGGGTTGTGGGGCTTTGACCTTATCATTCCCGATGCAAAAAGCTGTGTGTTATTCGGTTACGTTTCGAATACGTTTCATAATATATAATTAATGGGTGCAATCATAAAATATTGTTTATTTCTAAATATATAAACCCAATACTCAAATTATAGTTTCAACAATTTTTGTTTATCTATTTGTGTACAGGTGGCTTCCGCGATTTGGGAAAAGCAAGCACTTAGCGGATGTAAATCTTACTCATGCTTTGGTAATATTTGGAAAGTATTACTGTTTTCGTATGGATATTTCTGGCAAACAGGTTTATTATTTCGATGTATTTATTATTTAAACTAAAATGTACTTTTTCAGATCGGACCGTCATTTGTATGCCTTAACATAAGTTCTACTTTACTAGGAAAATTCCAAGTTTTTCAAAGTATTACACCAATGGGGCCCCTTTTACAAAAAGTTGTCCATCGATTTTATGCTCCTCGTTGTTTCGCACCACTTATAAAAATATTTATTTTTGGTGAAAGTCTTATGGTAAGTAAAAAAATTTAAAAATCAATTAAAATTAGTGTATCTATATTTTTAGTTCCAACGAGATATTAATGTATGGAATAATAAAATGTTTCGCCGAAACCCAATCCTGGCAAAAGAAGATGCATCCATAAAAAAGTTTCGAATGTGGTTTTCACAGTTCTACACATCGAACAGCAAATCTTTTACAGAAGCTACCACTGTTGGCTGGTAGCCAATCTATTAGCTATCTAACTTACTATCAAGATTGGAGCGACCTAAAGTTCTCACTCTAAATGTATCTACACTAATAAATAAATAAATTGCTTTGGTTTTTCGTACATGATAAATATATTATATTCAAACAGTAACTTTTTACTTTCATGACCACTTCGAAGCACCAATAAGTGTTCAGAAGATACTACAAAAATATTAAAAAGTTCCTATTATTATTATACCCTTGCAACGCAGTGAAGGAGACATTTCCAGCCCTATAAAGTCTATATATCTATAGCCACGTCCGTCTGTCCGTCCGTTTCTACGCAAACTAGTCCCTCAGTTTTGAAGCTATCTAAATAAACCTGGAAATAGTCTTCTATATGCTCACACTACTACCCAGCATGCAAAAATAGGGGTGCTTCGAATTATATGTCTGAAAAGAGCCCAGTTTCGGAGCGTTTTCTGAGTATAACAAATATAACACTTAAAAAAGAGCGTTTTCAGAGCCCAATATGTGCATTAAAAACATAGGCTCATAAAAAGCTAAATTTTCGGACCGTTTTCTGAGTAAACACATAAATAAAAGCGTTTTCGGAGCCTGTTCGGAGCAGACCGCCAGCACCTAGGCATGCGCGCATGGGTGTTCCGCTGCACCTGCAGCTCTCTTATCTTTTTCCGCTTCTCTTCTTTTCGTTAATTCTGTCGCGCTTTGTTTTTGTTAAACTACAATTGTCAACCGCTGCTGATATATATTTGGAAGCCGAGCTTCACTCGGCACCTCGCTATACTTCGAAAACACATCGATCGATCCCAAATAAACAGAGCATATATTAATAGAACCTATCGTGCGTTTTAATTAATAATTTGCTAAGGGTGGCATATTCGTTGTCTTCCCCATAAACATTTTGATCACGTCGGGGTCACCAAAATGTTTATGGGGAAGACAACGAATATGCCACCCTTAGCAAATTATTAATTAAAACGCACGATAGCACTGTGGTCGATCCCATAGGCCAAAAAAAAAAAAATTTTTATTTTAGCTTAAAATGCCAACACTGTCTCGTAATACATCAAACTTTTGTACCCTGCCTTTCTTTTTGTTTTGCTCCTGTATCCTCTTCAAGAATAACTCTTAAACATAGAGCATCAAACTGTTATTGGTTTTGCAGTGGTTGCAGTGTGGGCGGCATTCAAACGAAAATTAAAAACAAAGTTTTAAAAGATTAACCGAACAATGGAAGTTTTAATATTTTAAAGAAAGGTATTAGCTACTATTTTTAATTATATTCATTTACTCAGCATGTTTTGTTTATTTTTAAGAATTAATGCAAAGTGTGTCCAATTTAGATAAAAATGTATATGTAAACAAAAAGTTCACTTAGACTTTTAGTTGTTTAGTCCATCGAAGTCCGTGATCAAACTTACATCAAAATGATAAACGATATTTACAGATTATTTGGTGTAAAATTCAGCTGCTAGTTTTTGCAACTCTCTGCGCAACAATAAAAAGAACAACGGCGTCTCGCAGTTTTTCGAGCATTTTTTGGTCGCCCGCTCCATACAAGATGATATAATATAGTAGTCCAATCTTAATAAAATTAAAACCGAAATTCTAGAATAATACAAAAGGCCATATCTCAAATTTTATAAAATTATGTGGAAAATTAGCTAAGTTAAAAATTTTTTCTTCATTATTTGCCGATCGTTTCTATGGCAGCTATATGATATAGTTGTCCGATCTTGATCAAATTAAGCCCGAAATTCTATAATAATACAGAATGGCCATATCTAAAGTTATATAAAAATATGTTAAAAACTGGTTAAGTTATAATTTTTTCTTCAAAAATTTCGATCGTTCCTATGGCAGCTATATTATATAGTCGTCCGATTTGTCTACTTTTACACTATATATTCAATATATTTTTATAGATTTTCTGTAAAAATTTCATAGTGATATCTCCACTAGAAGTATTTTTGGCCGCCCGCTCCATACAAGACCGACCACTGTGGATAGGTTCTATTAATATATGCTCTGTTTATTTGGGATCGATCGATGTGTTTTCGAAGTATAGCGAGGTGCCGAGTGAAGCTCGGCTTCCAAATATATATCAGCAGCGGTTGACAATTGTAGTTTAACAAAAGCAAAGCGCGACAGAATTAACGAAAAGAAGAGAAGCGGAAAAAGATAAGAGAGCTGCAGTTGCAGCGGAACACCCATGCGCGCATGCCTAGGTGCTGGCGGTCTGCTCCGAACAGAGCCCAATATGTTAATTTAAAAAATAGGGGTGGGGTTGGATTCCTCCGAGTCGAACAACTTGTCGTTCTTGACTAGGAAAACAGGCTTGAGGCGGTCGACTTATACTGCTGAGTCCTTCCCGTCAATTCGTATGGTAAAAACTCGGTCGTTGTCGCGTTTGATGATTTCGTACGGTCCGGTGTAGGGAGGCTCCAGAGGTTACTTTACAGCTTCTATGCGAAGAAATACATGGGTACATTTGTCAATTCCCTTCAGTAGGAACATTTTTTCTTTAATTTTCTCGAATTTTCTGCATGTGCTCTCGAAAACTGCTCAAGAATGTCGTAGGATCTACAGTTTCATCCATGTTGGCGAAGAATTTGTTTGGCAGTCGAATTGGTACTCCATATAACATTTTAGCTGCAGATGATTTAATGTCTTCTTCGAAGCAGGTACGAAGGCCAAGTAGCACAGTTGGTAATAGTTAAGGCCACGGCGTGCCACTGCTGCACATCAACAACGATTTGAAGGATCTGTGCCACCTCTCTATGAGTCCGTTTGAATGCGGATGGTAGGCCGTAGTGCGAATGTGCTTGCTTCCAATCAAGTTGTTTGAAAACTGCAGATTCAAACTGCGTGCCTTGATCAGTAGTGATTGTTTTGGGTGATCCAGAACGCCATGGCTATCGTATCGGCCGTAATATTAGTGAGTGGTAGTGCTTCTGGCCATCACCAGAAACGGTCAATCATGGTAAGACAATAGCGGTAGTTTTGTTGTAAAGGCATGCCACTATATCCAGGTGGAAGTGGTCGAATCTTCCATTTGGCACAGCGATCTTCTCCCACTGAAGGTGATTGTGCTTGTGAATTTTGGAGCGCTGGCATGGGAGACAAAATCTTCACCATTTGAGGACATCTTTGTTCATTGGAGGCCAGACAAACTTCTGTCTGATTTGACGGGCAGTTGCTCGCCCACTAGGATGAGATAGATTGTGGATATATGAGAAAGCCTGTTTGCGAAGTGATTGCGGTACAAAAGGACGGAGATTTTGTGTGGATACGTCACAGTATATCGAACTTTCTCCACCGAAACAAACTTTCTTGAGCTTTAAGGAAGTAGTTCCTTGCAAGATGCGTGTCAAATCAGAATACGAGGCTTGCTCCTCCTCGAGCTGCGCCGCGGTGATCGCTGTGGGCATCGTGATAGTGCAAAGCCTCGAAAAAGCGTCTGCGACTATATTTTCTGTTCCTTTTATGTGAAGGATGGTCGTCGAGAATTGCGAAATATAATTTAGATGCCGCAGCTGTCGAGGTGATGCTTTTTCTGGCCGCTGTTGGAATGCGTAAACCAATGGCTTATGATCAGTCTTGATCACAAAAATGCGTGCATCGATGAGATGTCTGAAATATTTGATTAACTCGTATATGGCAATTAGCTCTCGGTCGTACGTGGAGTAATTTCTCTCTGTGTTGCTGAGCTTCTTGGAGAAAAATCCTAGAGGTTGCCAATCATGACTAGTGCGTTGTTCCAGAACTGCTCCGATTGCGAGGTCCGATGCATCACAAACCAGTTGTAGGTCAGATTTCGGTGCAGGAAATGATAAGAGCGCTGCGTCTGCTATGCGCTGCTTGCAACTCTTGAAGGCTGATATGAGTTCTGTAGTCCAGAGGATTTGTCGTTGGTCGCTCTTTTTTACATTTCTTAGCAGCTCGGACAGCGGTGCCTGAGTGTGCGAAGATCGGGGTAGGCATCTGCGATAGTAGTTTATAACGCCCAAGAAACGGCCTAGTTGGCTGATAGTTTCAGGACGAGCAAAATTGAGGATGGCATCTTTGCGACTGGACGGTGGTTTGATTTTTTTTTTTTTTTTTTTTTTTTTTTTTTTGTAATAGGTTTATTGAAGTGGCTGTTTTTACACTAATAACTATAACTATTATTTTCAAAAACAATTTGTATATAGTGGTTCTTTACAATTAATTTAAAGTGTCAATTTGTATGCTTCAGAGCAAACAGCTGCCCGAATTGTTAGCAAGATGGTTTAAAGGATTTTACGGCTCGGCAGTTGACCTAGGGTGACCTTCTTGAGCCTGCGTCTGGTCCGCGCAGTTGCTGCAGCCCTTGTCAGCGGGTTGGGGTGAACTCGGAGTCTGGAACAGTGTCTCCTGGCGAAATCGTTGATTGTGTCACCAACCAGCGGGACATGGAGATCTCGGTGAATGTCAGCGTTGCGGATATACCACTCTGCCCCACTAATGTGCCTAAGAAATTTAGCTTGGAATGAACTTATCTGCTTTAGATTGGACTTAGAAGCGATGCCGTAAATGGGAAGTCCATACTTAAAAATTGGCGCTATGATAGATAGGTAAACCCTCTTCTTGTTGGCTAAAATTAGCTTAGAGTTAGCATGAGTTAGCCAATATAGCCTCCTCGCAGCGTTCTCCAATTTCCCCCTTGTCTGCTTGATGTGAGAGGCAAATGTGAGCCTGCGATCAAGGATCAGGCCCAGGTAACGGTGCTCCTTGTGCTGAGGAAGCAGTTGATCGTGCAGGAAGACACCCGGGCTGGAATCCTTGCGCAGAGTGTAGGTGACCGTAGCACACTTGTCAGGGCTAATGGCAATGTTCCACCTACAAGACCAATTTTCAAAACGCTTGAGGATTATCTGGAGTTGGTCAGTTGCCTCGTAGACACAATCAGATTCAGACAATATGGCAGTGTCATCTGCATAGGTGGCGATGCACAGACTGTTGCTGCGTCTGCAAGTGGGCATCGGGGCGTCATGAGTGAAGAGGGTGTACAAGGTAGGACCCAACACACTTCCTTGAGGAACTCCGGCAAGAATGGGTCTGGTCGAGGAGGATATTCCATCCTGAACAACCTGGAAGGATCTGTCCTTTAGGAAGCTAACGACAAGCTCGAAAAGCTGGTGAGGAAGAAGACCCCTGAGCTTGGCCAGCAGTCCAGGGTGCCAAACTCTGTCAAAGGCTTGTTGGATATCCAGGTATGCAGCTACCGTATATTGCCTCTTTTGGAAACCATCCATGATGAAGTCGGCAACTCTGTGAAGCTGCTCGGGAGTGCCATGATTTTGCCTGAAGCCAAATTGGTGATTGGGCATCGCGTTCTGGACTTCAGGTGTCTTCAGAAAGCGATCAAGAATGCACCGTTCCAAAATCTTGCCGAACGTGGAAAGGAGGCTTATAGGTCGGTAACTATCAACATCGTTGGGCGGCTTTCCTCGCTTGTGGATCATCACAACGTTTGCATTCTTCCAGATCTTCGGAAAGTGTCCCAATCTAAGCGCAGCATTGAAGATTAAAACCAGAAACAAAATGGCCCGATCCGGAAGCAGCCTGCACACCTGGGACGTGATCCCATCTGTCCCTGGAGCTTTTCGGTTTTTCATCGCATGAATCCTCATTTTTACTTCAGAAAAGAGAATGGGGGGTGCAGGCAAGGACATTTGATGAGGAGCTTCCAAAATGTTCTTGACCTTGTCAACTCTCCCTATCGAGGAAGTTCCAAATGGTGTGAACCTCTCTTGAAGCTTGTCGGCAAACACTTCAGCTCGATCCAACGGCGTGCGAGCCCAAGTGGAATCGGCTTTTTGGATCGGGAACTTCGGGGCTACCTGCCTCTTGGACCTGCTCGTGAGTCTCCAAAGGGCAAAATTGGTGTCGTGGTTGGGTGTGGCTTCCTCCAGCTCCTTATCCAGAATGCTCTGGCGGTGCCGAACCAGAAGCTTCCTTATGCGGTTAGCCAGTCTGCTATGGATTCTGTGCACGTCCCTGTTTAGAGTCCTGGTGTATTCCTTTTTGAGCCTGTGCTTCAGCTGGATTAGCTGCAGGATGTCTCGGGGGATGACATCCATCCGGGCGGGAGAGATAGCGTTGCTGCTTGGGGAGGCCTCAGAAGCAGCGTCGAGGATTTTGTTGTTTATGAGACGTGCAGCATCCTCCACATCTTCAGCAGAGCGTAGCTCCATATGTAGCTGTAAGGAATCTTCAAGACTTCTTCTGAAAGCGCATATGTTCGAACCAGGAGGGAGTAAGGCCTTTCTCACAGGCGTACAGAAGCCCACTGTCCGGAGCTGAGCAATCAGCGGGAGGTGATCAGAGCTCAGATCAAAGGACTCCACTATGCTTAACCTCCTGCTGTGTAGGTCTTTAAATAGAGCGAAATCTAGAGATGACGGGGTACGTCCTCCGCTCGGGAAGCAGGTGGGTCGTCCTGTGGCTAGTACCTGAACTCCTGTAGTGTCGATCGCCTTTGCGAGCTGGGCCACTCCGAGGCGAACTGGTTGATGGTGATAATGTACGAGATTGCTTCTGACAAATACTGCATCTCCTCCTCTAACAAAATTTCCGGGGTAATCAGCTCTATAAATGTTGTAACCTGGGAGCTGGAAGTAGATACCAGTGTGTAGGAAAGTCTCCGTGGCTAGTAGAATATCTATTTGGTTACAGCTGAGAAACACCAGGAGCTCCTCCCGCTTGGCAAGAAGACTCCTGGCATTCCAAATGACTATTTTAAGATTAGTCATTTCTGTAATTGCGTTGTTGTGACCTTGCATTGCTCTCTCTTTGGAGGTCCCTCACAACCAAAGAGATAGTGGCCATGGACGAGGCCAGTTCGTCCACAGCGCTTTTGAGGTCTATTAGCATGTTCGTGATCCTTGTGATATCCCAGGGATCTTCGGTCGCAGCCTGTCTCAGATTGTTAGAGAGTCTAGGTCTTCTAGAACCAAGGGCGGGAAAGTCCTCTTCCTCTAAGAGGGAGGTCCTCTGTGAAGTCCTGGAGGAAGGCGGTGCTCTGCTTTGGAGGCCTGGAGAAGAGACTGCCTGTGTCCTTAAAGCCTGTGAGTAGGACACGCCTCTTTGCAGCAAGGCTGAGGGGATTGCCATTTGCGGCCGTCTCTGACTTCCTGAGTGGTGGGCAGACAGAGGGATTTTGGGAGCAGACAACCTCAGCTTTTGGGCGAAAATCTTGCACTTCCTGTCGTAGGCTGCGTGTTTGCCACCACAATTAGCGCAGTTAAGATCATCTTCGGTGCTAGCCTGGCAGTCATCCGACCCAGTCCAATGGTCCATACCACATCTCCCGCAGACTGGAGGCTTAAGGCAGTAATTTTTGGTGTGGTTGAACCCATAGCACCTAAAACACTGTTTAACACGATTTGTGTCCCTCTTCAGCTCGGCAGTGACCCTCTGTCGGCCAATCCTCGAAATCAGCAAGGCTTCAGCATTGTTAGCCGCTTGTTTAAGTTCAACAAACCACACGTTTTGCTTCGCAGGTTCAGCAACTTCCTGCTGACTTGAGTTACGGCTGCCTCTGACAGGTGGATTATATAAGTTAGCCACCGTATGACCGAGCTTGGTTAACTCCTCGGAGATTAGACTCTGTGGTGTAGAAGCCGCCAAATTTTTTAGCACCAGACGGAAGTTCCTATCCTCCTTCAAGCAGAAGTGCGTGTAGGCCACTGAGAGCTCACTCAGCCTTTTTGTGATGGCCCGGTGCATGTCCGAGTCCTTAGCGTAAATTCGTAGATCCCCAGACAGGGCTGTGCGGAACTCAAAGCCGTCCTCAGGAACTACCTTAAGTAATTCGTTTTCCATTGCAGCCACGTCGTTTACATTAGGTATCGTTATAGGCCGTGGTTTAGAGGTTTTGGGCGATTTGGCTACAGGCACCACCTCTTCAGCAGACTCCCTTACGCAATCATCCTCGAACTCGCTGGTCAGGCCATCGCTTTCAGCCTCCATTATAGCATCCAGGTCGTTTGTGAACAGAGGTGCGTAGGGGTTGGAGGAAACGGCTTTCAATGGATCCCTCTTAGCTGCGCTGCCAGACAGCATTGGTGCCCTTCGCTTGGTTCCCGACTTCGCTACTACTGTTTGCCAGCACGGCTGAGAGTTTTGTACAAGACCCCCAGGAGCGGCTCCTTTCCATTTAGCAAGAGGAATTGGATGACCTACATCCAAAACATCAGAATCCGCCAATGGTAGAGTTTGGCTGCGGACAAGATTCCTTCTCCCCAGGCGAGCACGCGAAACCATGCTGGAACTTGTAGCTTTGAATGAGACACCCCTCTTTGGCTGAGTTTGGTACCTTGAATTCTGCTTGCCCTGCACAGAGGAGGGAGGGTTAGAGGTCTTACTCGTGGTAGAAGCCGACCTGAGTGACATCCTTGAAGGACCGCTGGAAGTAGCCGTTATTGAAGATGGACAGACAGATGAGGTAGACGGCAACAAGGAAGAAGTCAACGCCACCAAAGGAGTTGAAGCCTCAGAACAGGAAGCAGATTTTTGAGTCGAAGAGCGCTGCATTGATGCTAAAGCTATAGCACTTCTTTTGCTAAAAAGCGACGGTCCTTTGCTGCAACGTGGTCCAGACTTGCTGGGGGGAGGAGAGCTAGACATAGCATAAAAAGGAAAGCCAAACAAAATTTCGTAGAAGATGGATTTAAATATAAAATAAAATTTCAGAAACAATAGAAATTCACAAAAAGAAAAATAAAAAAAGGTATCAAAATGTAAAATGAAATATAGACGACACCGTCCGCGAAAGAAGGGGGAACCCCCCAATTTTTGATCGAACTACGCTCACAAACCCTGAGCCGTTTAGGCGAAATCCGCACAACCCAAAGCGGGCAAAACTTTTAGAGAAACTTTTGTACAAAATTTCCAAAATAATAGTTTTCCAAAATTGCTCCGAAACACAACCGACTGTTTACGAAGTTGACAGGAAACGCCGGTGGTTTGATACCGTGTTTGTTAATCGTGTAGCTGAGAAAATTAACTTGCGTTAGCGCTAATTGACATTTGCTCAGATTGATACTTAACCCGTGTTTCTGCAGGGCTGATAACACTGCTCGAAGATGTTCTTCGTGTGCGGCGATCGATTTCGAAGTTATCAGTATATCGTCTATGTAGCAGTATAGGAAGTCCATGCCACGAAAAATACTGTCCATTAAACGCTGGAACGTCTGAGTCGCATTCTTTAACCCGAAAGGCATGTACTGGAATTCTATGAGTCCAAAAGGGGTGCATAGAGGAGGCCGCAGGATCTTCCGCTGTGCTGCGGGTTCCTGGGCCACTGCGGTGTCGAAGCAGCCATGTCAGGAGCACTACCCTTGGAGCAGGTGGGTTTCTCCACTGAGGGAACGGGAGCCTCTACCTGTTGTTTATTCTGCGTGCCGGCCTTTGGCTTTAATGTAGCCGTGCCCCACGCGAAGTTTAGCTGGTGGCCCAGCGACTTCAGCCTGTTGGCCGAGACCGGGTCCAGCGCAACTGTCAGAACGGCTGTGTTCTGCCTCATTTCGCGGTGGAAGACCCGCCAGTAGCCAATGAAAACAGCGGCACGTGCTTCGGGGACTACCTTGATGTGGCCGTCCTTCCACAGTCGGAGCTTGGGTACCTCAGTGCTCAGCCACTCGGCCGTCTCCCCATTCTTACAGGTAATGTCCATCCACTCTGGTCGGAAGGTGCAGCTGCCTCCCGTATTTCTTGCCCAGACACAGTTGCGGCTGTGGATGCTACTGGAGCCTCCTTGGCAGGCAATACGCTTGCATCACTCTTCGTCGGTGCACTAGGTGCCACGGTTCTTGTCATGACCCACTTTGTCGACACCTCTTCTGGGGTCGTGTTGGTCGATCTTCCACGTTTTACCGGTCGCGCCACTCTTGCTGGGCACTGCCCTGGGAGGGTCCATAGGCTTTTGAGGGAGCCTTTTGGCCTCCTCCAAGGATATGTCGCGGGATACATAGAAAAGGCATTTGTGTACAAAAACTATACATTGGCCACCGTCATAGAAGGCGCCTTCAACAACGGAACCGCAGATTCCATCCTGAGCTCCCTCAACAGGATTGGAGTTGAAGCAGGCATCAGAAAATGGATCGGCGCAATGCTAACGAGCAGAAGGATAACAGCCGAACTGAGTGGCACTCATCACACGAGATACGTGAAGAGGGGCACACCTCAGGGAGGAGTTCTGTCTCCACTGCTGTGGCTGATTAACATGGACGACATATTGAGAGAACTCAATAGCGAAGGACTTAAAGTGGTAGCATACGCAGACGACATAGTTCTACTTACTTCAGGACCATTTCCAGACGTCATAAGAGAACTAAAGACAAGGGCGCTGAAAAAACTCAAGCAATGGATAAAAGCCTTTGGATTGGGCATAAACCCAAGCAAAGCGGAACTTATGCTCTTTACGAAGAGAACAAAGATCCCCAGATTCATTTATAATTTACTCACTTTTACTCGGTTCGATCGCTCGCGAAGAAACAGCTGACTTTGGAAGCTTCTTGCGCGAGAGTGGCACCACCTATGAAGATTTTTAGTATGGTACGTTGGTCACTCTGTTCTTTATCGATTACTGCCAAAATCACATTATGTGGTTATCTTTTAAAAAATGGGTTTTGGCCAAGTAAAGCGGTCGGCTGAACCATAGTGCGATGGTGCACACAGTTGCGGCAGATGACTCAGTCAGCCGTTGATCCCCCTGTATAAGTTTTAAAACATATAGTTTAGAAGGCTGTGTAAAAATGTGAGATTATATTATTATTGTTGCAAGTTTTTTCCCGGCTATAAAACAATTCCTCTGTAAAATAAAATATTATTGGAATGAATATTCTATCATTCTTTTATTAAATTTAAAAATATAATATAATAATATGTATAATAAATATTACAAACTTAAATTTGTGAACACAAAAAATAAAATGTATTAACAATGAGAATTATTGACTTTATTAATTTAATCATGTCTTTTTAAGCGGAGGTTGACTCATCAACTTGAACTTTAATTATGTTTCCTAACTTTTTTGTTCTAGGAGGTGGAATTGGAGGGGTATGAACAACATCAATGCTGAGATCACTAGGTTTTTGAGATAAATCACATTTACATTTCAAAAGAAAAGTTTTACGGAAAAATGTTCCAAATGAAAATAGTTTTCTTACCTTAAAAATTTTATTTTTGTAAAAAAAAATTTTCAACTCTTTAAATCTATACCAAATTCCCAAAACGGAAAGAAGTAATATTAAAATTATTGAAATCAAAAGACAATATTTTAATGATTTACTATGGTAATTATCTGCAATATTTTCGGATACTGTTAATATTTTAGTCGGTTGTTGAGGTGTAGAGAATTTTGGTAGACTTGTACGAACAGGCAAATCTAAACTTAATGAAATATCCGAACATGAACGGAACTCTTCCTGTGGGCCACAACCAACGGCACCGTTGCCATCGTCGCAAATTCCCCAATTATTACCAGCAATGTAACGCCATTGCAAAACGCAATGGTCGCATGTTAAGTCTGTAATGAAAATTGGTTACTTATTTTCATCAATGTGTTAGGATATATTTTACCTGGAAGACGGGCTTTAATATCATAAATACGACTTCCATTTCGAGGATAAAATCGACTTCGCAAATCTGTTGGACTTGCCTGGGAAGGAAAACCACCTAATATGGGCAATACATTTTGATCCAGACAAGACTGTTTAGCATTTGGGTTTGGACATAACCGAAACTCAAAATATCTGTAAAAAGAAAAACTTTAAACTTTCCACACAGCATTTAATTGTTTTTTATACCCCATATGACTAGCCGTCAATTCGACACGTATTGTCATCTCTGATCCTGGAAAATAACTTCTCACAATTAAGCCTTGCCCCCACTGGCCGCCGCTTTCATGGGGACGTGGCTCCGGAATGTCCCATGGGTCTCCGCATTCTCCGCATTTACCCTTATTTTTTTTCCATTGGCGGGTAAACCCGCCACAGTATAATTCATGATCATTATAGTCTGGTGGTGTCTGAAATCCATAACGCCAAGCTGACGCTCTACTTGGTGGTTCAATAAGTCTTCCATGGCCATCGCAGTACAGAATAGAAAATGAGATTGAGAAAAAAAAAGCCATTCCATAAATTTGTATTGCTTTTCTGTTCCCTCCTGGTCTCCATTGCATCTAAAAGAATAAAATTATATTAAGACAATTATGATTAAATAAAATTAGCTTATGAATTGTTATTATGACAAATATACGTTTGTTTAATAACTTAAATATAAACTTTATCAACAGCCAAAAACAAAAAGAAAAATTGTTACGTCTGAGAAGATTTAAGGTAATTTTACTTATTAAAATTAAACCCATGGTTTGTTTGGTCTGTAAATAAAGCCGCTATGCACCACTAGCTTAAGCAGTATCCACGATGTGAGCTATTTAGTCGGGTCGAACAAATCTACAACATCGCCTCCCAAAATGCCAAGAGTCAGATAGACTGGGAAGCAAGGCTCTAATAAGGCGGTAGCCGGGTATTTCAGACCTCTATGGTTCCCCACAAATGCAAGCTGTGTAATAATTATAATAATTAATTTAAATAAATTTAAATCATTTTATATTTTTCCATATATACCTAATCGAATCGAATAGAAAGTAATTAACTAGATGTAAGCCGTAGATATACGATAGTTAGGAGAAAACGCTTACCACTAGTACGATCGCGCACCACTAGCAGGAAAGCTCGCTGCACGCATACACACACATACAGAAGTTCACCAAGAAAAAGTGGTGTGTGCGAGAGCGAGACGGGTGTGTGCAAAAGTAAAATCTCAACGATTGGCCAGCGAGTGCCGGAGGGATCCCAACTAGCAGATGCATAGGATCCCGCGGGGAGATACCCTGATCTAGAGCTTCGAGAGGCGTCCCCGTATTTATTCCCACTTTTGGCCCTGCTTGGCGAGTGCCGTGAGACCGGAGAATACGCGTAGTCGCTGACCAAATTTGCTGAATGCTAGTACTAAATAAAATCCTCTTTACGAGGTAACTCGGTGGCTGCTAACCTCCATTTCAAGTCAGCCCACCGTCTCAACAAAGACCCTTGTCCCAGATCTTTATAATCTTTCTGTAAAGAGATCCAGACTGAGCTTAACCCCAGCCTAAGAACTACTTCACAGATGCACTGTGGATTCCTAAAATATGTAACCGAACAGATAAGGGGAACCTTGAGGTGGTTATACTTAAACTGTGATTCAAATTGTATAATAAGGATATAACGAGTCTTTACGTGAGGGGCCCATTGTACCCCCTCTGGCCACCGAGCTTCCGAACGGGCTTTCGGGCTTCTGTGTATAGTTCGTCGAGCGTGCCAACGCTCGCCCGCTCTCCGCTACGCTGCAATCTCCAGCCGCTTCGCGACACTATTCCGCCGCTCCTCGGCACCTTTCTTGGCAGCGATCGCCCTCGATGCTCTCCTCTACATCTTCGGCCACTGCACTCTTCCGCCGCTCCCTGGCCAAGCGCATCCGCTCTCGCCCCTCTGATGCTCCCGCGCCCCGAGCTCGGGATAAATCCGAACGCAGTCGGCCGCTGTCGATCTCCCGCTCTCGCTTTAGCGGAGTAAAGCGGGCGGGAGCACGGCTCTATGTTTAAGCTTAGATTAGTAACCAAATGCATGTTCAATAAAACACTACGGGCGCTCCATGCCAGTCGATGCCGACCCCCGAATATTTTCACTGCCTTCTTCTTCATGGAATATTTAATACTTTTCTGCTGAAATCCTTAAGCGGAGGATCCTCGCCACCCACCTACATAAACAACGAGGATGGTTGTCAGTTGTCCGAATGAAACACCGAATTTTCTTTTCTAAGGCTCCCTATTGCGTATTATAGATGTAAGCCAGATTTTAAGAACGGACGAACACTGCCACTTTTTTTGAGAATAATATAAAATTGACACATAAAAAACAGGAGAAAAATAAATCATTGAAACTGGAAGAAACCCGTGGTAATTTTTAAAAGAAAAGAGCATATGAGTTAAAACTAAAGATTAATTTTTCTAAAATTTGCAAATTACTTAGTAAATGTATTATTATTCTATAGATTTTCATTCAATTTAGCAGCGATTAGTAGTTTTAACCTATTTTTAATATACATTTATTAAAACTAAAATCATGATTATAAAATTGAATATCAAACTAAAAAATGTTTATATTTTAAGTTCATAATAGGCCGTCAGCCAGTGGGCGGACCGTGGGACCAACGAGGAGGAATAACCTGCCGGAACAGTACGCACCGTTGGAAGTGCGACTATACTCTCCCCGTGAGGGCGGATGGAAGCAGGCCAATTAGGTCATATCTCTGCTGAGGGTGCTGACGAATGGTAGTCGGGCGGGGAAAAAAAAACTCTTGCCCAAAAAATTAACCCAATCCAAGGTGGAACAGCATATGGCGGTGGTGCTTGGACACTAATATGCGAACTCTGGTGGACCGGCCGACCCATCAGTTTAAACTGGGCTTATCACGGTATGCGGGCTCTACCGTGGCGGACCATACCCATCCAAGCATACTCGTGGGAACAAAAATGAAAAAACTAACACAAACAAACAAACAAAAGATGGTCGTCAGACCTTAAAGGCAGCAGGGGGTATTCCCCTTTCAAATGTGAACTCGAAGACGCTTAGCGGTCGAGTGTGCAATCAGGACGAGGAAAGCTCTTCAGAGCGCCTTCATTCGGGGGCCAGAGATACTGCTAAAGGCGAACGAATGGGAGACAGCACTCCATTCGCTTACCACATTAATAGAAAAATCGCTCCACGAAAAGGAGTTCACACCTGTCGCCTTCCTGGATATAGAGGGCGCTTTCAACAACATCCTTCCAGGCTCAGTTACGACGGCGTTGACTAAGCTGGGGATTAATCAACACACAGTGGCTCTCATTGACCGGATCTTGCGCAGCAGAACGGTAGGGGCAACACTGGGGGGGGTCAACCATCTCCAGACAAGTCAACAGAAGCACACAAACAAACTGCTCCAGGGCATAGAAGAGGGCGGCTGTCGTATTGTGGCCTACGCGGACGATGTTGTCTTGGCATTTACGATAACATTTTCGCAAACCCTCTGTGACAGGATGAGCGCCAGCGAAGACCGAACCAAGTATCTAAGTCTTATCCTGTAAAAAAAACTCAGCTCTAAAGCGGTCCACCTGCCTGGGCAAAATCCAACGCATAGCTAATCTGTATGACGGCGGCCTGCCACGACTCCGGGCGACGCTCTGGACGTTCGCCTGGACATCCTCACAATTGAAATTGGCACACGAATCTCAGATCTGCTCCACACATTACTGAGGGGAACACTGACTACTGTGTCCCTGCTGAACACCCTATCACACCCTTCCAGGTTTCCATCCACGACAGAACGGAATGGAACCTAGGACCTCCAGGGTCCCTTCATATTTACACCGATGGCTCAAAATTGGACGGCCGGGTGGGAAGAGGAGCACCTGGAAGCACCTGGTGAGCACCTGAAATTAAACGTCTCTTTTAGGCTACCCGACCGCTGTAGCGTTTTTCAGGCGAAAGTTTACGCCAGCAAAAAAACCCTTGATCAGCTCCCCCCAATCAGGGTCAGAGCTCTCATTTGCATATTCTCGGATAGTCAGGCTGCCCTGAAGTCACTTGAAGCAATCTCTTCAAACTCGAAGACCATCAACGCCTGCCGCAGATCTCTTCACGAGATGGCGAAGCAGTACGACCTCCACCTCATATGGGTCCCAGGACATCGAGGGTAATTGCGCTGCCGATGAGCTTGCCCTGCAGGGTAAAACCTCCCCTCTTCAGTCGCACACTACTTTGTAGGGAATACGTCTACCTCCTCGCGGACAGGAAATGGGAAAACCTAATCTCCTGCCGCCACGCTAGAATGATCTGGCCACGCCGATCAGTGAAGCGTGCCACGGAGCTATTGTCATTAAACAGGGAAAGCTGCGCCCTTGCCGTTAGGGCTCTTACTGCTCACTGGTTACTTGGAACGCATGCGTCCAGGCTGTCGGTGCACCATAAGGACTTCTGTAGAATCTGTAGGAATGAGGAGGAGGAGGAGACCGTTCTCCACTGTCCGGCCCTGAGCAGACTGCAGTATCTGGCTTTCTTCACTCTGTGAATCGCGCCGAGCTAAGCTAGGCATTACCGAGGCAGATAACCCGTTTCTTCCAAGGATCGGGTTGGTCCTCTATCACATACATTGGTCATCGGCCCATGAGAACCTGTAGCGGACGAGGGATCTAAGCCTACGCGGCAACACAAGGAGCCTCCTTAGGCTCAAGTGGACTGCCCGGAGAATTCGGCACAACAAAACAACACAATCTTTGAAAATACAGAACAACAGAGGCGACAGAAATTTCGAAAATTTTGAACAGCGACGCAGGGGAGGTTTTGAGATTTTATTTAGAAAAATTTAGGAAGAAGCTTAGATAAAAGCAACTAAAGGTGTAAATGTATGAATGTAAATGTATGGATGAAAACAGTTAAGGTACAAATTTATATGAGAATATTTTAGCAATACTTTTAGGTGGAAATTGTTTAGCTTAGGAGGAAAAAGAAAAGCAAACTTCGGCACCGTGAAGTTTAGCCTTGCAGCTTACAATTTGGTCATTTTGAATTTACCTAATTTGATCAAATTTAAAAAAAAAACTAACAGGAATTATTTAAAGCATTTATATATGCCAAGTTCAAAATACATTTATAGTTACAGTTTTAGATTCACAGTTTTGAATTTTCTTCCACATTTAACGATCGTATGACAGCTATATTCTATAGTAGTCTGATTTTGATCAAATAAAATTGTAAGTTTAGAAGAATACATTTAACGATCGTATGACAGCTATATTTTATAGTAGTCTGATTTTGATCAAATAAAATTGTAAGTTTAGAATAATACAAAATATATTAAAATTTGTAAAAATTTGGTTATGATTTTTTTCTTTAAAAATTTCAGCTATATGATATAGTCGCAAGATCCGTCCTGTTTCGACTTATATAGTAGTGCGTGCAAATAGAAGACTATCTGCAAAGTTTCATTCAGATAGCTTAAAAAATGAATACAGACGTGGCTAGATCGACTCGGATGTTTATGCTGATGTATACTTTATAGTTATATATTATATATTATAATGCTTTGAAAGGGTATAAAAAGTGCAGGTATATTTGTAGGTGAAAATGTGTTAGGTTTAAACTTGGGAGAACAAGCTTAGGGTCATGCTTAGGAAAAAAAACTTCTGTGGAAAAGAGGGTTTGAAGAGCAGCTGCCTGTGAGAAGCAGATCACTGTTTAAAAAGAACGAAATGTAAGCAAAATAACCTTTTGTAAAAGATTAATACAAGAGGCAAAAACGGTTAAACATATTTTTAAGAAATAATGAAATTAATAATTTTTTTTTTCGCGCGGGTCCCACGCGCACCGCCTGCCCAACCGACCGAGGGACGTAGCAGTATTACGTATGGCACGATCGCGTTCTAGAAAGATGCGTGAGAAGGAAAATATAGAAAAGTACGAGGAAAGATTAGGTTAGGTTAGGTTTAAGTTTCATACAATATAACGATCTAATGCTACTAGCAATACAGTTTTAAAGCGAGGGAGCCTCTCATTCCCCCCTATACAGTAAAATAAGCGGTTGTAATTGCCACATAAGACCCTAAAGGTTCATGAACCTCAAACTCCCTCCTACAGTGATTTATTGCTAAGGAGAGTAAGGTTCTATATGCTGGTCAAGGAACGAGGGAAGGTAGGTTAATTAATAGAAGTCTACTAGAGTAAGGCGGTAATCTCTGGTCGGCATCCCAGGGCAAGCCACGATGGGCGAAAAGCAGAACGTTTTTTTGAATAGATTCAATATTTTATTTTTTTTTTTTTTTTTTTGTTTAAGTTAAATCTTTATTTACATCTGCCTTGTACGGGCAATAAATTAAATTGTATCATGAACTTGACTTAATGGTTAACAGTGTTGGAGTGTATTTGATGATGGTGAAGTGGTTGATGTTTAGAGAATACGGAACGGTAAATCGTGTGGGTGTAGTCTGTGTAGTCGTCTTCCTTGGTTAGTGTAATCCAAAATTGTGTTGGCTAATGGATTTGCATGGTCTTGAAGTTTATCCAGGTGCCTGCTGCTATGAGCAGAAATTTCATCAATTACTGTAGGCATGCCCAGATCACGTTTAATGGTAGTGTTGCGTACATAGTAAGGAGCATTAAATATTTGTCTTAGTATTTTGTTCTCAGCTCTTTCAATTTTTTTAACATTAGTCTTTGAAGCTGAACCCCACAGCTCGATTCCATAAACCCATGCTGGCTTGATTATTGCCTTGTAAACAAGGAGCTTGTTTTTAAGTGATAATTTGCTTTGCCTTTTAAGCAGCCAGAACAACTGCCTACTTTTGTGCCTCAAAAGCTTGACCTTTCCAGATATGTGTTCACTCCAAGTCAGTTTGACATCAAGTGTTAACCCCAAGTATTTTGCTACTGTCTTCTGTGGGATAACAGCTCCATTAATATAGACCGAAGGGGAAATGCCTGGTCTTAGCGTGAATGTTACGTGTGTTGATTTCTCAGCGTTTATGATAATGTTCCACCTTTGTAGCCACGTCTGTAAGTTGTCCAGAGTTTGTTGGAGTCCCTGAGCTGCCATTGCAATTGTGTCAGCTGAGACCAGGAATGCAGTGTCGTCAGCATATGTGCATATAACGTGGGTACCCATAGGCATCGGCATGTCAGCAGTGTAAATGGAATATAAAATCGGGCCTAGGACACTACCTTGTGGTACTCCAGCGTTCACCTCCTGGATCGGAGATTCTGCATTATTATGTCTAACATAGAAACGTCTGTTGTCTAGATAGGCCTTTAAAAGTAGGTAGAAGGGCGTAGGTAGGCTTTGCTTGAGTTTGAAGAATAGACCTTGATGCCATACCTTATCAAAGACCTGTCTAACATCCAAGAATACTGCAGCACAAAACTTTTTACTTTCAAAGGAGTCTAGAATCTTTCTGACGACTCTGTGACATTGCTGACATTGCTATACTCCATGCCCTCTTCTGAAGCCAAACTGATGGTCTGGGAAGATGTTTTTCTCCTCTATTATTACCATCAGCCTCCTTGCAAATAGCTTCTCCAAAATTTTTGAGAGGATTGTCAAGAGGCTAATTGGCCTATAAGACGCCAGATCAGTCTCAGGTTTTCCTGGTTTCAAAATAACTATGACCTCCGTGCACTTCCACTGGGATGGGAAGTGACTAAGTCTCAGGAAATGATTCATTACAGTTTTAATATTATCAATGCAGTTAAATGGGAGGTGTTTTAATGCCAAGGCGTCTATACGGTCGTATCCAGGAGATTTAGATGACTTTAAGTTGCCGATTTCTACTAGAATTTCTTCACTGTCTATTTCAGGTATGGGCAGGTCCATGGGACATGCTATGTCCAGGCCCTGCAACGTCTCAGCCAGGTCTTGTGGATCACATAAATTAAATGGCTGGAAGCTGTTTCTTATATGTTCTGCGAAGGCATCCGCTTTTTCGTGATTGGTCCGACACCAAGCCCCTGTGTTTGATCTTACCGGTGCAATCCTCCGTACTGGTCTCTTGAGATACTTGGTAGCATTCCATAGATTGTGTTCTGCGCTGCATGGCTCAAGGTCCTTTAGATAAGCTTCGAGAGATTTTTCTTTAAGATCAGTTAGCGTCCTATTGAGCTTCTTACATGCTCTGTTGTAAGCAGTTTTGTCTATCCTACGTCTGCTAATCTGCCAAACTCTTCTCAGCCTTCTTCTCTCCCTTACCATAAAAGCCAACTCTGTCGACCAGAGATAATTGTCTCTACGGGCTCTATAATTTGTCGTTGATTCTACCGTTGGGGTTGCGAAAGTTGCTGCCATATGAACGTTTCGGGTAAGGCTCTCCACCGCTTCGTCAATATCCAGTGGAGTTTGGATAACCGGTTGGGGGTCAACGTTTTCCTCGAGCCAACTTTTGTAAGTGCCAATGTTTGTGTTGCGCCTTATAAGCTTCACTGCGGCTGGAACCCTCAAATACGAGCTATTAAAAAGAACCTTAACCATGCTATGGTCCGAACAGAGGTCATAGCAGGCTGCAGTAGAGAGAAGTAATGGGTATTGACCCATATTGACGAACCTTTGCTAACGGCAAAGTCCAAGAGGTCCGGTATTTTAATTGGATCAGTTGGTCAATAGGTGGGTTCACCAGTTGAATGAACGCTGAAACTTAATTCATTTATACATCTGAAGAGTAAACTGCCTCTAGGATTGGCGATTCTGGACCCCCACCAAGTATGTTTTGCATTGAAATCACCACCAATTAGAAATCTGCGTCCCAATCCCGTCAGTACTTGAGTCAAATCCGAGTGAGTTAATGTAAAACGAGGAGGCAAATATGCAGCGGCAATGGTGATCCTGCCGGTCGACGTCAGTAGATATATTTGTGCACACTGCAACCACTCAAGCTGAACGGGCACAAGCTCTTCGTATTGTATACCACGCCTTATAATAATAGAAGCTTCTCCACGGGTTCTGTCTCCAGGGTGTATCGCACTTATGATATCATAGCCAGGGATGGAAAAGTGAGTTCTGGTGGTAAAATGAGTTTCAGACACGAGCATTATATGAACTTGGTTAGTTTTAATAAAGTGTTCAACATCAGGCTTGCTTTTGTTCAAGCCGTTTGCATTCCAGATTATAATTTGCGTGTTTATGGGCATTGTCGGGTATTTAATTGACTTGAAAGCATGGCCAACATCATGTTTTTCAATTGATTTAACATTGTATTCATAAGTTCATCCATACGTTTCATCAGTCTCTCCTCCAATTTAGATTCATCTTCAAGATTGTGAATGTTAATGTGATGATTGTCAAAGTTTTGTGAATCTCCTCCCCTAACAATATTAGCGTAGCTGAATTTTTGATTTACTCCAGCGCTAGAAGTAAAGTTTGACTGCTGAGAACGACTGAAAGGTGCAGTAGTCGTTGGCTTCGGCTTAGCTCCGAAGCGTTTTTTGGCTTCCATGTAAACTCGGCAACCCCGATAAGAGGCGGTGTGTTCTTCGCCGCAATTTCCACATAAAGGCGGGTCCTCCTTGGCCTTCTTGCATACAAGACTGTCATGCTCTAGTCCACATTTCACACAAGTAAATTGCAACCGGCAATATTTTTTAGTATGGCCAAATGCCTGGCAGCTGAAGCATTGCACAACATCGTTAAATTTTCTGGGCTCTTCCACTTTAACCACTGCGTGACATAATCTTGTTATTTTAAATGCGTCCTTGTTGTTATTTGCTGGGTCAAGGTTGACAAAAAAGATCGACATAGGGGTCTTGTTTGACCTGGATAGGGCATTTTTAATATCTCGTACCTTATGTCCGAGCATATCAACGGCCTCCACAATCTCGGTTGTTGGAGTTGAAAAATGCAGCCCTTTAATAACTATCCGGAACGCTCTCTCCTCCTTTAATTGATAAGTTCTAAAGGCCACATGGTGGCTGTCAAGATGGGCGACTATTTTCCTGTAAGTGAGGCTATCTTTTGGCAAAAGTCTAATGTTTCCTCCTCCCGAAGCCTTATAGGAAAAACTGCCTGATTCAGCAATTCTTCTTATATCATTTAGCATAACTGCTATATTCGTTACCCCCGGTATAAAAATCGGGGGAGGTTTCGCAGCTGCTATCGGCTCTAAATTAACATTGATATCATCGTGGCTGCTTTCGTCAGACAGTAATGCAAATTGATTAGAAGTGCCGGGCTCTACATCCATTTTTGAATCTAGCTTCACATTAACCTGTTTCTTGTCAGTTTTTTTCGGAAAAGTAAAATTACGTTCCTCACCTTCATCAAGATCCAAATCACTACCACTTGAGATGTGGCTTGAATAATCATTAAAAGAGTTTATTTTTTTTTTGCCGCTCGTTTCATTTCAGTAGAGTTATGGCACCTTTTAACTGAGATGGATTTGGGCTGCAAAAATTGCCAACAATTTTCCGTCGAAGTAGCTCCAGTCATATTATCTATCTCCATGTTGATAGTGATGTTGTTACTCGTTGCATCTGTTGGCGGAGCATGCTTCGCTAGGAAAGTAGATAAATCCGTCCGGCACTCAGAGAGCTGAGAACGTATAACCGCAGGGTTTGCTCCAGCAATTTTCTTCATTTCCTTAAATTTAATGTTATCCATCGTCCGCGAAAGAAGGGGGAAATCCCCCACTTTATTTTCGAACTACTTAAAAACTTTGAGCCGTCTAGGCGAAAACCGCAAAAAACCAAAACGGGCTAAACTTTTTAGAGAAATTTCTCTTTTTGTATAAAATTTCAAAAATTAAAGAATTCCAAAAATGCTGGTCCTGGTGCTTGTTGGCATTGGATATAGTCGGATATAGTTGGATATAGTCGGATATAGTCAGTCCACGGTCCGTCATTGGGCTGAGTCTTTATTGGATAGCAGTTTCCGGAATCTAGCCGTTTCTGGGGACGTTTTGATACTGGAGCAGAATTTTCTCTACGAGCTTCTTTGTGCTCTGCGTATTTTCTAGTTGTAATCCTTTAGTAGGATCTTGTATTCCTTATTAATTATATAATTTTTCGCCTCATTGGCGATTTTGCGTAGGAGAAAAAGATTACTGTTCTACCAGGGTGGCTTGGCCCTCTTCCTGGTTCTCGATGTCGGGCATGCTGCGCATTGCGCACTTAGTAATTCCCTGGAGAGGGTCTCTAGGGACATTTCTATGGCTTCAGCGGACTGTACTAGGCCCGGGCCAGTCGCGAGTTGTGTGGAGATTGTTTTCTTAAACTTTCCCCAGTTAGTGTTCCGGGTTTGGGAGAGTGGTCGAAATCGTATTGGAATTGTATGTAGTTATGATTTGAGAAGGATGGTTTGCTACACATAAGTTAGTAGATAGTAAAAAGTCTATGAGTGACTCACCTCTGTCGTTTATGTCGGGGCTCCCCCACACGCAGTGGTGTGCAATGCCGTCTGCCCCCACGAGCACTTGCTGGTCGTTGGTCGAGAGAGGGGAAACGGACCTGCGGTGCGGCGCGGGCGTTTCCTTCACTTGTCGCCGCCGGTTTTGAAAAATCTCCCCAAACAACCAGCCCGAAAGTAGGCTAGCCCAGCAGCCAAGGGCAAGGGGAGGGAAAGGGGCAGAGAACGAGACAAGAAAACTGTTGCCGCCGTCGATAGCGGAACTCCTGACTTCCCAGAAAGCGGCCAAAACCAAACCCGCCCTACGACCAGGGTAAGCGAGAAAGGGTGGTGGGGGAAAGATGGGGGAACGGGGAAGAAACGTCGGTGCCCGTTGCCCTCCAGAGGCGCGGCTTTCCCTCTGCCACGAACCGTTGTGGAATCCCCACCAACGGGTTGGTTGCAAAGTGGAGGCTCGCTCCGCCGGTTTGTGAATCTCTTCCACGAGCAGAGGAAGCTCCTCGGAAACCCGTGGATGAGAACCTGAACCGGCTGAGTGCCCTGGTTGGGGAGATGTGGACCCGAAAACACAGGCAGGAGAGGTGCTAGGACCGTGGGGAACCAAGGTGGATGTACAAAAACCCGGTGCTATATTTCGTTTAAATTCATGTTTATTTATTTATTGCCTACGTAGCTCTATTTGTTCCCTACTTTTAGGCTGTAGTCCCCGCCGGTGTTCTTCCTTTCAGCACTTGCACTCGAGTTTTCGCACAACTGCCCGCGTTTAGGTCGCGGAGTTAATTAATTCCATCGCTCCTTTCTTGACCTACATCTGCCCATCGTCACCGGCGCTGACGTCGCTATTGCGCCCGAGCTTCCGCTCCCCCTTCTCCTACGTCATCTCTTCGGGAGTTTCGTTCCGACGTCTGCTTGCAGTTGCTAGATCGCGGCGGGGGCTCGGCTGCAGCGGTGACGCACTCGCTGGCGCTCAGCACTGCTCTCACGTGCTCGGCTGCAGTGACTCACTCGCTCGCACTCAGCGCTGCTCTCCCGTGCTCGGCTGCAGTGGCTTCCCAAGCTTTGCTTTAGCGACGCTCGGAGCGGCTTCCCCCGACTTCGGCAACAGCTGGGCTTGGCTCTCTGGGTGCAATAGCCGACTCTCTTCGGTCTCCGTTATAGCGGTCTTACATGCCCACGCCGACGGGTGATCGCTCTCTTAGCTGACGGCGACAGTGGGCTCCCGGTATAACTTACACTACTTTATCTCTATTTACATCTAAGTCTACACTACTCCTTCGCCTTCTCTTGCCTTCATAGCTGGCTTTCCTGGCCTTTATGACCGGCTTTTCCTCGCCTTCATGGCTGGATTTCCTCTCCTTCATGGATTTTTACTCTTTATTTGAGGGTACCAGCCGCAGTGAAGCTTATAAGGCGCAACACAAACATTGGCTCGTACAAAAAATGGCTCGAAGAAAACGTTGACCCCCAACCGGTTATCCAAACTCGACTGGATATTGACGAAGCGGTGGAGAGCCTTACCCGAAACGTTCATATGGCAGCAAATTTCGCAACCCCAACGGTAGAATCAACGACAAATTATAGAGCCCGTAGAGACAATTATCTCTGGTCGACAGAGTTGGCTTTTATGGTAAGGGAGAGAAGAAGGCTGAGAAGAGTTTGGCAGATTAGCAGACGTAGGATCGACAAAACTGCTTACAACAGAGCATGTAAGGAGCTTAATAGGACGCTAACAGATCTTAAAGAAAAATCTCTTGAATCTTATTTAAAGGATCTTGAGCCATGCAGCGCAGAACACAATCTATGGAATGCTACCAAATACCTCAAGAGACCTGTATATTCAATATGAACTCCAAATTGAGGACTCCAATCGCAAGGACTCCAAAATAGGACGACCTAACTAAGTAAAGAGAGTCTTCGTTAAATAAGGGGATTCGTATTCCTTCGACCACCTTTTAACAAATCCAAGCATGCCTCTGACCTTGTTAACCATGCCAGAAATATGTTCTGAAAACGAAATATTAGGATCTAGAAGGAAACCTAGATCGTCAAGAAGAGTTATTCTATCCAAAGCGCATTCATTAAGCATATACGAAGTGTGACAATTAACTAATGAGACTGATTGTATTGCTGCAATTTTGGAAATCATATTGGCTCAAAATTTAGTCTCCCTTTTTCCAGCATCCTTCCTCTCTCCATTGATATATTTGCCATCGCTCTAGCTTGTTTAGTTCGCCTGCTGTGTTGTGTTTAGTAAACGTGTATTCGTGGTGCTCGTCACAAAAATGAAATCAAGGGCAACGCATCGCGCTAAAATGTTGCACCAAATTGGGCGAAACAGCTTTGGAAACGTACGCTAAAATTTTAAAAGTGCATGCAGATAGTGCTCTTAGTCGTGCCCAGTTGTTTCGATGGCATAATTAGTTTAAGGAGGGGTGTGAAAGCGTGGAATACGAGGAGCGGAGCGGGAGACCAGTCGAGGTGTGGACTGACACGAATGCGCAGCCTGCGCGCGCTCTAATCCGTGAAGATAAATATTTAACAGTTCGATTCAAGTCGATCAAAGATTGCGAAAACAAGTCAACAACGTACGCCCAGACATCGCTCGTAACTGGATCCTTTATCATGACAACGGGCGATGCCACACAGCCCTCAGCGTGTCCCAGTAATTGAATTATAAAGGAATTTCTGTGACGCAACAACCGCCTTATTCGCCCAATATATCATCCTGTTGCTTTTTTTGTTCCCTAAAATGAAATCGTTGGTCAAAGGAACCCATTTTGAGTCGATTAAGGACATCCAGGCGGCCGTGACTAGGGTATTCGCGCGCATCCCAATCGAAGCGATCCAGAAATGTTACGAAGCATGGAAAACATGCTGAAATCGTTGTGTAGCTGACCAAGGGGACTACTTTTAAGGACACGGCAGAGTTGAGAAATAATTTTGAAATATACGTTTTTTATGGAATCAGTCTCATTACTTAATTGTCACACCTCGTATGTGGCATACTGAGGAGTGGCACGTGAAAATATCATCAGCGTGCATCTGGAGCTGTTAAGATGTAATAAGTTAACACGACCGCATGCTTGAATGTTGTTAAGATCCGATTGTAAGTCTGACTGCCATGAGCTGTCCTTATACTGCAAGCATAGTTTAACATCGTCAGCATACATAAGTACCCTAGAGTTGGTTAGCACTACCGGAGGGTCATTGATGAATAATGTAAATAGCAGTCGGCCAAGATGGCTGCCTTGTGGGACGCCAGAATTGACACTAAGGGATTTGGATAGAGCATTCTTAAACAAAACCTTTGAGTCTTGTGACTGAAGCCAATTAAGAAGATAAGAAGAAAGAGGGTTTCCTGTTGTGAAGAGCCGGTTGGCCCTCACAAATATATAATACAACTAAATAATATAAATAAACACATATAAATAATTAATAAATATATAAATAGTAATACAAGTAAATATATAAATAGTAATACAAATAAATGAGAATGTAAATATAATATAAATATATAATTAAATAATAATATCAAGAAAAAACCCTAAGTAATGTAATAATAGAATTAAATAATAGAAATAATTAATAGTAAGAATAATATTTATATATATTCCCCCGGTACGAGTTTAGAAGCGATAGGTAGTAATTAGATTAAGGGGACGGCGGCCACAAGCGATAGTTTTAAAACTGCCACCACCAACCCAAGCTCGACCCGTTAGCCTGGAAGGCTAGCACACACCGACACACACACACCAGCACACACAGCAAAACTCACCATGATCACGCCACCCGAAAATAGGCAAGCGCCCATGAGAGCGAGAGAGAGGGAGCAACCGATCGTACGGTAAACTTCTGGAAGAAGTCGAAAAGAACTCCGCAAGAAATTTCGCGAAGCGAAAACGGGGTGGAGTTCGAGATAAGCAGTGAATCGAGACGGACGTAAAACGTAGATCGGCGATCGAGTGAAAACCGCGTGTGCGGGTAAAACCTGCAAAACTTTGGATTTTCGGAAAGCAGGAAATGGAATTTGGACAATTGGATTTGGAGCAAGAGGAGGATTTGGCAATGCCTGGCCCGGTATTGGAATTGTATGTAGTTATGATTTGAGAAGGATGGTCTCTCAAGGACTCTCCATTCTGATACCATTGTATGTACATTGTCCCCTACGAGTGCTTAGTCTAGCACGTTCGAGGAGGTGCGACCAATGAAGGTATGCTCCTCCCCCACGTTTGCTACACATAAGTTAGTAGATAGTAAAAAGTCTATGAGTGACTCACCTCTGTCGTTTATGTCGGGGCTCCCCCACACGCAGTGGTGTGCAATGCCGTCTGCCCCCACGAGCACTTGCTGGTCGTTGGTCGAGAGAGGGGAAACGGACCTGCGGTGCGGCGCGGGCGTTTCCTTCACTTGTCGCCGCCGGTTTTGAAAAATCTCCCCAAAGAACCAGCCCGAAAGTAGGCTAGCCCAGCAGCCAAGGGCAAGGGGAGGGAAAGGGGCAGAGAACGAGACAAGAAAACTGTTGCCGCCGTCGATAGCGGAACTCCTGACTTCCCAGAAAGCGGCCAAAACCAAACCCGCCCTACGACCAGGGTAAGCGAGAAAGGGTGGTGGGGGAAAGAGGGGGGAACGGGGAAGAAACGTCGGTGCCCGTTGCCCTCCAGAGGCGCGGCTTTCCCTCTGCCACGAACCGTTGTGGAATCCCCACCAACGGGTTGGTTGCAAAGTGGAGGCTCGCTCCGCCGGTTTGTGAATCTCTTCCACGAGCAGAGGAAGCTCCTCGGAAACCCGTGGATGAGAACCTGAACCGGCTGAGTGCCCTGGTTGGGGAGATGTGGACCCGAAAACACAGGCAGGAGAGGTGCTAGGACCGTGGGGAACCAAAATGGATGTACAAAAACCCGGTGCTATATTTCGTTTAAATTCATGTTTATTTATTTTTTGCCTACGTAGCTCTATTTGTTCCCTACTTTTAGGCTGTAGTCCCCGCCGGTGTTCTTCCTTTCAGCACTTGCACTCGAGTTTTCGCACAACTGCCCGCGTTTAGGTCGCGGAGTTAATTAATTCCATCGCTCCTTTCTTGACCTACATCTGCCCATCGTCACCGGCGCTGACGTCGCTATTGCGCCCGAGCTTCCGCTCCCCCTTCTCCTACGTCATCTCTTCGGGAGTTTCGTTCCGACGTCTGCTTGCAGTTGCTAGATCGCGGCGGGGGCTCGGCTGCAGCGGTGACGCACTCGCTGGCGCTCAGCACTGCTCTCACGTGCTCGGCTGCAGTGACTCACTCGCTCGCACTCAGCGCTGCTCTCCCGTGCCCGGCTGCAGTGGCTTCCCCAAGCTTTGCTTTAGCGACGCTCGGAGCGGCTTCCCCCGACTTCGGCAACAGCTGGGCTTGGCTCTCTGGGTGCAATAGCCGACTCTCTTCGGTCTCCGTTATAGCGGTCTTACATGCCCACGCCGACGGGTGATCGCTCTCTTAGCTGACGGCGACAGTGGGCTCCCGGTATAACTTACACTACTTTATCTCTATTTACATCTAAGTCTACACTACTCCTTCGCCTTCTCTTGCCTTCATAGCTGGCTTTCCTGGCCTTTATGACCGGCTTTTCCTCGCCTTCATGGCTGGATTTCCTCTCCTTCATGGATTTTTACTCTTTATTTGAGGGTACCAGCCGCAGTGAAGCTTATAAGGCGCAACACAAACATTGGCTCGTACAAAAAATGGCTCGAAGAAAACGTTGACCCCCAACCGGTTATCCAAACTCGACTGGATATTGACGAAGCGGTGGAGAGCCTTACCCGAAACGTTCATATGGCAGCAAATTTCGCAACCCCAACGGTAGAATCAACGACAAATTATAGAGCCCGTAGAGACAATTATCTCTGGTCGACAGAGTTGGCTTTTATGGTAAGGGAGAGAAGAAGGCTGAGAAGAGTTTGGCAGATTAGCAGACGTAGGATCGACAAAACTGCTTACAACAGAGCATGTAAGGAGCTTAATAGGACGCTAACAGATCTTAAAGAAAAATCTCTTGAATCTTATTTAAAGGATCTTGAGCCATGCAGCGCAGAACACAATCTATGGAATGCTACCAAATACCTCAAGAGACCTGTAGATTCAATATGAACTCCAAATTGAGGACTCCAATCGCAAGGACTCCAAAATAGGACGACCTAACTAAGTAAAGAGAGTCTTCGTTAAATAAGGGGATTCGTATTCCTTCGACCACCTTTTAACAAATCCAAGCATGCCTCTGACCTTGTTAACCATGCCAGAAATATGTTCTGAAAACGAAATATTAGGATCTAGAAGGAAACCTAGATCGTCAAGAAGAGTTATTCTATCCAAAGCGCATTCATTAAGCATATACGAAGTGTGACAATTAACTAATGAGACTGATTGTATTGCTGCAATTTTGGAAATCATATTGGCTCAAAATTTAGTCTCCCTTTTTCCAGCATCCTTCCTCTCTCCATTGATATATTTGCCATCGCTCTAGCTTGTTTAGTTCGCCTGCTGTGTTGTGTTTAGTAAACGTGTATTCGTGGTGCTCGTCACAAAAATGAAATCAAGGGCAACGCATCGCGCTAAAATGTTGCACCAAATTGGGCGAAACAGCTTTGGAAACGTACGCTAAAATTTTAAAAGTGCATGCAGATAGTGCTCTTAGTTGTGCCCAGTTGTTTCGATGCCATAATTAGTTTAAGGAGGGGTGTGAAAGCGTGGAATACGAGGAGCGGAGCGGGAGACCAGTCGAGGTGTGGACTGACACGAATGCGCAGCCTGCGCGCGCTCTAATCCGTGAAGATAAATATTTAACAGTTCGATTCAAGTCGATCAAAGATTGCGAAAACAAGTCAACAACGTACGCCCAGACATCGCTCGTAACTGGATCCTTTATCATGACAACGGGCGATGCCACACAGCCCTCAGCGTGTCCCAGTAATTGAATTATAAAGGAATTTCTGTGACGCAACAACCGCCTTATTCGCCCAATATATCATCCTGTTGCTTTTTTTGTTCCCTAAAATGAAATCGTTGGTCAAAGGAACCCATTTTGAGTCGATTAAGGACATCCAGGCGGCCGTGACTAGGGTATTCGCGCGCATCCCAATCGAAGCGATCCAGAAATGTTACGAAGCATGGAAAACATGCTGAAATCGTTGTGTAGCTGACCAAGGGGACTACTTTTAAGGACACGGCAGAGTTGAGAAATAATTTTGAAATATACGTTTTTTATGGAATCAGTCTCATTACTTAATTGTCACACCTCGTATGTGGCATACTGAGGAGTGGCACGTGAAAATATCATCAGCGTGCATCTGGAGCTGTTAAGATGTAATAAGTTAACACGACCGCATGCTTGAATGTTGTTAAGATCCGATTGTAAGTCTGACTGCCATGAGCTGTCCTTATACTGCAAGCATAGTTTAACATCGTCAGCATACATAAGTACCCTAGAGTTGGTTAGCACTACCGGAGGGTCATTGATGAATAATGTAAATAGCAGTCGGCCAAGATGGCTGCCTTGTGGGACGCCAGAATTGACACTAAGGGATTTGGATAGAGCATTCTTAAACAAAACCTTTTGAGTCTTGTGACTGAAGCCAATTAAGAAGATAAGAAGAAAGAGGGTTTCCTGTTGTGAAGAGCCGGTTGGCCCTCACAAATATATAATACAACTAAATAATATAAATAAACACATATAAATAATTAATAAATATATAAATAGTAATACAAGTAAATATAAAAAAATATAAATAGTAATACAAATAAATAAGAATGTAAATATAATATAAATATATAATTAAATAATAATATCAAGATAAAACCCTAAGTAATGTAAATAATAGAATTAAATAATAGAAATAATTAATAGTAAGAATAATGTTTAAATATTTCCCCCGGTACGAGTTTTATAAGCGATAGGTAGTAATTAGATTAAGGCGACGGCGGCCACAAGCGATAGTTTTAAAACTGCCACCACCAACCCAAGCTCGACCCGTTAGCCTGGAAGGCTAGCACACACCGACACACACACACCAGCACACACAGCAAAACTCACCATGATCACGCCACCCGAAAATAGGCAAGCGCCCATGAGAGCGAGAGAGAGGGAGCAACCGATCGTACGGTAAACTTCTGGAAGAAGTCGAAAAGAACTCCGCAAGAAATTTCGCGAAGCGAAAACGGAGTTGAGTTCGAGATAAGCAGTGAATCGAGACGGACGTAAAACGTAGATCGGCGAGCGAGTGAAAACCGCGTGTGCGGGTAAAACCTGCAAAACTTTGGATTTTCGGAAAGCAGGAAATGGAATTTGGACAATTGGATTTGGAGCAAGAGGAGGATTTGGCAATGCCTGGCCCGGTATTGGAATTGTATGTAGTTATGATTTGAGAAGGATGGTCTCTCAAGGACTCTCCATTCTGATACCATTGTATGTACATTGTCCCCTACGAGTGCTTAGTCTAGCACGTTCGAGGAGGTGCGACCAATGAAGGTATGCTCCTCCCCCCACGTTTGCTACACATAAGTTAGTAGATAGTAAAAAAGTCTATGAGTGACTCACCTCTGTCGTTTATGTCGGGGCTCCCCCACACGCAGTGGTGTGCAATGCCGTCTGCCCCCACGAGCACTTGCTGGTCGTTGGTCGAGAGAGGGGAAACGGACCTGCGGTGCGGCGCGGGCGTTTCCTTCACTTGTCGCCGCCGGTTTTGAAAAATCTCCCCAAAGAACCAGCCCGAAAGTAGGCTAGCCCAGCAGCCAAGGGCAAGGGGAGGGAAAGGGGCAGAGAACGAGACAAGAAAATTGTTGCCGCCGTCGATAGCGGAACTCCTGACTTCCCAGAAAGCGGCCAAAACCAAACCCGCCCTACGACCAGGGTAAGCGAGAAAGGGTGGTGGGGAAAGAGGGGGAACGGGGAAGAAACGTCGGTGCCCGTTGCCCTCCAGAGGCGCGGCTTTCCCTCTGCCACGAACCGTTGTGGAATCCCCACCAACGGGTTGGTTGCAAAGTGGAGGCTCGCTCCGCCGGTTTGTGAATCTCTTCCACGAGCAGAGGAAGCTCCTCGGAAACCCGTGGATGAGAACCTGAACCGGCTGAGTGCCCTGGTTGGGGAGATGTGGACCCGAAAACACAGGCAGGAGAGGTGCTAGGACCGTGGGGAACCAAGGTGGATGTACAAAAACCCGGTGCTATATTTCGTTTAAATTCATGTTTATTTATTTATTGCCTACGTAGCTCTATTTGTTCCCTACTTTTAGGCTGTAGTCCCCGCCGGTGTTCTTCCTTTCAGCACTTGCACTCGAGTTTTCGCACAACTGCCCGCGTTTAGGTCGCGGAGTTAATTAATTCCATCGCTCCTTTCTTGACCTACATCTGCCCATCGTCACCGGCGCTGACGTCGCTATTGCGCCCGAGCTTCCGCTCCCCCTTCTCCTACGTCATCTCTTCGGGAGTTTCGTTCCGACGTCTGCTTGCAGTTGCTAGATCGCGGCGGGGGCTCGGCTGCAGCGGTGACGCACTCGCTGGCGCTCAGCACTGCTCTCACGTGCTCGGCTGCAGTGACTCACTCGCTCGCACTCAGCGCTGCTCTCCCGTGCTCGGCTGCAGTGGCTTTCCCAAGCTTTGCTTTAGCGACGCTCGGAGCGGCTTCCCCCGACTTCGGCAACAGCTGGGCTTGGCTCTCTGGGTGCAATAGCCGACTCTCTTCGGTCTCCGTTATAGCGGTCTTACATGCCCACGCCGACGGGTGATCGCTCTCTTAGCTGACGGCGACAGTGGGCTCCCGGTATAACTTACACTACTTTATCTCTATTTACATCTAAGTCTACACTACTCCTTCGCCTTCTCTTGCCTTCATAGCTGGCTTTCCTGGCCTTTATGACCGGCTTTTCCTCGCCTTCATGGCTGGATTTCCTCTCCTTCATGGATTTTTACTCTTTATTTGAGGGTACCAGCCGCAGTGAAGCTTATAAGGCGCAACACAAACATTGGCTCGTACAAAAAATGGCTCGAAGAAAACGTTGACCCCCAACCGGTTATCCAAACTCGACTGGATATTGACGAAGCGGTGGAGAGCCTTACCCGAAACGTTCATATGGCAGCAAATTTCGCAACCCCAACGGTAGAATCAACGACAAATTATAGAGCCCGTAGAGACAATTATCTCTGGTCGACAGAGTTGGCTTTTATGGTAAGGGAGAGAAGAAGGCTGAGAAGAGTTTGGCAGATTAGCAGACGTAGGATCGACAAAACTGCTTACAACAGAGCATGTAAGGAGCTTAATAGGACGCTAACAGATCTTAAAGAAAAATCTCTTGAATCTTATTTAAAGGATCTTGAGCCATGCAGCGCAGAACACAATCTATGGAATGCTACCAAATACCTCAAGAGACCTGTAGATTCAATATGAACTCCAAATTGAGGACTCCAATCGCAAGGACTCCAAAATAGGACGACCTAACTAAGTAAAGAGAGTCTTCGTTAAATAAGGGGATTCGTATTCCTTCGACCACCTTTTAACAAATCCAAGCATGCCTCTGACCTTGTTAACCATGCCAGAAATATGTTCTGAAAACGAAATATTAGGATCTAGAAGGAAACCTAGATCGTCAAGAAGAGTTATTCTATCCAAAGCGCATTCATTAAGCATATACGAAGTGTGACAATTAACTAATGAGACTGATTGTATTGCTGCAATTTTGGAAATCATATTGGCTCAAAATTTAGTCTCCCTTTTTCCAGCATCCTTCCTCTCTCCATTGATATATTTGCCATCGCTCTAGCTTGTTTAGTTCGCCTGCTGTGTTGTGTTTAGTAAACGTGTATTCGTGGTGCTCGTCACAAAAATGAAATCAAGGGCAACGCATCGCGCTAAAATGTTGCACCAAATTGGGCGAAACAGCTTTGGAAACGTACGCTAAAATTTTAAAAGTGCATGCAGATAGTGCTCTTAGTCGTGCCCAGTTGTTTCGATGGCATAATTAGTTTAAGGAGGGGTGTGAAAGCGTGGAATACGAGGAGCGGAGCGGGAGACCAGTCGAGGTGTGGACTGACACGAATGCGCAGCCTGCGCGCGCTCTAATCCGTGAAGATAAATATTTAACAGTTCGATTCAAGTCGATCAAAGATTGCGAAAACAAGTCAACAACGTACGCCCAGACATCGCTCGTAACTGGATCCTTTATCATGACAACGGGCGATGCCACACAGCCCTCAGCGTGTCCCAGTAATTGAATTATAAAGGAATTTCTGTGACGCAACAACCGCCTTATTCGCCCAATATATCATCCTGTTGCTTTTTTTGTTCCCTAAAATGAAATCGTTGGTCAAAGGAACCCATTTTGAGTCGATTAAGGACATCCAGGCGGCCGTGACTAGGGTATTCGCGCGCATCCCAATCGAAGCGATCCAGAAATGTTACGAAGCATGGAAAACATGCTGAAATCGTTGTGTAGCTGACCAAGGGGACTACTTTTAAGGACACGGCAGAGTTGAGAAATAATTTTGAAATATACGTTTTTTATGGAATCAGTCTCATTACTTAATTGTCACACCTCGTATGTGGCATACTGAGGAGTGGCACGTGAAAATATCATCAGCGTGCATCTGGAGCTGTTAAGATGTAATAAGTTAACACGACCGCATGCTTGAATGTTGTTAAGATCCGATTGTAAGTCTGACTGCCATGAGCTGTCCTTATACTGCAAGCATAGTTTAACATCGTCAGCATACATAAGTACCCTAGAGTTGGTTAGCACTACCGGAGGGTCATTGATGAATAATGTAAATAGCAGTCGGCCAAGATGGCTGCCTTGTGGGACGCCAGAATTGACACTAAGGGATTTGGATAGAGCATTCTTAAACAAAACCTTTTGAGTCTTGTGACTGAAGCCAATTAAGAAGATAAGAAGAAAGAGGGTTTCCTGTTGTGAAGAGCCGGTTGGCCCTCACAAATATATAATACAACTAAATAATATAAATAAACACATATAAATAATTAATAAATATATAAATAGTAATACAAGTAAATATATAAATAGTAATACAAATAAATGAGAATGTAAATATAATATAAATATATAATTAAATAATAATATCAAGAAAAAACCCTAAGTAATGTAATAATAGAATTAAATAATAGAAATAATTAATAGTAAGAATAATATTTATATATATTCCCCCAGTACGAGTTTAGAAGCGATAGGTAGTAATTAGATTAAGGGGACGGCGGCCACAAGCGATAGTTTTAAAACTGCCACCACCAACCCAAGCTCGACCCGTTAGCCTGGAAGGCTAGCACACACCGACACACACACACCAGCACACACAGCAAAACTCACCATGATCACGCCACCCGAAAATAGGCAAGCGCCCATGAGAGCGAGAGAGAGGGAGCAACCGATCGTACGGTAAACTTCTGGAAGAAGTCGAAAAGAACTCCGCAAGAAATTTCGCGAAGCGAAAACGGGGTGGAGTTCGAGATAAGCAGTGAATCGAGACGGACGTAAAACGTAGATCGGCGATCGAGTGAAAACCGCGTGTGCGGGTAAAACCTGCAAAACTTTGGATTTTCGGAAAGCAGGAAATGGAATTTGGACAATTGGATTTGGAGCAAGAGGTGGATTTGGCAATGCCTGGCCCGGGACCAGCGGCGGGGCAGAGCCATTCCACACGTGGAACCGAAGTGTGTGTGCGAGCGAGCGAGATGGGTGAGTGGCAGACAGTGAACCGCAACGAGGTGGCTAGAAAGTGCGTGTGTTCTTAAAATCTTTGCGAGCCCTCGATGCGGTGGTCACTAGAGAGTGCGGTCAGACCGACTCTAGAAAAATGCATGTTCTTGACCTAACCTAGAAAAGACTGCGAGCAATTGTGCGAGACTCGGAAATATGAAATATGAAATATGAAAAACATAGAAAATATGGAAATAAAAATAGTAAACGGAAAATAAGACCTTAGAAATTGTAAATTGTAACATAAACGGGCGAAAACACAGAGAGAAAAAATGTGGAAGTTTGTAAATATGAAACCTTGAAATTATACAAAGTAGGAAATTATAAAAGCAGAGAAATAATAAAAGGAAAACGAGAGGAATATTTTGAGAAACAAAAATATGAAAAATAAATAATGATATTAAATTTAATCCATTGTGTTTAATAAAATAAAGGCCGGGAAGGCGGGAAACCACGAGAATAACAAGAAAGGAAGCTAACTTCGGCATGCCGAAGTTTAAATACCCTGGCAGTAAGTAGACGAAGAAGAAGAAAAATGTTCTGACTTTCCGCTTTCTCAGAATGTTGCTAGCAAAAAATGTTGCTAGCGAAAAAAATGTTGCTATCGAAATATGTTGCGAACAAATTAAATGAATTGATATGGCTTCTATGTATATGATATAGTGGTCCGATTTGAATAAAATTAAAACCGAAATTCTGGAATAATACAATGGCCATGTATCAAATTATATGAAAATATATTGAAAATTGGCATAGTAAAAATTTGTTTTCTCAAAAATTTCTGATTGTTCCTATGACAGCTATATGATATAGTCGTCCGATCCGGCCCGTTCCGACATATATAGTAGTGAGAGCATATAGAAGAGTATCTGCAAAGTTTCATTCAGATAGCTTCAAAACTGAGGGACTAGTTTGCGTAGAAACGGAAAGACGGACAGACGGACAGACGGACAGATCGACTCGGCTGTTGATGCTGATCAAGAATATATATACTTTATAGGGTCGGAAATGTCTCCTTCACTGCGTTGCAAACTTCTGACTAAAATTATAACACCCTGCCAGGGTATAAAAATATATGAGAAATCGAACAAAGTTAATCAAATTTAATCAAATAATTTAATAATTAAATTAAATAATACGAGGTCGGAGAACCAGCTACACTGGGAGAAAATATTTTAAGAACCCGAATTAAATATAGGAGATATAAATAAAACTAACGGAAAAGCATGGCAATAAATAGTGGAAACTATATGCGGGAATAAATGGCGGAAAATAATAAGAAAAAAGTGAATCATATGCACACTGGGAAAAAAAAAATATTTAAATTATATTTTGCCAAATTTTATATCTGTGGGAAATTTTCAAGTAAACCTGAATATAACTTGGACGGGCCAGGCACAGCCGGCCGGAGCGAATCCGCTAATATTTCGTCTTTTCCCTCTCGGTCCTTCGGCCCCAAACATGCATGAAGGCTAATTCGGTCCTTCCCTCTGTCACACCCTCTCAACATATTTTTTAGTGTAACTCGGTGGCTGACAAACTCCACCCCGCGTCAGCCCACCGCCTCATCATAGTCACATTGTCCCATATCTTTATAAATTTTCTGTAGAGAGACCCTGGCGAGACTGAGTCTCTATCCCAGCCCAGATAACTACATCACACTGTTAGTCTTTTTAATCGAGCTTCCTAACAAGAAAAAAGTGATTAAGCGAAACAAAAGCTTTACTAAAGTCCGTGTAAATTAAATCGGTATGAAGGTTTCGTTGGAAACCCCTGATAACAAATGAGGTTAGTTCCCAAGGATTTATAGTGGTCGATCTTCGCCTCATAAATCCATGCTGACTTAAAGAAATTACGGATCTGCATAAATGCTGCAAGTGGGTAGTGATTACATTCTCGAAGAGTTTTGAAATTGCCGACAACTTAGAGATTCTTCTATAGTTAGCAGCGTTCGATTTGCTACCGGTGCATATACTGGCTTAACACGTTGAAGATCCAGACAAAGAGAGCGTTCGTCTTAGATAGGAGTTTTCACTTCGAACTGGGCATAGGGAAAGAGTGTCTGGTTCATTAGGTTTAAATTGGTTGAGAATATGTGGTTTTACAAAACTCAGCAAAAAGATCGATTGTCTGATCCGAGCTTGCCTAAGAATATTTAAATGAAAGTGAGGAAGTATATAGGTTTGGTTTATGCTTGGTGTGAACAAAATTATAAAACTGTTGCGGGTCCTGTGAGAACTGAAACCTATAATGAGTCAAATAATTTTTATAAGCGTTAAGCAGGAAAAATTTCGACCGAGCGCTGAGATAGTTAAAAAGGACTGTTTTAGAACCAGGGAGTTCAAATTTAGTATATTATAAAGCCTAGACTTCACATTTTTTAGGCGTTCAGCTCCTTATTAAACCAAGGTGATTTACTGGAGACAGACGGATAGGTTAACGGAACACAGGATAAAAAAAAGGAAGGAAGGAAGTACACATGTACAGATTTGATCAAATTCAGAAATTATATTATTTAGCGTATGAAAGTTAAAAAAATCAGATTTATTATTTACAACCGTCCCCGTATCGATAGTCAATTCGATCTCTGGATATAACCAAGTCTCAGTAACTGGGCGCTTTTTCATCGTTTTGGCCTCGAATTCCTTAACTATAACGTGCTCGGGCCAGAAGTCACCAGAGAAAATTGTGTCAAAAGCATTCGTGTAGACGTTAATCTTGGCATACGCAAAATTAAACTTTACCACTTAAACATTTTCGGCTTGGGTTTTGCTTTGAATATAGGCAAGAACATCTTCTGATGCGAGGTCAGGGGCAAGCCGCGAAACAAATATTGTTTTCGACGGTGGAACAGCTCTAAGAGTCTTTGGTAACACTATGTTACCAGCAGCCGGTAGTCCAGATGTTTTTTCGCCCTGGGCAGTCTGCGGAGTCCGAGTTTGGGACACCGCAGCGGACACAACAGAAATTATTGGTACATTCGGTTACCGAATCTAATGCCGCTCCCGATATCAAGACCATTGGGCTTGGTATCGGGGTCGGTGTCTGTGCCGAAGGGGTGATCCCGATTGGTTGCTGGGATTCAAACAGTTGCTGACGACCAGCAACAGATTTTTTACGCTTTGGTGACTCGTTTAATAGCTTCAGACTAATAAACTAAGTGTCTAGCGCGGTGAACAGATCGTTCGCACTGCGAAAATTTACCATGAGCTCACTAAATTCATTTTTGGTCTGGTGCATGGAAGGATTTAATTTCCTTCTCAAGCTCTCCCATTTTATTGAAAACTACATCCGCGATACGGCCCGACAAGTCGACACACTTAGCGTGTACAACCGTATCGCAAAGCCAGCAATAGATGCTTAGCTGGTCTGCCAAAACATTTTGTTTTTCAGTTTTTAATTGCACTGACAAAGTTGGAAGACATTTCCACAAACCTTTGACCACTGTGCGAAAGAGGAGAACCGTCAACTCGGGTGAGCGGGTGAGAATAGTTGTTGATAGTGACTTAATAAATCCATGTTCACATTGAGAAATAATTGATGTACACAGGTAGCAGGCTAAGTAGGATATGTAGACTCTGGTCACTTGATTTGATAAGTTACGCTCTTTTCAGAGAAAATGTTACGCTCTCAACAGAGCGCCGCTCCGAAGAGTGGGTTTTGAAAGAGAGCTGCCTGGGAACAGCAAATCACTGTCGAACAAGCACTCGAAGACGGAAGACAAGAAGTTAGATGTTACTTGAAAAATTAACATCTAAAAAATTATGGAGCTAAATATAGTGGGTTTGGTTGAGCCGGACAAGAAGGGTGCAGACGGCAGTGGCAGCGATAGAGTTGAAGGCAGAGGCGAAAATTTCGGTGATCAGTGGAACAATATATTGACCTTCCACAATTTGTCGGACATGCAACGGCGTGTCATGTTCTCAGTAAACTCAAAGGAAATTTCATGCCGGACGGTTTGCAACGCCGATTAGTGATTTAGTAAAACAGTTGAAATTAGCTTTTGGGGATGTCGAGTCGAAGGGCGTTTTCTGGCAAAAGTTTAAGGCACGGACTTGGCCATCGACTGAGCTATTCTCAAATTTTTAAGAGAACTGTAGGCTGGCGCGAGACGTCAAAATGGAAGAGGACGATTTGCTCGAAGGACTCGTGGAGGGCTTCCCAGTATTAAGTCTTCGCACGCAGCTTAAGATCCAGTGTTTCGACAGCCCAGGAAAAATGTTTAGAGCTTTCGTGGACATCGGGCTTCCTGAAAAAGCACTAGTGACGGCAGAAGCAGCGAGACTCGTTGCTTTAATTGCAACGGAAAAGGACACTGGAGCAGGGAGTGCACCAAACATAAAAGAGCGCCAGGCTCGGATTGCGGTGTGCCCGCAAAACCAAAAGAAGACGGAAAATTATTATGTAAGATTGTTAAAAATTTTTTTAATTTAAAATGCGAGGTAGTCAATAATTGCAGAATGCGTAATAAATTCAGGAAGCCCAGTTTTATTGATAAAACGATCATTTTAGGTTAACATTTTCTAGGTAAAAACTTTAGAGACAACAGTTTAGGTACATGCTTAGGAAAGAAAATGTTAAGTACAGGTTTAGCAAAGGAAAGTTAATACCGAAAAGCAAAGAACCATAAATTATTGGTAAAGTATTAAGAAATGATAGAATCGACATCCGTTTCAATTATCTCAGAATCCACACCAAGGAGATCGGAGCGCAAATAATATTCGGCATGGATGCAAGATGAAATTAAATTAAGATAATTAAAATTTAATAAGAAAATTAGGAAAAACAAAAAGAAAAATTGTACATTTAAATTGTATTAGTTGTATATTTTGTTAACTGCTTCTAACAAAAAGAAAAATTGTAAATTTAAATTGTATTAGTTGTATAAGTTGTATATTTTGTTAACTGCTTCTAAGAATAGGTTAGAACATGTTGAAATGCCGAGATAGTGGGCTATCTCAAGGTCAGAACGGCCGAGTTGTAGCAGGCTAAGTAGGATATGTAGGCTCTGGTCACATGATTCGATAAGTTACGCTCTTTTGAGGTAACATGTTACGCTTTCAACAGAGCGCCGCGCCGAAGAGCGGGTGTTAAAAGAAAGCTGCCTGCCAGCAGCAAATCACTGTTGAACAAGCACTCGAAGACGGAAGACAATAAGTTAAAAGACAGAATATTAGAAGTGATGAAAGAAGAATACAAAATGAAAAAAAGGTAAGAACATACAGGTAAACTTATTTGTAAAAAGCGATAAAATAAACGAAATAATATAATAAACAGAAGAACAAATGGAAATTAACATACGGCTTCAACAGGTGCTGCAAGTGTGGAGTAATGATGTTTTCGAAAAGCTTTGGGATGGCCGACAACTTAGATATTCCTCTATGGTTGTTGGCATCCGATTTGCTTCCTTATTTGTAGAGAAATGATTCTCGCAAGATAAGGGAAAAGATGGAAGTTTTTAAGTATAAAGTTAACCATTTCAAAAGAGGATTGCATAGGGCATCAGCATGAAAAATAAACTGGCATAACACGGTAAAGATCTTAAAAAATATAGCTTTCGTTTAAACTCGGACTTAAAATTATTTTCGATTTGGGCATGTAAGAATATTTTTGATTTGAATCGGTGAATTTCGAATATGTGGTGTTTATTTTCAAAAGAAACCGATGAAGGATAAGTTATGGCTTTGCGTTTAGGGTTACCCAAATTATAAAACTGTTTTCGGTCCTGAGAGAACTGGGCACTACAACGAGAAAGATATTTTTTTTTAACAGAGCGCATTCAACACAGTAATGAATAATGGCGCCGATAAATAGCTGGATAGGGCAGTTTAAGATCCGGTATGCTTAAATTTAGAATTCAACCCGAATTAACTGCTTTTAATGCGACTCAACTATTTAGTAAACCACGGAGGCTTATTCAAAGTTAACGGATAACGGAACGCATTCATTAAAAAATAAATTCATGGAAAAACTATCTCCCTGATCTGAGGCAAAACAAAGGTCAAGCCAGCGCTCTAGAGAATTTCCTACATGGTTGACTTGAGTCAGAGAAATGTCGAACAGGCCAGCAATAAAATCATGCTGTGTGGAGGTAAGAAGTGTATTAGTGTAATTATTTTAAATCACCAAGAACTACTAAATATTCCTTATCCGAAAGTCAATTGGAAACCCTCTGGACAAAGGAAGAATGTAGGAACAAGTAATGCCAATAGAGCTACCATTGACTGATTCACGCAAAGGAATTCAACATCGTGGCACTTCTCGAAAGGTATTATTCAGACAAGAGACTGGATTCAACCCCTATGAGGACACCACCCTCAATACAGTTGGAAAAACTTTGGAGCTCAAAATCTCCGTGTTTAACCTGGTTTTTGTGGACACAATAACCTAGAAAGCAAACGATAGTTTATCAGAATATGATAAACTTTCTTCGTAAGCCTTTTGTATTCTGATAGAAAATACAAAAGTAATTATTTTATTATTAATTAATTAGTGTTTGGAAATAGAAGACGTAAAAGGCGCAGGACTTGAGAATTGTTTTACGGATGATGATGTGATTTGGTGCATAGGTTAGCACGGTAATGTTGATTTAAATTGAAAAAGACACAGCTGTCTCCGCAGGGACGAGAAGAGTTTGGCAGAGGTCATGGCGATCTGATGGAAAGATTAGCAAGGTAATTTTAATCGAAATTGAAAGATAAATTTAAGTTATTTGAACGATGAAGTATTTAAAGTTCAAAATTTACCTATTTAAGCTTCTGAAAAAAGTAGGAGTTTATGTTAATTATTATGTTTGAGTTGTCAATATATGTTTGTGGAAAGCTACCACCGGTGCTTTACGAGGGTGTGGATCAAAATGGAGCTGAACTCTAATTGGAGGTAACCCGGGACGGGTAAACTTAAACCTACGTACCTCCAATATTTAATATCTAAAATAATTTCTTATTTATTCCATCAACTTTGAATGTCAAAAATGAGACTACACGGGATGATGGGTTTGGCGAATGAGGTGTTGTTCTTGAATATGTTCTTTCTCATTTTCAAAAAAGATCGGGTCCCCCGACGCACAGTGGCGCATTAGATACATTAGGGTTGCAAAAATCATAACTGTTGAACCAGTTGAGATATTTTCATAACTCTTTTTTTATATGAAAGGTAATTTTAATACCTTTCGATTAAGTGGTCATATACTCGCGAATTAATGTTTTTTGAGGAAGTTTTCTCAATTTTTATCAAATTTAGAAAAATACTTTTCGTTTATTTTCTCTGAAAATGCTAATATGGTACATATTTAATTTTTTTTTCTTTGTTTTCTTGTTTTCTTCGAAATTGGATAAAAATTGAGAAAACTGCCTCAAAAAACATTAATTTTGGAGTACTAAAACTACCTTTCATTTAAAAAAAAAAATATGAAAATATCTCAACTGGTTCAAGAGTTATGATTTTGGTAACCCTAAAGTATCTAAACTGCCACTGTGCGACGGTAGAAGCCGGAAGAAGCTACTAGCCTCAGCTATTTAGCCAAGTTCGTTGCCGACGATAAGCATGATTAGACGAATGACTACCGTGGGTCTTGCTGTGTGACTTGCTCTCTGGCTAATCGCTGTTTCAGAAGGGTAGCCGTTTTCCTTAGCTCTAATCAAATTGGATCAGGGCCATCACCATTATATTCAAATTTTGTGCTCTATCTAGAGCGCGAAATAATTTGTACAAATTCTTAGTTTAAAAATAGTTTTCGAACATTAAATAGCTTTATTTTGTGTACTTTTCAACTGTTCGCAAAAATAGTATATTCATAAAAAAACAAAAAATTGTATAGTTTCCTTAAAATTAATTCTAGAAATACCGGGCGCGTAACTAGCAGAGGAGAAAAAGGAAATGTGAACAACAGCAATATTAGTTTAATTACGTGAAACTTACCAACTTTAAACACATATTTTTAATCAATTTGAAATCTCTTTATATGGTTTCATATACAATCCACTTCGTCAACTATTTTATCGGCAAATTAGTTTGAAATATTTTGTACAATTCAATATAGATATACGACTAGACTAAAAATTGTAAAATAATAAATTTTAAAATTGTCTTGCTTTCAGACTTTAAGATTCACAAAACTAATCATTGTCCGCTTAAGGAGTTCTTTTTAATTTTTAAACAAAGGATTTCACTTTCTTTTATATAACTTTTGTTAGAAAACACAGCAAATACGTGAATAATGATCTTTATGGCGTTAACCATGTGACTAAACCTCAACCAAATTGTGTTGTATCTGTTTTATTCAAAGATGCATTCTACTAAATTCCCTCGAAGATGGCAAAACCATAAGTCATATTTTCCAAAATAAAATAAGCTACCATTGGTAATAAAAACTTAACAAAAAACAAAGCATTAGTTTGTATTTGCTCCTCATAAATATTGAAATTTAATTAAAATGAATGAGATAAAATATTTTAATAACGACAAAATATTATAAAACAAAAAAAAAGAAATGATAAACATTACAAATAACCAATATGATCTTAACTTTTTGGGCTGATTAAATTAACAACCCATACAAATTTGTTAACGGTAGCGGTTGCAAGAACCGGTCTGGAGAAGTTTAACAAGCTGTAGTTTTGTCATGTACAGAAACACAAGTACTTTTCGTATTGTATTGAGTTTGTATGCCCTTTCAACATAAAGAATCAATCGATTTTCCTCAAATGAATAGTAAAACTAAAAGGATATATATAAAACATTTTCACATAGTATAAAATAGTTGAGTTTGATTAAATTTAAACAAGATTATTTTAAAATCTAAGAAAATTAAATGAAAAATATCTCTGGGTAGAAGTGTTTCATATAATGCAAATCATAAATTGTTTTGTTGAAAAACAATAAAGTTCTGTCAACTTTCACAACATATTTAAAGATTTTCGGTTACCGTTTTACATTTACCAGTCTACCAATTACAATTTTAAATTTCTTCTACACCTACAGACCGTTTCTATGGCAGTTGTATGATACAATACAAAAAATAATAGGAATAAAAAATGGTCATATCTCAGAGTACATCAAGATACATATGTTGAATAACGGAACTTTTTAATTTTTGCGATCGTTTCTCTGGCAGTTATATAATATGTATAGTAGTCTGATTTGGCCCAATCCGATTATATACTAATCAGATTGGTTAGAAGACTATCTGCTAGGGTTTATTTAAATACATTTCCAAAACTGGGAGACTAGTTTCCCTAGAAACTGTGGAAGGTTAATTTATTCTCACACGCCACACTTTACTTGTTCTTTATTTGGCTCGTGTTATTTACATCAGCTCAACATAAGTTTAACAAAGTCTTCGTGAGTAGTATATTTACCGTAGTAGCGGGACCTTTGATGTCGGCATGGTAATAAAAATGCAACTAATGGGTAAGCTGTCAAAATTAAGTAGTTAAAATGCAATTAATGAGGGTTGTCAACCGAGGGGGTAATAAAGATGAAATAAATTAGGGTCAAAACATGTAAAAGAACACTGGGGAAACAAGTGTTAAAGGCCTCCCACGATCCCGAATTATCCTGTCCCGGACGAGTATGTTTATCAACGGCACGTACACGTTTACCCACGACCCTTGATTAAACAAGTAAGAAAGCTACAGTCGTTCGTGAACGACTGTTATATACCCTGTACCAAAATATATCGCCGCTCGAATTAGCTCCCGATTATAAATAAAATCGGTAACCAGGGAACACCACGTGTAGGCCAATGCATTGTAATACATACATACATACATTAATAAGACTGAGACCCACTCTCTGTATCTTTCTGGCCATTTGGTTGCGCTCATCCTTTTTACGCTTCTCCTTTGTCATGTCTTTGACAACGATAAACAAAAGTCAGCTGATCGCGACTTTTGCCTATTAGAGAAATGTAAACAAACGCGCTCTTTGCAAAACCACCACCATCTTATGCACTTGCGTGTGCAAGACAGAGAAAGAGATAACCCCTCTCTCATTTTTGCGCACGGGAGTTAGTTTCTTGCGCTCATCAGTTTTGTTGTTGTTTTTTGGGATGCTCCTGTTGGTAGCTGCCAAATAGATAGCACACTGATAAGTAAATAACTTTTGTGTTTTTCACCCGATCTTTACCAGATTTTCGGTATTGATACATGTTTTACATATGCATGCCTATGCACAAAAAGAAAGATCTATGGTAATATTTGTGGCTGCAGAACGTTTTTATTCATTTGCGGGGGAGTGGGAGGGAAATTTTTAAATCTGAAACAAACTTGATCTGCGTGCAAAACATTCCGACCTACATACCGAATTTGGTTGCTCTAGCTCTTAAAGTTGCTGAGATCTAGGCGTTCATACAGACGGACAGACAGACATGGCTATATCGACTTGGCTGTTGATGCTGATCAAGAATATATATACTTTATGGGGTCGGAAATGCTTCCTTCTGCCTGTTACAAACATTTGCACAAAATTAATATACCTTTGTACCTACGGTACAGGGTATAAAAAGGGACGGGGTGAAAGGATCCAATGAAAAGATCTTCATTCGTTGAGTTATTATTTCAAACTGATTTTATTCTCTTTAAGTCCTAGCTTAGGTACCTAACATGAGATTTACATATTCTAATCTTTTCTCTAACTAGACCAACGCAGTGGCCATATGTTTCCTTATCTTCAAGGAAATGCTCCGTGACCGCTTCCATCTTTATTTAAGGGATGAGAAACTCACGCAGGAGTTAGTGCTATATTCCCAGATATCTATGCCTAACGCTCAAGCGTTGTTTATTTTTAGATAAGGCAGACACATGTTTGATAAAACATAGCTGCAGCGGCTCACTAGCTGTACATAAATGCTTTAAATTCTTATATATTCATGTTCGTTTGAACATTCGGCCAAGGGCCAGCAAAAGTAGATATAAATTTACATAAATTAGTTGCATTACAAAATTAGTGGACTGTATTTATTTATTATTTTCATTCGGTATTATTTATCTTGCAACTGTTCGGAGGGGGCCATTAACCTGGAAGGCACTCGATAAATGAAACACTGAAGAACTTTCGGGGTATTACGCGACGTGCGTTTGAGGTCTTTATTTGTGTAATGGAAAATTGGTACTGCTTACAAGAAGACTTAACTAACTTGGGAGAGCGGATTGGAAGCTCTCTGGACTGAAAGTCCGGAGGAAGAGGGAGAGAGGGAGCAAGTGTACGGGATCACACTGCCTCCGGAAAATAAGCGCCTTTTTGGAGTGAACATTGACGCAGTACTTCTTATCCAAGACTGCCTGGAACCGTTTTTCAGCGTTAAGCCGAAGGAAACGATTGCACTTCCGAAGAGGATGGTTCCCTTGGCAGACGCGGCATGGGTAGGATAAAATACCTCGGGAACGTCTGCGTTTCATATCGTCGTATGGTACCCAGTAATTGGAGCAATCAGGAGCAGTAGTCACTCGAGTGGAGAACGAGGAAATTTTTTGGATCGGATCGGATACCGTATCAGGAGGAATAGGTACACGGGAGGAGCAGTTGGATGCAACAAAGTGTGATACCAACCGTGACACGTGAAACATTTGTGGACGCTTGTGCAATTACGGAGTTGATTACCGCTTGCAAAGAAATTCATGCACAACTGCTTTTTTCGGATGTAAGCGGTGCGATCCTCTGTCGTCATCTGAAGAAAGCGTGGACATATACGCACTGAATGGTTCTCTTTGGAACATAAATCGCATCCTTTGGGTATCGGAACGATCCTTGTTCTGAAGGATTTTAGTAGTCGTGGTGAAACGTCGGAGGGTGTCGGTTCGGACGGATGGAGGCGCAACTTAGGAGGTTGAATAGAATCTATAGTCTCTAGAGTTATATGGCGCTCAGTCAGGAAAGAATCCTGTTCTTGCCACGAAGGAATTTCGGATTTATTTGTTAAGGACTGCTCCCATAATGAGAGCGTCAGCTTTGGAAGCTTCGTGGAATACAAATAGACCAGGAGACAATCCCAATTATCCGTAGGAAGGTCGGACAAATTTAGGAATGTGAGGCAATTTTGAATTGTATTTGGCAGCTTTTTCAAGGCTGCCGAAGATTCGTGTATTTAGTAATTTCTTCAGTTGGCTGTTCACCAGGTATCGCTTGTTTTCGAAACTCTCAGATAAGTTTTTCCAGGCTGAGCGGAAACCATCGTTGGTGAGTGGCGAATTGGAAACTATGGAATGAGCTTCACCACTAGTTTTGGCATTTACATAGAACAACTTTTCAACAGGGGTCAGCGCAGGATTGTCTATATAGACCGCTGTGATAAGGTCTCGGAAAGTCGGCCAGCGAATATAATCGCCCGAGAAGACTTCCGTGTCGCACGGAGGAATCTGACAGCCAGACGGATAGGAATTTTGGGGCGGAACGGGTTGGACTTGAGCTGCTTTAGAAGATATCGTATCGATCTGTTCTATTAGCTCGGCGGCACACCTTCCGTAAATAAAATAGGCATACTCGTATTTTGCCTTCAGATTAGGTAAGGTGTCCGCCTCGCCCTCTAAGCCAGATGAAATTAGCTCTGAACAAGCTTCATATTCTTTCTCGACCTTATCCCATAGCTCTGGGACTTGGTCGAGATGAATTTGACATGTATATTTGGATGGACTGGATGCTGCTGGATTGCAGACTTTGGAATCAGACTTTGGTCACAGATCAAAATACATAAATGTATCTAAAATGGAAGAAGTCATTCTGGATAATTAAACACCAAACTGGATTGTTTTTGTTCGAATTAGTTATAGGTGTCGAAGCTGGAAATGGAATTTAGGAACCAATCGAAATATATCAGGAATTTAATTTGAAAAAATTGCTAAAAATCGGGTAGAGCCCCTACACCTAGGCTTCTAATGAAAGAGAGCACTTTGGTAGGGTCTATTTGTTCCCAAATCCTGTAGGGGAAAATAAGTTCGCCTCCTAGATATTGAAGTTGACGTCTGATTAGCGAGGGGCAATCACATAGAATGTGTTCTGATGTTTCTTGCTCCTTCTCACAGAATCTGCGCTGTCGATTTCTGAAAGTTTTAATTTCTTAAGGTGATACCTAAGATTGCAGTGACGCGTTAGGTAACCTGTTAGAGTGCGAATTCCGCTCTTTGATAGGTTGATGATGCGTTTCGATCGCGTCTTCTGGGGACGAGAAATTGTTTGGCTTGTCTCAGCCCTGCACTGTCGGTCCAGTGACGATTTATCTCCGTTTCTTCCCATTTCCTGAGCAGTTCTCTATTGTGTACTTTCGATAGTCCACAGAACGGCTCAGGGCCGATAAAAGGTGTCATCGCCCCGCGTTTAGCTAGGGAGTCTGCCACCTCGTTTCCTATATGGCCTTCATGCCCTGGAACCCAGCCCACCATTAGGGTGTTTTTGGAGGCAAGGGCGTTCAACTGTTGGAAACAGTTCTCTACAAGTTCGGATGAGATCGTAAAGGAACTCAGCGCTATGAGCGCTGCCTGACTGTCAGAGAAGATGTAAATCCGTGCGCCTTGCATTTTCCTGCGAAGGCATTCACGAGCACAGATTTCTATGGCGTGTATCTCTGCTTGGAAAATGGTTGGAGACTTTCCCATGGCTATGGATTTGTTGAACCTTGGTCCGAAAATACCAGCTCCGGTGTCACCGTTTTCCAGCTTCGACCCGTCAGTATACCACGTTTGTGATCCACTGGGACGAGATATTGATTTTGTTTTCCATTCATTCCTAGTGTACAAGACTACAGAGAAGTTTCTGTTGAAAACAAGTTTTGGTTTCTGTTCGTCAGTTACGCGCAGAATGGGATCATTTATTATTGGTTCTAGAACCCTAAGATGCCCGGTAAGATCACCACTTTTAATGTTGGTGATGTTTTGAAGGTGAAGTGCCCCCAGGCAGGCCCTCATTCTCAGGGTAATTGGTAAAGGGGGTATGCCGGTTATGACTCCCAGTGCTGCAGTGTCCGGATGGCTCCCGTAATGTCTATGCAGACGTTGTAATTTGTTAAATGCAGCCCAAGCTGTCTTCTGGGTAAATTTCGTCGTTACCGTCGTTACCGTAAACCCTGTTGCAAGCAAAGTGTGCTCGAGTGGCTTTCTTTATGGTTTTTTCCAGGTGTGCATTCCAGTTGAGCTTGGAGTCAAGTGTGAGTCCTAAGTAGTTGGCCTCAACCAAAAAGTCAATGATGGACCCATTTAGGGATGGTCTTGTTAGGAAAAGAGACCTTTTCCTGGTAAATGGGACTAAGACAGTTTTAGATGGGTTTATGGACAATCCTTTGTCCTGACACCATCCGTTTGCTATATTTAGGGCTTGCTGCATGCGGTCCGAGATGGTTTGCTCATGCCAGCTAACTATATATATGACTAGATCATCGGCGTAGCCTTGAGTGGGGAACCCAGATTCGTTGAGCTTATACAGTAGCTCATCGATGACCAGAGTCCACAAGAGAGGAGAGAGTACTCCCCCTTGAGGGCAACCCCTTGTGGCTGTGATTGAGGTCATGGTTCTTCCATGGTCTACAGTTATGATTCTGGATTTAAGCATTTCCAGAATCCACCTAGTAATGGGTGTGGAGACATTTTTACGTACCAGAGAGTCATATGACGTGCTGTCAAAAGCTCCTGAGATGTCTAAAAAGGCACTGTTCGGAGCAGACCGCCAGCACCTAGGCATGTGCGCATGGGTGTTCCGCTGCACCTGCAGCGCTCTCCTCTTATCTCTTTTCCCCTTCCTCCTCTTTCGTCAAATCTGTCGCGCTTTGTTTTCTCAAGCTACATATTGTCCACTGCTGCTCTTTTCGTATATTTTTGGAAGCCGAGCTGCACTCCGCATCGATCGATCCACAAATAAACAGAGATATTAATAGAACCTATTCGTGCGTTTTTATTAAATATCAACTAAATATCAACTGTCTTCCCCATAAACAGGCACCTAGTGCTATCTGTTGAGCGTTAATGGACTTTTCAGTGGTTGTATGGCTGTCTCAGTTGATTTACCAGCTTGATACGCATATTGGTACTTGTTTAAGGGAAGTTGCTTGAGATTTACCTCCCTGATGTGCTGGTCGATTATCTTCTCCATAGTTTTAAGGAAGAAGGAGCTAAGGCTAATCGGTCTATATGATTTAGGCAATTGGGAATCTTTCTTCCCTACCTTTGGGATAAACACAATTTTCACTTTAGCCCATTTGCTTGGTATGTGTCCAAACAAGAGACTAGCTCTGAATAGACGGACCAGGGGGAGTGCGAGTTGGGGCAGTCCCCGCTGTAACAGGCATGGATAAATTCCACCTGGTCCAGGTGATTTGTATGGGCTGAAACTCTGTAATGCCCATTGTACGTCTTTTTTGATGAAACATTCTATAGGGCATGTTTCCAATACGTTCTGAGCGATGGGGGTTCCCCTCTCTCAGCCCAATTGGAGTCTGCCACCATAGTCACGCGCAGGTGTGGGCACTCTCCAGTCTCAGAGAGATAGGTTGGTGCCTCACTCTCTGAGATGGGTTGTTCCATAGCCACACACCCAGGAAAGTGAGTAGCCAGGAGTAGGTTGCTCGTTTCCTTTGAATTTTTCGTGAATGTTCCATCTGGCTCTTTCAGCGTGCAGATGCCGTTTGAGTGGTCCTGGGTGTGGGAGTCGAGTCAGGATGGCACCCCCAATATGTGCTATCGCAATTATTTGGCAACAAACCATCATAGCGAAGTCTAGATCCTGGCAAATTGTGTATTTTCGATTAAATATCGCAAAGAATCCCTGTTTAGGATTCTGGGCAAGCTACGGTCACATTGGATCTTCATACGTTCTCTTTTTTGGAAGGCGTGATCGAGTGCAGTTTAACTTTTTGCATCGTCCCCAAATATTAATCCACGTGCATCGTGTCGATCGAAAAAGTGTTTTTCAAGGCAAATATTGCCAATTCATAGCTTAAACTGTGCTTTAAATATAAGTGGTAAGCTTTCTAGTGCGTTCGATCGCCAGTGCACTATGGTTTTTTTCCCCTTTTTTTTTTGCAGAAATTCGAATTGTTGAGATATCTTAACCAAATTTTGAAATTTGTCATATTTTTGGACCCATTGCTTACTTACAAAAATTCATTCCATTCCGACGGCTATATCATATAGCTGCCATAGGAGCGATCGGCCCGATACAATGTTTTTGTATTATTATTATTATTACAAAGGCCTTGTTGCACTGCGACCAGATTTTAGATCTTTTGTGCCGGCCTGTAGGATTAGCGATGGGCACTCACATAGAATATGTTCTGATGTTTCTTGCTCCAACTCGCAGAATCTGCAGGTGTCATTTTCTGAAAGTTTTAATTTTTTAAGGTGATGCCTAAGGTTGCAGTGACCCGTTAGGTAGCCTGTTAGAGTGCTAATTTCGCTCTTTGGTAGGTTGATGATGCGTTTTGATCGCGTCATCTGGGGGACGAGAAATTGTTTGGCTTGTCTCAGCCCTGCACTGTCGGTCCAGTGACGGTTCATCTCCGTTTCTTCCCATTTCCTGAGCAGTTCTCTATTGTGTACTTTCGATAGTCCACAGAACGGCTCAGGGCCGATAAAAGGTGCCACCTCGTTTCCTATATGGCCTTCATGCCCTGGAACCCAGCCCACCATTAGGGTGTTTTTGGAGGCAAGGGCGTTCAGCTGCTGGAAACAGTTCTCTACAAGTTCGGATGAGATCGTAAAGGAACTCAGCGCTATGAGCGCTGCCTGACTGTCAGAGAAGATGTAAATCCGTGCGCCTTGCATTTTCCTGCGAAGGCATACACGAGCACAGATTTCTATGGCGTGTATATCTGCTTGGAAAATGGTTGGAGACTTTCCCATGGCTATGGATTTGTTGAACCTTGGTCCGAAAATGCCAGCCCCGGTGTCACCGTTTTCCAGTTTCGACCCGTCAGTGTACCACGTTTGTGATCCACTGGGCAGAGATATTGATTTTGTTTTCCATTCATTCCTAGTGTACAAGACTACAGAGAAGTTTCTGTTGAAAACGAGTTTTGGTTTCTGCTCGTCAGTTACGCGCAGTATGGGCTCATTTATTAGGGGTTCAAGGACCCTAAGATGCCCGGTAGGATCACCGCTTTTGATATTGGTGATGTTTTGAAGGCGAAGTGCCCCCAGGCAGGCCTCCTTTTTCAATGTAATTGGTAAAGGAGGTATGCCAGTTATGACTCCTAGTGCTGCAGTGGGGCATGTCCGGATGGCTCCAGTGATGCCTATGCAGACCAGTCGTTGTAATTTGGTAAGTGCAGCCGCAGCTGTCCTCTGGGAAGATTTCGTCCACCAAGCAAGAGATGCATTGGTTAAGATCGGTTTTACCACAGTGTTAAAAGTAGATCATTTGGGACTTAGGCCCCATGTTCTACCGTAAAGCTTGTTGCAAGCAAAGTGTGCTCGAGTGGCTTTGTTTATAGTATTTTCTAGGTGTGCATTCCAGTTGAGTTTGGAGTCAAGTGTGACTCCTAGGTAGTTGGCCTCAACCGAAAAGTCGATGATGGACCCATTTAGGGATGGTCTTTTTAAGGAGATAGACCTTTTCCTAGTAAATGGGACTAAAACTGTTTCTGATGGGTTTATGGACAGTCCTTTGTCCTGACACCATCTGTTGGCCATATCAAGGGCTTGCTGCATGCGGTCCGAAATGGTTTGCTCATGCCAGCCCATTATATAGATGACTAGATCATCAGCGTAGCCTTGAGTGGGAAACCCTAAGTTGTTGAGCTCATATAGTAGCTCGTCGATGACCAGAGTCTACAGGAGAGGAGAGAGTACTCCCCCTTGAGGGCACCCCCTTGTGGCTGTGATTGAGGTCATAGTTCCTCCAAGGTCTACAGTTATGATTCTTGATTTAAGCATTTTCAGAATCCACCTAGTGATAGGTGTAGAGACATTCTTTCGTACAAGAGAGGCACGTATAGCCTCATATGACGTGTTGTTGAAGGCTCCTGAGATGTCTAAGAAGGCACCTAGTGCCATCTGTTGAGCGCCAATGGCCTTTTCCATGGTTGTTGTAAGGCAGTGTATGGCGGTCTCAGTTGATTTACCAGCTTGATACGCGTATTGGTATTTGTTTAGGGGTAGTTCCTTGAGATTCACCTCCCTTATATGCTGGTCAATTATCTTCTCCATCGTTTTAAGGAAGAAGGAGCTAAGGCTAAGCGGTCTATATGATTTAGGCAATTGGGAATCTTTCTTCCCTGCCTTTGGAATAAACACGACTTTTACTTTAGCCCAGTTGCATGGTATGTGTCCAAGCAAGATACTGGCTCGAAATAGACGGAACAGGGGGAGTGCGATTTGGTGCAGTCCCCGCTGCAGCAAGCATGGATATATCCTATCCGGTCCGGGTGATTTGTATGGGCTGAAACTTTGTAATGCCCATTGTACGCTATTTTGATTAAACATTCTATAGGGCATGTTTCCAATACGTTCTGAGCGATGGGGGGTTCCCCTCTCTCAGCCCAATTGGAGTCTGCCACCATAGTCACGCGCAGGTGTGGGCACTCTCCAGTCTCAGAGAGGTAGGCTGGTGCCTCTCTCTGTGAGTTGGGTTGCTCCACAGCCACGCACCCAGGAAAGTGAGTAGCCAGGACTAGGCTACTCGTCTCCTTTGGGTTGTTTGTGTATGTTCCATCCGGCTTTTTCAGCGTGCAGATGCCGTTTGAGTGGTCTTTGGAGAGGGCTTTTTGTAGTCTAACAGCTTCCGGGAGAGATGAGATCTGCCCGCAGTGTTGACGCCAAGTAGCCCGTTCTGATTTTCTCAGCTCTTTATTGTAGAGCGTTAAGGCAGATGTGTAGGAGTCCCGTGAGGCCCTCCCACTCCTCGCCTTATTGAAGAGCCTACGCGCAGTTTTTCTGAGATCGTCAAGGCTTTTGTTCCACCAGGGAACAGTCCTTTCGGTCTTTTGGTCGCAGCTGGCGTGATATGCTGATTCAACATTTGTATGAAGCACAGTAGCTTCACGCTCTAGCTCGTCTATGGATGTAATAGGACGGATTGAGCAGTCTCTGGATTGCTCAAGTTCAAAACAGAAAAGATCCCAGTTGGTTTTCCTGGGATTTCTGGTAACTAGGCTACATTGCAAGGCGCATCCTATATCAAATCTAATGTGTTGGTGATCTGACATAGTGATCTTACTTGCAACGTGCCAGTTTGAGACAACGGACAACATATTTATACTACAGAGAGTTAAGTCAAGAACTTCCTCTGTAATGGCATTAAGGAATGTAGGCTCGCTGCCCTGGTTAAGTAATCCTATATTGTTACTAATGATGTATTCAAGAAGGTACTCACCCCTCTTGTTGATGTCACTGCTCCCCCAGACCGTGTGATGTGCATTGGCATCACAGGCCATCCATCTGAGCCGGTTTCTCTGGCAGTGCTCAATCAGGGCACAAGTAGCCGCCGTAGGCACCTCCTCCGAGTCGCCGGGTAGATAGGCGGAGTCCAACACTGCCTCCTGCTCGCCGTGGGCGGTGGGTATTTTAACCCAGACCGCCACCAGGTCCTCAGTTATGAACTGTGAGAGGGGAACAAATGTTAGGTTTTTGTTTATTAACAACGCCGATCTAGGGCGAGGTTGGTTATTTGCATACAGCAACTTACCGGATGGGGTGCTAAGCCCCAGGACACGTCCTGCATTTATCCAGGGCTCCTGGATGAACGCTATGTCCATTGTAGCGAACCTCTCGCAAAGTACATCTGATGCGGCCTTTGCGTGGTGGAGGTTCGCTTGGAGACATCGGAGGTGTCTCTTGGTGTTGGGGGGAGAGGGGCGAAAGGACATTAGTCCGCCCTCTTGCGGCCCCTGGCCGCCATCTTCCGGCCGCGGTTTGTGCCTAGAAGGGCCTCCTCCTCTGGTGTGCGCCTCGCACCCTTGGGTACGCGCCCGGTGCCTCGAGTGGGGCGCCCGGTTCCGCGCGTGATGCGCCCATGGAGTGGAGGGCGCAGGACTTTCCGCGGTGCTGCGGGCTCTTGTGCGACTGCAGTGCCCTGTGGTTTCGATGCAGCCATAACAGAAGCACTGGCATTTGAGCAGGTGGGCTTCTCCGTTGCGGGAACGGGAGCCACTACCTGTCTCTTCGCCTGCATATCGGCCTTTGGCTTTAGAGAAGCCGTGCCAAATGCAAAATTGAGCCGATGCCCAGCGCTTTTAGTCGGTTGGCGGAGACCGGGTCCAGCGCGATCGTCAGGACAGCCGTGTTTTGCCTCATCTCACGGTGGAAGACCCGCCAGTCTCCCACCCGCAGGCCGCTGTTCTGGCCTTCAATGAGGTTTAAGACCTCGGCTATCTTCAGTTCCGCATTAGACAGCGGCACGTGGTGCCTCTGCTTCGGGGACTACTTTGAGGTGGGCGTCTTTTCACAGCCGGAGCTTTGGCACCTCTGTGCTCAGCCACTCAGCCGTTTCAGCGTTCCCACACGTGATTGCCATCCACCCTGGCCGAAACGTGCAGCCAGAGAACAGCGGCTTCACAGAGCCGTGTCTCATGGCCATCACTCTCGCTAGGATGGCAGACTGGATGCTGTTCAGCTGATCCGTCGTGAAGAGTAGTTGGGGGTAGTCGGCAGGGAGTATCGCCATCTTCGATAAGCTGGCAACGTCCCTGTAGGAGGGCATGACACCGACTTGGGGTGATTGCTCCTGTATCTGCTGCCCAGCCACAGCTACAGCTGTGGATGTGGAGGCTACTGGAGCCTTCGTGCAGTTGCAATGCCCCTCGTCAAGGCACTGGGTGCCGCGGTTTTTGTCATGGCCCTCTTGGTCGACACCTCCTCTGGGGTCGTGTTAGCCGATCTTACCCTTTTCTTAGTCACGCCACTCTTGCTGCGCTCTACCCTAGGATGGTCCATAGGCTTCTGGGAGAGCCTTTTGGCCTCCTCCATGGGAATGCCGTTCGCAAGGTGTCTGCGCAACCTTTTCCTAGCGGCGCCCGATAGAGCGATCCGCTTGGGTTTGTTCACCTTGGGAAGGCGAGAAGGGCTTCTTCCTCTTCTTTGGTGATTGTGTCGGTGCCAGAGCCTTGTGAACATACGTCCATGGCTACTTCGGGCTCCCGTATTGGTTCGATATCAATCGATTTGGGGCTGCTAGAGCACCCTGTTTCATTATTGTTACAGTTGGTATCCATAAGTTGGTCCCACGAGTAGTGAGGAAGGAAGTATCCCCCGGGGCAGAGCCTCATACCCCGGATCGGGCGCTTATACGACCGGAGGTGCCAGGTATCCGGAAGCCACCGTTAAATGACACACTGACGTAGTGCCATTCATCACAGGGCACGGTACGGTAACACCGGTGATTACGGGTTTTTTCGAGTTGTCCTCTCTAGATCCGCCATATTTAGTCTAGAGCAGGGGCACCTCGAGCAGGATGTGGTTCTTCACCACGTATGGTCGGTCTTTAGTATTCGGCATGTGACTGCCAACTACCACTAGCTGAGTAGGATCGACGCGGCGACAGGCGCACACGCTTCACTAACCCAGCCTTAGCCCCCTAATGTTTTTGTATGAAAACTTTTTTGTTTTGTAAAGTATTCAAACCAAACTCAGCAGTTATTAGTTTTAGTGTAGTCTACACAATCTGAGCAAGTTTAATGAAGATCGGCCGACTATATCCTATAGCTACCATAGGAACGAACAGAAATTTTTGAGAAAAAAAATTTTTACTTTGCCAATGTTCAATATATTTTCATATAATTTGATACATGGCCATTTTTTTATTATTCCAGAATTTCGGTTTTAATTTTATTTAAATCGGACCACTATATCATATAGCTGCCACAGGAATATATATAAATTCATTTAATTTGTTCGCAACATAGTGGCAGCATGCAAAAGCTAGGCAATTATTATTATTTTCGACAGTTTCTGTAGCTAGTTTTCTTTTTAGCCGAGAGCTAGAATTTTCATACTGAAGTCTTGGGCGACCGGCACAACTTTGTGATACGCAAGTATTATTATTTATTGTAATAATTACGTTAGCAGATAGCCATTTCGAGTGTTTTATTTTAAATCGGTCGACTGCATTTTGGTAAATATCGCCTAATACAAATAATAAATTCATGGACCACATAATGCAAAGTTTCCGAAGGGATGTCGTAAACTTTATTATCCTGCAGTCGCTTTAATATATGCTGCTTAACTGCTTCTGCTGAGCGCCTGTTGATGGTCCAAACATCCAACAGCTCTGCACGGCTAAACGCATATGCTCCTATATTAATGTAATTTTTCCGAGCACGTGGATGTTCGGGGTAAGCGGATTAATTTTTTCATAATGAACATATATTGGTTAGCATTACCTTATTAATAACTTTTCGCCATTTTTCACCATTTGAAAAGTCTTCTCTAAAACGCAGGACAATTTCTTAAGATTAGTCGACAAAAATACACATTAACAACACACGGCACAACTACACACAAACACGTAATGACGCAAAAACAGTTATAGATTATAATTTAACATACCGTGATGAATATTTTCATTATAACACTTATTGCTTTTTATAGTTTTATTAAGATCTGCAGTCTCTCAAACTTTGTAAACAATGCTTGCTAAAATCACAAAAGCATGTGCTTCACAGCCTATGCTGACTTTACCGCACTGTTTAAAAAAAGGTGTTGCCATATCGGCTAAAATTCCATTATTTTGCGCCTAATTTGAATATTTTAAAAATAAAAAAAATATTTTTATTTTATTTATTTATAAAAATTTTTTTGAATTTCTGCCAAAAATAGGGGGAAAAAACCATAGTGAAGTGGCTTTGATCACGTGTAGTGGAATTTTTCCGTGCTTCTTCGACTGCAGTAAGATCCACATCTGCGTGCAACTGGAGCACCCACCGCGTGCAGCGGAAAGCTGCGCTTGCCCCTTCCTGCTGCTTAACAGGTGCAGACCTCGGGTCACCTCGCGTTGCTGTCTTTTTCAACTCATTCGCCGCTACTAGCGAGGAGCTGATCGCCGTGCACCCTTTTCTTCTATTCGGCGCACACATACATATATTTTTGTGCCACACACACACACATAGATTTATATGGCGTTTCTGCGACAACATTGGATTGGTGTGCGTTTTTCATCTAACGGATAGGATCCGTGTGTCGTCTTCTTCTTCTTAGGTGCGCATAGCGAGGACCCAATTGAGAAGCTACTGGTTGTGACGCCGCACACTGGACGGAAAGATACAGATGCGTTGCAAAAATCAACTTTTTGATGACAACGGATCGTAAAATTTTGTATTGCATTCGACAGGTAATAGTTCAAAAGTGTTAAATCAAAAAAATAATTCAAATCGGTTCAGTATTTTAGAAGTTACACGTGTTCAAAGTTGAACCTATTTTGGGTTGCAAAAAAAAACAGTGCGGTTTTTAGAAAAATTCTGACTTTGCAGTCGATTTTTGGGTAAAATATGTAACCGACCGGCATGGTTATGGTCTCTATCGAAAGGGTCATCAAATCTCGGTAAAACCAAGGTAGAATAAGATTAAAATGTTTTTTGCACGTGCTGGTATACCTGTTTTACCAAAGTACTCATTTTTCACCTATTTTTCAACTTTGATGGAATGTCAAAAATGAGACTACACGAGATGATGGGTTTGGCGTATGAGGTGTTGTTCCTAAATATGTTCTTTATCATATTCAAAAAAGATCGGCTGCCCCAATCTGCCCCTAAGAAATTCCAAGGCAAAAGATACTTTCAACTCAGCGTAAAAAACGGGCGCCTTCATACAAATTCTGCCACAAGCGCAGTCGCTGCGCAGTACGAAATTGTATGGCGGGCATACATTTTATCCTGTATTGGCGGCTTGTTTATCAATTCCTGACTTTGTAAGGACACTTAATGATTTGAAATGAATGTATAATGATTAATTATTATTCAACAATATTAAATAATGTAAAATTGAATGATTATTTTGAACAAAAAGTGCATAAATGATTAAAAATTGGTCAAAAATTGTGTCAACAAAAAAAATTATTTTTTTTTCTTTAAAATGTATTCTTTTTTTGTTTTTAAAATATTAAATATGCACCATATTAGCATTTTCAGAGAAAACAAACAAAAAGTATTGTTCAAAAATGGATAAAAATTGAGAAAACTGCCTCAAAAAACATTAATTTTCGAGTATAAAATCTACTATTAATCACACCATATAGTATGACCACTCAATCGAAAGGTACTAAAACAGCGTGCTTTGTGGAAGATCTGAGAAATATATATGTGATTTTCCCAACTTAAACTAATACCCACAGCTACTCATCAACAGTCATCAGGCCTGCTGACATCGTTGGAAAGTGCGTAAGTACGGCATACCCGTAAAACCTAGTAAAACCTGAACATATAGATACATATATAAAGTCAGAGATTCCTAAATAGTGTGTTAAATCGTAATGTAAAGTAAAACGAAGAGTAATGTAAAGTAAACTTCCAATATCTTTATTCCTATATATCTTAATTATCTTTCTTTTCGTTTGTGCCCTTGATCATGGCCTTTCGTATGCCGTACCGGACCTTGTGGTCGTTTGCTTCAAGTTGCGACAGGCAGCGGCGGTTGATGAGAAGGCTGGGATGGGGCCGGTCGGCACGGCAACCAACCTGTCAGTCACCATGTCGGCCAACTTGGCCTCGATCTCCTCCCACTTCTCCGACAGCAGACGACCGTCGTCGTGGAGTTCGTCCACCAGAGCCATAGCCAGACTGTCAGCGATTGCTCTTCGCCTTTGGGGGCTAAGGCTGGGTTGGGGAAGCGTGTGCGCTTGTCGCCTCGTCGACCCTACTCAGCTAGTGGTGGTTGGCAGTCACATGCCGACTACTAAAGACCGACCATACGTGGTGAAGAACTACATCCTGCTCGAGGTGCCCCTGCTCTAGACTAAATATGGCGGATCTAGAGAGGACAACTCGAAAAAACCCGTAATCACCGGTGTTACCTTACCGTGCCCCTGTGATGAATGGCACTACGTCAGTGTGTCTTTTAACGGTGGCTTCCGGATACCTGGCACCTCCGGTCGTAGAAGCGCCCGATCCGGGGTATGAGGCTCTGCCCCGGGGGATACTCCCTTCCTCACTACTCGTGGGACCAATCTATGGAAACCATTTTAAGTAAAACCCCAGAAACAGGGTGCTCCAGCAGCCCCAAATCGATCGATATCGAACAAATCCGGGAGCCCGAAGTAGCCATGGACGTATGTTCACAAGGCTCTGGCACCGACACAATCACCAAAGAAGAGGAAGAAGCCCTTCTCGCCTCTCCCAAGGTGAACAAACCCAAGCGGATCGCCCTATCGGGCGCCGCTAGGAAAAGGTTGCGCAGACACCTTGCGAACGGCATTCCCATGGAGGAGGCCAAAAGGCTCGCTCAGAAGCCTATGGACCCTCCAAGGGTAGAGCCCAGCAAGAGTGGCGCGACCAAAAAGAGGATCAGATCGGCCAACACGACCCCAGAAGAGGTGTCGACCAAGAGGGCCATGATAAAAACCGCGGCACCCAGTGCCTTGACGAGGGGTGGCCTTGCGACTGCACCGCCTGCCACGGAGGCTCCAGTAGCCTCCACATCCGCAGCAGCAGCTGCGGCTGGGCAGCAGATACAGGAGCAATCACCCCAAGTCGGTGTCATGCCCTCCTACAGGGACGTTGCCAGCTCGTCGAAGATGGCGATACTCCCTGCCGATTATCCCAACAGCCTGCTCACCACGGAGCAACTGAACACCATCCAGGCTGCCATCCTGTCGAGGGTGATGGCACTGAGGCACGGCTCTGTGAAGCCACTGTTCTCCGGCTGCACCTTCAGACCGGGCTGGATGGCTGTGACATGTGGGAATTCAGAGACAGCTGAGTGGCTGAGCACCGAGGTGCCCAAGCTCCGGCTATGGAAGGACGCCCATATAAAAGTAGTCCCTGAGGCAGAGGCTCCACGTGCCGCTGTCTACGTCGGCTACTTCCCACTTCCAAGTGTGGACCTCAAGACAGCTGAGGTCTTAAACCTCATCGAAGGCCAGAACAGCGGCCTGCGAGTGGGAGACTGGCGAGTCTTCCATCGCGAAATGAGGCAAAGCACAGCTGTACTGACGATCGCGCTGGATCCGGTCTCGGCCAACCGGCTAAAAGCGCTTGGGCATAAGCTCAATTTTGCGTTTGGCACGGCTATTCTAAAGCCAAAGGCCGACACGCAGGCGAAGAGGCAGGCAGAGGCTCCCGTTCCCCCAATGGAGAAGCCCACCTGCTCGAGTGCCAGTGCTCCTGATATGGTTGCATCGACACCACAGGGCACTGCAGCCGCACGAGAGCCCGCAGCGCCGCGGAAAGTCCTGCGCCCTCCACTCCATGGGCGCATCACGCGCGGAACCGGGCGCCCCACTAGAGGCACCGGGCGCGTACCCAAGGGTGCGAGGCGCACACTAGAGGAGGAGGCCCTTCTAGGCACAAACCGCGGCCGGAAGATGGCGGCCAGGGGCCGCAAGAGGGCGGACTAATGTCCCCTCCCCCTCACCCCACTCCCCCTAACACCAGGAGACACCTCCGATGTCTCCAAGCGAACCTCCACCACGCAAAGGCCGCATCCGACGTACTTTGCGAGAGGTTCGCTACAATGGACATAGCGTTCATCCAGGAGCCCTGGATAAATGCAGGACGTGTCCGGGGGCTTAGCACCCCATCCGGTAAGTTGCTGTATGCAAATGACCAACCTCGCCCTAGATCGGCGTTGTTAATTAACAAAAATCTAACATTTGTTCCCCTTTCACAGTTTATAACTGAGGACCTGGTGGCGGTTTGGGCTAAAATACCCACCGCCCACGGCGAGCAGGAGGCAGTGTTGGCCTCCGCCTATCTTCCCGGCGACTCAGAGGAGGTGCCTACGGCGGCTACTTGTGCCCTGATAGAGCACTGCCAGAGAAACCGGCTCAGATGGATAATCGCCTGTGATGCCAATGCACATCACACGGTCTGGGGGAGCAGTGACATCAACAAGAGGGGTGAGTACCTTCTTGAATATATTATTAGTAATAACATAGGATTACTAAACCAGGGCAGCGAACCCACATTTATTAATGCCATTAGAGAGGAGGTTCTTGACCTGACTCTCTGTAGTACAAATATGTTGTCCGTTGTCTCAAACTGGCACGTTGCAAGTGAGATCACCATGTCAGATCACCAACACATTAGATTTGACATAGGATGCGCCTTGCAATGTAGCCTAGTCACCAGAAATCCCAGGAAAACCAACTGGGATCTCTTCTGTTTTGAACTTGAGCAATCCAGAGACTGCTCAACCCGTCCGATAATATCCATAGACGAGTTAGAGCGTGAAGCCACTGTACTTCATACAAATGTTGAATCAGCATATCACGCCAGCTGCGACCAAAAGGTACGCAAGACCGGTAGGGCTGTTCCCTGGTGGAACAAAAGCCTTGACGATCTCAAAAAAGCTGCGCGCAGGCTCTTCAATAAGGCAAGGAGTGGGAGGGCCTCATGGGACTCCTACACATCTGCTTTAACGCTCTATAATAAAGAGCTGAGAAAGTCAAAACGGGCTACTTGGCGTCAACACTGCGGGCAGATCTCATCTCTCCCGGAAGCTGTTAGGCTGCAAAAAGCCCTCTCCAAAGACCACTCAAACGGCATCTGCACGCTGAAAAAGCCGGATGGAACATACACAAACAACCCAACGGAGACGAGTAGCCTACTCCTGGCTACCCACTTTCCTGGGTGTGTGGCCGTGGAGCAACCCATCTCACAGAGAGAGGCACCAACCTACCTCTCTGAGACTGGAGAGTGCCCACACCTGCAAGTGACTATGGTGGCAGACTCCAATGGGGCGGAGAGAGGGGAACCCCCCCATCGCTCAGAACGTGTTGGAAACATGCCCTATAGGATGTTTCATCGAAATAGCGTACAATGGGCACTACAAAGCTTCAGCCCATACAAATCACCCGGACCGGATGGTATATATCCATGCCTGTTGCAGCGGGGTCTGCACCTAATCGCACTCCCCCTGGTCCGTCTATTTCGAGCCAGCCTCCTGCTTGGACACATACCAAGCAACTGGGCTAAAGTAAAAGTCGTGTTTATCCCAAAGGCAGGGAAGAAAGATTCCCAATTGCCTAAATCATATAGACCGATTAGCCTTAGCTCCTTCTTCCTTAAAACGATGGAGAAGATAATCGACCAGCATATAAGGGAGGTGAATCTCAAGGAACTACCCCTACACAAATACCAATATGCGTATCAAGCTGGTAAATCAACTGAGACCGCCATACACTTCCTTACAACAACCATTGAAAAGGCCATTGGCGCTCAACAGATAGCACTAGGTGCCTTCTTAGACATCTCAGGAGCTTTCGACAACACGTCATATGAGGCTATACGTGCCTCTCTTGTACGAAAGAATGTCTCCACACCTATCACTAGGTGGATTCTGGAAATGCTTAAATCCAGAATCATAACTGTAGACCTTGGAGGAACTATGACCTCAATCACAGCCACAAGGGGATGCCCTCAAGGGGGAGTACTCTCTCCTCTTCTGTGGACTCTGGTCATCGATGAGCTACTATATGAGCTCAACAACTTAGGGTTCCCCACTCAAGGCTACGCTGATGATCTAGTCATCTATATAGTGGGCTGGCATGAGCAAACCATTTCGGACCGCATGCAGCAAGCCCTTAATATAGCCAACGGATGGTGTCAGGACAAAGGACTGTCCATAAACCCATCAAAAACAGTTTTAGTCCCATTTACCAGGAAAAGGTCTCTCTCCTTAAAAAGACCATCCCTGAATGGGTCCATCATCGACTTTTCGGTTGAGGCCAACTACCTAGGAGTCACACTTGACTCCAAACTCAACTGGAACGCACACCTGGAAAAGACTATAAACAAAGCCACTCGAGCACACTTTGCTTGCAACAGGCTTTACGGTAGAACATGGGGCTTAAGTCCCAAAATGATCTACTGGTCTTTTAACACTGTGGTAAAACCGATCTTAACCTATGCATCACTTGCTTGGTGGACGAAATCTACCCAGAGGACAGCTGCGGCTGCACTCACCAAATTACAACGACTGGTCTGCATAGGCATCACTGGAGCCATCCGGACATGCCCCACTGCAGCACTAGGAGTCATAACTGGCATACCCCCTCTACCAATTACATTGAAAAAGGAGGCCTGCCTGGGGGCACTTCGCCTTCAAAACATCACCAATATCAAAAGCGGTGATCTTACCGGGCATCTTAGGGTCCTTGAACCCCTAATAAATGAGCCCATTCTGCGCGTAACTGACGAGCAGAAACCAAAACTCGTTTTCCACAGAAACTTCTCAGTAGTCTTGTACACTAGGAACGAATGGAAAACAAAATCAATATCTCTGCCCAGTGGATCACAAACGTGGTACACTGACGGGTCGAAACTGGAAAACGGTGACACCGGGGCTGGCATTTTCGGACCAAGGTTCAACAAATCCATAGCCATGGGAAAGTCTCCAACCATTTTCCAAGCAGAGATACACGCCATAGAAATCTGTGCTCGTGAATGCCTTCGCAGGAAAATGCAAGGCGCACGGATTTACATCTTCTCTGACAGTCAGGCAGCGCTCATAGCACTGAGTTCTTTTACGATCTCATCCGGACTTGTAGAGAACTGTTTCCAGCAGCTGAACGCCCTTGCCTCCAAAAACACTCTAACGGTGGGCTGGGTGCCAGGGCACGAAGGCCATATAGGAAACGAGGTGGCAGACTCCCTAGCTAAACGCGGGGCGATGACACCTTTTATCGGCCCTGAGCCGTTCTGTGGACTATCGAAAGGACACAATAGAGAACTGCTCAGGAAATGGGAGGAAGCGGAGATAAATCGTCACTGGACCGACAGTGCAGGGCTGAGACAAGCCAAACAATTTCTCGTCCCCCAGATGACGCGCTCAAAACGCATCATCAACCTACCAAAGAGCGAAATTCGCACTCTAACAGGCTACCTAACGGGTCACTGCAACCTTAGGTATCACCTTAAAAAATTAAAACTTTCAGAAGACGACACCTGCAGATTCTGCGAGATGGAGCAAGAAACATCAGAACATATTCTATGTGAGTGCCCATCGCTAATCAGACGTCGACTTCAACATCTAGGCGGCGAACTTATTCCCCCCTACAGGATTTGGGAACAAATAGACCTTACCAAAGTGCTTTCTTTTATTAAAAGCCTAGGTATAGGGCCTCTTCCCTAGTCCTACAGGCCGGCACAAAAGATCTAAAAACTGGTCGCAGTGCAACAAGGCCTTTGTAATAATAATAATAATAGAGGGCTGGAGCGCCGCCGGGTTCGCCTTGCGGTGTCCCTCATATTCCGCGATTTCCGCAAGGAATCGGGCCTTACATTCACCATCACGAGGGTAGGTTTGGCTCTCAGCCTCATTCTTGGCAATCTTGCCGAGGATGAAGCGGGCTCTGTAGACCATCGCTCGCCGTTCCTGGTGTGTGATCTGCTCTAATGGTTTTCCTTCAGTAGTGCCCAGCTAAGCCCCATCTTTGTAGTCGGATTGAGGAGTGCTACTAGCTCTCCCCTCGGGTCTCGACGGAGCCGAGATGTCACGACTTGACACAGGCAGCTCATCTTCTATTATATTATATTTATATTAGTAGTTACAGTAGCCATTCTGGTACCGAAGAACTAGTGAGATGGTTCTGAGGTGGGCTAGCTGAAGCCACCGGACTGGTCGCAGGTTGCGGATAGCGCAAGGCCTCCTGTGGAGGTTAGCTGCGAATAGCGACTTGTCGTGAATAAGCAGTCCCGGAAAACAGCGGGTACCACACCGTTGTAGTACCGACAAGGCGCTTGTCTGACCGTCTTTAATACATAGTCTTACATACTCCTTGCATCCTACACGTGTTCCTACCCTCATTCTATCCCCAACATCTCACAAGGGCAGTGGTGACGTCCTGAGGCGTGGGTGCCACTTCAACCCCCTAAGCCAGGGTGTCATGCGACCCGTGCCCATTGGCTGGTTTGCAGTCAGGGGTAACCGACTGTATTCGGACGGAGCCTCACCGATACCTGGCCGCCTCGGTGAGTAAACCTGGCCCCAGCGTGTTAATGGGGGCTATGACACGCTGGTAATACCTTCCCCTACACTCGTGGGACCAATTCATGGATTCAAAGAATAAATACAAAAACTTTAACACGCGGGACTTAACCGCAACCCAGGTGGCAGAGCGGATAGAGGAGGCGGCTCTGGACGACGGTGGTAAGCTGTCGCTGCGTAGGGGCTTGGCCCCTCACCCTAAGAGTGCTGCAAAGCCGAAGGGCCTGGCCCTGACGCAGAGCGCCTCGAAGAGTGCTGCAAAGCCGAAGGGCTCGATCCCGACGCAGAGCGCCTCGAAGGGAGTAGAGACCTTTAAGTCTCAAGTGGCCGGCAGTGAGGCCACCAGACGTACTGACAGCAGGGGGGGGTTGCGGTGCCCGACACTGCCCCTGCGGCTGTCCCGCAGGCGGGCGACGCCAGCAGGAGAGACGCTGCAACACCCTCTTCCGTAAGGTCAAGGCAGCAACTGGCGAAGCAGCCTGTCCCAGCGGCAGGGCAGCCTGAAGGAGCTGGTGATCCCCTGAGGCAAGGACTCAGCGGAGCCGGCCGTAAGTGGTACCTCCGGTACCTCGAGCATGGCTTGAGGCCGGAGGAGGCCCGGAAAAGAGCACTGGAGCACCGTGCACCGAACGGCCAGGCCGTTGCGGGGACGAACGTGTCTCCAGTGGAGAGAGTTGGCGGCCAGGCCGTTGCGGGGAGGAAGAGGCTACTGCAACACACGTCGCCGCTTGACCTCCCCAAGACCGAGTCCAAACGGACCAAGAGAAGAAACGTCGCAGCGCTGGAGGGATCTAGGACCTCGCAAGTCGGGAAGCGTCCGAAGGCGGCCTCGTACGCCAGTGTAGCCAAGGGCACGAACCTTGCGATACTGGCGGAGGACTACCCGAGGAGGCTCCTGACGAAGGATGAGCTGTCGTCGGTGGAGCAGGCCCTCGTCGAAGAGATGAGGAAGGGCTGGACGGCGGCTCTAAACTTTAACGGCATCCAGTTCCGTGATGGTCTACTACTAGTGGACTGCGATGCCAAGAAGTGGCTGAAGCTGACGGTCCCCAGCATCAGCACCAAGGTGGGTGTGCAGCTCCGCACCTGCCTGCAGGATGATTTGCCGGCGATGAACATCGTCAGGGTCTACCTGCCCCGTACGGCTGGAGAGACGATGGAGAGGTCCCTCGGGCTGCTCAATGAGCAGAACAGGGGCCTTCTCACCCAGACCTGGCGGGTCATCCGGCACCTGAAGTCCAAGGGCGGCAAGGTGCTGATGCTCGGCCTGGATGAGGAGGCGTTGACACTCCTTAAGAAGCGCGAAATGCTGGTGAGCTACAGGTTCGGCCAGCTTAAGTGCCGCCTGCAGAAAAAGCAGGAACCTGTGGGGGCGGAGGTGCCCACTAAGGCGAATACCGACGATGTGCCTGGCACGTCAACGGCGACAGCCGAGGAGGCACCCTCCTGCCCCTCGGGCGAAGCAGCTGAGGCCCTGGACTTACCAGCAGTGGACGCCGAGTTGGACTCGGTTTCGCTACAGGGGCTGGACCTGGCGCGCCTGCACATGGGCGGCGAGGAGGAGCAAACCAGCATTGAGGAGCCATCCGATGATGAGCGGACACCCACCGGGATGCTGTCAGAGGCCTATCTGACGCTCTCGGAGGGTGAAGAAGAGCTCAAAGGATGGTTGTCACCAGCGTGGCACAGATCAACCTGCATCACGCGAAGGCAGCTTCGGCTGTCATCGGCAGGTTGGTCTCCAGGTCGGACCTGGGGCTGGTGCTCATCCAGGAGCCTTGGGTCGTCAGAGGCAGGATCTGCGGCCTAAGTAAAGTGAGTATGCAGACTATTGCGGATGTAAGGGAGGCATCACCGAGAGCTTGTATCTTGGTGCGAAAGGACATTAACTTTCTTTGTCTCTCTCAATTTCTCAACAGAGATCTAGTAGCGGTGATGATCACTAGCGAGCACGGGAGTATTGTGGTGGCGTCGGCATACTTCCCGGGAGACGTGACGGATGCCCCCCCACCAGAGGTTCAGGATCTGGTGCAGCATTGCAGCAGCAAAAGGCTACCCCTACTGCTAGGGTGTGATGCCAATGCGCACAATGTTGCATGGGGCAGCACGGACAACAACGGTAGAGGTGAGTGTTGAAGATTATCTTTTGTCTAGGGATCTTACAGTTTTCAATGTGGGCGCCGAACCCACATTCATTACTAGGACCAGGGCAGAAGTACTGGACATCACTTTCGGGAATGAGGGGGGCTCCGTAAAAGCCAAAGGGGTAGCCCTTTGTGCCTTTATGGACATAGAGGGTGCTTTTGATAACACATCTCATGACGTTGTGGTAAGAGCACTATGTAGACGAGGAGTTGAGACGGGTCTCACGACCTGGCTGGGCAAACTCCTTGATAGCAGAATAGCAGAAGTCACTGTCAACAATGTGACTGTTAGAGCTCAAACCACCAGAGGCTGTCCTCAGGGGGGTGTCCTATCACCACTACCCTGGAGCCTCGTGGTGGACGAGCTGCTAGTTAAACTTACAGCAAATGGGTTTGAATGTCAAGGCTATGCCGATGATATCACTCTAGTATGTAAAGGGAATTTTGAGAGCACATTGTGCGACAGGATCACACTGTGCCTAAGACTTAGCTTAGACTGGTGCAGAGACGTGGGGCTGAATATCAATCCAGCAAAAACCACAGTGGTCGCCTTCACCAATCGCTACAAGCTGAAATCCATTCGGCCCATAGCCATTGGGGGCGCAGAGATTCCGATCTCCACTGAAGTCAAATATCTGGGAGTCATCCTAGACAAGCGACTAATGTGGAGACAACATGTGAAACATGCCGTTCGCAAGGCCACTATGGCCTTAATGAGCTGTAGATCTCTTGCAGGGAAAAACTGGGGAGTGTCTCCAAAGATCCTACTGTGGATGTATGTTGCTATGGTGAGGCCCATAATCAGCTACGGAGCAGCAGTTTGGGCGAATCGCACTGACCTTGATGTCACAAAAAGGCAACTGGGCAAACTCCAGAGACTTGCCTGCACGTGCATCTCGGGCGCTATGCGCACTTGCCCGTCCACTGCTCTGGATGTGCTACTCGGGCTTCCACCACTGCACTTGCATATCAAGCACAGTGCGCGCAGATCTACAGGGGCAAGACCAGCTGACTCGGCCGCCACTGCAACTGACCTGTTATTAGAATATCCGCAGGATGGTCAATTGGCCAAGTTTAGCTTTGATAAGCTCTTCAAAACAGAGCTTAGCAACAAGTCGGAGTGGACCAGTATGTCTACCACCTATGATGTGAAACCACATGCTATTAGGTGGTACACTGACGGCTCACTAACAGAGGATGGTGCGGGTGCGGGTGCCTGTGGACCCCGACTCAAATATCACGAACCTCTAGGGAAATTCGCCAGTATCTTCCAAGCGGAGGTACACGCGATAGAGAGATGTGCCTCGTTCAATATTGAGCGGGGTTACAATCGGAGAGACATAGCCATTTTCTCAGATAGTCAGGCAGCAATCAGAGCACTCAGTGCCCATAAGATTGTTTCCAGACTAGTATTGCAATGTATAGAAACACTCAATGAGTTGGGTGGAAACAATAAAGTAACCATATACTGGGTAACAGGGCATGCGGGGATCCCCGGCAATGAAGTGGCCGACATAATGGCTAGAAAGGGGGCGAGTACGCCTTTCTATGGTCCGGAGCCCTTCTGTGGACTAGGGCCAGGAGTCATTAGCAAGAGCAGTCGTGTGGATCTCATGACTGCCTGCGATGACTTCTGGCAGTCGTCGAAGGGAGCAAGGCAGAGTAAACGTCTGCTAGGTAGTTACAACAGTAAGAGGACCAAGGACTGTTAGTAGTTGAGCAAAGGATCTCTCCGAATAGTCACGGGTTTCCTGACCGGGCACTGCAGACTGCGCAAGCATTTGCACAATCTCAAAATAGGGGAGGACAGCCTTTGCAGACTTTGTCTGGAAGGAGAAGAGACTCCGGAGCACCTACTTGAGGGGTGCCCGGCTATCAGTCGGTTGAGGTTGGCCCACTTTGGGGGCCTTACACTCACCACAAATGATATGAGGGTTCTTCGACCAGGCGACATCATCGCATTCTTGCGATCGATTGAACTGTTCGAGGAGCTATAGCTCATACACTAGGACGAGGGCACAATAGACCCTAGTGGTCGCAGTGCACTAACCTCAAGAAAATTATTATTATTATTATTACAGTAGCCATTATGCAAAAACACAATTTTCCCAACATCTGTAGCGCTTGTGGCAAGACGAATTGGAAGGCAGGCCAGAAATGCGGTGACGCCATCTACATGTCATTCCCGCGTCGAAACAAGGGGCAGACAAGGAAAGTCGGGGGAGAGCGTTAGCAGAGAAAGAGGCAACATAGGCATCTGTCAGATTTCGGCAAATACCGTAGGTTTGGCTGGGGAGAGCAGAGATAGCTTCCTAGTTAGATCAACTCGACGCCAGCTTTCTTTTCCAATTTGGCGGTCCGCAAGGTTAGTTCATCACCCAAGAGTTAAACGGAACCAGGAGGCACATAAGGAAAAACTGGCGAAAGAATGTTATAAAGAAATACAGCTACAGGCAGAGCTGAATCCAGCTTCAGGGTAAGCAAGGCCGTATAAAAAAAAAAGAGAGTGGAGTTTGCGATTGTGCAAGGTGCGTTTTTTTAATCTAGGTTTGGCGCTAAATATAAAGCGCAATTGCGAGCCGAACGGACGGCTTAACATCGAGCCAGGTGGCAGACATTTTCCTCGGAAAACGACGGATCGCTCAGCCCAGGGAGAATCGAAACGGCGGCTCAAAACTCCCGCAGCGAGGAGCCGCATCTAACTAGTTAATAATTAACAACCTTTAAGGCAGGCCTCTGAAACTAGGAAAAGGGTCCCAATCGGGCCTAGATACGTTCCCAATTAGAAATCGCGGCAGCGCATAATTCTTTTCCATTTCGGCGGACGTTTATTTTTATTAATTACTCTCCGAGAGCCATCGATGACGTAGAAATCTCCACGTTCCATATGGTTGCCATGTTCCCTTTGCGCACCTAAAGAAGGGAACGAGAAGAGGAGGAACGAAAAGGAGAGGGGAGAATAGCCAAGTCCAGCAGTTGCAATTGCGGGTTCTTGTTCGGCGGACGAGCAAAAGTTTTGTCGCGCGTTGTGGTCGTAATTTGGCGAATCCGACCGGAGGAAAATCCGCTGATCGACGGCGCGGGAAAAACCCATAGCGAGCGTGATGCGGGACGGCGGAAAACAGTAGGCCGTTTTTTTTATAGTGAAATAAGTTATTTTCTAAGTGAGAAGTGGCAGTGCGAAGGAAAGAGGGAAAGATAAGGGAAAAATTCCATCATTTGTTTCTAGTGTCCCTTATGGGCTCCGTCTTCTTCTTCCTTTTTGTTTCTTTTTGTTCAGTTTTAGCAAGCCTATGATTAAGCAATAAGGCACAGTGGGTCAAAGACCAATACAGAGAGTGAAAACATATTTAAGTTTCCCACAGGTGCGGCAGACTCCAACGGAAGCGCTTTCGTCGGTGGAACTCCGGATCGGTGGTGAGTGATTAAATCACGTAGTTGCAATGGCAATGATCGATGAGGTATAATTTGGTGAAAAAAGAAAGAAATTAAATACGTGTGCATTTTCAATTCCTTGTCCCACTGTCCACCGCGAGCGAAACTAGGTCAAAGTTTTAGAGCCCCTGAAGAAAGGAAGAGGAGGAGTGCGAATTCAAGGCCAAGGCCAAGAGCGGAATGTCGGAATTAGAATCTGATGTTTTTTTGTTTGTCCGTCTCTCTTTAACTCTCGCACATATGTATATTGGTTTTTGCCACTAGAGCAGCAATCGCTCTTTTTGTTTGATTTGTTCAATATTAGTGTTTTTAAGTTTCGTTTAGGTGCCTTCGGCACACTCGCAATTAGTGGAGATCTTATATTCTTATTTTCTCTTAATTTCTACTCGCATACGATTCCTATAGTTATTTAAGGCCCAACATTTTTTTCTCGCATGCGATTTTTACTCAATGTGTTTACTTTTTGATTACTGGCGCATGTATTTGCTGCTAATTTCCATGCTGATTTATCAATTTGTTAGCTGTAAGAAAATTCTCTTAGTGTTTTAAGAATAAAATTTATAATGTGCTAGAATTTTTTTCGTTTGCCTATGGCTAGGATAACTCCCTTGTGAATATGTGTTAGTGGTCTGAAAAGGGGCCGTCCAAAGGTATTGCTCAATGCAGATTTTGGAGAAAGGCGGCCAAGGCAGGGCGGGCGTTAGCGACCTCAATACCATCAGAATATCGCAAGGAAGATGAGGAAAGGTAGTTGTTGTTCGATTTTCTGTATTATGGTTAACTCTTTCAGCCCTTAACCAATTCTTGTCGCTGCACGCGAAATTATTTGAATATTTAGAGGAAGATCAGGCTGAGGTATAGGGACAAGACCACCACCCCATATAGCCGACAAGGAGCAGCTGGATCATAGCGCGTGCGTCCCAAATACCTCCCACCACCACCCAAGCCGAGTGGCAATCCGCTACAGTAATAATTATCATTCTAAATAATCTGGCGCCCAACAATGGAGCTTGAAAGTCGTTTTCACTAGTCGAAAAACATTGGTATTAACACCAAAACACCAACACATGCAGAAAATTCGTCTATTCATCATTTTCTTAAATTTTTGAGAGGACAGTAGGATCACGGTGGGCTGAAACTGGTGTTGACCTTTCAGCCAACGGTTGCCGCGACACTCACCTCGAATCTATTTCTCGTCTCATTTTAAGCGCATTATTAGGTGCATAGGATCTATAGCCTGTTAACTTGTCCGCAAGCTCAGAGCTAGCCACGCCTGATTAAGTGGGTAAAATGGAGACAAATCTTTCTCTTTAAATTTTTTTCCGGGATTCGCAGCAAAGATCAATTAGACGCTTTGGACTGACAGGCGGTAGAGTTATAAGTAACTCAACTCCTGGCCACGGATAACTGTTCTGAGCTACGGACTCCAATTTGTTTACGGTCGAACGGCGTCGCGTTGGTGAGGTGCATAGGAGTCACAGTTGGATTTTCTTTTAAAAGAAAGCTACTGGCCACGCTTCACAACGAAAACGATTCGCCAAAGTAGGGTATATTTCTGCTTATTGATTCTGAGTTTGGCTGGCAATATATTTGTTGTCGTTATCGCAGTTTAGCAAAACATAGCCAATTAACTCTGCACAAGCAGCAAATTTCTAATCTCTTTTCAGCTATCTTTTACCCAATCTTCCAAAAGTTACTTTTGCGGGGAGCAAACCTATGCCAAAAGGCAAATTTTATCTATGATTTATCGAATCTCGTTTTATCGTTCAAAATCTTTTAAATAATTTAAATCTATTTAATCTCTTAATATTATTAGGGATAAAATATCCAAATTAAAAGCAATCTTTAGCCTAGTCTTTATCGTAATATTTCTTAAGCCCAAACTAAAATATTTTACGGGAAGCAATGGCCGATTCCGAGGGAGCAGCCGCATCAAGGTGTCCCCTATGCGAGGCTAATTTAGAAGGTGGGAAAGTTTACCGAACAAAATGTGGACACGACTTCCATAGGTCTTGCATAGTGGCATATTCAAAAAACAAAACTACCTGTCCCACGTGCAACACGGTGTGTTTTGAAGAAGCGACCACACCATCGCAGAATACCAGAGGTCAGAGAGCCCAAGTGTTAGTAGCAAGCGAGCAGACTCCAAGTGGCTCTACAAATTCAGCAGGGTTGGGAAGGGCTCAAACAGAGTTGATCCAAAGCGCGGTGGTCAACGCTGTCCAGTCGATGCAAAACGTTTTGCTCGTACAGCTGTCTGAGAAAATGGCCGAATTAATTCAGGCAAATCTATCTGCCCAATCTCAGGCCACAGCGGGTGCAGCGCAAGAAAGGGAATCGGGAAATAATTCTTTTGGGAATATATTATTGGACCAGTTGGGTGATCAAGCAGGCTCGAGAGTCGAAACGCCAAGGAGCAACCATTCGGACCTCAGCCAAAGGCCAGATAAGGTTGGCCATATCGTAAACAGTTGGAAACTGAGGTTTAGTGGGAATCCGGAAGGGATTAGCGTCGACAATTTTATTTATCGAGTAGAGTCGCTCACCAGCCAAACTTTGGAAGGAAATTTTTCGGTCCTAAGCAGCAACGCTAGCCTTTTGTTCGAAGGGAAAGCGCGAGATTTCTACTGGAGATGCCATAAACAAACCCAAAATCTCAGATGGGAAACGCTGTGCATGGCATTACGGAAGCAATTCCGAGATACCCGCACCGATCTGGATATCCGTGAAGCCATCCGTGATCGGAAGCAGCGGGATAAGGAAGGCTTCGATTCCTTTTGCAGTGCAATAGAGGACATGGGTGATAGCTTAGACATGCCATTAACCGAAATGGAAATGGTCGAGATTTTGAAAAGGAATTTAAGGCCAGAAATTCGACATGAACTTCTAAATCTCCCTATCCGCACAGTGGAAAAACTAAGGGAAGTATGCCGGCGTAGGGAAAGCTTTTTAGAAGACGTACGGAAATCCCAAGGGTATCAGAAAAATGTTCCATACCGAAAACAAGTTTGTGAGTTGTTGGAAGAGCAATTGTCCGATAATGCGTCCGAGTTTTCCGAGGCGGAGGGCGAAGCAGAAATTGGAGCTATGGCTTTGCTCTGCTGGAATTGCCACAAGGAGGGTCAGTGCTACCACGACTGTGAAGCGAAGCGTAAAATATTTTGTTATGGTTGCGGGAAACCAAATACGTACAAACCTTCGTGTCCTAAATGTCAAAAAAACTCGAAAGGGAACACACAATCGAGGCCATCGTTGTGTGTTCAACGCCAACGCTCGTCGAGCCCAAAATCAAATCCATAGATTGTTCCAATGCAGCTGCACAAGCCAGTTCAACAGTTGTGTGGCCAAGTTTAGTAGATTTAAGGTCAAATTCCCCAAATATTCAGCCGTATCTAGAGCGTAAAAAGTCTCATTCAAGGAATGCTCAGCGCATGAGAAATTACTGGGCAGCCCTCAAATCAATTAATGCGATCAGGTTCAAAGATAAGGATAAACGCCCATATGCCGAGGTGCGAGTTTTAGATCGCATCGTCATGGGCTTATTGGATACAGGAGCAGCAGTAAGCGTAATAGGTGGTAGTTTAGCACAGCAGATAATCAGTAATCGAGTACCTTTTAAGCGCGGATTATCTTCGATAAGTACTGCAGATGGGAAAAAGCAGGAAGTGTTAGGACGAATAAATACTCCGGTCCGATATAAAACTCAGGAAAGAAATCTTGAGCTTCACCTAGCACCATCTCTTAGCCAAGATTTAATTTTAGGTATTGACTTTTGGTCTAAATTCGATTTATTGCCGCCGGAGATGCAAGTTTCTGAAATAGAATCTACAACACATGATCTTACTGTTCTGCAGCGTGAGAGTTTACAAAAAGTCATAGGCAAGTTTCCATCTTTTGCTGAAGTCGGTTTAGGTAGAACTTCTATTCTCTCACATTCAATTGATGTGGGGGATGCCAAGCCGGTAAAGCAACGGCATTTTCCGGTCTCACCGGCTGTAGAAAAACTCCTGTACGCAGAGGTGGATCGCATGCTAAAGCTCGGTGTCATTGAGGAGTCAGACAGTGCTTGGTCCTCCCCAGTAGTCTTAGTGCAAAAGCCCGGAAAGGTTCGGCTTTGCCTGGACAGTAGAAAGGTCAATGCGGTGACCAAAAAGGACGCTTATCCGCTCCCGCAGATAGATGGAATTTTGGGTCGACCTCCAAAGGCTATGTACATATCCAGCCTAGATCTGAAAGATGCCTATTGGCAAGTACCGCTCGACCCAGATTCTCGCGAAAAGACGGCATTTACAATACCTGGAAAGCCACTTTATCAATACAAAGTTATGCCCTTCGGACTGACCAACGCTTCGCAGACAATGACGCGACTGATAGATAAAGTCATTCCAGCGGAATTGCGGAATGAAGTCTTTGTCTATCTGGACGATTTATTGATCGTATCTGACAGTTTCGAAGCACATCTAAAGGTATTAGAGGTAGTCGCAGGGCATGTAAAGGCGGCTGGACTCACGTTGAACGTAGAGAAGAGCAAATTTTGCATGCGTTCCGTGAAGTATTTGGGACATATTGTCGGAGAGGGGGTTATAAGAACCGATCCGGAGAAAGTATCAGCCATGACCGATTTTCCTCTGCCAAGCTCTCTTAAGAGTCTTCGGAGATTCTTGGGCATGGTCGGCTGGTACAGGAAATTTATCCAGAATTTTGTGTCAGTAGCTTCGCCTCTGACCGATTTGTTGAAGCCAAGACAGAAATTCGTTATGACCGCGGAAGGAAGGCAGGCATTCGAGCAGTTAAAAACCATGTTATGTTCAGCTCCGGTTCTGCGCAGTCCGGATTTCGAAAAACCTTTCTTTGTGCAGTGTGACGCAAGTAAGACTGGTGTCGGCGGAGTCTTGGTGCAGAAAACTTCCGATGGCGACGAATATCCGATAGCGTTCGTATCCAAGAAGCTAAATAAAGCTCAACGCAATTACTCTGTGACAGAGCAGGAGTGTTTGGCGGCGATAGTCTGTATCAACAGGTTCAGGGCTTTGGTGGAAGGACACGAATTCACAGTAATTACAGACCATGCCTCCCTGAAATGGTTGATGTCGCAGCCGGATTTACACTCGCGGTTGGCTCGTTGGGCTCTGAAGTTGCAGCGATTTAACTTTAAAATCGAGCATCGCAGCGGCAGGCTAAATGTTGTGCCAGATGCGCTATCTAGGGTAAATGAGGAAGTCGAGGCATTGGAGGGTAGTAGTGGTTCTCTGGTCGATTTGGACTCAAAAGTATTTAAGTCTGCAGAATATGTGGATTTTGTAAACCGGCTAGAAGCGAATGTAGATAAATTACCCGATATAAAAGTAGTCGATGGCTTGGCATATAAAAGAACAGAGCATGCTACGGGTGATTCCCTGAACGATCAGTTCATTTGGAAGTTGTGGATTCCGAAGGAATTAGTCCAGGATGTTTTAAAGAATGCCCACGATCATCCTATGGCTTCGCACGGGGGATTCACAAAACCTTAGAGCGAGTACGGAGGTATTGTTATTGGCCTGGGTTGATAAAAGATGTAAAATCATATGTTCTAGCATGTGATATTTGCAAGATGACCAAAGCTCCGAACACCATTCAGAGGCCGCCAATAGGGGTTCCACCAGAGTCAGAAAGATTCTTCCAAAGATTGTATATCGATTTCTTAGGCCCGTATCCGCGCTCTAGAAGTGGGAATATTGGAATTTTTATCGTTTTAGACCATTATTCCAAGTTCGTGTTTTTAAAGGCAGTCAAAAAGCTATCAGCCGAGGTGGTCATAAAATACCTGCAACAAGACCTATTCCATACGTATGGGGTGCCGGAGACGATTATTTCAGACAACGGTTCACAGTTTAAGTCTGATCTATTCCAGAAGTTCGTCCGGGAGTACAGAGTCAATCATGTTAAAACGGCAGTGTATTCCCCGCAATCAAATGCGTCTGAAAGGGTAAATAGATCGGTAATAGCGGCCATAAGATCCTACGTTCGGCCCGATCAAAAGAACTGGGACGAGGAGCTGAGTAGTATTTGTTGTGCTCTACGATCGGCAGTTCATTCCAGTTTGGGCACTACGCCCTATTATATGGTGTTCGGCCAGCATTTTGTCGGATCTGGGTCCACCTACAAATTGTTGAAAGCCTTGGGTTTGCTGCAAGACCATTCGGCAGTGTTCTCTAGGGAAGATTCCTTAGAATTAGTCCGCGGCAAGGCTGTCGAGGTGATGAGGAAGCAGAACGAAAGGAACGAACGAAATTACAATCTCCGATCTCGGGAAATTTCCTACAAAGTTGGCCAGGAAGTGTTTTACAAGAACCACAAGCAAAGTAATTTCCAGGCAGGATATAATGCTAAGTTAGGCCCAAGCTACCTCAAAGTCAGGGTGCGGAAAAAACTAGGTAATGCCTATTACGATATAGAGGATCTTCAGGGGCATTTGGTGGGGCGATTCCATGCTAAGGATCTGAGGCAATAATTAATTGCCCCAAGCTAGGTGTGATCAGCCTTGGGAGTGTCACCCCCAAGTCCGATCTTGTGGAGGGGGCAATTTGTAGCGCTTGTGGCAAGACGAATTGGAAGGCAGGCCAGAAATGCGGTGGCGCCATCTACATGTCATTCCCGCGTCGAAACAAGGGGCAGACAAGGAAAGTCGGGGGAGAGCGTTAGCAGAGAAAGAGGCAACATAGGCATCTGTCAGATTTCGGCAAATACCGTAGGTTTGGCTGGGGAGAGCAGAGATAGCTTCCTAGTTAGATCAACTCGACGCCAGCTTTCTTTTCCAATTTGGCGGTCCGCAAGGTTAGTTCATCACCCAAGAGTTAAACGGAACCAGGAGGCACATAAGGAAAAACTGGCGACAGAATGTTATAAAGAAATACACCTACAGGCAGAGCTGAATCCAGCTTCAGGGTAAGCAAGGCCGTATAAAAAAAAAGAGAGTGGAGTTTGCGATTGTGCAAGGTGCGTTTTTTTAATCTAGGTTTGGCGCTAAATATAAAGCGCAATTGCGAGCCGAACGGACGGCTTAACATCGAGCCAGGTGGCAGACATTTTCCTCGGAAAACGACGGATCGCTCAGCCCAGGGAGAATCGAAACGGCGGCTCAAAACTCCCGCAGCGAGGAGCCGCATCTAACTAGTTAATAATTAACAACCTTTAAGGCAGGCCTCTGAAACTAGGAAAAGGGTCCCAATCGGGCCTAGATACGTTCCCAATTAGAAATCGCGGCAGCGCATAATTCTTTTCCAGAAGAGGAGGAACGAAAAGGAGAGGGGAGAATAGCCAAGTCCAGCAGTTGCAATTGCGGGTTCTTGTTCGGCGGACGAGCAAAAGTTTTGTCGCGCGTTGTGGTCGTAATTTGGCGAATCCGACCGGAGGAAAATCCGCTGATCGACGGCGCGGGAAAAACCCATAGCGAGCGTGATGCGGGACGGCGGAAAACAGTAGGCCGTTTTTTTTATAGTGAAATAAGTTATTTTCTAAGTGAGAAGTGGCAGTGCGAAGGAGAGAGGGAAAGATAAGGGAAAAATTCCATCATTTGTTTCTAGTGTCCCTTATGGGCTCCGTCTTCTTCTTCCTTTTTGTTTCTTTTTGTTCAGTTTTAGCAAGCCTATGATTAAGCAATAAGGCACAGTGGGTCAAAGACCAATACAGAGAGTGAAAACATATTTAAGTTTCCCACAGGTGCGGCAGACTCCAACGGAAGCGCTTTCGTCGGTGGAACTCCGGATCGGTGGTGAGTGATTAAATCACGTAGTTGCAATGGCAATGATCGATGAGGTATAATTTGGTGAAAAAGAAAGAAATTAAATACGTGTGCATTTTCAATTCCTTGTCCCACTGTCCGCCGCGAGCGAAACTAGGTCAAAGTTTTAGAGCCTCTGAAGAAAGGAAGAGGAGGAGTGCGAATTCAAGGCCAAGGCCAAGAGCGGAATGTCGGAATTAGAATCTGATGTTTTTTTGTTTGTCCGTCTCTCTTTAACTCTCGCACATATGTATAGTGGTTTTTGCCACTAGAGCAGCAATCGCTCTTTTTGTTTGATTTTTTCAATATTAGTGTTTTTAAGTTTCGTTTAGGTGCCTTCGGCACACTCGCAATTAGTGGAGATCTTATATTCTTATTTTCTCTTAATTTCTACTCGCATACGATTCCTATAGTTATTTAAGGCCCAACATTTTTTTCTCGCATGCGATTTTTACTCAATGTGTTTACTTTTTGATTACTGGCGCATGTATTTGCTGCTAATTTCCATGCTGATTTATCAATTTGTTAGCTGTAAGAAAATTCTCTTAGTGTTTTAAGAATAAAATTTATAATGTGCTAGAATTTTTTCGTATGCCTATGGCTAGGATAACTCCCTTGTGAATATGTGTTAGTGGTCTGAAAAGGGGCCGTCCAAAGGTATTGCTCAATGCAGATTTTGGAGAAAGGCGGCCAAGGCAGGGCGGGCGTTAGCGACCTCAATACCATCAGAATATCGCAAGGAAGATGAGGAAAGGTAGTTGTTGTTCGATTTTCTGTATTATGGTTAACTCTTTCAGCCCTTAACCAATTCTTGTCGCTGCACGCGAAATTATTTGAATATTTAGAGGAAGATCAGGCTGAGGTATAGGGACAAGACCACCACCCCATATAGCCGACAAGGAGCAGCTGGATCATAGCGCGTGCGTCCCAAATACCTCCCACCACCACCCAAGCCGAGTGGCAATCCGCTACACATCGTCCGCGGTGACCACGATAACTAAAGAACCGTTTACTCGGTCAGTCTGAAATTTTGCAGGCTTATTAACAACAATATTATCCTGTGCGTGAACGACTGACTGAGTTAACGGTTCTTTAGTAATCGTGGTCACCGCAACCACACTTTTTGAAAAAAAAACAGTTTCGAGATAATCGCTCGTGAAGCGTGATTCGCCGTTGACTCGTAGTTGCAAATAGCGCGCTATCAATAGCTACCAATCTGGTTCTAATGCTCAGAATTTTATGATTTTTGGGGAAAATATTCTCCAAGATATTTACTTTCAGAAAATGCAATAAAAACATTTTCGATTTTTTTGACTAACGCAAGTGTAGGGGAAAGGTGGCAGTTGTGGACATAGTTTTGTTTTTCGCTGATATCTTTTTAACTGGAGCATATTATGCGGACATGTGCATATCAATGGAAAGCTAGCCTTAGCCTTAGCTAACTAGTTTTTGCATAATTACAGTAATATCTATCACTGAAAGAAAAAATTTAAGTTTTTGTAAAATAGTAATTTTTGCCAATTTCAGATTTTAAGGGGGGTTGTGGACACCTTTATAGAATAAGCTAAAATTAGGAAAGTATCAAGTTAAACGTAATCAAATGAAGAAAAAATGGAAGTTTATTCATTTGTAAAGGAAAAAAGAAATACTACGCATGACATCATTCCCAATCAGAATCACAATTCGCGCATGTGAAATGGCTGGCACGCATGTCAGCACACTTCAAGTGCACTGGCCGATCACAATCATTGCAGTGAACGAAGTTTTAGGCGGTAAATTTTTTTGGCAACAAACATCGAAGAAAAGAATATAAACACCATTAAAATATATTTATTTATATAGCTGTACTTATAATTCAATCAACGGCGATATTTTAAGATTTGTCAAACAAAAAATTGGGTGTCCACAACCCCCGACATTTAAGTGTCCACAACTTCCTCAAGCAGTCGTTTTAAAATCATATGAAAAAATTTTTTATTGTGAAAATTTTGTCCAAACCCGGTGTGGAATCTTAAACATAACAAAATTTCACGTTATAAAATCTATTGCACTCAACTTTTTAATTGACACACTTCACACTTCAAACGTGCAATAAAACTTTCGTGACTTTTTCACGGTGAAAAAATTCATTTTTCCAGGACACAAAGCAGACGCGTCCGTTCCGTTTGGTATAAGGCACAAAACAATCGAGCTTCAATAGCGCACAAATGACATTTGACAGATCCATATATCTGTCCTGTGTCAAAAGTTACACCGGGGTGTCCACAACCACCTCGTGTTTACAACTGCCACCGTAACCCCTTAAGGAGATCAACGAACGCAAAAAGTGGCAAACCTCCATAGCCAACATCGTCGTGGGTGTCATGAAAAACGACAATCTGCCACCCAATGAGTGGCAGCTCGGCAGGATCGATCGCGGTCCGGGTAGTGAAAATTCATATTGCTCGAGGTTTCGTCAAACGGCCAGTCGCGAAGGCCGTATTGCTTCCAGGTGGATCCTCCGAACGACTGCAAAAGCCGTTCGCATTCCCTGCTTCATAGTTCTTAATGTCACCTAGTTCTAATTTGATCTTAACTTTCCTCTGATCTTTCATTCGCCAGGCCGACGCTTTCCTTTGCAAGTTTGTCGGCCGTCTCGTTGCCATCGAAGCCTTGGTTGCTGGGAACCCAGTAGATCCGCATTGACGTCGTTGTGCTAAGGATATCTAGTGCCTCCCTGCTTGCCAGTACATTTTTGGAACTGACCGCTGACGATTGCATGGATCTTATCGCCGCTTGACTATCTACGAACAAGCTAACCGCCTCGTGTTGGTGGTCTATGCTCTGCGCAAGCTCCGCCGGCGAATACTTCCGCCTGGAATATGCTGCAGTGGCTTGGTAGCTTATACGACAGCCTCATTTCAGGGTCTGTGCAGTAAGCCCGCTCCAACTCCTCCTTCCATCTTGGAGCCGTCGGTGTATATATTTAGGTGTTGAGCGTGGTTTTGACCTGTTTTCCAGTCATCAGGCCCCATGAATGTTGTTGTTTTTACATCCGGGCACGTTGTGGTTATCATGTAGTCAGATATACTGCTCATGTCTCGACCAATTGAACTATGCCCGAATCCTTGTTGTACATATTTCCTGATGCAACTAGGGGATCGATTCCGATTAAGGTTTTGAGTGCTTTTGTGGGGGTTGATCTCAACGCCCCGGTTATGCAGAGCAGTGCCTGCCGCTGAGTTCTCTCCATAAGCTTGTCGTATGTTTTCTTTTCAATAGCCTGCCACCACACTAAGACTCCATACAGCAGAGTCGGACGCACCACCGATATATAGACCCAGTGCATTAGGGCGGGTGAAAGACCACATGTACTGCTAAGCATCTTCTTGGATGCATATAGCGCTATGGTGGCCTTCTTTAGCCTCTCTAGTACATTGGGCTTCCATGCCAGTTTTTTCGGGGTCAGCAAGGTTGTGTTACCTTTCAGGGGGACCCATAGCGGCACCTTGTATCTCTTCGTGAAGAGAATGAGGTCCGTCTTGTCCGCGTTGATACTGGCTGCCGAAACTCGTATCTCCAGACAGCGACTCGGTGATGGCTCGGAGCTAGATGACTGCGGCGGGACTCTGCTTCACCGGACCCTCCACAGGTTTAATTCCACACAAGTAAAGAACACCACCACTTTCTGCCTTAACTTTTGCGGCCACTTTCATTCACGTTTTTCTTTTCCTTTCCAGATACTAATTGTATACTATTGCTGGCTCGTGTTCTTTCCTCCTACTGCTTTTTCCCTGCCTGCCAACGACTCCTTATATGGGCTCGGTACGTTGCCTGAGTTCCAACTTCTAGAAACCGTTCATTTCGGCGCTCAGGGCAACGGTCGAGTACAAAGGAAATATCCCTTTCTCTTAAATTAGAGCTTGCCACCGTTTCCCTTTTCCTGGTCTGCTCTTGACTCCTCACCTCTAACCCTATCGCTCCTAATCCTATCGATAAGAAATTCAACATATTTATATTAATAACCGGGTACTTGGCGTCTGAAAATATTTATTTAGAGACGGCTGATATTAATTAGCCTTTATTTGTAAGTTACATTTACTTTATTAAAAATTTTAAATGTCAAAATGTTGGCGTCTGAGCATATTTATTTAGAGACGGCTGATATTAATTGGCTTTTATTTGTAAATAACATTTACAGTCGCACTTTATTGAAAATTTTATTTGTTAAAATGTTGGGTAAATAATTTGTAGGGATTCTTGTTTATTTTTCCCTGTGAAATTAAAGCTGTATTAAATTTGGTTAGCCGACTTGCTTATTTTTGTGTCGTGGATTCGGTTTGGTTAAGTGCCAATTATGTTTTATGTATTTCCCTGGGTTGTCCCACGCCGCAGTACGATGGGAAGGGGTGATGACGTCAGTGCCGACGGGGCTGACTTCTCGGTCAGGGAAGGGAGCGGAGATCTTTTCTACTGGTGGTGCGCAGACGTTTTGTTGCGCAGCTCGGGTTCTGACTAAGTTCAGTGTATGTTGGGAAACTTTCTCCGTTACTGTCTGGCCTTATGGCTAGACAACCAATACAAAAAATACAGCCTTCGCTGTAGTAAGTTTCTCGAGCTAGTTTTATTACAATTGAAATCAAACTAAAAACTAATTCTACTTTACTCAAGCAAATAGCTATACTCCAGCAAAGTGCTGACACTCAATGGGAACCAGACACTGCCCCTAAAGGCGTTTACGCTGAATCTGCATATAAAAATACAATGGTAACAACACCAGACTTATAGGGACTTAAGTTAACTCATTAACGATGTTAACTTGTACAACCGTATCGCAAAGCCAGAAATAGATCCTTGGCTGGTCTGCCAAAATATTTTTTGGCAGTTTTTAATTCTACAAACAAAGTTAAAACACATTTCCACAAGCCTTTGACCACTGAGCGAAAGAAGAGAACCGTCAACGCGGATGAGCGGGAGAGTGAGATCGATAAGGAAATAGCAAGGTCGAGAGAACTTCGAACCGCTCAGCTGCAGCTAAACACCAACGGAACTTAGGCGGGGAGAAGTGGGATAGGCACATAAGGGAATACGGAAAACCGTCTTAGCACAAAAACTAATAGTGATATTAATACAAATTAAACACAAAAAAGAGCATACACGCGCGGTTGCAAATGCCTGAAGTGATTTTAGAAATTTCCTGATGATTGAATAAAAACCCAGTGGCTTTTAAAGCAATACAAAATTACGACAGTTCGCTATGAAGAGAATATATATTCTCGAGCGATTCTCCAAGCTCGACAAGCCATTACAAGTTTTGCGTATGTTTATCTCTTCATTCAGCGCAAAAAGTAGAGGTTCTATGTAAGGAGCGGCTTTCCAATTCTGAGATAGCCGCAGCTGAACGGCTTCTCATTTCCACGACTCAAAGAAGATACTTCGAGCTAGAGTTTTTCTGCTTGAGCCAGTATGCATAATATGAATCTCTTCCTGAATCCTTCTAGGCCCTCCAATATAATGAACGGCGGCCGGTCTTTTTTCCATCGAACTATAATTTTAAACGTCTCCTCGTTCATTTTACGCACCTCTGCACGGCGGTAACCAGCAGATGGTACGTCTGATCCGCTCAAAGTTCTGAATACCCAGAGTTAAGAGTTTGGTTAAGTCCGTTATTTTCTCATGCTAGGTCTGCGTGATTCACAAAAGAAAGCTACTAACAAAAGCTACCTATAGAACGAACGTCCTTTTTTCGTCTTTTTACATATACGGGCAAGGACTATGCCGGACCTTTCGATATTAAGAACTACACTGGACGAGCCAGTCTCCAACCAAGGGGTATGTGTTGATGTTTATGGGTTTCTCCACGAAGGCGATCCATTTACAGCCTACGTTTGACTTTACAACAGAGAAATTTCTCACAGCCTTCGCACGTTTTGTGTCAATTTTCCGTGAGCTCCCTACATGGGAGGATTGTGGGAAGCTGGAGTCAAATACTTCAAAACATTGTTTTACAAATCAAATCAGCCACTCGTAAATACATTCGAAAAGTTTTCCACCCTTCTGGGCAATATCGATGCCTGTCTGAACTCGCGGCCAATCCCTCCGATGTCCCAGGACCCGACAGATCTGCTGGGACTCACAAAGTTGAGCCCAGCACTTTAAGGCTATACATAAGCAATTTCAGCTTGGATGGAAGAAAGAGTACCTTAAGGAGCTCAACGAACCCAACAAGTGGCAAACCTCCATAGCCAACATCGTCGTGGGCGTCATGAAAGACGACAATCTGCCATCCAATGAGTGGCAGCTCGGCAGGATCGATCGCGGTCCGAGTAGTGAAAATTCATATTGCTCGAGGTTTCGTCAAACGTCCAGTCGCGACGTACTGCTTCCAGGTGGATCCTCCGAACGACTGCAATAGCCGTTCGCATCCCCTGCTCCATAGTTATTAATGTCACCGAGTTCTAATCTGAACTTAACTTTCTTCTTATCCTACATGGCAATCAGATCAAACACAATGTCCCCACGTCCACGCAGTGTCATCGATTCCGCACCTTCGCCTTCCACCGTTGCTCCTTGAAACGCTGCGACCACCTCGCATAGCGCTGCCGGAATGCCGACGGTTCAGCATTAACGTCGTTTCGACCGCTTTGGTGCGGATTGACACCAGGACGCGAGTCTTGGACACCGCTGCTTCGTTGCACTCCCACGAGCAGAAACGATGCTTCGCTAGCTACGTGTTTTCGCCTGCCGAGGAGCAACGTGGGTGGCGACAGATCTGTTCGGCCACCGTGCGTTCCAAAATCAACGCCTACATCCAGCATGACGTCATCTTCAAGATTGAGCCTCACCTGAGCATCCACTCTCCAATTAGGGAGCAGGACATCACACTAACGGATAAGCGGCTATGTCTCCCTGGACGATCTCCGTAGTCTTGGGTGCGAATGTGTACCCTCAGGTGATGCAGCCGGGCTTCTTGAATACCTGTGGCTCAAAGCACCGTATTCGGATGGGTCCTCTCCAGAGCTAGTCATCAACCCTGAGAGGGACAAAACTAATTTGCAGGATAGGAGCTACTATACCATCGCTGCTCTAAGAGCTTTCCAAAGCATACGCCTTTGTTAAGGGGCTCGGTTCAACTCTGTAAGCTAGATTAGTTTTTTTCGAAAGCACTGGGGAACTTTTACGTTTCGTGTCCAGATCCTTTTTTGGCCAGGAAGCCACCCCTACAAACACACCATTTCCTAGTAAAAATCCGGATTAATTCCATTTTTTTTTCGTATTTATTTATAAAATGTTATACTTAATTTAATAATCTTTCACATTTTATGTCAGAATAACTTCTTTCAATTTCCCAATAGCAATAGTGCCGGTTGTAAATATTATAGTGGCCAGTGTACCAGCAAATAAAAATAATAAATAATTAAACTAAGATTAATATCATCTGTAAAGATCCAGACGAGACCGCTTTCGGCATGCTAGGGTTAATAGAAAGCTCGTAACAACTCTGTGAGACAGAAGCGTTAAGTCCTAGTTCTCCCTTTCGCACCTTAGTCGTCCCTCTCATAGTCTGGAAAGGTCCCGTTAAGGCTCGCTTGGCTCGCTGCGTTTGCAAGAGTACAGCGAACACGCGATCATTCTAATTTTCCTACTCTGAGACGACAGACGCGACTTCTGAATAGAACAGGCGAAAGTGAAGAAAAGAAAACCACGTGAAGTCTAAAAACAATAATCGGCCAACTAATGTGTAAAAAAGTATAAAAATTTATAAAAAAAGCCACTAAAAAAAAATATAGGGGGGATATATATAGAGTGTGTGAGTGTGTGTAAGAGCGACAAAAACACTCTTTGATTCCTGAAATTACGAAGTGACAGTGTAGTTGCAAACGCAGGTAAATAATAACCCTGAAAAAGTGTTATTTTGTGCAGAAACTAACAAAGAGTTTCTTACAGAAATTAAGGTATTATCGGCCAGTACTTTTCCACGCCCACATACATACATATGTGCAGCTAAGCCATGCGGTGTACACACATACCGGCGCGGTTGCGTAGGTATAAGTGCATTCGCCACCCATATATGGCTACATAAATATACGCATAGGCGCTGCCTACAGGGACCGCAAGCTGCCTGGAGTTCTTTTCTCTTTAAAAACACATAACTGGCGCGAAGGCTTGATCTGCGAATTATAGACGAAAAAGACAACAAAGAGGAAGCCAGAAAACGTGGACCAAGCAGATAAAGAAGATAGAGAAGTAGAGAAAAATCGCCGTGAGTACGAATATGCGCTGACATAGGGTGCCTCATGCACTCCGAACGAGGAACCAAGAGAGGGAGAGATATTAAAACGAACCAAACTCAGTGATGTTGCTGCTGCCTACGGCCGGAGCCGTATAAGAAAACAATAAACTTTAAATTAGTATATTTTTAGCTTAATTTAATTCTATACATGCCTTAGAAATAAAATAAAATACATAGCCATATTAAAATTAATGTAAGAGAAAAGTAATACTCGAATTATGAATTGAAAAGAAACTGAAATTGAAGCAAAAAAATGGAAGCAAAAAATGGATAACGGAAATTGAAAGAACTATTTGGTAATGAAGATTGAAAGTAATTGAAGAACGATAATTGAAAAAGACCGAAAATTGACCAAGAATAATAATTGAAAGTAATTGAAGAAGAATAGTTGAACATTAATTGACGAGGAATGTTGAAATTGAAGATTTGCTTAAAAATTATGATCGATTACCATTGAATATAACAAGTATTCTTACTCTACTCTAGCAATGACTACAATGAATGGTGGGCAACGTAGATTATAGGGATAGAAAAACCCCGACCCCAATACCGGCGAGCTGAGCGCAGAGCACAGCATAGTGCACGAAACCCCGATTCCCTCTCCATCCGACGCTGCAACCGAAAACAAGCAACAGCCCTACTACTATATACAATATACGTAGACAAGCTATTCATTACAATATGTGAAGTAAAGTATGTTAAAGTCTAATTGAAAATTTCAATGTTTTGCACAAATTTACATACATTTCGTTTTAAAAGGAAAATAAATTCCACATATGTATGATATTTCCATTTACATGGCCTAGGTTGAAGGCGGATACAGGGTCAAGATCAATTCTGCAATTTCTTAATTAAACAGAATTATCTTTCATATGTTATCATAAAATGGAACTGTTCAGGTCAGGAGGGGCCCACTGTACCCCCTCTGGCCACCGAGCTTTCGGAAGCTCGGCCGCTCTTGCGCTCCCGTATTTCGGGCCTACGCGCAATGTCCATCGATCGTGCCGATGCCCCGCTCCCCGCTCCTCTGCAATGTTCAGGCGCTTCGCGGAAATATTCCGCCACGCCTCGGCCAAGCGCATCCGCTCTCGCCCCGCTGGTGCTCCCGCGCTCACCTTCTTGTGTGCTCCCGCGGCCCGAGCTAGTGCATCGGGTCAAATCCGAACCAGCAGTCGGCCTCCGTCGATCTCCCGCTCTCGCTTTAGCGGAGTAAAGCGGGCGGGAGCATGGATCTATGTTTAAGCTTAAGTTAGTCTCAAAACTGAATTCGAATAAAGCGCATATACGGTTCCCCGACGCCCCGTGCCTACTGGTTTTTCTACGAGTTATTTCGACTGCGTCGTGGGACTTTTTCTGGACTGCGATCAAAGGATCTTTTTTGGACCAGGAATCCACCCCCCTACCAACATTATTCCTTCGAGCCGGATAAGGAAGTCCTGCAGGATATTTTCTACCTTCCTCCCTACACCGGCAGCTCCGGTGGATTTTTCTGGAAAAAAAAAGATAAGTACAAGCCTCCTCCTGTGTCCGCAATTACCGGTCTTCAGCAGTTCTGCGGATATCCCATTTCGCTCAGACTGCTGCAAGATTTTCATGTTAACTCCAAGTCCGAGTCTCCGACAACACGGTATCTTTTGCGGAAAATATATGTCATATTTATACAACACATGTCTCCATATTTCAACGCCATCTCCGTTTTCTTGCGCCGCTTGTTCCGTATTCTCTCTGTTCACCCCTTCCGTACATCAATATCATAAACGGTCTACATCAGTCCATTCCTACATGCATACTTACATATTTTTTCCGCGGGAATTTATACATTTTCTCCACATTTATTTACAAATACAGTCCAGTGCAAATTTTCCTAACGCCCATACATATAAATTCACACATACCGTCTTCTACCTTTTCGCCATACATACAAATATTTATGCATTCCTCCGCCCATATGTATTTGTTCGACTCCGCGGGAATTTATACATTTTTCTACATTTATCTACATTAAATACAGACCACTGAAATTTTTTCCTTTTCGCCATTGGACAACCATTTATTCCGCAACTGCAAAAATAAAATATTAAAATTCTGAAACAAAACCATCAACGCTGTTCATAATTGTCTGTGCATTTATATATATGTATATTAGGGCGGGTCGATTTAAAAATCGCATAAGCGGCACGGAAATTCATGTTCTGGGGATCAAAATAAGCAACTTTGCCCAAAGAACCATACCTCTAAAATGCATTCTGATGTTCCCCTTTTTGATGCAAAGAAAAATCTCTTTTGATCAGTAGAGAAATTCCGTTTTGACCCATTTAGAGAGCCCCAATCGAGTCCAAATGTATGACCGACCCCCACTAATTTTCGATGGCCGATACACTCATGCTAGTGGCGTACCCCCTAGACCGCCCCTAGACCACCCAATAGACCACCCCCCAGAAAGATGATCCAAAATCACCATTATTAGCGCGGTGCATGAAAAACTATGAAATGCCTAATTTAGGGAAGAAAACATTATTTTGCAAGAACATACTTATGTAAATGCAAAAATTAATTAAAACACGCATGGATTTTTATGGTTTTTCTCCTACATTATAACTTTGAAAACAAGAAAGGAAGCTAAATTCTTCATACTAATTTGAAATACGGCCATTTTGAATTATTCTAGAATTTCGGTTTTAATTTTATTTAAATCGGACTACTATATCATATAGCTGCCATGGAATATGTGCAATTAATTTAATTTTGAGAAGCTTTGTTGCTAGCAACATTTAGTTGTTGCGCAACATTTTTCACTGTCAACATGCTTCAAACTAAGCATTAATTGCCATATTTATCGAAAAACACGCGAAAGCGAAAGGAACCGTCAGATCCTTGAATAATACCGAAATTTTAGAATACTTACTGGCAAGGGTATTTCAAACTTCGGCTATGCGAAGTTAGCTTCCTTTCTTGTTTTCATTGACAAATGTAGGAGAAAAACCATAAAAATCCATGCGTGTTTTAATTAATTTTTGCATTTACATAAGTATGTTCTTGCAAAATAATGTTTTCTTCCCTAAATTAGGCATTTCATAGTTTTTTTTTTCATGCACCGCGCTAATAATGGTGATTTTGGATCATCTTTCTGGGGGGTGGTCTATTGGGTGGTCTAGGGGCGGTCTAGGGGGTACGCCACTAGCATGAGTGTATCGGCCATCGAAAATTAGTGGGGGTCGGTCATACATTTGGACTCGATTGGGGCTCTCTAAATGGGTCAAAACGGAATTTCTCTACTGATCAAAAGAGATTTTTCTTTGCATCAAAAAGGGGAACATCAGAATGCATTTTAGAGGTATGGTTCTTTGGGCAAAGTTGCTTATTTTGATCCCCAGAACATGAATTTCCGTGCCGCTTATGCGACTTTTTTGCCTCCATACAAATCGACCCGCCCTAATGTATATCCATTCTCTCGCTCAGCATCAGCAGCGGCAGTGCAATTGTTGTTGGTTGCTGTGCTCTTGGTTTCGCCGGCTTGGTTTTGCGCCCAGCCATATGTAAGTTAACTAAGTTAACCGGGCGACGGCTACGACCGATCGTCCGAAGACTCGCTCCGGCCAAACTGCTGACACAGCGTCTGGCCGGAAGCTCGTGCATAGCCGGCAAACACTACCCGTTGGAGTGGCCGCTATGAGCTTCATATTTTGTTAGCCTTAAGTTCAGTTCGATTTCAAGCACAATAAAGAGCACACGCTCTGGAAACTTACTCCGGCATTCGCTGTATTTCTTTATATTGGTTGTCTAGCCTCCAGGGCAGACAATAACGGAGAAAGTTCTCCCATCGTATATTAACCTTCCAGAATCGAGCTGCGCAGCGGAAAGCTTGCGCACCTCTAGCAGAGAAGATCTCCGCTCCCCTCCCCGACCGAGAAGCCGGTCACTGCGGAGTCAGAAGTCATCACCCCTTTCCCGTTGGACTGCGGCGCGGGACAACCCAGGGTCTGACACTTAATTAATTGGCGCTCAACTAGCGGGAAATACGCACCCGTCCATATCATACATAATAAACAAAATAATTACAAAACATGTAAGTGGGCCCGCTGGTCAAACCTTTTACGTCTTCGATGCATATTCCATAGTTCAGACCAGTGTTAAAATATTAAAATAAACCAGTCTGAAGAGTGTTTTTCAAAAAATCGCAATATTTAATGTGACGACTAATAGGTGTTTGGTGTTTAATTCCAATTTTTTATCCGGTGGAGGAGATTTACCCGAAACCCCATTGTTTAATAAATAAATATTATAATATTATCACATATTTTCACTGCGAAAAAAATTTAATTAACATCATAATCCGTTGCAAATACGGCGTATAAAAAATTAATTTAATTTAATTCGCTCACAGTTTGTGTTACGGCGCATTGCTATTTCGCCGAGCAGTTAAATTTTTTTCGCATTGTGTACCCAACAGACATTATATGCTGTTACACTGCAAATATTTTTGGTGAGGCAATTAACATATTGCGGGGGCTAAATATCAGAGCCAAGGCTCTCACAATTTAATATGCCAGATTTGAATTTTTATTTGACATTTAATTCGGTTTTGTATATCACATCGCTCGAGTAGAAATTCTTGGTATTAGCCTCGCAGTCCACTTTGTATCTTTTATTGCCCCCCACTCCGCCGCTGTGAACCCGATACGGCCGCGCATGCATTTGTATTTAAATTATTTATTCTTCACTTCTTTGTTTATAGTGGCGGAAGCTTAGCTCCCGCATACCCCCTACCTTGCCGCTGCTCCGCGAGGCGACGGCTTGGTTCGAACAGCTTTATACATCATTGCAAAGGCGGCGGCTACAGTCCCCGCGCACCCCTCACCTTACCAGTGTTGGTACTTGGAAAGGCGACAACTGAGCTCACATACATTGTTGTTAAGGCGGCGGCTCCGTCCCCGCGTACTTCTTGCATTGCCAGCTGCCTTCATGGGCAAAATAGCTGAGCGGGCATTGCATACCAGTGCAGTTTAACTTAAGCACATATGAGCGCCCCGTTTACACAATATAGGGAAAATAAACGGTACGCTAGCGGCTCAGATTCTGACAGTGAAGGGCCCCCGCGTAGTTCCACCCCAATACGGGCACCCGCTGACCCCCCTTCAGTTAGAACCATGGACCTAGATCAGCTTAAGGTTGTGATTCAGGCCGCCGTTAATCATGCCTTGGCAGAAGCGGCCAGTGAAGCCACGCGCAAGGAACAAGAAATGCGCCAAACTATACAACAGTTGGCTACCCAAGTTGCAGCGGTGCAAATCGCACCCACACAAGCGGCAGCCCCTATAATCAAGGTATACCAACCCATTGATATCACGGGCAACGTCGAGTGCAGCGAGCCTCTGGATGCCGTAAAATGCTTGCCCGAATTTACGGGAGCACAAGAGACATATGTCTCTTGGCGACAGGCGGCGGTAGCCGCATATTACATATTTAGAAATTATGTAAATAGTTCACGCCACTACCAGGCGGTCGTTATAATCAGAAGTAAAATAAGAGGCCCTGCCGATGCGGTGCTATCTTCGTTCGGCACTGTATTGAATTTCGATGCGATCATAGATCGCCTCGATTTCACATATAGTGACAAACGCGCGATTCACGTCATCGAGCAGGAGATGGGCACCCTCAGACAGGGGAGCCTGACTATATTACAATACTACGACGAGGTCGAGAAAAAGCTCACCTTGCTTACCAATAAAGCCACCATGTCGTATGAAACGGCGGCGGCAAAAATCTTATGCGACAAATTCCGGGATGATGCGCTCCGTATATTTATTTCGGGACTCAAGCGCAGTCTTTCCGATGTCCTCTTCTCGGCGAAGCCGAAGGACATGCCAACTGCGTTGGCATTAGCTCAGGAAGTGGAATCAAACCACGAAAGGTACATCTTCGCAACATCGTTTGCAAAAAGCCTGGGGGATAGGGATAGGAAGCAATACCCAATGGCGCAAGAACGCCAACAAACGCCCTACCAAGCGCACTCCCAAGTAAGCGGGGGAAAAAACCCACACTTTACTAAACAGGTTAAGGCTCAGGTACACTCGGCTCCGCATAACGACAGGGGTCGTGAAAACACACCAGAACCCATGGAGGTTGACCCGTCTATGTCCAGGTTGAGACAACCCACTCAGGCACAGGCCTACCAAAACGGGAAGCCCGCCCACTCAGCTCGTTCACGCCCCCCAAGAGACAGAGGGTTAATCACATCGCTCAGAGCGTAGATCAGGCCGAGGGCACGTACGCAACCACAGCCTCCAGTGCGGCGGCCAAAGTCGACGACGACACCATTTCTGAATATGATTTAGAAGTGATTAATTTTTTAGGGGAAAATCCCTGCTGCCCGTCATCAGACGAAGAGTAGCGGGGAAAGAGATGAAGTTCCTCATCGACACGGGTGCGTCAAAAAATTTTATCCGGCCTCACAAAGGCTTAAAAGGCGTTCGCCCCGTCGATTCCCCATTCACCATCCATTCACTCCATGGTGTTACCACGATCACGAAAAGATGCTTCGTGTCACTTTTTAATTTGAAGGCCACGTTCTTCATTTTACCTGATTTGTCTTCCTTCGACGCGATCATTGGCCTCGACCTACTTAAACAGGCAGGGGCATCGCTTTGTCTGGCCTCCGGCCACCTCAGATGGGGCAATGGAGAAGAGAAAATTGAATTCCACCCATGCCCCGACGTCAATTTTACAGAAGTGGACTGCTCAGATGCGCCACCCTTAGTCAGAAACGCGTTCTTAGAAATGCTGAAGAAGGAAGGAAGAAGGCTTTTGCAAACCCTAACGAGGCTTTGCCCTATAACACATCGGTGGTAGCTACCATCCGAACAGTTAGTGAGGAGCCCATATACGCAAAATTATACCCGTACCCAATGGGGGCGGCGGACTTCGTCAACAAAGAGATTGAAGATCTGCTTAAAAACGGGATAATTCAGAAGTCGGTATCCCCTTACAACAACCCGATATGGGTTGTAGATAAGAAAGGGACCGATGACCATGGCAACCGGAAAATGAGACTAGTTATCGACTTCCGTAAGCTAAACGAAAGAACAGTGCCCGATAAATACCCCATGCCAAATATTAACATGATATTGAGCAACCTAGGCAATGCGAAGTATTTCTCCACGCTGGACCTCAAGTCTGGCTATCACCAAATCATTCTTGCAGAACGCGACAGGGAAAAAACCTCTTTCTCTGTGAATGGGGGAAAATACGAATTTCGCAGACTACCGTTTGGCCTCAAAAATGCAGGCAGCATTTTTCAGAGGACAATCGACGACATCCTAAGGGAACAAATCGGCAAGTTCTGCTATGTCTACGTTGACGACGTAATTATCTACTCCGAAGACGAAAACTCTCACATCAAGCACGTGGATTGGGTTCTAAAGAGCCTGCACGATGCGAACATGAGGGTATCGGTAGAAAAGTCCAGCTTTTTTAAGAAAAGTGTGAGCTTCCTTGGGTTTATAGTCACTTGTAACGGTGCTACAACAGACCCAGAAAAGGTTAAGGCTATAAAAGAATTTCCGGAACCCAAAAGCGTTTTTGAGGTACGGTCATTTCTAGGCCTAGCCAGCTACTACAGATGTTTTATTAAGGACTTCGCGGCAATAGCAAGGCCTGTATCAGACATCCTAAAAGGGGAAAACGGAACAGTTAGTAGACACAGGTCACGAAACATTCCGGTTCAGTTCTCGGAGACGCAGCAACAAGCGTTCCAGAAACTACGAAACATCTTGGCATCCGACGACGTGATGCTAAGGTACCCCGACTACAAAAAGGCATTTGATCTAACGACAGATGCCTCGGGCCATGGCATTGGCGCAGTATTGTCCCAAGAGGGACGCCCAATAACAATGATCTCCAGGACATTGAAAGACAGGGAGGTTAACTACGCCACCAACGAGAGGGAACTCTTAGCCATAGTCTGGGCTTTGGCCAAGCTACGGCATTACCTGTATGCGGTTAAAGACATCAACATCTTTACCGACCACCAGCCGCTAACCTTTGCAGTATCGGAATCCAATCCGAATGCAAAGATTAAAAGGTGGAAAGCGCGCATTGATGAATCAGGGGGCGTATTTTCTACAAACCCGGCAAAGAAAACTTGGGCGCCGATGCATTGTCACGGCAACAAATTAACGTCATGGAGGAGCAAGAAGCTCAATCGTGCGTGGCCACTATTCACAGCGAGCTCTCCTTGACGCACACTATCGAAACGACGGATAAGCCCCTAAACTGCTTTCAGAACCAGATAACTCTGGAGGAGGCACGCTTTCCGTTAAAGCGCAGCTTCGTCCTCTTTGGAAACAAGAGGCGGCATGCGATTAACTTCCCCTGCAAAGAGTCATTGATTGATGAACTCGCAGATGTAATCGTTCCGAAGGGCGTAAACGCCATTCATTGTGACCTGCACACGCTGGCACTAATACAGGACGAATTGGTTCGGAGATTTCCAGCCACCAAATTTTGGCACTGCAAAAACCGTCTAACGGATATTTTCACAATAGGGCCCACAGGTCGGCCCAAGAAAACGTTAAGCAGGTACTCTCCGAGTACTACTTTCCGAAGATGACCAAGTTGGCTACCGAAATCGTAGCAAACTGCAAAACATGCGCGAAAGCCAAATACGATAGGCACCCAAAAAAACATGAGCTAGGCGAGACTCCGATCCCCTCTCATGTGGGAGAACTATTGCATATCGACATTTTTTCTACGGATAAAAAGTATTTTCTCACTTGCATTGACAAGTTTTCGAAGTTCGCGATTGTGCAACATGTCCACTCTAGGACAATCGAAGACCTTAAACCGGCCATACTACAGATTATGAATTTTTTCCCTAGGGCTAGAGTAGTTTACTGCGATAATGAACCGTCATTAAATTCGCATACTATCTCGACCATGCTTGACAATCACTTTGGCGTTAGCATTGCCAATGCACCGCCACTCCATAGCGTGTCAAATGGGCAAGTGGAGCGCTTTCATAGCACCCTTTTGGAGCTTGCTCGTTGCCTAAAAATCGACAAGGGCATAACCGATACTGTGGAAATTATTTTGTTGGCAACCGCCAAATATAATAAGTCAATTCACTCTGTCGTTGACAAACGACCAGTTGACATCGTGCAGGAGCACCCGGATGACCCACAGACGGAAGTCCGGAACAGAATCATTAAGGCACAAAACACGCTCAGGACCAGGGAAAACGCCTCCCGACAACACAGAGTATTCGAAGTCGGCGAGAAGGTATTGGTTAAATCCAATAGAAGGCTGGGAAATAAACTCACACCCTTGTGTGAGGAGAGAGCCGTAGAAGCGGACCTGGGGACCACGGTCCTCATTAAGGGGAGGGTGGTCCACAAGGACAATCTTAAATGATATAACCAACAATGTCCTTTATGGTTTTTTTTATTATTCATTTTTTATATTCATTTTTTATATTATATTTTTTATCACACCTTCAAGCCATCTGGCGCACTTTATTTTTTATATTCATTAGTTATTGCACCTTCAAGCCGCTTGGCGCACCTTGTTTTTTACTATAAGTTCATGTTATCGGTGGTGGGAAAACCCTCTATAAGCATAAAAATAGCTAAAGTTTAATTTCACAGGATCGGACCAACATTTTGCATACTCCTGTCCTTGGCGTCGGCCCACGTTACCGATTATTCACAGGCCAGGTACATCCCCGTTATAGATGGCGAAATCCTAGTATGGGAGGAGTTTGCTTACGTCACGCACACAGCAAACCTCTCAGAATATGGGCGTGTAATAGAGGAGACAACCAACATGATAGACATGTTTCCGCTATCCCATATGAAGAAGCTTCTGAGCGTGGATACCGCCCACCTCCAGGACTTGTTAGAGTCGTTGGGCGTTCATCACAGAGTAGCTAGGAGCTTGGATTTCTTAGGATCTATGCTAAAGGTTGTAGCAGGAACACCAGATGCCAGCGACTTAGAAAAAATCAGGTTTTCCGAAATGAAGTTAGTCGAGTCTAGCAATAGACAGATCCAAATTAACACCAAAACCCAAAATCAAATTAATCAACTTACCTCTACCGTCAATTCAATTTTGAGATCAGCCAAAAACCTCACAAATAGACACTGGACACCTATATGAAACACTGCTTGCTAGAAACCGCATGTTGATGGCGGAGTTACAAAATTTAATGCTTGCAATAACCCTAGCCAGGATTAACATTGTTAGTCCGAACATTTTAGATCACGAAGACTTAAAAACAGTTTGGCTTGAGGAACCCACCGACACACCTATAGGAGATCTTTTGTCCGTCTCGTCTGTAAAGATTTTACAGTCCCGTAACATTTTACACTTTATCATTAAATTCCCTAAAATTAAATTAGCCTGCAAGAAGATCACTATTTTCCCAGTTGCCCATGGTGGAACGATGTTGCAGATCATAGACAATGTCATAGCCGAATGCAGCGGAGAAGTTTACGCCATCAAAAACTGCTCCGAATCACCGAGAGCCACATTCTGCCGCCTAGCTTCAGAGAGTTCGTGCGCCAAAGAACTGCACGCCGGTGGGGTAGCACACTGCCGAGTACAAGAGAGTGACCTGCATCCGATAACCTACGTAGACGAAGGAATTGTTATCATCAACGATAGGTCTGCCAAAGTGCGAGTGGACAACGGCACAGAAACCTGGACTCATGGCACACACCTCATAACCTTTGACAAACAGGCCACTATAAATGACACACTCTTCATTAACCACAATAACACCCAGAAGAGAGCTCCAGGGACCGCAAGTCTTCCCTTATTGAACATCACCGCCACCCAAGATGTCCTCAGCCTCCCGTATATTCACCGTCTGAGTGAACGAAACTTGGAGTTCATCAAGGAGTTCAGAGAAGAGATTGACAACCATCGAACACGTCTCGTAGCAACTATTGCGGGAGCAATATGCTGCGCACTCATCTGCATCGGGCTCATTTTTAGGCGTTTCACTGAGGCAAGAAAATCCGCAGGCCAAATTAGGCAGATTATCGCTGAACTACAGACGGCCGAGGGCGGCCTTAATTCCGAGGGGGGAGTAGTTAACTAAGTTAACCGGGCGTCGGCTACGACCGATCGTCCGAAGACTCGCTCCGGCCAAACTGCTGACACAGCGTCTGGCCGGAAGCCCGTGCATAGCTGGCAAGCACTACCCATTGGAGTGGCCGCTATGAGTTCATATTTTGTTAGCCTTAAGTTTCAGTTTGATTTCAAGAACAATAAAGAGCACACGCTCTGGAAACTTACTCCAGCCTTCGCTGTATTATTTTATATTGGTTGTCTAGCCTCCAGGGCGGACAATAACGGAGAAAGTTCTCCCATCGTATATTTACCTTCCAGAACTAAGCTGCGCAGCGGATCGCCTGCGCACCTCTAGCAGAGAAGATCTCCGCTCCTCTTCCCCGACCGAGAAGCCGGTCACAGCCGAGACAGAAGTCACCACCCCTCTCCCATTGGACTGCGGCGCGGGACAACTCTGGGTCGGACACTTATATTACTGGCGCCCAACTAGCGGAAACACCCGCCCATATCATACATACTTAGTAGACAAAATAGTTACAAAACATGTAAGTGGGCCCGCTGGTCAAACCTTTTAAGTCTTCGACACATATTCCATAGTTCAGACCAGTGTTAAAATATTAAAATAAACCAGTCTGAAGAGTGTTTTTCAAAAATCTCAATATTGAATGTGACGACTAATAGGTGTTTGGTGTTTAATTCCAATTTTTTATCCGGTGGAGGAGATTTACCCGAAACCCCATTGTTTAATAAATAAATATTATAATATTATCACATATTTTCACTGCGAAAAAAATTTAATTAACATCATAATCCGTTGCAAATACGGCGTATAAAAAATTAATTTAATTTAATTCGCTCACAGTTTGTGTTACGGCGCATTGCTATTTCGCCGAGCAGTTAAATTTTTTTCGCATTGTGTACCCAACAGACATAATCTGCTGTTACACTGCAAATATTTTTGGTGAGGCAATTAACATATTGCGGGGGCTAAATATCAGAGCCAAGGCTCTCATAATTTAATATGCCAGATTTGAATTTTTATTTGACATTTAATTCGGTTTTGTATATCACATCGCTCGAGTAGAAATTCTTGGTATTAGCCTCGCAGTCCACTTTGTATCTTTTATTGCCCCCACTCCGCCGCTGTGAACCCGATACGGCCGCGCATGCATTTGTATTTAAATTATTTATTCTTCACTTCTTTGTTTATAGTGGCGGAAGCTTAGCTCCCGCATACCCCCTACCTTGCCGCTGCTCCGCGAGGCGACGGCTTGGTTCGAACAGCTTTATACATCATTGCAAAGGCGGCGGCTACGGTCCCCGCGCACCCCTCACCTTACCAGTGTTGGTACTTGGAAAGGCGACAACTGAGCTCACATACATTGTTGTTAAGGCGGCGGCTCCGTCCCCGCGTACTTCTTGCATTGCCAGCTGCCTTCATGGGCAAAATAGCTGAGCGGGCATTACATACCAGTGCAGTTTAACTTAAGCACATATGAGCGCCCCGTTTACACAATATAGGGAAAATAAACGGTACGCTAGCGGCTCAGATTCTGACAGTGAAGGGCCCCCGCGTAGTTCCACCCCAATACGGGCACCCGCTGACCCCCCTTCAGTTAGAACCATGGACCTAGATCAGCTTAAGGTTGTGATTCAGGCCGCCGTTAATCATGCCTGTGAAGCCACGCGGGCAACGTCGAGTGCAGCGAGCCTCTGGATGCCGTAAAATGCTTGCCCGAATTTACGGGAGCACAAGAGACATATGTCTCTTGGCGACAGGCGGCGGTAGCCGCATATTACATATTTAGAAATTATGTAAATAGTTCACGCCACTACCAGGCGGTCGTTATAATCAGAAGTAAAATAAGAGGCCCTGCCGATGCGGTGCTATCTTCGTTCGGCACTGTATTGAATTTCGATGCGAACATAGATCGCCTCGATTTCACATATAGTGACAAACGCGCGATTCACGTCATCGAGCAATAGATGGGCACCCTCAGACAGGGGAGCCTGACTATATTACAATACTACGACGAGGTCGAGAAAAAGCTCACCTTGCTTACCAATAAAGCCACCATGTCGTATGAAACGGCGGCGGCAAAAATCTTATGCGACAAATTCCGGGATGATGCGCTCCGTATATTTATTTCGGGACTCAAGCGCAGTCTTTCCGATGTCCTCTTCTCGGCGAAGCCGAAGGACATGCCAACTGCGTTGGCATTAGCTCAGGAAGTGGAATCAAACCACGAAAGGTACATCTTCGCAACATCGTTTGCAAAAAGCCTGGGGGATAGGGATAGGAAGCAATACCCAATGGCGCAAGAACGCCAACAAACGTCCTACCAAGCGCACTCCCAAGTAAGCGGGGGAAAAAACCCACACTTTACTAAACAGGTTAAGGCTCAGGTACACTCGGCTCCGCATAACGACAGGGGTCGTGAAAACACACCAGAACCCATGGAGGTTGACCCGTCTATGTCCAGGTTGAGACAACCCACTCAGGCACAGGCCTACCAAAACGGGAAGCCCGCCCACTCAGCTCGTTCACGCCCCCCCAAGAGACAGAGGGTTAATCACATCGCTCAGAGCGTAGATCAGGCCGAGGGCACGTACGCAACCACAGCCTCCAGTGCGGCGGCCAAAGTCGACAACGACACCATTTCTGAATATGATTTAGAAGTGATTAATTTTTTAGGGGAAAATCCCTGCTGCCCGTCATCAGACGAAGAGTAGCGGGGAAAGAGATGAAGTTCCTCATCGACACGGGTGCGTCAAAAAATTTTATCCGGCCTCACAAAGGCTTAAAAGGCGTTCGCCCCGTCGATTCCCCATTCACCATCCATTCACTCCATGGTGTTACCACGATCACGAAAAGATGCTTCGTGTCACTTTTTAATTTGAAGGCCACGTTCTTCATTTTACCTGATTTGTCTTCCTTCGACGCGATCATTGGCCTCGACCTACTTAAACAGGCAGGAGCATCGCTTTGTCTGGCCTCCGGCCACCTCAGATGGGGCAATGGAGAAGAGAAAATTGAATTCCACCCATGCCCCGACGTCAATTTTACAGAAGTGGACTGCTCAGATGCGCCACCCTTAGTCAGAAACGCGTTCTTAGAAATGCTGAAGACTAGGAAGAAGGCTTTTGCAAACCCTAACGAGGCTTTGCCCTATAACACATCGGTGGTAGCTACCATCCGAACAGTTAGTGAGGAGCCCATATACGCAAAATTATACCCGTACCCAATGGGGGCGGCGGACTTCGTCAACAAAGAGATTGAAGATCTGCTTAAAAACGGGATAATTCAGAAGTCGGTATCCCCTTACAACAACCCGATATGGGTTGTAGATAAGAAAGGGACCGACGACCATGGCAACCGGAAAATGAGACTAGTTATCGACTTCCGTAAGCTAAACGAAAGAACAGTGCCCGATAAATACCCCATGCCAAATATTAACATGATATTGAGCAACCTAGGCAATGCGAAGTATTTCTTCACGCTGGACCTCAAGTCTGGCTATCACCAAATCATTCTTGCAGAACGCGACAGGGAAAAAACCTCTTTCTCTGTGAATGGGGGAAAATACGAATTTCGCAGACTACCGTTTGGCCTCAAAAATGCAGGCAGCATTTTTCAGAGGACAATCGACGACATCCTAAGGGAACAAATCGGCAAGTTCTGCTATGTCTACGTTGACGACGTAATTATCTACTCCGAAGACGAAAACTCTCACATCAAGCACGTGGATTGGGTTCTAAAGAGCCTGCACGATGCGAACATGAGGGTATCGGTAGAAAAGTCCAGCTTTTTTAAGAAAAGTGTGAGCTTCCTTGGGTTTATAGTCACTTGTAACGGTGCTACAACAGACCCAGAAAAGGTTAAGGCTATAAAAGAATTTCCGGAACCCAAAAGCGTTTTTGAGGTACGGTCATTTCTAGGCCTAGCCAGCTACTACAGATGTTTTATTAAGGACTTCGCGGCAATAGCAAGGCCTGTATCAGACATCCTAAAAGGGGAAAACGGAACAGTTAGTAGACACAGGTCACGAAACATTCCGGTTCAGTTCTCGGAGACGCAGCAACAAGCGTTCCAGAAACTACGAAACATCTTGGCATCCGACGACGTGATGCTAAGGTACCCCGACTACAAAAAGGCATTTGATCTAACGACAGATGCCTCGGGCCATGGCATTGGCGCAGTATTGTCCCAAGAGGGACGCCCAATAACAATGATCTCCAGGACATTGAAAGACAGGGAGGTTAACTACGCCACCAACGAGAGGGAACTCTTAGCCATAGTCTGGGCTTTGGCCAAGCTACGGCATTACCTGTATGCGGTTAAAGACATCAACATCTTTACCGACCACCAGCCGCTAACCTTTGCAGTATCGGAATCCAATCCGAATGCAAAGATTAAAAGGTGGAAAGCACGCATTGATGAATCAGGGGCGCGTATTTTCTACAAACCCGGCAAAGAAAACTTGGTCGCCGATGCATTGTCACGGCAACAAATTAACGTCATGGAGGAGCAAGAAGCTCAATCGTGCGTGGCTACTATTCACAGCGAGCTCTCCTTGACGCACACTATCGAAACGACGGATAAGCCCTTAAACTGCTTTCAGAACCAGATAACTCTGGAGGAGGCACGCTTTCCGTTAAAGCGCAGCTTCGTCCTCTTTGGAAACAAGAGGCGGCATGTGGTTAACTTCCCCTGCAAAGAGACATTGATTGATGAACTCGCAGATGTAATCGTTCCGAAGGGCGTAAACGCCATTCATTGTGACCTGCACACGCTGGCACTAATACAGGACGAATTGGTTCGGAGATTTCCAGCCACCAAATTTTGGCACTGCAAAAACCGTGTAACGGATATTTTTGCAGTCCCTGAGAGACGGGAAATTCTTACCGTAGAACACAATAGGGCCCACAGGTCGGCCCAAGAAAACGTTAAGCAGGTACCCTCCGAGTACTACTTTCCGAAGATGACCAAGTTGGCTACCGAAATCGTAGCAAACTGCAAAACATGCGCGAAAGCCAAATACGATAGGCACCCAAAAAACACGAGCTAGGCGAGACTCCGATCCCCCTCTCATGTGGGAGAACTATTGCATATCGACATTTTTTCTACGGATAAAAAGTATTTTCTCACTTGCATTGACAAGTTTTCGAAGTTCGCGATTGTGCAACATGTCCACTCTAGGACAATCGAAGACCTTAAACCGGCCATACTACAGATTATAAATTTTTTCCCTAGGGCTAGAGTAGTTTACTGCGATAATGAACCGTCATTAAATTCGCATACTATCTCGACTATGCTTGACAATCACTTTGGCGTTAGCATTGCCAATGCGCCGCCACTCCATAGCGTGTCAAATGGGCAAGTGGAGCGCTTTCATAGCACCCTTTTGGAGCTTGCTCGTTGCCTAAAAATCGACAAGGGCATAACCGACACTGTGGAAATTATTTTGTTGGCAACCGCCAAATATAATAAGTCAATTCACTCTGTCGTTGACAAACGACCAGTTGACATCGTGCAGGAGCACCCGGATGACCCACAGACGGAAGTCCGGAACAGAATCATTAAGGCACATCAGGACCAGGGAAAACGCCTCCCGACAACACAGAGTATTCGAAGTCGGCGAGAAGGTATTGGTTAAATCCAATAGAAGGCTGGGAAATAAACTCACACCCTTGTGTGAGGAGAGAGCCGTAGAAGCGGACCTGGGACCACGGTCCTCATTAAGGGGAGGGTGGTCCACAAGGACAATCTTAAATGATATAACCAACAATGTCCTTTATGGTTTTTTTTTTATTATTCATTTTTTATATTCATTTTTTATATTATATTTTTTATCACACCTTCAAGCCATCTGGCGCACTTTATTTTTTATATTCATTAGTTATTGCACCTTCAAGCCGCTTGGCGCACCTTGTTTTTTACTATAAGTTCATGTTATCGGTGGTGGGAAAACCCTCTATAAGCATAAAAATAGCTAAAGTTTAATTTCACAGGATCGGACCAACATTTTGCATACTCCTGTCCTTGGCGTCGGCCCACGTTACCGATTATTCACAGGCCAGGTACATCCCCGTTATAGATGGCGAAATCCTAGTATGGGAGGAGTTTGCTTACGTCACGCACACAGCAAACCTCTCAGAATATGGGCGTGTAATAGAGGAGACAACCAACATGATAGACATGTTTCCGCTATCCCATATGAAGAAGCTTCTGAGCGTGGATACCGCCCACCTCCAGGACTTGTTAGAGTCGTTGGGCGTTCATCACAGAGTAGCTAGGAGCTTGGATTTCTTAGGATCTATGCTAAAGGTTGTAGCAGGAACACCAGATGCCAGCGACTTAGAAAAAATCAGGTTTTCCGAAATGAAGTTAGTCGAGTCTAGCAATAGACAGATCCAAATTAACACCAAAACCCAAAATCAAATTAATCAACTTACCTCTACCGTCAATTCAATTTTGAGATCAGCCAAAAACTCACAAATAGACACTGGACACCTATATGAAACACTGCTTGCTAGAAACCGCATGTTGATGGCGGAGTTACAAAATTTAATGCTTGCAATAACCCTAGCCAGGATTAACATTGTTAGTCCGAACATTTTAGATCACGAAGACTTAAAAACAGTTTGGCTTGAGGAACCCACCGACACACCTATAGGAGATCTTTTGTCCGTCTCGTCTGTAAAGATTTTACAGTCCCGTAACATTTTACACTTTATCATTAAATTCCCTAAAATTAAATTAGCCTGCAAGAAGATCACTATTTTCCCAGTTGCCCATAGTGGAACGATGTTGCAGATCATAGACAATGTCATAGCCGAATGCAGCGGAGAAGTTCACGCCATCAAAAACTGCTCCGAATCACCGAGAGCCACATTCTGCCGCCTAGCTTCAGAGAGTTCGTGCGCCAAAGAACTGCACGCCGGTGGGGTAGCACACTGCCGAGTACAAGAGAGTGACCTGCATCCGATAACCTACGTAGACGAAGGAATTGTTATCATCAACGATAGGTCTGCCAAAGTGCGAGTGGACAACGGCACAGAAACCTGGACTCATGGCACACACCTCATAACCTTTGACAAACAGGCCACTATAAATGACACACTCTTCATTAACCACAATTACACCCAAAAGAGAGCACCAGGGACCGCAAGTCTTCCCTTATTGAACATCACCGCTACCCAAGATGTCCTCAGCCTCCCGTATATTCACCGTCTGAGTGAACGAAACTTGGAGTTCATCAAGGAGTTCAGAGAAGAGATTGACAACCATCGAACACGTCTCGTAGCAACTATTGCGGGAGCAATATGCTGCGCACTCATCTGCATCGGGCTCATTGTTAGGCGTTTCACTGAGGCAAGAAAATCCGCAGGCCAAATTAGGCAGATCATCGCTGAACTACAGACGGCCGAGGGCGGCCTTAATTCCGAGGGGGGAGTAGTTAACTAAGTTAACCGGGCGACGGCTACGACCGATCGTCCGTAGACTCGCTCCGGCCAAACTGCTGACACAGCGTCTGGCCGGAAGCTCGTGCATAGCCGGCAAACACTACCCGTTGGAGTGGCCGCTATGAGCTTCATATTTTGTTAGCCTTAAGTTCAGTTCGATTTCAAGCACAATAAAGAGCACACGCTCTGGAAACTTACTCCGGCATTCGCTGTATTTCTTTATATTGGTTGTCTAGCCTCCAGGGCAGACAATAACGGAGAAAGTTCTCCCATCGTATATTAATCTTCCAGAATCGAGCTGCGCAGCGGAACGCTTGCGCACCTCTAGCAGAGAAGGTCTCCGCTCCCCTCCCCGACCGAGAAGCCGGTCACTGCGGAGACAGAAGTCATCACCCCTTTCCCGTTGGACTGCGGCGCGGGACAACCCAGGGTCTGACACTTAATTAATTGGCGCTCAACTACCGGGAAATACGCACCCGTCCATATCATACATAATAAACAAAATAATTACAGAACATGTAAGTGGGCCCGCTGGTCAAACCTTTTACGTCTTCGATACATATTCCATAGTTCAGACCAGTGTTAAAATATTAAAATAAACCAGTCTGAAGAGTGTTTTTCAAAAATCTCAATATTGAATGTGACGACTAATAGGTGTTTGGTGTTTAATTCCAATTTTTTATCCGGTGGAGGAGATTTACCCGAAACCCCATTGTTTAATAAATAAATATTATAATATTATCACATATTTTCACTGCGAAAAAAATTTAATTAACATCATAATCCGTTGCAAATACGGCGTATAAAAAATTAATTTAATTTAATTCGCTCACAGTTTGTGTTACGGCGCATTGCTATTTCGCCGAGCAGTTAAATTTTTTCGCATTGTGTACCCAACAGACATTATATGCTGTTACACTGCAAATATTTTTGGTGAGGCAATTAACATATTGCGGGGCTAAATATCAGAGCCAAGGCTCTCATAATTTAATATGCCAGATTTGAATTTTTATTTGACATTTAATTCGGTTTTGTATATCACATCGCTCGAGTAGAAATTCTTGGTATTAGCCTCGCAGTCCACTTTGTATCTTTTATTGCCCCCACTCCGCCGCTGTGAACCCGATACGGCCGCGCATGCATTTGTATTTAAATTATTTATTCTTCACTTCTTTGTTTATAGTGGCGGAAGCTTAGCTCCCGCATACCCCCTACCTTGCCGCTGCTCCGCGAGGCGACGGCTTGGTTCGAACAGCTTTATACATCATTGCAAAGGCGGCGGCTACAGTCCCCGCGCACCCCTCACCTTACCAGTGTTGGTACTTGGAAAGGCGACAACTGAGCTCACATACATTGTTGTTAAGGCGGCGGCTCCGTCCCCGCGTACTTCTTGCATTGCCAGCTGCCTTCATGGGCAAAATAGCTGAGCGGGCATTACATACCAGTGCAGTTTAACTTAAGCACATATGAGCGCCCCGTTTACACAATATAGGGAAAATAAACGGTACGCTAGCGGCTCAGATTCTGACAGTGAAGGGCCCCCGCGTAGTTCCACCCCAATACGGGCACCCGCTGACCCCCTTCAGTTAGAACCATGGACCTAGATCAGCTTAAGGTTGTGATTCAGGCCGCCGTTAATCATGCCTTGGCAGAAGCGGCCAGTGAAGCCACGCGCAAGGAACAAGAAATGCGCCAAACTATACAACAGTTGGCTACCCAAGTTGCAGCGGTGCAAATCGCACCCACACAAGCGGCAGCCCCTATAATCAAGGTATACCAACCCATTGATATCACGGGCAACGTCGAGTGCAGCGAGCCTCTGGATGCCGTAAAATGCTTGCCCGAATTTACGGGAGCACAAGAGTCATATGTCTCTTGGCGACAGGCGGCGGTAGCCGCATATTACATATTTAGAAATTATGTAAATAGTTCACGCCACTACCAGGCGGTCGTTATAATCAGAAGTAAAATAAGAGGCCCTGCCGATGCGGTGCTATCTTCGTTCGGCACTGTATTGAATTTCGATGCGATCATAGATCGCCTCGATTTCACATATAGTGACAAACGCGCGATTCACGTCATCGAGCAGGAGATGGGCACCCTCAGACAGGGGAGCCTGACTATATTACAATACTACGACGAGGTCGAGAAAAAGCTCACCTTGCTTACCAATAAAGCCACCATGTCGTATGAAACGGCGGCGGCAAAAATCTTATGCGACAAATTCCGGGATGATGCGCTCCGTATATTTATTTCGGGACTCAAGCGCAGTCTTTCCGATGTCCTCTTCTCGGCGAAGCCGAAGGACATGCCAACTGCGTTGGCATTAGCTCAGGAAGTGGAATCAAACCACGAAAGGTACATCTTCGCAACATCGTTTGCAAAAAGCCTGGGGGATAGGGATAGGAAGCAATACCCAATGGCGCAAGAACGCCAACAAACGTCCTACCAAGCGCACTCCCAAGTAAGCGGGGAAAAAACCCACACTTTACTAAACAGGTTAAGGCTCAGGTACACTCGGCTCCGCATAACGACAGGGGTCGTGAAAACACACCAGAACCCATGGAGGTTGACCCGTCTATGTCCAGGTTGAGACAACCCACTCAGGCACAGGCCTACCAAAACGGGAAGCCCGCCCACTCAGCTCGTTCACGCCCCCCAAGAGACAGAGGGTTAATCACATCGCTCAGAGCGTAGATCAGGCCGAGGGCACGTACGCAACCACAGCCTCCAGTGCGGCGGCCAAAGTCGACGACGACACCATTTCTGAATATGATTTAGAAGTGATTAATTTTTTAGGGGAAAATCCCTGCTGCCCGTCATCAGACGAAGAGTAGCGGGGAAAGAGATGAAGTTCCTCATCGACACGGGTGCGTCAAAAAATTTTATCCGGCCTCACAAAGGCTTAAAAGGCGTTCGCCCCGTCGATTCCCCATTCACCATCCATTCACTCCATGGTGTTACCACGATCACGAAAAGATGCTTCGTGTCACTTTTTAATTTGAAGGCCACGTTCTTCATTTTACCTGATTTGTCTTCCTTCGACGCGATCATTGGCCTCGACCTACTTAAACAGGCAGGGGCATCGCTTTGTCTGGCCTCCGGCCACCTCAGATGGGGCAATGGAGAAGAGAAAATTGAATTCCACCCATGCCCCGACGTCAATTTTACAGAAGTGGACTGCTCAGATGCGCCACCCTTAGTCAGAAACGCGTTCTTAGAAATGCTGAAGACTAGGAAGAAGGCTTTTGCAAACCCTAACGAGGCTTTGCCCTATAACACATCGGTGGTAGCTACCATCCGAACAGTTAGTGAGGAGCCCATATACGCAAAATTATACCCGTACCCAATGGGGGCGGCGGACTTCGTCAACAAAGAGATTGAAGATCTGCTTAAAAACGGGATAATTCAGAAGTCGGTATCCCCTTACAACAACCCGATATGGGTTGTAGATAAGAAAGGGACCGACGACCATGGCAACCGGAAAATGAGACTAGTTATCGACTTCCGTAAGCTAAACGAAAGAACAGTGCCCGATAAATACCCCATGCCAAATATTAACATGATATTGAGCAACCTAGGCAATGCGAAGTATTTCTCCACGCTGGACCTCAAGTCTGGCTATCACCAAATCATTCTTGCAGAACGCGACAGGGAAAAAACCTCTTTCTCTGTGAATGGGGGAAAATACGAATTTCGCAGACTACCGTTTGGCCTCAAAAATGCAGGCAGCATTTTTCAGAGGACAATCGACGACATCCTAAGGGAACAAATCGGCAAGTTCTGCTATGTCTACGTTGACGACGTAATTATCTACTCCGAAGACGAAAACTCTCACATCAAGCACGTGGATTGGGTTCTAAAGAGCCTGCACGATGCGAACATGAGGGTATCGGTAGAAAAGTCCAGCTTTTTTAAGAAAAGTGTGAGCTTCCTTGGGTTTATAGTCACTTGTAACGGTGCTACAACAGACCCAGAAAAGGTTAAGGCTATAAAAGAATTTCCGGAACCCAAAAGCGTTTTTGAGGTACGGTCATTTCTAGGCCTAGCCAGCTACTACAGATGTTTTATTAAGGACTTCGCGGCAATAGCAAGGCCTGTATCAGACATCCTAAAAGGGGAAAACGGAACAGTTAGTAGACACAGGTCACGAAACATTCCGGTTCAGTTCTCGGAGACGCAGCAACAAGCGTTCCAGAAACTACGAAACATCTTGGCATCCGACGACGTGATGCTAAGGTACCCCGACTACAAAAAGGCATTTGATCTAACGACAGATGCCTCGGGCCATGGCATTGGCGCAGTATTGTCCCAAGAGGGACGCCCAATAACAATGATCTCCAGGACATTGAAAGACAGGGAGGTTAACTACGCCACCAACGAGAGGGGAACTCTTAGCCATAGTCTGGGCTTTGGCCAAGCTACGGCATTACCTGTATGCGGTTAAAGACATCAACATCTTTACCGACCACCAGCCGCTAACCTTTGCAGTATCGGAATCCAATCCGAATGCAAAGATTAAAAGGTGGAAAGCGCGCATTGATGAATCAGGGGCGCGTATTTTCTACAAACCCGGCAAAGAAAACTTGGTCGCCGATGCATTGTCACGGCAACAAATTAACGTCATGGAGGAGCAAGAAGCTCAATCGTGCGTGGCTACTATTCACAGCGAGCTCTCCTTGACGCACACTATCGAAACGACGGATAAGCCCTTAAACTGCTTTCAGAACCAGATAACTCTGGAGGAGGCACGCTTTCCGTTAAAGCGCAGCTTCGTCCTCTTTGGAAACAAGAGGCGGCATGTGGTTAACTTCCCCTGCAAAGAGTCATTGATTGATGAACTCGCAGATGTAATCGTTCCGAAGGGCGTAAACGCCATTCATTGTGACCTGCACACGCTGGCACTAATACAGGACGAATTGGTTCGGAGATTTCCAGCCACCAAATTTTGGCACTGCAAAAACCGTGTAACGGATATTTTTGCAGTCCCTGAGAGACGGGAAATTCTTACCGTAGAACACAATAGGGCCCACAGGTCGGCCCAAGAAAACGTTAAGCAGGTACTCTCCGAGTACTACTTTCCGAAGATGACCAAGTTGGCTACCGAAATCGTAGCAAACTGCAAAACATGCGCGAAAGCCAAATACGATAGGCACCCAAAAAAACACGAGCTAGGCGAGACTCCGATCCCCTCTCATGTGGGAGAACTATTGCATATCGACATTTTTTCTACGGATAAAAAGTATTTTCTCACTTGCATTGACAAGTTTTCGAAGTTCGCGATTGTGCAACATGTCCACTCTAGGACAATCGAAGACCTTAAACCGGCCATACTACAGATTATGAATTTTTTCCCTAGGGCTAGAGTAGTTTACTGCGATAATGAACCGTCATTAAATTCGCATACTATCTCGACTATGCTTGACAATCACTTTGGCGTTAGCATTGCCAATGCGCCGCCACTCCATAGCGTGTCAAATGGGCAAGTGGAGCGCTTTCATAGCACCCTTTTGGAGCTTGCTCGTTGCCTAAAAATCGACAAGGGCATAACCGACACTGTGGAAATTATTTTGTTGGCAACCGCCAAATATAATAAGTCAATTCACTCTGTCGTTGACAAACGACCAGTTGACATCGTGCAGGAGCACCCGGATGACCCACAGACGGAAGTCCGGAACAGAATCATAAAGGCACAAAACACGCTCAGGACCAGGAAAACGCCTCCCGACAACACAGAGTATTCGAAGTCGGCGAGAAGGTATTGGTTAAATCCAATAGAAGGCTGGAAATAAACTCACACCCTTGTGTGAGGAGAGAGCCGTAGAAGCAGACCTGGGGACCACGGTCCTCATTAAGGGGAGGGTGGTCCACAAGGACAATCTTAAATGATATAACCAACAATGTCCTTTATGGTTTTTTTTTATTATTCATTTTTTATATTCACTTTTTATATTTTTTATCACACCTTCAAGCCACCTGGCGCACTTTATTTTTATATTCATTAGTTATTGCACCTTCTAGCCGCTTGGCGTACTTAATTTTACTATAAGTTTATGTTATCGGTGGTGGGAAAACCCTCTATAAGCATAAAATAGCTAAAGTTTAATTTCACAGGATCGGACCGACATTTTGCATACTCCTGTCCTTGGCGTCGGCCCACGTTACCGATTATTCACAGGCCAGGTACATCCCTGTTATAGATGGCGAAATCCTAGTATGGGAGGAGTTTGCGTACGTCACGCACACAGCAAACCTCTCAGAATATGGGCGTGTAATAGAGGAGACAAACAATATGTTAGACATGTTTCCGCTATCCCATATGAAGAAACTTCTAAGCGTGGATACCGCCCACCTCCAGGACTTGTTAGAGTCGTTAGGCGTTCACCACAGAGTAGCCAGGAGCTTGGATTTCTTAGGATCTATGCTAAAGGTCGTAGCAGGAACACCAGATGCCAGCGACTTAGAAAAAATCAGGTTTTCCGAAATGAAGTTAGTCGAGTCTAGCAATAGACAGATCCAAATTAACACCAAAACCCAAAATCAAATTAATCAACTTACCTCTACCGTCAATTCAATTTTGAGATCAGCCAAAAACTCACAAATAGACACTGGACACCTATATGAAACACTGCTTGCTAGAAACCGCATGTTGATGGCGGAGTTACAAAATTTAATGCTTGCAATAACCCTAGCCAGGATTAACATTGTTAGTCCGAACATTTTAGATCACGAAGACTTAAAAACAGTTTGGCTTGAGGAACCCACCGACACACCTATAGGAGATCTTTTGTCCGTCTCGTCTGTAAAGATTTTACAGTCCCGTAACATTTTACACTTTATCATTAAATTCCCTAAAATTAAATTAGCCTGCAAGAAGATCACTATTTTCCCAGTTGCCCATAGTGGAACGATGTTGCAGATCATAGACAATGTCATAGCCGAATGCAGCGGAGAAGTTCACGCCATCAAAAACTGCTCCGAATCACCGAGAGCCACATTCTGCCGCCTAACTTCAGAGAGTTCGTGCGCCAAAGAACTGCACGCCGGTGGGGTAGCACACTGCCGAGTACAAGAGAGTGACCTGCATCCGATAACCTACGTAGACGAAGGAATTGTTATCATCAACGATAGGTCTGCCAAAGTGCGAGTGGACAACGGCACAGAAACCTGGACTCATGGCACACACCTCATAACCTTTGACAAACAGGCCACTATAAATGACACACTCTTCATTAACCACAATAACACCCAAAAGAGAGCTCCAGGGACCGCAAGTCTTCCCTTATTGAACATCACCGCTACCCAAGATGTCCTCAGCCTCCCGTATATTCACCGTCTGAGTGAACGAAACTTGGAGTTCATCAAGGAGTTCAGAGAAGAGATTGACAACCATCGAACACGTCTCGTAGCAACTATTGCGGGAGCAATATGCTGCGCACTCATCTGCATCGGGCTCATTGTTAGGCGTTTCACTGAGGCAAGAAAATCCGCAGGCCAAATTAGGCAGATCATCGCTGAACTACAGACGGCCGAGGGCGGCCTTAATTCCGAGGGGGGAGTAGTTAACTAAGTTAACCGGGCGACGGCTACGACCGATCGTCCGAAGACTCGCTCCGGCCAAACTGCTGACACAGCGTCTGGCCGGAAGCTCGTGCATAGCCGGCAAACACTACCCGTTGGAGTGGCCGCTATGAGCTTCATATTTTGTTAGCCTTAAGTTCAGTTCGATTTCAAGCACAATAAAGAGCACACGCTCTGGAAACTTACTCCGACATTCGCTGTATTTCTTTATATTGGTTGTCTAGCCTCCAGGGCAGACAATAACGGAGAAAGTTCTCCCATCGTATATTAATCTTCCAGAATCGAGCTGCGCAGCGGAACGCTTGCGCACCTCTAGCAGAGAAGGTCTCCGCTCCCCTCCCCGACCGAGAAGCCGGTCACTGCGGAGACAGAAGTCATCACCCCTTTCCCGTTGGACTGCGGCGCGGGACAACCCAGGGTCTGACACTTAATTAATTGGCGCTCAACTACCGGGAAATACGCACCCGTCCATATCATACATAATAAACAAAATAATTACAGAACATGTAAGTGGGCCCGCTGGTCAAACCTTTTACGTCTTCGATACATATTCCATAGTTCAGACCAGTGTTAAAATATTAAAATAAACCAGTCTGAAGAGTGTTTTTCAAAAATCTCAATATTGAATGTGACGACTAATAGGTGTTTGGTGTTTAATTCCAATTTTTTATCCGGTGGAGGAGATTTACCCGAAACCCCATTGTTTAATAAATAAATATTATAATATTATCACATATTTTCACTGCGAAAAAATTTAATTAACATCATAATCCGTTGCAAATACGGCGTATAAAAAATTAATTTAATTTAATTCGCTCACAGTTTGTGTTACGGCGCATTGCTATTTCGCCGAGCAGTTAAATTTTTTTCGCATTGTGTACCCAACAGACATTATATGCTGTTACACTGCAAATATTTTTGGTGAGGCAATTAACATATTGCGGGGGCTAAATATCAGAGCCAAGGCTCTCATAATTTAATATGCCAGATTTGAATTTTTATTTGACATTTAATTCGGTTTTGTATATCACATCGCTCGAGTAGAAATTCTTGGTATTAGCCTCGCAGTCCACTTTGTATCTTTTATTGCCCCCACTCCGCCGCTGTGAACCCGATACGGCCGCGCATGCATTTGTATTTAAATTATTTATTCTTCACTTCTTTGTTTATAGTGGCGGAAGCTTAGCTCCCGCATACCCCCTACCTTGCCGCTGCTCCGCGAGGCGACGGCTTGGTTCGAACAGCTTTATACATCATTGCAAAGGCGGCGGCTACAGTCCCCGCGCACCCCTCACCTTACCAGTGTTGGTACTTGGAAAGGCGACAACTGAGCTCACATACATTGTTGTTAAGGCGGCGGCTCCGTCCCCGCGTACTTCTTGCATTGCCAGCTGCCTTCATGGGCAAAATAGCTGAGCGGGCATTACATACCAGTGCAGTTTAACTTAAGCACATATGAGCGCCCCGTTTACACAATATAGGGAAAATAAACGGTACGCTAGCGGCTCAGATTCTGACAGTGAAGGGCCCCCGCGTAGTTCCACCCCAATACGGGCACCCGCTGACCCCCCTTCAGTTAGAACCATGGACCTAGATCAGCTTAAGGTTGTGATTCAGGCCGCCGTTAATCATGCATTGGCAGAAGCGGCCAGTGAAGCCACGCGCAAGGAACAAGAAATGCGCCAAACTATACAACAGTTGGCTACCCAAGTTGCAGCGGTGCAAATCGCACCCACACAAGCGGCAGCCCCTATAATCAAGGTATACCAACCCATTGATATCACGGGCAACGTCGAGTGCAGCGAGCCTCTGGATGCCGTAAAATGCTTGCCCGAATTTACGGGAGCACAAGAGTCATATGTCTCTTGGCGACAGGCGGCGGTAGCCGCATATTACATATTTAGAAATTATGTAAATAGTTCACGCCACTACCAGGCGGTCGTTATAATCAGAAGTAAAATAAGAGGCCCTGCCGATGCGGTGCTATCTTCGTTCGGCACTGTATTGAATTTCGATGCGATCATAGATCGCCTCGATTTCACATATAGTGACAAACGCGCGATTCACGTCATCGAGCAGGAGATGGGCACCCTCAGACAGGGGAGCCTGACTATATTACAATACTACGACGAGGTCGAGAAAAAGCTCACCTTGCTTACCAATAAAGCCACCATGTCGTATGAAACGGCGGCGGCAAAAATCTTATGCGACAAATTCCGGGATGATGCGCTCCGTATATTTATTTCGGGACTCAAGCGCAGTCTTTCCGATGTCCTCTTCTCGGCGAAGCCGAAGGACATGCCAACTGCGTTGGCATTAGCTCAGGAAGTGGAATCAAACCACGAAAGGTACATCTTCGCAACATCGTTTGCAAAAAGCCTGGGGGATAGGGATAGGAAGCAATACCCAATGGCGCAAGAACGCCAACAAACGTCCTACCAAGCGCACTCCCAAGTAAGCGGGGGAAAAAACCCACACTTTACTAAACAGGTTAAGGCTCAGGTACACTCGGCTCCGCATAACGACAGGGGTCGTGAAAACACACCAGAACCCATGGAGGTTGACCCGTCTATGTCCAGGTTGAGACAACCCACTCAGGCACAGGCCTACCAAAACGGGAAGCCCGCCCACTCAGCTCGTTCACGCCCCCCAAGAGACAGAGGGTTAATCACATCGCTCAGAGCGTAGATCAGGCCGAGGGCACGTACGCAACCACAGCTTCCAGTGCGGCGGCCAAAGTCGACGACGACACCATTTCTGAATATGATTTAGAAGTGATTAATTTTTTAGGGGAAAATCCCTGCTGCCCGTCATCAGACGAAGAGTAGCGGGGAAAGAGATGAAGTTCCTCATCGACACGGGTGCGTCAAAAAATTTTATCCGGCCTCACAAAGGCTTAAAAGGCGTTCGCCCCGTCGATTCCCCATTCACCATCCATTCACTCCATGGTGTTACCACGATCACGAAAAGATGCTTCGTGTCACTTTTTAATTTGAAGGCCACGTTCTTCATTTTACCTGATTTGTCTTCCTTCGACGCGATCATTGGCCTCGACCTACTTAAACAGGCAGGGGCATCGCTTTGTCTGGCCTCCGGCCACCTCAGATGGGGCAATGGAGAAGAGAAAATTGAATTCCACCCATGCCCCGACGTCAATTTTACAGAAGTGGACTGCTCAGATGCGCCACCCTTAGTCAGAAACGCGTTCTTAGAAATGCTGAAGACTAGGAAGAAGGCTTTTGCAAACCCTAACGAGGCTTTGCCCTATAACACATCGGTGGTAGCTACCATCCGAACAGTTAGTGAGGAGCCCATATACGCAAAATTATACCCGTACCCAATGGGGGCGGCGGACTTCGTCAACAATGAGATTGAAGATCTGCTTAAAAACGGGATAATTCAGAAGTCGGTATCCCCTTACAACAACCCGATATGGGTTGTAGATAAGAAAGGGACCGACAACCATGGCAACCGGAAAATGAGACTAGTTATCGACTTCCGTAAGCTAAACGAAAGAACAGTGCCCGATAAATACCCCATGCCAAATATTAACATGATATTGAGCAACCTAGGCAATGCGAAGTATTTCTCCACGCTGGACCTCAAGTCTGGCTATCACCAAATCATTCTTGCAGAACGCGACAGGGAAAAAACCTCTTTCTCTGTGAATGGGGGAAAATACGAATTTCGCAGACTACCGTTTGGCCTCAAAAATGCAGGCAGCATTTTTCAGAGGACAATCGACGACATCCTAAGGGAACAAATCGGCAAGTTCTGCTATGTCTACGTTGACGACGTAATTATCTACTCCGAAGACGAAAACTCTCACATCAAGCACGTGGATTGGGTTCTAAAGAGCCTGCACGATGCGAACATGAGGGTATCGGTAGAAAAGTCCAGCTTTTTTAAGAAAAGTGTGAGCTTCCTTGGGTTTATAGTCACTTGTAACGGTGCTACAACAGACCCAGAAAAGGTTAAGGCTATAAAAGAATTTCCGGAACCCAAAAGCGTTTTTGAGGTACGGTCATTTCTAGGCCTAGCCATCTGCTACAGATGTTTTATTAAGGACTTCGCGGCAATAGCAAGGCCTGTATCAGACATCCTAAAAGGGGAAAACGGAACAGTTAGTAGACACAGGTCACGAAACATTCCGGTTCAGTTCTCGGAGACGCAGCAACAAGCGTTCCAGAAACTACGAAACATCTTGGCATCCGACGACGTGATGCTAAGGTACCCCGACTACAAAAAGGCATTTGATCTAACGACAGATGCCTCGGGCCATGGCATTGGCGCAGTATTGTCCCAAGAGGGACGCCCAATAACAATGATCTCCAGGACATTGAAAGACAGGGAGGTTAACTACGCCACCAACGAGAGGGAACTCTTAGCCATAGTCTGGGCTTTGGCCAAGCTACGGCATTACCTGTATGCGGTTAAAGACATCAACATCTTTACCGACCACCAGCCGCTAACCTTTGCAGTATCGGAATCCAATCCGAATGCAAAGATTAAAAGGTGGAAAGCGCGCATTGATGAATCAGGGGCGCGTATTTTCTACAAACCCGGCAAAGAAAACTTGGTCGCCGATGCATTGTCACGGCAACAAATTAACGTCATGGAGGAGCAAGAAGCTCAATCGTGCGTGGCTACTATTCACAGCGAGCTCTCCTTGACGCACACTATCGAAACGACGGATAAGCCCTTAAACTGCTTTCAGAACCAGATAACTCTGGAGGAGGCACGCTTTCCGTTAAAGCGCAGCTTCGTCCTCTTTGGAAACAAGAGGCGCCATGTGGTTAACTTCCCCTGCAAAGAGTCATTGATTGATGAACTCGCAGATGTAATCGTTCCGAAGGGCGTAAACGCCATTCATTGTGACCTACACACGCTGGCACTAATACAGGACGAATTGGTTCGGAGATTTCCAGCCACCAAATTTTGGCACTGCAAAAACCGTGTAACGGATATTTTTGCAGTCCCTGAGAGACGGGAAATTCTTACCGTAGAACACAATAGGGCCCACAGGTCGGCCCAAGAAAACGTTAAGCAGGTACTCTCCGAGTACTACTTTCCGAAGATGACCAAGTTGGCTACCGAAATCGTAGCAAACTGCAAAACATGCGCGAAAGCCAAATACGATAGGCACCCAAAAAAACACGAGCTAGGCGAGACTCCGATCCCCTCTCATGTGGGAGAACTATTGCATATCGACATTTTTTCTACGGATAAAAAGTATTTTCTCACTTGCATTGACAAGTTTTCGAAGTTCGCGATTGTGCAACATGTCCACTCTAGGACAATCGAAGACCTTAAACCGGCCATACTACAGATTATGAATTTTTTCCCTAGGGCTAGAGTAGTTTACTGCGATAATGAACCGTCATTAAATTCGCATACTATCTCGACTATGCTTGACAATCACTTTGGCGTTAGCATTGCCAATGCGCCGCCACTCCATAGCGTGTCAAATGGGCAAGTGGAGCGCTTTCATAGCACCCTTTTGGAGCTTGCTCGTTGCCTAAAAATCGACAAGGGCATAAACCGACACTGTGGAAATTATTTTGTTGGCAACCGCCAAATATAATAAGTCAATTCACTCTGTCGTTGACAAACGACCAGTTGACATCGTGCAGGAGCACCCGGATGACCCACAGACGGAAGTCCGGAACAGAATCATTAAGGCACAAAACACGCTCAGGACCAGGGAAAACGCCTCCCGACAACACAGAGTATTCGAAGTCGGCGAGAAGGTATTGGTTAAATCCAATAGAAGGCTGGGAAATAAACTCACACCCTTGTGTGAGGAGAGAGCCGTAGAAGCGGACCTGGGGACCACGGTCCTCATTAAGGGGAGGGTGGTCCACAAGGACAATCTTAAATGATATAACCAACAATGTCCTTTATGGTTTTTTTTTTATTATTCATTTTTTATATTCATTTTTTATATTATATTTTTTATCACACCTTCAAGCCATCTGGCGCACTTTATTTTTTATATTCATTAGTTATTGCACCTTCAAGCCGCTTGGCGCACCTTGTTTTTTACTATAAGTTCATGTTATCGGTGGTGGGAAAACCCTCTATAAGCATAAAAATAGCTAAAGTTTAATTTCACAGGATCGGACCAACATTTTGCATACTCCTGTCCTTGGCGTCGGCCCACGTTACCGATTATTCACAGGCCAGGTACATCCCCGTTATAGATGGCGAAATCCTAGTATGGGAGGAGTTTGCTTACGTCACGCACACAGCAAACCTCTCAGAATATGGGCGTGTAATAGAGGAGACAACCAACATGATAGACATGTTTCCGCTATCCCATATGAAGAAGCTTCTGAGCGTGGATACCGCCCACCTCCAGGACTTGTTAGAGTCGTTGGGCGTTCATCACAGAGTAGCTAGGAGCTTGGATTTCTTAGGATCTATGCTAAAGGTTGTAGCAGGAACACCAGATGCCAGCGACTTAGAAAAAATCAGGTTTTCCGAAATGAAGTTAGTCGAGTCTAGCAATAGACAGATCCAAATTAACACCAAAACCCAAAATCAAATTAATCAACTTACCTCTACCGTCAATTCAATTTTGAGATCAGCCAAAAACTCACAAATAGACACTGGACACCTATATGAAACACTGCTTGCTAGAAACCGCATGTTGATGGCGGAGTTACAAAATTTAATGCTTGCAATAACCCTAGCCAGGATTAACATTGTTAGTCCGAACATTTTAGATCACGAAGACTTAAAAACAGTTTGGCTTGAGGAACCCACCGACACACCTATAGGAGATCTTTTGTCCGTCTCGTCTGTAAAGATTTTACAGTCCCGTAACATTTTACACTTTATCATTAAATTCCCTAAAATTAAATTAGCCTGCAAGAAGATCACTATTTTCCCAGTTGCCCATAGTGGAACGATGTTGCAGATCATAGACAATGTCATAGCCGAATGCAGCGGAGAAGTTCACGCCATCAAAAACTGCTCCGAATCACCGAGAGCCACATTCTGCCGCCTAGCTTCAGAGAGTTCGTGCGCCAAAGAACTGCACGCCGGTGGGGTAGCACACTGCCGAGTACAAGAGAGTGACCTGCATCCGATAACCTACGTAGACGAAGGAATTGTTATCATCAACGATAGGTCTGCCAAAGTGCGAGTGGACAACGGCACAGAAACCTGGACTCATGGCACACACCTCATAACCTTTGACAAACAGGCCACTATAAATGACACACTCTTCATTAACCACAATAACACCCAAAAGAGAGCTCCAGGGACCGCAAGTCTTCCCTTATTGAACATCACCGCTACCCAAGATGTCCTCAGCCTCCCGTATATTCACCGTCTGAGTGAACGAAACTTGGAGTTCATCAAGGAGTTCAGAGAAGAGATTGACAACCATCGAACACGTCTCGTAGCAACTATTGCGGGAGCAATATGCTGCGCACTCATCTGCATCGGGCTCATTGTTAGGCGTTTCACTGAGGCAAGAAAATCCGCAGGCCAAATTAGGCAGATCATCGCTGAACTACAGACGGCCGAGGGCGGCCTTAATTCCGAGGGGGAGTAGTTAACTAAGTTAACCGGGCGACGGCTACGACCGATCGTCCGAAGACTCGCTCCGGCCAAACTGCTGACACAGCGTCTGGCCGGAAGCTCGTGCATAGCCGGCAAACACTACCCGTTGGAGTGGCCGCTATGAGCTTCATATTTTGTTAGCCTTAAGTTCAGTTCGATTTCAAGCACAATAAAGAGCACACGCTCTGGAAACTTACTCCGACATTCGCTGTATTTCTTTATATTGGTTGTCTAGCCTCCAGGGCAGACAATAACGGAGAAAGTTCTCCCATCGTATATTAATCTTCCAGAATCGAGCTGCGCAGCGGAACGCTTGCGCACCTCTAGCAGAGAAGGTCTCCGCTCCCCTCCCCGACCGAGAAGCCGGTCACTGCGGAGACAGAAGTCATCACCCCTTTCCCGTTGGACTGCGGCGCGGGACAACCCAGGGTCTGACACTTAATTAATTTGTACATACACACACATACCATCCGAAGCATACAGCCATATAGGACCGTTGCATTTGCCTGCACAGTGTCTCAGCAGGCATTTTTTTGGAACAAAAATTAAAAGGTCAACAACAACAAAATAAAATTCCGTATTAATTCGTCAATCATTTGAAATATTCCGTCTCAATTAAAATTCATCAACTTATAATAATATTCCGATTCGAATTAAATAAATACAAAATCCAGTTCAAAAAAAGGAAGTAAACTAATTCCACCTGTTCGCCTGTGTCTTATTTTTTCCGTTTGGTCCAGCGGCTGCCGTACATACATATGTACGTATGTACATGCATCGGCACACTCATATGAGAGCCTTGCATTTGCCGGCACAGTGTCCCAACATTCATTCTTTTGGCACGAAATAATAAAAGGTCAATAAAACCAAAAGAAATTTATTATTCCTTCTTCATTAAATTAAAATATTCATTCTCTATTAAATAAAATTATTAATCAACTTAAAATAATATTAGTATTTAAATTAGAAAGCTAATTATTATTAAATCCAGTTAAAACCAAACAAACACGTAAATTAAATTATTAATTTTTTTTTTTTTAATGAGTATTTTATTTAAATTTCCTAATTTGATTAAATTCTTAATTCAAACAAATAAGGAACCAAAATCTCCGAGCTGCGCATATACATATGAATGCACACGACTCATTATTTTGTTCAATACGTGTTAAATCACATTCCCGTCTGTCTTTCACCTGCTTCAAATCTTCACCTTGTCGCTTGCTTCTAATTCGTTTGGGTTTATTTTCTTCTTCATTCTTCATACACATATTCATACATATATTCTTCAACAGTCAATTGTTTTTTGAGTCGGTGGTTCACGAGGTCCAGTGTGACCGCCTTCATTAATATTCGGTTTTTCCAACTTTGTCAACGCTCTCTGTTCATTCGCGCAGTCAGAGTCCGAGTATGCCAATAGGCGAGCATCTCCGCATCCGCATCTCCCCGGTCCTCTCAGCCGAAATCAACGCCCACAGTTGGCCACTACAGGTCGAATAAAGAGAAATCCTTAGCTATCAGCACAGGTCCTTCGTCAAGGGTCACTCGATCGACTACAAAAATGGCTCAATCCGCCGTCGATATAGCCTTGAGGAAATTTATTGCCACAACGGACCGTGTGACCAGCTTTGAGGCACACATCCATACTCCAAGCACCTCAGAAGCTACCAATCTGTCCCCGTCCATGTGCCAACTCCATTTGGACCAAATCCGAGTTTTTTGGGAAATGGTGGAGAAAAGCTACGAAAGCTGCTCCGACCTTATTTCTGAGTCCGCTGACAGTACGACCGCCGCAACTGAACTAGAATCCAAGTACAGGTACTGCTACTCCGTGTATTCAAGGAGTGTTGTCCAACTTCAGGACATAATAAAGCAGGCTGAGTCCCAATCCACTCAGGTTTCCGTCAGTGAGTCCGCACCGCCGTCTACTGATTGTCGGCTACCACCCGTCGATACTGAGGTCTTCACAGGCGACTACCTTCGCTGGCCCACGTTTAGGGATTTGTTTACGGCGATTTATATCCAAAATTCGCGCCTCACGCCTGTGGAGAGATTGTTTCATCTACTCTCCAAGACCAAGGAAAGACGTGGATGCCTTTCTAACGGAGCGCCATCGTGCATTGGAAGCCATTGATGATGTTCCGCCAAACCCGTCAAACGCCAACGGGCCTGCACGCAGGCTGAACGCGTACGAAGCCAGGGTGGTTCCAGCACCAAAAGGGTGTGACCTGTGCTCCAGGGAAAATCACCCCATTCGTGTATATCCCCGTTTCCTGACAATGAGTGTCAATGATCGGTCAGATTTCGTCAGAAGAAAGCAACTATGCTTGAATTGTTTAGCACGAGGCCATCAGCAACGGGACTGCACCAGTGCCCACTCATGCTATACGTGCCGCGGACGGCATAATACTCTGCTGCACCGCGACAATCCAGTTGCCGGCATTCCAAGCCCCTCCAATCCGTCTAGTCCACGACCTGCGCCCACGGCAGTAAGCGTGGCAACCTCCGAAGATCAGTCAGATGTTCAAGTGTGCTTCGCTTCAGGGTCTCGAGCTGTCCTACTGGGCACAGCTATCATTAATATATGTCATCTAGGCTGCAATTTTCAAGCGCGTTCGCTGATCGATTCTGGTTCCGAAGCCACCTTCATTACTGAGAAGCTCTTCAACCAAATCAACCTTCCTTTCGAAACAGTCCAGACCCAGGTTTCCGGTCTCAATGAGACAGTTGCGGCTCAATGCACGAAGTCCTGCAAATTTGCTATTCGCGCTTCCTCCAGACCCGGACTGCAGTTAAATACGACTGACTACGTTCTCCCTCAACTAGCCGGAAAGCTGCCCTCATATCCAATTTCGACAGCTTGTCTAACGGAGCTTCCCGATCTCCCCCTAGCGGATCCGATGTTTTTCGAGAGCTCCGAAGTAGACGTCCTGCTAGGGGCTGACATCCTTCCGTCTGTGCTTCTAAGCGGCTTCAAGAGCAAGGTTCTGGGCTCTCTTCTGGCACAAGAGACTATTTTCGGATGGGTACTCTCGGGCCCAGTATCTACAGCAACCACGAGTGGCGTGTCTGTGTTCTCAACACGACTTTCCATTGCGTCCAACAGTTCGGGGGACAGGTTCCTTGCCACTCGCAGGGCGGCCGCCTGTGAAGTCCGGAGTTCTAGAAGCACTCACTCCTATCGTTGTCGAGTATGCAACGAAATCCACCCGCTTCGAAAATGCCGACACTTCCTCCGGTTTAGTGCTGAGAAGAGGCTCCGCGCGGTTATAGTTAACCGCTATTGCTCCAACTGCTTGGCCCACGAGCATTCCGAGGGAACCTGCCGCCGTAATGACCGATGCAAAATATGCAATCAGCTCCACCATACCCTTCTTCATAGGCACGACCGTCCAGTGCATTTTCCCTGTTCTCAGCATAGAACACCCCCCTACTTTTAGTTCGCCTGTTACTGACCATCACTGACGCTATATTTTCTTTATTAAGATCAGATCCGATGTCATCACTTCCGCGCACCGTACTCTCTAGTGAAAGCAGACGTACCAGAGGTACTTAGTTCTACCAACGCCGAGTCTTCACGGAATCCATCTATCCAGGAAAATCAACGTTTTGGTACTCTCCGTGCCGCTCAGCTTCGATGTCTTCATGGCCAATGACGCGCCTCGATCGATTTTTTGTCCCCGTCTCTGTGCCAAACAGCTGCCTCTCAGACGATGCAGACTTGCAACATTAACGGCTTCCGATGCCAGCTCACCTGTCCTCAATCATAAACGGATTTATTGCAACCCGAGTGATTGCAAGGGCGGCGGAATGTTCCGGTCAGGAGGGTCCCACTGTACCCCCTCTGGCCACCGAGCTTTCGGAAGCTCGGCCGCTCTTGCGCTCCCGTATTTCGGGCCTACGCGCAATGTCCATCGATCGTGCCGATGCCCCGCTCCCCGCTCCTCTGCAATGTTCAGGCGCTTCGCGGCAATATTCCGCCACGCCTCGGCCAAGCGCATCCGCTCTCGCCCCGCTGGTGCTCCCGCGCTCACCTTCTTGTGTGCTCCCGCGGCCCGAGCTAGTGCATCGGGTCAAATCCGAACCAGCAGTCGGCCTCCGTCGATCTCCCGCTCTCGCTTTAGCGGAGTAAAGCGGGCGGGAGCATGGATCTATGTTTAAGCTTAAGTTAGTCTCAAAACTGAATTCGAATAAAGCGCATATACGGTTCCCCGACGCCCCCGTGCCTACTGGTTTTTCTACGAGTTATTTCGACTGCGTCGTGGGACTTTTTCTGGACTGCGATCAAAGGATCTTTTTTGGACCAGGAATCCACATCCCTACAAACAGTAACTATTACGCAACTTCAACTAATACGCAAAGCTCTTCTAAGTACATCAACAGTCAACACTAAATACAAAGAGATTCCCACCGCAGATTGGAAAGTGCTGCACATTGCGACCCCCACACCCAAAGAGGGGGGCCAGTGTGCAGTCTTTCAAATCAACAAAGCGGCGGACGACATCCTGTACTCCAGATACGGGAAAATGGCGTGGGGCATGGGTAGTGTCTACCTGCGCCTCAAAAAGCGCCACCCGGGGGCCAAGGACGCGCACACCCTGTAGGCAGGCGGGGTGGAAAAAGACCTAGGTCTGGATTCCATTGTTGACGCCGCCCAGGAAATGACGCTCGACGTCTCGGAGGAGGAGGAGGAGGACGGTGACCTGACTGTAATAGTCAACCCGTCCCGAGCTGATCCAGGTACCCATGACTCTTAGGGTACTGCAGCTCAACCTCCATAAGAGCAAAATCGCGTCGGCGGAACTCCTGATTGCCATGGAGCAAGGGTCCGTCGACATCGCTTTGGTCCAGGAGCCGTGGGTTGCCTCGGGCAATTCTATTGCCGGACTAAAGTCCTCAGCACACCATGTGTTCTACGCACCAACGGTAAGCAGGAACAGAACCGCCGTACTCGTACGGAAGGGTCTCCACGCTAACCTTATGTCTCATTACAGCACGGATGACCTGACTGTGGTGACGCTTGAAAGCAAGAAGAAGCGCCTCCTGGCAGCTTCCTGCTACATGGCCCATGACAGATCACCCCCACCCGAGGAACTCAGGAGCCTGGTGGAAGCCAGCCCGAACGACCAGCAACTGCTCGTGGGTGCAGACGCCAACGCACATCACTGCGTGTGGGGAAGCCCCGACATAAACGACAGAGGTGAGTCACTCTTAGACTTTTTACTATCCACTAACATATGTATAGCGAACGTGGGGGAGGAGCATACCTTCGTAGGTCCCACCTCCTCGAACGTGCTAGACTTAACACTCACAAAGGGACAATGTACAATAGTATCAGAATGGAGAGTCCTTGAGAGACCATCCTTCTCAGATCATAAGTACATACAATTCCAATACGATTTTGACCACTCTCCCAAACCAACCGTCTTTAGGAACCCCCGGAACACTAACTGCGGAAAGTTTAGAAAGACAATCTCAACACGACTCGCGACTGGCCCGGGCCTAGTAAAATCCGCTGAAGACATAGAAAAGTCCCTAGAGACCCTCTCCAAGCGTAAAGCGCAGCATGCCCGACATCTAGAGCTAGAAAGAGGACCAGGCCACCCTGCTGGAACAGTAATCTTTCGCTCCTACGCAATAACCTCAGAGAATTCTTCAAAATCGCCAAAGAGGCGAAAGAGGATGTGATTGATAGGGAATACAAAACCCTACTTAGGGATTACAAGAAGGAAATACGCAGGGAACAAAGAAGCTCGTGAAGAAACTTCTGCTCCAATATCGAGACGGCCCCAGAAACGGCTAGACTCCGGAAGTTGCTATCGAAGCAACCCACCATATAGAGTCAGCTTAAATGCGACGACGGACAGTGGACTGAAGGCACTAATGCATGCTCACTTCCCAGGATGCACTGAGGTACCCGATGCCAACAAGCACCAGGATCTCGCACTTGGAGAAGAGAGTCTCCCAACAAGTCTAATATCCTCTAGAAGAATCCAATGGGCTATAGATTCCTGTGCGGGAATAAAAGCACCAGGACTAGATGGAATATTCCCAGCCATGCTACAGATGACCAAAGAAGTTATCACCCCATGGCTACGCGATATACACAGCTTACCTAAGCACGGGCTATATCCCTATCCAATGGACGACCTCCAGGATTGTCTTCCTGCCAAAAGCAGGCAAGTGCAGCCATGTGAGCCCCAAGGATTACAGGCCGATTAGCCTCACCTCATTCTTACTTAAGACGCTAGAAAAGCTGCTGGACATATACATTAGTAACGATGTGGGACGTCTGCTGTCATCCAACTAGCACGCTTATACGAAAGGGAAATCAGTGGAGACGGCACTACACTCGTTAGTAGCCACCATTGAGAGAGCCCTGCATAACAAAGAATATGCTCTAGGAGTGTTTGTGGATATATCCGGAGCATTTAACAACGTGACCACAGACGCTATAATGGACCGCCTAGAAGCGGCCAACACGCCCCCCGCTATCAGTTTGTAAATAAGAAATCTTCTAAGCTGTAGGCGGGTACAATCCGATTGGGGCACCGCTTCCACGGTGAAGGACACACAGGGGCACGCCCCAAGGCGGGGTCCTGTCGCCTCTCCTGTAGAAAATGGTGGTAGACGACCTGATCAAGAGATTCGAGAGGAAGGCCCCAAAGATAACAGCCTATGCTGACGACAATATAATAATTATTATCACGGGAGTCTGCCCATCGACCCTCAGCTCGATTATGGAATCAACACTCAGGGAGATATGTAAGTGGGCGAAGAAGGTAGGACTCAGTATCAACGCGGTCAGTTTCAAAAATGTACTGGCAAGCAGGGAGGCACTAGATATCCTCAGCACGACTACGTCAAGCTGGGCATCACCGAAAACGCCAAATGCCCGGAATGCGATGAATCCGAGGCAACTGAAACCTTGGAGCATCTCATTTGCAAATTTCCGGCCCTAGCAAGGACAAGAATAAAATACCTAGGCGCTCCGGTTCTAGCATCGCTAGAAGATGCCTCCAGGAAGAAGCTAGGCGAACTACTTGCCTTCGCGAAAAACACCTCGAACCTTAATGATTTCGAAAACCGCGTAAACACTCTCTAGGTCCACTCAGAAACTTTCAGACAGCTGAGGGCCATACTGGCCTATGCGTGGCCCCGTGAGCGCCTTCCGACATAACCTAACCTAATACAAAGAGAATTAGAAGATTTTGAGAAAGATTTCACGAAAAATATGTTTAATTGGGGAAAATTACCCTGACACCATTTCCAAGAAACCTCGAGATTTCTATGAATCTGGCCTAGGTACTAGACATGGGCATGAACGTCATTTTTCGGCACGACCCAGCACGACACGAAAATTAAATTTTTCAACACGCACGCTCAAAAAATTTACCAACACGACAAGGCCCGATGAGAGGGGGTCAGCTGTTGTAATTCGCGTTGTGACAAATGTAGGAACGTCTTCCTTCGTCTAACGTCGAATACTACTCCAACCGTCTTCTATCGGCTCTCGTCACAAACTGCACAAACTCGTCTTCGTTCTCGTTGTCTTTCTGCCGATCGCCGTTCTTGAGTAATAAGAGAGTCTTCGCTTATATCGTCTTTATCTTCTTTGAATCGTTTTGGTCGTCGTCTTCAACTCCTCTTTGCTTCGTATTTTGTCTGTCCCTTTGAAGCTATCTGAATAAAACTTTGCAGATCGTCTTCTATATGCTCTTACTACTATATATGTCGGAACGGGCCGGATCGGACGACTATAGCATATAGCTGCCATAGGAACGAACTGTAATTTTTGAGAAAAAAAATTTTTACTTTGCCAATTTTCAATATATTTTCATATAATTTAATACATGGCTATTCTGTATTAATTAATTTCGGTTTTAATTTTATTCAAATCGGACCACTATATCATATAGCTGCCATAGGAATTTATCAGTTATAATTTATTAATTATATCAATTCATTTAATTTTTCGCAACATATTTCGTTAGCAACATTTTTCGCTAGCAACATTCCGAGAAAAGGTATTTAAACTTCGGCATGCCGAAGTTAGCTTCCTTTCTTCTTTTATTTTTTTTAATCAATAGTTCATGATATTTCTTAAAAATAGCTTAAAATTAGAGAGCTTAACATTAACTTTAAATTAATAAATTACAATTTGTCAAGATTATAACTTGAGAATCTAGTCCTACGGTTATTAATGAATTTCCCAGTAGCTGAACTTGCTGGTATACTTAACATTTTTCTAAGGACTAACTGAAGGCTGATGTTAGACTCATAATAATAATATTTAAAACAGGCATATGCACTGCGCCCTTTAGGGTCTATTGTGCCCTCTTCCAAGTCTATGAGGTATAGCTCCTCGAGCAGTTCAATCGAACGCAAGAATGCAATGATGTCGCCTGGTCGAAGAGCCCTCATTTCCTGCGTGGTGAGTGTAAGGCCCCCAAAGTGGGCCAGCCTCAACCGACTGATAGCTGGGCACTCCTCAAGCAGATGTTCCGTAGTCTCGTCTCCTTCCAGACAAAGTCTGCAAAGACTGTCCTCCCCTATTTTGAGATTGTGCAGATGCTTGCTCAGTCTGCAGTGCCCGGTCAGGAAACCCGTGACTATACGGAGAGATCCTTTGCTCAGCTCCAAACAGTCCTTGGTCCTCTTGCTATTGTAGCTACCTAGCAGACGTTTACTCTGCCTTGCCTCTTTCGATCATGAGATCCACACGACTGCTCTGGCTGATGACTCCTGGCCCTAGTCCACAGAAGGGTTCCGGACCATAAAAGAACGTACTCGCCCGATTTCTAGCCATTATAGAGGCCACTCCATTCCCACTTTATTGTTCACACCCAACTCATTGAGTGTTCCTATACATTGCCATACTAGTCTGGAAACAATCTTATGTGCACTGAGTGCTCTGATTGCGTCTGACTATCTGAGAAAATGACTATGTCTCTCCGATTGTAACCCCGCTCAATATTGAACGAGGCACAAATCTCTATCGCGTGAAAGATACTGGAGAATTTCCCTAGTGGATCGTGATATTTGAGTAGGGGTCCGCAGACACCCGCACCCGCACCATCCTCTGTTTGTCAGCCGTCAGTGTACCATCTAATAGCATGTGGGTTCACATCGTAGGTGGTAGACATATTGGTCCACTCCGACTTGTTGCAAAGCTCCGTTTTGAAAAGCTTATCAAAGCTAAATTTGCCCAATTGAGCACCCTGCGGATATTCTAATAACAGGTCAGTTGCTGTCGCAGCCGAGTCAGCTGGTCTTGCCCCTGTTATCCTTATGGTAGATCTGTGCGCACTGTGCTTGATATACAAGTGCAGTGATGGAAGCCCGAGCAGCACATCCAGAGCAGTGGATGGGCAGGTGCGCATAGCGCCCGAGATGCACGTGCAGCAAGGTCTCTGGAGTTTGCCCAGTTGCCTTCTCGTGACATCAAGGTCAAGGTCAGCAAGAGATCTACAGCTCAGTAGGGAGAAAGTGGCCTTGCGAACAGCATGTTCCACATGTTGTCTCTACATTAATCGTTTATCTAGGATGACTCCCAGGTATTTGACTTCAGTGGAGATCGCCATTTCTGTGCCCCCAATAGCTATGGGCCGAATGGATTTCAGCTTGTAGCGATTGGTAAAGGCGACGACTGTGGTTTTCGCTGCACATCTCTGCACCAGTCTAATCTTAGTCTTAGGCCCAGTGTGATCCTGTCGCACAATGTGCTCTCAAAATTGCGTTTATAGATTAAGGTGATGTCATCGGCACAGCCTTGACATTCAAACCCATTTGCTGTCAGTTTAACTAGCAGCTCATCCACCACGAGGCTCCAGAGTAGTGGTGATAAGACACCAACCTGCGGACAGCCTCTGGTGGTTTGAGCTCTAACTGTCACTCTGTTGACAGTGACTTATGCTATTCTGCTATCAAGGAGTTTGCCCAGCCAGGCCGTGAGACCCGTCTCAACTCCCCTTCTACAGAGTGCGCTTACCACAATATCATAAGCTGTGTTATCAAAAGCACCCTCTATGTCCATAAAGGCACAAAGAGCCCTTTGTCCTTTACAGAGCGCTGTAGACTGCCAACCAGGCTCAAAAGAGCCGATTCGGTAGACTTTCTTTCTCCGTAAGCATGCTGATGCGCATGCAGAGGTCTTCGGACCAAGTGCGAGTTTTTAATGTGGTTGTCCACAATCTTGTTAAGGGTTTTCAGCAGGAAGGAGGTTAGGCTGATCGGCCTTAAGGATTTGGGATGAAAGGGGTATAGAGGAACGAGGAACATTTTATTTTTTTTTGTGTTTCTTTCATATTTGGTTTAGAGTTCAGTCAAGTGCACTTATCTTTTTGTGTCTGAATGGTGGGCAACGGAGATTAAAGGGATAGAAAAACCCCGACCCCAATACCGGCGAGCTAAGCGCAGAGCGCAGCATAGTGCACGAAACCCCGTTTCCCTCTCCAGCCGACGCTGCAACCGAAAACAAGCAACAGCCCTACTACTATATACAATATACGTAGACAAGCTATTCATTACAATATGTGAAGTAGAGTATCTTAAAGTCTAATTGAAAATTTCAATGTTTTGCACAAATTTACATACAAGTTATGGTCCCTCCGTAAGGACCTGCCCGGGTCCTTACTGGGACTCGCCACACCTAGCCATATAGGTATCCGCAAATAATAAGATTGTCGATCAACGTTATAAACTTTATTGTTTGGTGTTTAAATCTAGACAATGTGGTCGATTCCCAGTCCAACTCGAACTGCCTGGCCTCTGATCTCGTTGTTCCCATCAAACCTCGGTAGCCGGTGTTATTGCCGTCGCCGTCAGTTTGCAGTTGCAGACCTTGCAGCGCCGTTGTCAGCGATCGTTGGTCGTATTGCCAACCTTGCACTTCCCGCCGTGCTTCCGTTGTACAGTAATTAGCATAATTAGCACGGCGGATGTCGCTATGCTGAGCTGGTTCGGGGTGCGGGGGGAAGGTGAAGTCGGCTGGTCAACGCTCTGTCGTGCCATTGCTTCTGTTGAGCTGGCCCGGGGTGCGGGGGAAAGGGTGGAGCCCGATGATTAACGCTCCAATATTTAACTCTTCCCCCTCTAAAAATCTGCGTCCCGCAGATCAGTGGTCCTTCGCGGAGGTTGCGGTTGCGGCCTCCGGTTCTACGGCGCCCAGGTGTGAGGGCGCTTCTTTAGGGCTTGCACTGCCACTTTCTTGACCTCTGCGGAGGTGTGGGCTGGTGAGCAGCTGTTGCTGCTGACTCCGCTGCCGCCGCTGCTGCTGTCCAGCGAGGAAGAGACCTGAGATTCGCAGTCGTCGTTGAAGAGCTCAAGCTCCTGAGCTCGCATGTTGACAATATCATCGACCAGTTGGATCTCTTGGGCGATTTCGCTGCCGCCCACCCAGTTGTTGAAGTTGAAGGCGGCGGCGGCGGGAGCAGCATCGGATGCATAGCATTGCATCTTTTGCTCGGCCTTGACGTGCACGGGCTCGGGCTGTTTGTAGACATCGAATTGGGGCGGCGACTGCGGTGGCGTCAATTGTTGCAGGATCAGGGATGGGGAATCCCCGAGCTGATACTCGGAAGCAGTAGAGGATACAGGGAATTGTTCTTTGGTTACGGGAATTGTCGGCATTCTTCATCCTTTAGGTCAAATAATTCTATTATTGTTACATATGTTATTTCTTATCTCTATTTTGTTTCTTATCGAAAGGGGAAATGTGAAACGTTTTCAGCTGGTCTCTAACTTTTGATATGAGACTTATGAATGGTTTTCCCTGATTTGGTTTGAACCGTGACTCTGCCGTCGCCTTGTACTTCCTCTGGTTTGAACCGAGGCAATCTCCCCCCAGCGGAGATTCTCGTAAGGGTTTGCAACCCTCAGCTATCTGGGGGCTAATAAGGTTCTTATTAGCGCCAGTATCTATCAGAAACTGTAGCTTAGCCCACTGAGTAGGTGACGTGATTCTTGGGGGTCAGATTCTGTAGTTCTAGGAAAATGGCATAAGCCTCATACAAGCTCTTTGGCCCTCGGATCACTAACAATCTCGAGAGGTCGCCGCTCAGGCCTCTGATGAAGACATCCAGGGCCCTGTCCCTGTAAGTCTCGACCAGTGCGCCGAGGATATCGGGGCTCTGCTTGCCGTTTTTTAGACAGCGTACTATCAATGCAAAGTGACTATTTATCCCAGAATAAAAGCCTCCACGGTCCGTGCCCCCTGAGTCATCTGGCCCATTTGGTATTCTAGCGTGCGTAAATCCCGCTTATCGGCGTAATGGAGCGCTAAGACGCGCTTGGTCTCTGGCCAATCGTCTTCGGACACGTTATAGGATAGAAGGGTTATCTCGGCAGTGCCCCTAACCTTTTGCCTGATGCTGACGACTATGGAACGGTACAGAGGCCTTTCTTTGATCACTTCGTAATCTTTTACAATAGCCTCCGCTCTCCCCATCCATGAGTCGTAGCTACCTGCATCGCCCTCGAAAACCTGCAGCTCCTTCACACTATCGGGTAGTGTAGCGACTTCCCTTAGTTCATATTCGGTACGGGGGGCGATTAAAGGCGCTGGTCGGGGAGCGACCTCGTTGGCTGCTTCCCGGCTAGCCTCTAGCCCGATCACCCTGTCATCTATTTTCTTAATGTCTTCCCTAACCTCCGCTATCTGTCCGACCAACAGCGCCAGGGTGGCTTCAAATTTGGTGAGGGTTGCTTTAATCTCATCCATAGTTCGGTATAGAACGGCAGAGTAACGGTCTTAATTCAATTTAACCTATTTATTTTTATTAATTAATTAATTAATTAATTAATTTAATTCTTTCTCTAGCTAGTTGAAAACGTCTCACTCACCCGTGTCCTTTGTTTGTTGTGTAATCGTGTATTTTTACAATTGGTTGTTCTTCGAGTAATCGTGTCTCGGGGTGGGCACTTACGCCGTGATAATTCTAGGGGAAAAGGTACGTTAATGTAATATATCGTAACTTAAGACTACATTTGTCCAGGTGACAAGTGAATTTTCGTGTGTGTCTCGGGTTTCTTTCTTTTGCTTTCTTGTTTTGTCATTCGTCGTTTTTATATTCTTTTTTGTATTCTTATTTCGTCATTTTTATATTCTTTTTTGTATTCTTATTTCGTCATTTGTTTTTTTTTTTGTATTCTTGTTTTGTCATTTTTATATTCTTTTTTGTATTCTTATTGCCAATTTTACTCTCGCACTCATCTTTTTTTTTTTTTTTTTTTTTTTTGCGGAGTTAATACAGTTTAATTTGCCATTTTTATTCCGGCGTCTTTTTTCTTTTTAGATCCTATATATTTAATAGGTACATTATTTTATTCGACGTTGAGCGCGGTGGGCCGTATTATTCCGTTTTGGCTTATTGCCTACTAAGGTACGGGGTGTCACACAATTCACTGGGCAACCCTTTTTGTGCTGGTAACACAGGGCATTCCCAGTAAACTACTCACGCCACTTCTTTTTGTTATATTTAGGTTTTTTTTTATCTTTTAGGGGCCGCTCGTAGACTAGCTACCGCAGCGGTTATCGAATTTTATTTTTATTTTGTGACCTTATTACGCCCGTGATCCGGAATCACCGCGGCGGATTTGTCACTTCTTTTATTTCACGTTAGCCCTTTTGCGCTCGTGCACAGCCTGGGGCAGGTCACCGCAGCGGGTTGGTCAATTTTAGTTTCACATCACACGAATTCACTTCTCACCTTACCCCAATTTTTACGGGTCCCTCATCGCTTATTTGGATGAGCTGCTCGGGCGCCAGTTATGGTCCCTCCGTAAGGACCTGCCCGGGTCCTTACTGGGACTCGCCATACCTAGCCATATAGGTATCCGCAAATAATAAGATTGTCGATCAACGTTATAAACTTTATTGTTTGGTGTTTAAATCTAGACAATGTGGTCGATTCCCAGTCCAACTCGAACTGCCTGGCCTCTGATCTCGTTGTTCCCATCAAACCTCGGTAGCCGGTGTTATTGCCGTCGCCGTCAGTTTGCAGTTGCAGACCTTGCAGCGCCGTTGTCAGCGATCGTTGGTCGTATTGCCAACCTTGCACTTCCCGCCGTGCTTCCGTTGTACAGCGAGTGGTCAGCGTTCTAATAATTAGCACGGCGGATGTCGCTATGCTGAGCTGGTTCGGGGTGCGGGGGGAAGGTGAAGTCGGCTGGTCAACGCTCTGTCGTGCCATTGCTTTTGTTGAGCTGGCCCGGGGTGCGGGGGAAAGGGTGGAGCCCGATGATTAACGCTCCAATATTTAACTTACATTTCGTTTTAAAAGGAAAATAAATTCCACATATGTATGATATTTCCATTTACATGGCCTAGGTTGAAGGCGGATACAGGGTCAAGATCAATTCTGCAAATAAATTTCTTAATTTAACAGAATTATCTTTCATATGTTATCATAAAATGTAACTATTGCGCAACTTCAACTAATACGCAAAGCTCTTCTAAATACATCAACAGTCAACACTAAATACAAAGAGATTTCCACCGCAGATTGGAAAGTGCTGCACATTGCGAGGGGGGCCAGTGCGCAGTCTTTCAAATCAACAAGGCGGCGGAGGACATCCTGTACTCCAGATACGGGAAAATGGCGTGGGGCATGGGTAGTGTCTACCTGCGCCTCAAAAAGCGCCACCCGGGGGCCAAAGACGCGCACACCCTGCAGGCAGGCGGGGTGGAAAAAGACCTAGGTCTGGATTCCATTGTTGACGCCGCCCAGGAAATGACGCTCGACGTCTCGGAGGAGGAGGAGGAGGACGGTGACCTGACTGTAATAGTCAACCCGTCCCGAGCTGATCCAGGTACCCATGACTCTTAGGGTACTGCAGCTCAACCTCCATAAGAGCAAAATCGCGTCGGCGGAACTCCTGATTGCCATGGAGCAAGGGTCCGTCGACATCGCTTTGGTCCAGGAGCCGTGGGTTGCCTCGGGCAATTCTATTGCCGGACTAAAGTCCTCAGCACACCATGTGTTCTACGCACCAACGGTAAGCAGGAACAGAACCGCCGTACTCGTACGGAAGGGTCTCCACGCTAACCTTATGTCTTATTACAGCACGGATGACCTGACTGTGGTGATGCTTGAAAGCAGGAAGAAGCGCCTCCTGGCAGCTTCCTGCTACATGGCCGATGACAGATCAGCCCCACCCGAGGAACTCAGGAGCCTGGTGGAAGCCAGCCCGAACGACCAGCAACTGCTCGTGGGTGCAGACGCCAACGCACATCACTGCGTGTGGGGAAGCTCCTACATAAACGACAGAGGTGAGTCACTCTTAGACTTTTTACTATCCACTAACATATGTATAGCGAACGTGGGGGAGGAGCATACCTCCGTAGGTCCCACCTCCTCGAACGTGCTAGACTTAACACTCACAAAGGGACAATGTACAATAGTATCAGAATGGAGAGTCCTTGAAAGACCATCCTTCTCAGATCATAAGTACATACAATTCCAATACGATTTCGACCACTCTCCCAAACCAACCGTCTTTAGGAACCCCCGGAACACTAACTGGGGAAAGTTTAGAAAGACAATCTCAACACGACTCGCGACTGGCCCGGGCCTAGTAAAATCCGCTGAAGACATAGAAAAGTCCCTAGAGACCCTCTCTAAGGAACTACTAGATGCGTAAAGCGCAGCATGCCCGACATCTAGAGCTAGAAAGAGGACCAGGCCACCCTGGTGGAACAGTAATCTTTCGCTCCTACGCAATAACCTCAGAGAATTCTTCAAAATCGCCAAAGAGGCGAAAGAGGATGTGATTGATAAGGAATACAAAACCCTACTTAGGGATTAAAAGAAGGAAATACGCAGGGAACAAAGAAGCTCGTGAAGAAACTTCTGCTCCAATATCGAGACGGCCCCAGAAACGGCTAGACTCCGGAAGTTGCTATCGAAGCAACCCACCATATAGAGTCAGCTTAAATGCGACGACGGACAGTGGACTGAAGGCACTAATGCATGCTCACTTCCCAGGATGCACTGAGATACCCGATGCCAACAAGCACCAGGATCTCGCACTTGGAGAAGAGAGTCTCCCAACAAGTCTAATATCCTCTAGAAGAATCCAATGGGCTATAGATTCCTGTGCGGGAATAAAAGCACCAGGACTAGATGGAATATTCCCAGCCATGCTACAGATGACCAAAGAAGTGATCACCCCATGGCTACGCGATATACACAGCTTACCTAAGCACGGGCTATATCCCTATCCAATGGACGACCTCCAGGATTGTCTTCCTGCCAAAAGCAGGCAAGTGCAGCCATGTGAGCCCCAAGGATTACAGGCCGATTAGCCTCACCTCATTCTTACTTAAGACGCTAGAAAAGCTGCTGGACATATACATTAGTAACGATGTGGGACGTCTGCTGTCATCCAACTAGCACGCTTATACGAAAGGGAAATCAGTGGAGACGGCACTTCACTCGTTAGTAGCCACCATTGAGAGAGCCCTGCATAACAAAGAATATGCTCTAGGAGTGTTTGTGGATATATCCGGAGCATTTAACAACGTGACCACAGACGCTATAATGGACCGCCTAGAAGCGGCCAACACGCCCCCCGCTATCAGTTTGTGGATAAGAAATCTTCTAAGCTGTAGGCGGGTACAATCCGATTGGGGCACCGCTTCCACGGTGAAGGAGCACACAGGGGCACGCCGCAAGGCGGGGTCCTGTCGCCTCTCCTGTAGAAAATGGTGGTAGACGACCTGATCAAGAGATTCGAGAGGAAGGCCCCAAAGATAACAGCCTATGCTGACGACATAAGCATAATTATCACGGGAGTCTGCCCATCGACCCTCAGCTCGATTATGGAATCAACACTCAGGGAGATATGTAAGTGGGCGAAAAAGGTAGGACTCAGTATCAACGCGGTCAGTTTCAAAAATGTACTGGCAAGCAGGGAGGCACTAGATATCCTCAGCACGACTACGTCAAGCTGGGCATCACCGAAAACGCCAAATGCCCGGAATGCGATGAATCCGAGGCAACTGAAACCTTGGAGCATCTCATTTGCAAATTTCCGGCCCTAGCAAGGACAAGAATAAAATACCTAGGCGCTCCGGTTCTAGCATCGCTAGAAGATGCCTCCAGGAAGAAGCTAGGCGAACTACTTGCCTTCGCGAAAAACACCTCGAACCTTAATGATTTCGAAAACCGCGTAAACACTCTCTAGGTCCACTCAGAAACTTTCAGACAGCTGAGGGCCATACTGGCCTATGCGTGGCCCCGTGAGCGCCTTCCGACATAACCTAACCTAATACAAAGAGAATTAGAAGATTTTGAGAAAGATTTCACGAAAAATATGTTTAATTGGGGAAAATTACCCTGACACCATTTCCAAGAAACCTCGAGATTTCTATGAATCTGGCCTAGGTACTAGACATGGGCATGAACGTCATTTTTCGGCACGACCCAGCACGACACGAAAATTAAATTTTTCAACACGCACGCTCAAAAAATTTACCAACACGACAAGGCCCGATGAGAGGGGGGGTCAGCTGTTGTAATTCGCGTTGTGACAAATGTAGGAACGTCTTCCTTCGTCTAACGTCGAATACTACTCCAACCGTCTTCTATCGGCTCTCGTCACAAACTGCACAAACTCGTCTTCGTTCTCGTTGTCTTTCTGCCGATCGCCGTTCTTGAGTAATAAGAGAGTCTTCGCTTATATCGTCTTTATCTTCTTTGAATCGTTTTGGTCGTCGTCTTCAACTCCTCTTTGCTTCGTATTTTGTCTGTCCCTTTGAAGCTATCTGAATAAAACTTTGCAGATCGTCTTCTATATGCTCTTACTACTATATATGTCGGAACGGGCCGGATCGGACGACTATAGCATATAGCTGCCATAGGAACGAACTGTAATTTTTGAGAAAAAAAATTTTTACTTTGCCAATTTTCAATATATTTTCATATAATTTAATACATGGCTATTCTGTATTAATTAATTTCGGTTTTAATTTTATTCAAATCGGACCACTATATCATATAGCTGCCATAGGAATTTATCAGTTATAATTTATTAATTATATCAATTCATTTAATTTTTCGCAACATATTTCGTTAGCAACATTTTTCGCTAGCAACATTCCGAGAAAAGGTATTTAAACTTCGGCATGCCGAAGTTAGCTTCCTTTCTTCTTTTATTTTTTTTAATCAATAGTTCATGATATTTCTTAAAAATAGCTTAAAATTAGAGAGCTTAACATTAACTTTAAATTAATAAATTACAATTTGTCAAGATTATAACTTGAGAATCTAGTCCTACGGTTATTAATGAATTTCCCAGATGTGGTAAATACTCGTTCACTAGTAGCTGAACTTGCTGGTATACTTAACATTTTTCTAAGGACTAACTGAAGGCTGATGTTAGACTCATAATAATAATATTTAAAAGAGGCATATGCACTGCGACCACTAGGGTCTATTGTGCCCTCTTCCAAGTCTATGAGGTATAGCTACTCGAGCAGTTCAATCGAACGCAAGAATGCGATGATGTCGCCTGGTCGAAGAGCCCTCATTTCCTGCGTGGTGAGTGTAAGGCCCCCAAAGTGGGCCAGCCTCAACCGACTGATAGCTGGGCACTCCTCAAGTAGATGTTCCGTAGTCTCGTCTCCTTCCAGACAAAGTCTGCAAAGACTGTCCTCCCCTATTTTGAGATTGTGCAGATGCTTGCTCAGTCTGCAGTGCCCGGTCAGGAAACCCGTGACTATACGGAGAGATCCTTTGCTCAGCTCCAAACAGTCCTTGGTCCTCTTGCTATTGTAGCTACCTAGCAGACGTTTACTCTGCCTTGCCTCCTTCGATCATGAGATCCACACGACTGCTCTGGCTGATGACTCCTGGCCCTAGTCCACAGAAGGGTTCCGGACTATAAAAGAACGTACTCGCCCGATTTCTAGCCATTATAGAGGCCACTCCATTCCCACTTTATTGTTCACACCCAACTCATTGAGTGTTCCTATACATTGCCATACTAGTCTGGAAACAATCTTATGTCCACTGAGTGCTCTGATTGCGCCTGAAGAGGCGGGGGCGTCGTGGGACTTCAGTGTTTATTTCTAGCATTCATACATGGAACTGACTTAAAACCTAAAACGCTGACGTGAGCGCGGGAGATCGACGGCGGCCGATCGCGAAGTCCGCAACCCGAGCTCGAGCTCGGAAGCGAGCGCAAAAGAGAGGCGAGCGCGGACGCGAGCGAAAGCTCTGTGCGCAGAGGCGGCACAGTGGCCCCTCACATAAACATCCCGCCCCCCTTGCAATCACTCGGGCTGCAACATGGTCCTTATTATGGCTGGTGGCAGGCTCCGCACACGACCCATCCAAACACGGTGCTCTGGGCCACCGGCAGTCCGTTCTGGATTCTCATCAAGCCTGGCCGCATCACTTGCGGATACATGTCCGCGCCCAGGATCACAGATATCGTCGCGGGTAAATAAAAACGCTCATCGGCCAGAGTGATGTCCCGGAAATGGGCCCGCACCGACTCGCTCAGCTCCCGGACTGGCGTGGGAACGCGCACCTGATGCTCAACCTTGAAGGCCACATCCAACTGGACACTGGGGTCATTCTTGGCGCCCACAATTGCCGAACACATCCGTTCGTCCCCAACGCTGGTAGTTGGCAAACGGAAAGCAGTCGCTAGAGACGCGTCGATGCAGCTCGTAGCCGTGCAAGGGTCGATAAGCGCCGCCGTGTCGAAGACCCGAGCCCCAGTATGGATCCGCACCAGAGCCGTTGGCAGAAGATTGACTGAAGCACGCCTCGGAGCGGCGGACGAGGGCCTTGGAGCGGCTGAAGCACGCCTTGGAGCGGCGGACGAGGGACTTGGAGCGGCGGACGAGGGACTTGGAGCGGCTGAAGCACGCCTTGAAGCGGCGGACGAGGGCCGAGGAGACGCTGAAGCACGCCTTGGAGCGGCGGACGAGGGCCTCGGAACGGCTGAAGCACGCCTTGGAGCGGCGGACGAGGGCCTTGGAGCGGCTGAAGCACGCCGTGACGCGGCGGACGAGGGCCGAGGAGCGGCCGCAGCACGCCGTGGAGAGGCGGACGAAGGCCGAGGGGCGGCTGAAGCATGCCTTGGAGCGGCGGACGCGGGCCTTGGAGCGGCAGAAGCATGCCGTGAGGCACCCGAGGGCTGAGGAGCGCCTGAAGAATTCCGCGAGTGGGCGCCCGGCGACCGGCGAGCCTCCTGACGCGGCCGACGCTGAGCCATCGGCTGCTCGGAAAGGTGCAGCAGTGTATGGAGATCCTGGCCACACGTTTTGCAGCGGTCTCCTCGCCGACACGCTCCGTCGGAATGCTCGTGAGCTAAACAGCGGGGGCAGTACCGGTTGGGCAGGACCGCCCGTAGACGCTTCTCGGCCTTGAATCGAAGAAAACGACGGCACTTCCGTAACGGATGAACATCACTGCAGACTCGGCAACGGTAGGAATTGATACCTCGAGTACATCTGCTCTCCAGTGTGTTGGCGCTGCGTGGACGTGGAGACATCGTATCGTGACTGGCGGACTAGGACGGAGAGGAAAAAATAGCAATCAGTACTGGTACTACTACGAATTGGAACTACGGATTAGCTACGAAACAGCACAGTGACGTGGAACATTGGAGTGGACGGGAGACTGGTTACTGAGGGCAGACGGGTGCGTCCATCGGAAGGAGGACGACCTTTGCTATGGGACGTTTTATTAGTCCCCGCGCAGTGCGGATGTCGACCACATGGCCATCGGATCCTGGAAACACTGCGTCAATACGCCCTAATCGCCACTCATTGGACGGCAGGTTGTCTTCCTTAACAACCACCATGTCCCCGACACGGAGATCTCTAGTGGGGGCTCGCCACTTGTTCCGCTTAAGGAGTTCCTTGAGGTACTCCTCCTTCCATCGCAGACGAAACTGCTGATGGTCGTGGTATCCCCCTTGATCTCCGGTTCAACTATTGCTAGGAGTGGCCCTCCAACCAGAAAGTGCCCAGGAGTAAGAGCTAATAGGTCACCGGGGTCTTCGGACATTGGCGCGAGCGGACGAGAATTCAAGCACGCCTCAATCCTAGCCAGCAGCGTGGATAGCTCTTCGAACGTGTATTTCCGCGTGGCCGTAGACTTGTAAAACAAGGTTTTGAAGCTCTTAACGCCTGCCTCCCACAAGCCTCCCATGTGGGGGGCTCCCGGCGGGATGAAATCCCAAAGAAGCTGCTGGTGGCTATAGGCACTCGTCACAGCCCCCTTGAGAGCCTGGAGGAAATCGCGGGAGAGTAGGCTAGCCGCACCCACGAAGGTCTTCCCATTGTCCGACTGAACTTGACGGGGGCATCCTCTTCGGGACACGAAACGGGCGAAAGCGGCGAGAAACTTTTCAGTCGTGAGGTCGGAGGTCGGCTCTAAATTGATGGCCTTGGTGGAGAAGCACACGAATACCAACACATACCCTTTGGTAATGAGGCAGGCTCGTCCCGTGTAGTTCTTGATGTCGAAGGGGCCGGCATAGTCCATACCGGTATGTGTGAAGGGGCGCGAGAAGGACGTCCGCTCTTTGGGTAGTTCTCCCATGAGCTGAGTTTGCAACTTCTTTTTGTGGATAACGCATACCTTGCAGGAATGGATAACGGACTTGATCAAATTCCTCACTTTCGGGATCCAGAATTTGGAACGGATCAGACGGATCATCAGCTGATTACCGCCGTGCAGCGTTATGCGATGGGTGTCGAGACAGATGGCAGTTATATGGAAGAATAACCGGATGGCGTTCGTCATACTGGAGGAGTTCGGAGGCGGTAACGCGACCACACGCTCTCATGAGTCCTTGAGAATCCAGAAACGGGTTCAGGTTTTGAATCGGACTAGATGCTGGCACTGGCCGCTTGTGGCTTACACAGTCGATCTAAAGGCTGAAGTGCCTGCGTTGAGTGACGGAAATTAGGAGAATTTCGGCCGAAGCAACTTCAGTCGCCGTCAGGTGGTTCTCGAACGAAGACGTGGTCTTTCGCGAGCGCTGGATGAAGCGACAAACATAGGCGAGGACTCGCAGCGCCTTATTGAAAGTAGAAAAGCGCTCAAGAATATCTTCCGGGGGGGCCTTGGCAACGTGGACCTTGACTGCTCGCTTCTCAAGTTCAGTCTCGGGGAAGTCATTGGCTGGAATGGGCCACTCGGAGCGCGGCCCTTGCAGCCAGGAAGGGCCATGCCACCACAGTTGACTGTCCGCGAGGTCTTGCAGCCCTACTCCCCGGCTAGCGAGATCTGCCGGATTATGTTCGGAGCGGACATGTGCCCATTTCTCCACCTCGGTGAACTGAGTAATCGAGGTCACCCGATTTGCCACGAACGTTGTCCAATGGCACGCCGGTCTGCGCAACCAGGCGAGAACAATTGTAGAGTCCGTCCAACAGTGGAGGGCGGACGCAGGGCCGGGCATCTTGGGAAGAATTGCGTTGGCCATCTCGGACAATAGGACGGCTCCGCACAACTCCAATCGCGGGAGCGACACCGTCTTGACTGGGGCCACCCGTGTCTTTGCCGTCAGCAAGTTCACCACCACCGTGGACCCGGTCTCCACTCGGACGTAGATGGCAGCGCCGTACGCCTTTTGCGAGGCGTCACAGAACCCATGATGTTCTACCTTCAAGTGAGGACGGAAGGCGACCCAGCGGGGATTCGGATCTGATCGAGCGCCGAGTAATCTTCCAGGAAGTCAACCCATCTTTTGCAGAATTCCTGAGGGAGGACATCGTCCCAGCCCAGATCCTGGAGCCAAATGTCCTGCATAAACATCTTTGCCCGGACAATGAAGGGGCTAGCCAGCCGGCTGGATCAAACAATTTGGCAATTTGAGACAGGACCTGACGCTTTGAGAACGAAGATCCCAAGGTCAATTCTGGCGGAATGAAGAAAAAATCATCCGACGTCGCCTTCCACCGCACGCCGAGAGTTTTGGCCGTTTTCTCTGCGTCGAATTCGAGGAAGTCAGCCCGAAGGAGATGATCAGTCTGGATATTTGACAAAATCGCCTTGCTGTTGGCTTCCACTTCCTAAGTGGGAACCCTGCCGAACTCAGGGCCCCTTCGAGCTCTCGGATAGCATGCCTGCGCCTCAGTCTTTGAGTCTGCACCAGCGAGAACGTCGTCGACGTACATGAACTATCGGATAATCTGACTCGCCTGCGGATACATCGACTCTTCGTCTTCGGGCGAGCTGTTGCAGGACGCGAATCCCTAGGAATGGAGCGCAATTGACTCCGAAGGTTACCGTCTTCAATTCGTAGTCGCGGATTTCTCCATCGGAGTTGCGAAACAGAATGCGCTGGAGTGGAGTATGCTTGGAGTCTACCCAAATCTGCGGGACATCTTTTCGATGTCGGCATTGAAAACAAACCTGAAGTATCGCCACTTCAGGATTTGTATAGTCAGGTCGGATTGTAAGACTAGTCCCGTTTGCGAATGGGCTAGACGCATTGAAAACTACGCGCACCTTCGTAGTTGTGCTTTCGGGCTTGAGAACAGCGTGGTGTGGAAGGTAGTACGTGGCGGGAACTGCTCGTCGGAGAAACCTCAGCCATGTGTCCCAAGTCGAGGTATTCCTGGATCACCGCGTCATACCGGGCTTTGAGGAGGGGATTTCCTTATAGGCGCTGCTCGTTGCGGAGGAACTGAGCTAGAGCGAAGGATCGTGAAGATGTCTAGCTCGGAGCCCTTGTGCTCGGGGTCGCGCAAAGGGAGCGTCACAACATACTTGCCCCGATGGCCCCTTCTGGTGGTTTGTACAAAATTTTGTTCGCACAACGCATCAGACTCAGGGACGATCTGTGTGGGCACTTCCTCCACCTCCCAGAACTTGGTGAGGAGCTGGTCCAGAGAGTCCTCGAGGACGCAGGTAACTCGCGTGGAGAAGGCGGACCACCCTGCGAGGGCCTGCCGAATGGACTGGGCCTGTCAACACCCATCCAAAAATGGTTTCCGGCCGAGTGATGTGAACCGCAGATGTCAGCTTTGGAATTGCCTGGAGGAAGAAGAGACGGAAGAATGTCTGCTCTTATCAAAATGTCGATCTGGGAGCTCTCAAATAACTTGGGGTCCGCCTCAGGGGATGTTAGGAAGGTCCTTAAAAATATCTCGTGGATTTGGATACGAGGGTAAATTCTCGGCCAGCTGCGGAAGAACATAGGCCGCAGTCTCTAACTGTATCCCAGGCCTGGAGGGCGATCGAATCGAAAACGTACACAACTTGGTGGACTGAGCGGCCACGGTTTGGTTCAAGGCCGGGCACTTAAGCTTGGACAGTCTTGAACGGAAGTTTGACTAAGTTGAACTAGTCTTTCTGTAATAAAAGTAGCTTCTGACCCAGAGTCAATCAAGGCACGTGCTTGAAAATTGCACCCCAGATGGCACACGTTAATGAGGGCAGTGCCCAGGTAGGACGGCTCTTGACCCGGGAAGGGAAGCATACTTGCACATCTGCGGGATCGTCGGAGGCACCCGTGCCTCTTGGAGAAGGCGCGGGCCGAGACGTGGCTGTCGTAGACGGACTTGGAGCGGTTGCAAAAGGATTATCCGCGGTGCAGGAGGGTGTGTGCCGGCTGGTGTCGTAAAACAGCTGTGGGCACTGGTGCAATCCCGGGTTGGGCGTCGCTGGTGCCCTCGGCCAAAACAGTTAAGGCAAAGTCTGCCTTCCTTGATATAGTCGGCGCGACCATTCACGTCCATTTCGAGGAACCGTGGACATACGCGAATGGGATGGGTCTCCCTGGAACAGAGATCACCCCCTGGGCGCTGGAGCGAGCTTGGCCTCATACGAGTTGATGCCTGCGTGGTGCGGCGCTCGCAGTTGCCGATCTTGGCGGAATTTGACTTGTTGTGCACTGATTGCTCCCCCATTTTTGTAGGGGAAGCTTTAAGGAGACCATGCTATAGCATGGTGACAATCCAAGCTTCGACCTTAATGGAGGACAGACGTAAGGCAGGTGGGGCAACTCTGAATGGTGCCTTGTAGCTCTTTCAGAGCTGCTCCGGACTCTGTATTTCCAGTCAGTCCTGGATGTTGAAAAGGATTTTCAACTGACTGTTGACCAAAGACCGCCGATTTTCGAAGAGCTTGGTCAGGTGCGTGCCACGCTGACCGAACTCTTCATAGGTTAGCGGGGCCTTGACTGACAATGACGTGCGCGTCGCCACTTGTTTTTGACAACAGGTGGAACAACTTTTCCACCGGTGTGAGCCCCGAGTTGCGGATATATATGGCGGTGAACAAATCTCTGAATGTGGGCCACCGAAGGTAATCACCAGCGAAAACTTCTTCAGGTGTCCACTGGCGGTAGCCGGGAGCCAGTAGAAGTGGGCAGCTGGCTGGAAGCGGAAGCCTGAGCGGACTGAGAGGCGGACTGAGCGGACTCTATGAGCTCTTGGAGATTGGCTACACACCTTTCGTAGACCGAAAAACAATATTCATATTTTGACTGGAGTGTTAGTCCTACCGTTGAACTTTCAGCCGATGCCGCAAGAAGCTCAGAACAGCTGTCGTAATCTCTCTCCACTTTTACCCAAAGTGCCCGGATCTGATCGCAACGCGCTTGACACATGTGGGGGAGAGGCCGGTCGTTTCTTGGGAGTACCCGGAGTGTGGATATTGGCCTCAAATTGGCTCACACGGTCCGTAGTGGCAGTGAATTTCCTTACGGCGGTATCGATAGCGGATTGAGCCATTTTTGTGGTCGACCGAGTTTGTTTTGCCGATAAACCTTGGGCGGTATTTGAAGAAATGCCGCTACTAGCCCGTGGATTGATAACGGGGGACCTAGATTTCGGATGAAAGGGCCGCGGAGATGCGGATTGGGACCTGTCCAAACGGATTGATGGGATCGGACGCGGCTTCTTGTCGTCTCCCGTGGGCATTCTCCGAATCGAATTCTGCCGAGCGTATCGTACGGAGCAGGGCGGTCACACTGATGCTCTTGGCGCGATCAGAAGCGGCGACTCGGCCCAATGAAGCCGGCAGCAGAAATTCGGTAGTAAGGGCGGATGGTGCCTTATGCGAGGTGGACCGCAAAATCGGTAACCAGTAGGTAGGCAGGAAAAAATATATATATAAAATATATAAAGAATATATACTGCGTGGCTCGGACGTGGAGCTTGCTTTATATTTTAGTTGGCAAAAAATGAGGCCCAGAAAATTAATAAATTATATCCAAGAATCCAAGAAACCATCAATAAATAAATAATTATTACAAAAAATTATTTGTTGCTTGCCCATGAAACACTTGCGCAGCCGGAAGGGTGGAATAAAAGACCTTGGCTTTGGTTCGGGCGAAAAACCCACTGTTGTCGTCGGCAAAGCCGGATTATGTTCGGAGCGGACATGTGCCCATTTCTCCACCTCGGTGAACTGAGTAATCGAGGTCACCCGATTTGCCACGAACGTTGTCCAATGGCACGCCGGTCTGCGCAACCAGGCGAGAACAATTGTAGAGTCCGTCCAACAGTGGAGGGCGGACGCAGGGCCGGGCATCTTGGGAAGAATTGCGTTGGCCATCTCGGACAATAGGACGGCTCCGCACAACTCCAATCGCGGGAGCGACACCGTCTTGACTGGGGCCACCCGTGTCTTTGCCGTCAGCAAGTTCACCACCACCGTGGACCCGGTCTCCACTCGGACGTAGATGGCAGCGCCGTACGCCTTTTGCGAGGCGTCACAGAACCCATGATGTTCTACCTTCAAGTGAGGACGGAAGGCGACCCAGCGGGGGATTCGGATCTGATCGAGCGCCGAGTAATCTTCCAGGAAGTCAACCCATCTTTTGCAGAATTCCTGAGGGAGGACATCGTCCCAGCCCAGATCCTGGAGCCAAATGTCCTGCATAAACATCTTTGCCCGGACAATGAAGGGGGCTAGCCAGCCGGCTGGATCAAACAATTTGGCAATTTGAGACAGGACCTGACGCTTTGAGAACGAAGATCCCAAGGTCAATTCTGGCGGAATGAAGAAAAAATCATCCGACGTCGCCTTCCACCGCACGCCGAGAGTTTTGGCCGTGCTCTCTGCGTCGATTTCGAGGAAGTCAGCCCGAAGGAGATGATCAGTCTGGATATTTGACAAAATCGCCTTGCTGTTGGCTGTCCACTTCCCAAGGTGGGAACCCTGCCGAACTCAGGGCCCCCTCGACTCTCGGATAGCTGCCTGCGCCTCAGTCTTTGAGTCTGCACCAGCGAGAACGTCGTCGACGTACATGAACTATCGGATAATCTGACTCGCCTGCGGATACATCGACTCTTCGTCTTCGGCGAGCTGTTGCAGGACGCGAATCCCTAGGAATGGAGCGCAATTGACCCCGAAGGTTACCGTCTTCAATTCGTAGTCGCGGATTTCTCCATCGGAGTTGCGAAACAGAATGCGCTGGAGTGGAATATGCTTGGAGTCTACCCAAATCTGCCGGTACATCTTTTCGATGTCGGCATTGAAAACAAACCTGAAGTATCGCCACTTCAGGATTTGTATAGTCAGGTCGGATTGTAAGACCGGGCCCGCGTACAGAATATCATTCAGACTAGTCCCGTTTGCGAATGGGCTAGACGCATTGAAAACTACGCGCACCTTCGTAGTTGTGCTTTCGGGCTTGAGAACAGCGTGGTGTGCAAGGTAGTACGTGGCGGAACTGCTCGTCGTAGAAACCTCGGCCATGTGTCCTAAGTCGAGGTATTCCTGGATCACCGCGTCATACCGGGCTTTGAGGAGGGGATCCCTTTTTAGGCGCTGCTCGTTGCGGAGGAACTGAGCTAGAGCGAAGGATCGTGAAGATGCTAGCTCGGAGCCCTTGTGCTCGGGGTCGCGCAAGGGGAGCGTCACAACATACTTGCCCCGATGGCCCCTTCTGGTGGTTTGTACGAAATTTTGTTCGCACAACGCATCAGACTCAGGGACGATCTGTGTGGGCACTTCCTCCACCTCCCAGAACTTGGTGAGGAGCTGGTCCAGAGAGTCCTCGAGGGCGCAGGTAACTCGCGTGGAGAAGGCGGACACCCTGCGTGGGGCTGCCGAATGGACTGGGCCTGTCAACACCCATCCAAAAATGGTTTCCTGGCCGAGAAGTGAACCGCAGATGTCAGCTTTGGAATTGCCGAGGAGAATAGACGGAAGAATGTCTGCTCCTATCAAAATGTCGATCTGGGAGCTCTCAAATAACTTGGGGTCCGCCAGGGGGATGTTAGGAAGGTCCTTAAGAATATCTCGTGGAATTGGATACGAGGGTAAATTCTCGGCCAGCTGCGGAAGAACATAGGCCGCAGTCTCTAACTGTATCCCAGGCCTGGAGGGCGATCGAATCGAAAACGTACACAACTTGGTGGACTGAGCGGCCACGGTTTGGTTCAGGCCGGACACTTAACCTACAGGCCGGCACAAAAGACCTAACATCTGGTCGCAGTGCAACAAGGCCCTTGTAATAATAATAATGCAACGCAGTGAAGGAGTCATTTCCGACCCTATAAAGTAAATATATTCTTGATCAGCATCTACAGCCGAGTCGATCTAGTCGACATCTAAATTTAACTTTACAGACAGTCTTCGCTCTCACATACATAATTTGTATGTATTAGGTCACGTAAAAAGTTGTTTTTTTTTTCAAAAGATGATAACTTTGTACATTCGTCCGATTTAAGTTAAATATGCACCGTTTTGTTGGGAAACTTGTTGCCACCGAAATGTCAACTTCATTATAATTCTCTCATAGAAGGCGGCGTTCCTATTGGCAAAAAAAAACTCGGAGAGCCTAATTTTACAGTCCTCTTTTAGGGCCAAAATTAGGCGCGTTCGCCATGGACAGGAAAAGGTGGTAATCACTTGGTGCAAGGTCCGGACTAAAAGATGGGTGCAGTAGGATCTCCCAACCGAGCTCCCGGAGATTCTGGCATGTCACCAAAAATGTGTGTGGCCTGGCGTTGTCCTGATAAAACACAATTTTAGAGTTTTATGTGCCGATTCCAACCGCCTTTTTGTCTTTATAGAGGGACCTGAGAGCCTCCCTCGGCTTAAAATTGTATTGCTAGTAGAATTACATAGCTCGTAATGTTGCATGAACCTAAAGCAAACTTTCCTCGTACTTTCCTGTGGCCGACAATCCGGGTTTGGCCACCGTCTGGGCCGCTTCCCAGAGTTTTGACCACGATCCATTTTTTTCATCGCCAGTCACAATCGCTTCAGAAATCGGTCGATTTTTTTGCGATTTGCCGATGGAAATTCGGTCAATCATGGCTTTTGCCTTAGTTCGTGTGGCACCCAAACATCTAGCTTTTTTGAATCCAAGGTTATGCAAATGGTTATTTTTAGTTCCTCAGCAATTGAAAAAGTGGGCCGGTCTGCTCCCACTATTTCCATGATTTTATTACAATTTTGGACGACAGGTCTCCCGACGCGTGGTGCATCTTTAACATCGAAATTACCGGAACGAAACCTAGCAAACCACTCGTTCGTTTACAGGGCCCATAAACTAAATTAATTTTATCAGTCGCTCTGGCTTCTTTTTGGTGCTTGATTCGAGAAAAATTTTTAAATATAGCGAATTTTCTCTTTGCTGGTGTCCATCTTTAAAAAGCTCTCACAACGCACTGAGTCAATCAATAGAAAAACTGTCAAAGCCAAATTTTTAGCGCCAAAAAAACACTTTTCCGGCGCTGTATGACATGATGCGATACGAACAAACGCCACTTTTTATATAAAAACCGAACTAAATACTGATTTGAAAAAAAAAAATAAAAAAAATTATTAAGTGCAGCTATCGTACTAACAAAAAATAGTGAACTTAAAATTGTAAGCACGGTATCTAGAGAGAAGAAAACTGTTGCAAAGCAGTGAGAGAGAGCGAAAGGCAAATAGTTTAAAACAGCTTGTCACCTAGGTCTGTTTCAAAGGGTGGTATCCAGTACAAGTTTGAAAATACTAGAGCGGTGCAAGATTTGGGAGATTTTAGTTTTAGTATTTCCATAACGCGTAGCGAAAAAGAATAAAATTTTTAATAAAACGTCTGTCATCAACGTTTGCCTCTCGCTCTCCCCTTCACATATTTCAAACTATGGATCCCGGCATGAACAAAAATGCGCGGAAAAGTCTAATTAAAAGAGCGAATACAGTCCTAATTGACTTGATTAAATCAAATACAATATATTGGGAATCGGGAAATTATATGAATTTGCATTAAAAGACCTGGGACGAAAAAGTAAATTAATATTTTTTTTAATTAATAGAGTAGGTTATTTTTTAATTTAGTTCCAAAAATGTAGTCAGTACTAAATGCAGTTTCGTCAAAAATCATGAGAAATGAAAAAAACCAAAAAGATTACTAAAACATATATTGTAATTATTAAAGCTGTTTTTTAAAATATACGCAAATTTTTGACCAAATGGCGGCCTTTTGAATTATCAATGGATCGGTGCTCGTAGAACGAGAGCATGCATTTCCGACAAGAACTTCGCAATTTTTTCGAATTTTTACTTGAAACTTGGACCATTCTTAAGATATCAATGAAAATAAAAAATCGAATCGAGAATAAGTCTCTTAATATAAAAAAAATATAGAATAATAAAAATAAATATAGAATAAAGTGTACAAAATAGTAATATAATAACAAAATAAATAAAAACTTACTTATTTTTATACTTCTGAACAACGTGTGTGAAATTAACGACAATCAAAAGGCCCATGTACAACACCATCATTTATGGTAATATCGATAAACGTCTGTAAAAGCTTCGTTAAATCTGGACTGCAAGGAACGGTTGAGAATTACATATAAAAGGTGTTCATTTTTTAATCGATCAAGAAGGCAGTAGAAATAGAAAATTTTATTTTATTAACAATTTTACTGTATTTTAATGTCTTCAAACAATCCTGAAGATGATGTGGAACATAGCATTATTTACACCCACAACATATTTAAATACACCAACACCTCGCTTAACGGCCCAGTTTGGTTCCACAGAAATTGGCCGTAAAACGAAATGCCGTATAACGAATAAAACATTTTAATACAACTTCATACAAATTCTATGGGTTCGGTTCCAAAAATTTTAAAATGTACCATATTCTATAATTAACAAGAGAGAAAGCTAACTTCGGCATGCATCATATAAATTTGTAAAAAATTGCCTAAGTTATAATTTTTTTCCTAAAAATTTTCCGATCCTTCCTATGGCAGCTATATGATATAGCTGTCCGATCTGGCCCGTTCCGACATATATAGTAGTGAGAGCATATAGAAGCATATATGCAAAGTTTCATTCAGATAGCTTTATAACTGAGGAACTAGTTTGCATAGAAACGGACGGTCAGACAGACAGACATGGCTAGATCGACTCGGCTGTTGATGCTGATCATGAATATAAATACTTTATAAGGCCGGAAATGTCTCCTTCACTGCGTTGCAAACTACTGACTAAAAATATAATTAGATATAAAAATGGGTTTTCTCCTTTTATTTTAATAAAAATAAAACAATAATACATAACAAATACATTAATTTTGGCCGTTATAGCGAAACATTTTAGGCCGTAAAGCGAACTAGCGCCATAATTGACGAGGGCCGTTATAGCGAAAAGCCCCATAAAGAGCGGCCGTATAGCGAGGTATGGGTGTACAGACGAAAACACTGTTAGTCCAACCCGTAAGGAAATTACTATAAGCAAGCAAATGGCAAATACTTTTATATTAACGTTTATTTAATTTAAATTTATAATAAATTTCACATTATAGATAAACTTTCTCAAAAAAATGGCATATAAGCTTACTTAATTTTAAACAAAATTTTTTTAAAGTTTCTGATACTACTACCGCATTATTTAGAGTTCTTCTTGGAGATTTGACAGCTCCATATGGTTTTACACAAATCCGAGCAAAACGACGGTATGCCTGCCACTTTTAATGCAAATTTGAGTACATTAGCTATTCTATTATGTCACTGCTGCATTATTTAGAAGTTGCAGGCATGCAGCCATGCTCCGGTAATCGAATTCGGTAAATTTTTACGATTTCGATTTGAAATCGTAAAATCGGTTCTCCGGTTTTCGAAATCGTAAAATTTTTACCGAATTGAAAAACGGGCAGCTTTGTCTGCCCGAAATGAAAAGTAAATGCCATTTTTTATATCAAATCATACGGGAAAAAAATAGTTTACTCAGTGGTCTATTGATGTTTATTCCACACCACCAAAAGATCATTCTGGCACGTAGTTATTTTATAAAAAATTTATTTCTGACCCCACCTCAAATTTGACAAACCAAATTGCAACAAGCAATCTCGATTTGGCCAAATGTAGAAAAGTACTTGGTCTAAGGTTATCGCCAGGGTTGCCATACTTTTGGTGGAATGAAACAGCCAGGTAAAAATACTTATAAACTTTAAATGAATTCATTAATAATTTTAAATCAGGGCCATAAATGTTTTTTATAAATATTGCTTTTTATTTTAATTACTTTTATGGTGAGAATACAGTAAAAACGTTATTGAAAACATCCGAAATATAACTGTGAAAAATGTGGCAGCCCTTTTATGTGGGAATCAGCTTAAACAGCTGTTTACTGTTGATTTCAAACAGCTGTTTACCGACGATAGCAAAAATTTTACGAAAACCGGAGCACCTAAAATGGAAATCGTAAGATTTTGGCCAAATCGAAATCGGGAAAAAATTACGATTACCGGAGCATGCCTGATAAAAAATCCTATGGATTATATTTTCAACGGATGGGGAATGTTTCTTTTTGAGCACATTGTATTAATATATTAATATATATTATTATATTAACATATTATTATTAATATATTAACATAATATAAATTTTCTTAAGGGGGGTTTCTACCTTGTGTGGTCGAAAAAATCGATTTTTTTTTTTTGCATTTTTGGATTGATATATGTTTTTAGAGTCCGCTCCCAACATTTCAATTGGTTATCTTAAGAATTACGGAACCTACACCTTAAAACAGAAGCACCTACACCTTAAAACAGGTACTGAAGCAAAACTTCAAACGCGTTTTACTCGAAACGACATTTTTTGACCTTGCGGAAGTGATTCAAGCCAGACGAGTTGAGCAATCGCCACGAAATTTTAATGTGTCGTGTATTAGAGACTTATCCATGGCTGGTACCAAAATCTTTAAAAAATATTGAATATTTTTCATTTTATATAACAATTAATATCGAAAAAAGTGCGTTAAAATCGATTTTTTCATTTAAAATCGCATAAATATACCAGCCAAGAACAAAAGTATACAAAGTAAGAATATATTTAATTTGTGTGTTTCAGATCATTTGGGGCAGCAGCAGGACTTCCGTGAGTGCTAAAAATGCGTTCCATTGCTCAATGCTCCCTTCTTCCCCCTGTGCATATTTCTATTTGAAACTTTTTTTACTTGAACAATAAACTTGTAGATACACCTGAAAAAAATTATAAGTGTTTATCTTCAATACATTCAACGAAAAAAAATCTTAAAAAAGCAAATTTTTTCGACCACACAAGGTAGAAACCCCCCTAAAAGCGGCCAAACTCCATATAAAAAAAACATTGCGGAAAGAAGAAGAAGAAGAACTTTCTGACTTTTCGCTTTATCGGGTAATAACATAAGATATTTCTAGCCTAGCGAAACGGGTAAGAGCGTTGCCAGATCAGGAAACAAAACAGTTGTGATTCCGCAGCGAAATAAATAAATTTATTTATTTCGAAAGCTAGATATAGAAGGAAATTCAAAACATAAAACATTACTCGCATGGGCGTCTTTTATTGTTTCCCGGAAAAGGTTTATTGTATATAAGCCACAATGATAAGCGTTATTATATGGGATTTAATTCACAAAAGACATTTTAAGGGGGTCTTTTACTTAAGATTTTTTTTTATTTCGATTTTAAAAAAATTTTTTTTTTAAATACTAGAGGATCTGAGGAATACGCCATATAAAGGGTTTTTTAAAATTCGCATTCCTTCATGGGTAAATGAAGCCCGAAAGATTGCCACCTCCATACGTTTCGACCATTTTTCCTATCTTTAAACGCATTTTCCCGAAAGTAGTGTTTTTCAAAAGTTTTGGCACGATTTTGACGAAACCATAGAAGATATCCTAGATCAGTAAAGCGTTACTTATTCACAAAACATCTCGCTAGGTCTAGACACAAGCTTTTTACCAAAAAATTTTTTCAATTTTTTACAGTCATTACACAAAACCCAATTCGCCTACATCAAAGGCGGTTCGACAGAGGTCGCTCTTCACCACTTAGTCAGCAAGATCGAGAAATCCTTCAAATCCAAGGAAATTGCTCTGTGCTCCTTCCTGGACGTGGAAGGTGCTTTTGACAACACTGGCTATCAGTCAATCTCCAGAGCTCTATCTCGTAGGAATATTGACGCGGCAACCGTAGCCTGGATAGAAGCCATGCTACGACAACGGGAAATATCTTCCACGCTGGATGCGACAACGGTCCGCATTAATGCGGCTAGAGGGTGTCCACAAGGCGGAGTGCTGTCTCCCCTACTATGGTCACTTGTGGTGGACGAACTTCTAGAAATACTACACAACCAGGGAATCGATGCCATTGGGTATGCCGACGACCTGGCCATTGTAGTCACAGGGAAGTTCGGCAACACTGTCTCCGAATTGATGCAAAGGGCACTCAATTTGGTCCTCGACTGGTGCACAAACGTGGGCCTCAACATCAATCCGCACAAGGCGGTTGTCGTACCGTTTACCAAACGGTACACCAATGACATTGGCCTCCTTGTCATTGGGGGACCCCGTAGAGCTCTCCAGTGAGGTCAAATATCTGGGAGTTGTTCTAGATAAGCGACTTAACTGGAACTCGCACCTCAACAAGACGATTACCAAGGCTACTAATGCTTTATGGGCATGTCGTAGACTATATGGTAAAACGTGGGGCCTTGACTCCAAATCCATCATGTGGCTTTACTGCATGATGGTCAGGCCTGTTTTGACCTATGCTGCTCTTGTGTGCTGGCCCAAGGTACAGCAGGTCTCGGCCATTCAGAAGTGTAGCAAGTTGCAGCGGCTAGTGTGTGCATCTCTATCGGGAGCTCTACGCACATGCCCAACTGTGGCGATGGAGAAAATCATTGGATTAACTCCGCTACACATTCACATACAAGAAGGAGCCGCTAGAAGCCTTCTTAGAATCAAGCTCACATCTGGGTTACTGACAGATGATGCTGGTCATGTTAGGATTTTGAAAAATGTTTCTGGCTTAGAGATCTGTAGCCAAACAGACCTCATGACCACGAAACTCTACTTCGGGGCGAAATTTAGGACTCTCATCCCAGACCGTAGGGCTTGGGATAATGGCAACCCTTGCTATGACCCCGGCAGCCTGCAGTGGTTCACTGACGGGTCCAAAACTGAGCAAGGGGCGGGTGCGGGGATCTTTGGACCTAACACCAGAGTCTCGATTCCACTAGGTAAATGGCCCAGTGTTTTTCTATCAGAGATTCATGCCATTGAGGCCTGCTCCAAACTCATCCTTGCTAAAAGAATGAGAGGAGCTACAATAAATATCTTTTCGGATAGCCAAGCGGCGATCAAAGCGCTATCCTCTTGGAGGATAAGCTCCAAACTCGTCGCAGACTGCTGGACCTGCCTCCAGCAACTCTCCACTGGGAACGGGGTAACCCTGTGCTGGGTTCCCGGTCATGCCGGAATTCCCGGCAACGAAAACGCTGATGAGCTGGCAAGAGTCGGCTCAGCGACTCCTTTACATGGTCCGGAGCCTTTCTGTGGCTTAGGGTGGGCCGCAGCCAACGATATGGTTGGAAGATGGGCTAAAGGAGCTAAGTCTAGGTATTGGATTTCCAGCTCAGGATGTCGTCAAGCTAAAGAGCTGATACATCCACTTTTGGGCAGGAACACTGATGGATGTTCCAGGATGGACCTAAGACTATTGGTAGCCTACCTCACTGGCCACCATGTCTTAAACTACCATCTTCACAAGATGCGTCTGTCCTCGGATACGGAGTGCAGGCTCTGTAAAGAAGACGACGAGACGACGTCCAGCCATCATTTGGTCCAGAAGGAGGCACCTGCATAGCGAGCTCTTGACAGCTTCGCAGATCAGGCAAGCCTCGACCAGAGACCTGCTAGCCTTCATAAGGGAGGCTGAGCAACTCTTGTCTCATTAGGGAGCAACATAGGCACAAAAGATCGCTAGGTCGCAGTGCCTTAAGTCTCTGTAGGGAGACCTCCACCCCAACATTTATTTATTTATTTATTACAGTCATTTTTAGATTGAAAAACATGGTAAAAAAATGAAACTTTTTTTCAAATCGCTGCCATTTTGTGAAATTTGCAAATATTAAAATAAGCTTGTGTCCTGACCTAATCGACGTTCTTAAAATTAAGTTAAACAAATTTTCTTTTTGTTAGCAGCTTCTGAAGCTGAGATTTCTTGCCAGCCGTTTGACTCTGTCGCGCCGGCATTGGTTTATTCAACGACGCGCCAATGGCAAATTTTATGATAAATTCATGTGGTTTTTTGTTTTTTGCAAGTATAAGCAAAATTAATCAAATAAAAAAAATTTTGTTCGGATATCATGTGTAGTTTTTTTGCAATCCATCCTTGAAAAATAGTCCCCAAATTTGAGCGCTAAGGTAGAAGACCCCCTTAAATAAGGAAACCGTCTGTGGGCGGCGACGGCGTTGGTGCCTCCTGTTATTTGCCTTGAGCTATATAGTGGCGAATAGATTAGTAATAGTATTCCAATATCGAATCATTATAAATTAACTTTAAAATTTTCATGTTCATTGTAATTTTATTTTATAAAGTTTGTTTAAGCTCAGTATCCACCAAATAAAGTTGTCACGCAGCGCAAAAATGTTTATTCTTTTGAAGTGTGACCGTCTTTCTACTTGTAGTTCGGCATTTTTTTAAGGCAAATGATGCGTTCATACTTTGTAGACAACCGGCAAAATTTGAACCAATACACACTGTTTATGTAGGGGGGTGGCGAGGATCCTCCGCTAAAGGATTCCAGAAAATGTAGAAATTTCCCACGATGCAGTCGAAAATGACGAAATGAAAAAGCGGAGGCGTCGTGGGATCGGTCGGGGTGCGTCAGCTTTATTTCGCTGCATACATAATACTAACTTAAGCTTAAACATAGAGACGTGCTCCCGTCCGCTTTACTTCGCTAAAGCGAGAGCGGGAGATCGACAGCGGCCGACTGCGTTCGGAATTATCCCGAGATCGGGGCGCGGGCCAGGGAGCGGCGAATGAGTGCAGTGGCCGAAGATGTAGAGAGGAGCATAGAGAACGATCTCTGCCAAGAAAGGTGCCGAGGAGCGGCGGAATAGTGCAGCGAAGCGGCCGGAGATTGCAGCGGAGCGGAGAGCGGGCGAGCGTCGGCACGCTCGACGAACTATGCGCGGAAGCCCAAAAGACGGGAGCGCAAGAGCGGCCGAGCTTTCGGAAGCTCGGTGGCCAGAGGGGTACAATGGGCCCCTCACGTAAACATTCCGGCCCCCCTTGCAATCACTCGGATTGCAACATTGTCGTCCTTCTTATTGCTGGTGACAGGATCCGGAGCGACTTCAGCTGCCGTGATCGATGCGCATCATAGGGCGTTGAGACGGCGAAACTGATCGGCACGGAGCGTACTGATGCGTTGCTCTCTCTGTCGCGGATGGATTCCATGTAGACTCGGCTTCGGTAGGACTAAGTACCTCGAGAACGTCTGCTTTTCGGCGAAATGTTGATGATGAATTCCGCTCAGACTCGGCTACGGTAGGACTAGGTACCTCGGGTACGTCTGCTTGTAGAAGAAACTGCGTTGCGTGGAAGTGACGACGTCGGATCTGATCTGGATGGAAAAATGGAGCGTGAGAGATGGTACGTAATGTGTGAATTAAAAGTAGGGAGGTGGCCGCTGTTGCGAACAGGGATAATGCACTGGCCGGTCGTGCCTATGAAGAAGCGTGTGGTGGTCCTGATTGCATGTTTTGCATCGGTCCCCACTGCGGCAGGTTGCCTCGGAATGTTCGTGGGCCAAACAGTTGGCACAGTAGCGGTGGACGATAACCGCGTGGAGCCTCTTTTCAGCGCTAAGCTTGAGGAACTGTTGGCACTTCCGAAGGGGGTGGATTCCGTTGCAAAGTCGACAACGGTAGGACTGACTGCGTTTGGGAAACCTTTCCTTTAAGGCGGCCGCACTGCGAGTGGCAAGGAGTTGGTCCAACGGACCCTCTGGATGCGCAGGAAACTCGCGTAGAAAATACAGACACGGTGCGAGCGGCTGTGGATAATGGGCTTGTGAGCACCCAACCGAAAATTGTCTCTTGTGCCAGAAGAGAGCCTAGAATGTTGCGCTTGGAACCGCTCAGAAGTACAGACGGAAGAATGTCTGCTCCTAACAGGATGTCGATTTCGGAGGGCTCGAAAAACGTCGGATCCGCCATGGGGAGATCAGGAAGCTCCCTTAGGAGGTCTCTCGGAATATGGAATGATGGAAGTTTTCCAGCTAGATGAGGAAGGACATAAGCAGTCGTCTCTAACTGCAGCCCGGGTCTGGAGGTTCGAATAGAAAAGTTGCAGAGCTTCGTGGTTTGAGCGGCAACTGTGTCATTAAGACCGGAAACCTGGGTCTGGACGGGCTTGAATGGTAGCTTGATTCTGTCAAAGAGTCGCTCCGTAATAAGCGTTGCTTCGGAACCAGAGTCGATCATGGCTCGTGCTTGGAAGGTGCGACCAAGATGGCAGATGTTAATAATAGCTGTGCCGAGCAAGACAGCTCTTGATCCTGACGCAAAGCACACTTGCACATTTGGATGATCATCGGAAGTTGTAGCGCTTCTCGCAATGGGTTCGAGTCGTGGACTAGATGGATCGAAGGATCTTGGAACTGTTGTATTGTCGTGGTGCAAAAGTGTGTGATGCCGGCCACGGCAGGTAAAGCAGGAATTTGCACTAGTGCAGTCCCGGTGTCGGTGGCCTCGAGCAAAACAATTTAAGCAGAGTTGCTGTCTTCGGATATACTCGGACCGATCGTTGACGTCCATAGTCAGGAAACGGGGACATGTCCGCATGGGGTGATTTCCCACGGAACACAGGTCACACCCTCTGGGAGCCGGAGCCATCCTGGCTTCGCTGGAGTTGAGTCTGCGCGGTGGGGCGCTCGCAGTTGCCGATCTTGGCGGAATTTACCCCGAAACGCTAGGTCTGATGTCGTCGATTGCCTCCAGAGTCCGATAGCGCTCTGTCAGGAATGCGTCCATCTCACCCCAGGTTGGAATTTCGGCCTTGTTGTGGACTGATTGCTCCCACATGAAAAGCGTGATCTTGGGAAGCTTCAACGAAACCATATATATCAGGAGACAATGACATTAATGGAAGACATGTGTAAGGCAGTGAGGCAACTCTGAATGGTGCCTTGTAGCTCTTTTAGAGCGGCTCCGGACTCTTGGGGAACAGTCTGGATATTGAAGAGGATCTTCAACTGACTGTTGACCAAAGACCGCCGATTTTCGAAACGATCGGTCAGGCCTTGCCACGCTGAGACGAAACCTTCATTGGTTAGCGGGGCCTTACAGACAATGGCGTGCGCGTCGCCACTTGTCTTCGACAACAGGTGGAACAGCTTTTCCACCGGTGTGAGCCCCGAGTTGCGGATATAAATGGCGGTGAACAAATCTCTGAATGTGGGCCACCGAAGGTAATCACCAGCGAAAACTTCGGTGTCCACTGCCGGTACCCGGCACCCCGTAGAAGCGGGCAGTTGGCTGGGTGCGGGAGCCTGAGCGGGCTGGACGGCGGCCTTTTCTACCACTTCCTGAAGATGGGCAACACACCTCGAAAAAACGGTGTAACAGTAGCTGTATTTGGATCTCAGCACTGTTGAAGTGGCAGGGTCATCAGCGGACACGGATAGAAGGTCTAAGCAGCTCCTGTAGTCCTTTTTTACATCTTCCCATAAGCCCCAGACTTCGTCCAGATGGACTCGGCACATGTAGGGGGAGAAACTGTCAGTGCCAGGGGCGCCCGGAGTATGGATGTCAGCTTCGAACTGGCTAACTCCGTCCGTCGTGGCCGTGAACTTCTTCAGGGCGACTTCTAACGCACTCTGTATCATCTTTGCGACTGACCGAGTAAGCCTTGGCTCGGGATCGTGGACAGTGTCGACTGACTCGTCGCTTTTTGCCTTTGGAATGGCACTGGCAGCCTTTGGCTTTAATTGGGACGACCGCGGAGATGCGGATTGCGACCTGTCTAAGCGGATGGATGGGATCAGACGGGGCTTTTTGTCGCCTCCCGTGGGCATTCTCAGAATCCTCAGCTGATCAGAAGAATACGAATCTGATAAGAATCAAGGTTGCATACGGCCGCTCACGCTGGTTGAAATATTGCAGTATTTTTAGTACAGCGGACAAAAAAAAACCCAAAACAATCCAGAAATCCCTTGCCAGGGAATAATTTGAATCCCAAAAAATCAACGGAGTCAGGCAAAAGTGGCGCGGGGCTCGAGGAGGCACAGACGAAAATTCGGTCAGAAAACACTCTTGACGGCCGACTGCTGCTCCGGCGGATATTGCACTATGCGGATTAGCAGAAAAAAATAGCCAAAATTGGCAGGAAAATTGCGGTCGGGATCGAAAAAAAATGTAAATATAAATATTTCGGTCGAAGTAAATAGCGTGGCTCAGACGTGGATCTCAAATATTTTTGACGTTGACACAGGAGAAAATTTAGGTTCGCGACAGGGTCGATCGGTTGCCGTAATCCCAAAATCAATTAATTAATAATTTCCTTAATAATTAGTAACCGGAAAAATTATTTACTCTTCAATAATACTGCGAAGCCGGAAAGGTGGACTTAAAAAACCTTGGCTTGGTTCGGCAACGGCCTCCCTGCTTGCCGTCGGCAAAGCAGTGCGTGTGCAAAGAGACGGAACAACAACGGAAAAAAACAGCAACAGCAATAACTCGGCTGCTGCGGAATGTCAAAAAAATTGAAAAAAACCAATCGCGGTCCCGCCCGTGTGGATTTGCAGTAATAATTTTTCTTCTTTTTAATTTGTATTTAAATCCGTATTTGATTTAATTTAAAATTTCCTGGAATCGGTGCAGAAAATATTCAAGAAAATATTCAAGGGCATGCAAGTTAACACCGTTAATGAGTAGACTTAAGTCGATATAAGTCTGGGGTTATTACCCTAATATTTTAAATGCAGATTCAGCATAAAAGCCTTTAGGGACCGTGTCTGGTTCCCATTGGTTTCCCAGTATGGGGAGATATGCAGTTTTTTGCTAGTGTCAGCACTTTGCTGGACGAGCGGTCGGCTTGCCGGCCGCGAATAGCTTGTGTAAAGTACAATTAGTTTTCAGTTTGATTTCAATTATAATAAAGAGCACTCGCTCCAGAAACTTACTCCAGCGAAGGCTGTATTCTTTATATTGGTTGTCTAGCCTTAAGGGCAGACAGTAACGGAGAAAGTTCTCCCAACATATACTAACTTATCCAGAACCGAGCTGTGCAGCGAAACGTCTGCGCACCCCTTGCGGAGAAGATCTCCGCTCCCCTCCCCGACCGAGAAGCCGGCCACGGCGGAGCTGACGTCATCACCCCTTTCCCGTCGGACTGCGGCGCGGGACGACCCAGGGCGAGACTTTAAATATAATTGGCACCCAACCAGATAGGAATTCACGACCCCCAAGAATGTAAGTGGGCTGACCAAAACAAAATACAGCTTCAAATACACAAATAAAAAATAAAAAAATCTCTACAAACTATTTCAATAAAGTGCTGAATAAATAAATGGCAAAATAAATATGTTCAATTTAAATTATTGATCCAAAAGTTAAACATATAAAATTCAAATAAAGTGTGACTGTAAAAGTGACTCACAAATAAAGGCAAATTAATATTAGCCATCCCTAAAAATATATTTTCATACGGTTATTAATATAAATATACCACGGTGAAATTACTTTCTGTCGAATTAAAATATTCGGCCTCTCTATACTTGTGTTTAGTGTTAACCAGTTAGGGGCCTTATGAGTTTTCCAGGCCCATATAGGGAAACTAAATGCGAATTAGAAAGTGATAGTGAAGAAGAGTTCGTCCGAGAAACCCTTAGATACCCTATAGCACAGGCTATAAACACATACACCATGAATGCAAGCCAAATTGAAATATTAATTCAGGCCGCATTGGCCAATCAAGAACAGAGGCTTAAAGCCGAATTTGCGGAGCAAATCAATGCTATTAATCAACAGTTAAAAAATTTGAGTGTAGAAGCGCCGGAGGTAGAAACCTACCAGAGGATATCTGTAAAACCGGGTGCAAAAGCGTGTGATATACCTTTGCACATTGTGAAATCAATTCCAGATTTTACCGGTATACAGGATGAATACATGGCATGGAGGCAATCGGCCACCGATGCGTTTGAATTATTCAAAGATTATCCAGACAGTAGCGGACATTTCCAAGCCGTTACTATTATAAGAAATAAAATTAAAGGGCCAGCGCGCGCATTGCTAGTTTCACATAACACAGTGCTTAATTTCAACGCCATTTTGGCTAGACTAGACTGCTCCTATGCAGATAAAACATCCTTGCGCCTATTGCGACAGGGTCTCGAGTCGGTCCGTCAGGGCGACCAAACCCTAATGCAGTATTACGATGAGGTCGAACGAAAATTGACCCTCGTTACTAACAAAATCGTCATGACATATGATGATGAAAGAGCCACATTGCTTAATACAGAGGTTAGGGCTGATGCCCTACATGTATTTATTTCGGGTCTAAAAAAATCCCTTAAGGCCGTTGTGTTTCCAGCACAGCCCAAAGACCTGCCAGCAGCACTGGCATTAGCAAGAGAGGCAGAGGCCAGTATCGAACGAAGTATGTTCGCGGCCACATACGCCAAGGCGGTGGAGCAAAGAAATCAGAATACTGATTTCCACAAAAGCCAACACCGCGCGCCTGAAAAACAAGGCAAAAATTTTGGTGCCGACCGCGGCCCAGAAAGAAACCCCCATTATTTCAAAAAGCCAAACAAGAATCAAAATAACGGTTCATGGCGTAAAAGTGACGACTGGGTCCCTGATCTACCCAAACAAAATCAATCCCCAGAACCAATGGACATAGATCCATCATCTTCAAAACTTCGACAACCCACGAACTTTAGGCAGGGAAGTAATAAACATGCTCTTAAAAGATCAAACTCTTCAGAGAGAAATTCTGGCCAAAGGCGCCAGAGGGTTTTCAAGGTTGAACAGGCCGCTAACGCAGAGGAAGAAGATGATTATGAAAACGCGGCTGCAGCCGCTCTTAATGCAATTGAGGACGACAGTGACTCATTGGAGTCCAACGACCTCATTAATTTTTTAGAGGAAGGTCCCGCTTGCCCTTCATTGAACGAAGGATGGCGGGGAGAGTTTTAAGAATCCTCATAGACACTGGAGCGGCAAAAAATTATGTAAAGCCCCTAAAGGAGCTGAAAAATATAACTCTTGTCGACTCCCCATTCACTGTGAGTTCCATTCATGGCTCCAGTAAAGTAACAAAAAAATGCCTAATGCACATATTTGGCCTAACGGCCCCATTTTTTTTACTCGATACCATTAGTACATTTGATGCCATAATAGGTTTCGACTTGCTAACGCAGGCCGGAGCTGCATTAGATCTACGCAACAGCGAAATCAGGTATGGAGACGTATCTGAAAAACTAAAATACCACGAATGCGATAATGTGAACTTCACAAATATCGATGACGTGGAAGTACCAAGTTCAGTAAAAGCTGAATTTACAAAAATGATCCTTAAGAGGAAACAAGTGTTTTCGCACTCTAACGAGGCGCTTCCATTTAACACCTCTATCATTGCCACAATTCGTACGGAGACTAACGAACCCGTATACTCCAAGCTATATCCTTATCCCATGGGAGCAGCGGATTTTGTTAACGCAGAAATCAAACAGCTGTTAAAGGATGGCATTATTCGGCCTTCTAGGTCGCCATTCAACAGCCCAACATGGGTTGTTGACAAAAAAGGGACCGATACCGACGGCAACAAAAAAAAACGGCTGGTGATCGATTTCAGGAAACTTAATGAACGAACCATTGCCGATCGGTACCCTATGCCAAGTATTCCTATGATTCTAGCGAACTTAGGAAAGGCTAAATTTTTTACTACCCTAGACTTAAAATCGGGGTACCACCAGATTTATCTGGCTGAAAAAGACCGCGAAAAAACAGCTTTCTCCATAAACGGAGGAAAGTATGAATTTTGCCGTTTACCCTTTGGACTAAAGAATGCTGGAAGCATCTTTCAAAGGGCGATCGACGACGTGCTTCGGGAACAAATCGGGAAAATTTGTTACGTCTATGTAGACGACGTGATAATTTTCTCCGAAAATGCTGCGGACCACGTCATACACATTGACACAGTTCTTAAATGCCTGTGTCAAGCCAACATGAGAGTGGCCCCAGAAAAAACCAAATTCTTCAAAGAAAGCGTTGAATTTTTAGGTTTTATTGTCACATCTAACGGAGCCAAAACAGATCCGGAAAAGGTAAAAACCATACAAGAGTACACTGAACCAAAAAATTTGTTCAGCCTCAGGTCTTTTCTTGGATTGGCCAGCTACTACAGAAGTTTCGTCAAAGACTTCGCTTCTATAGCTAGACCACTCACCTCCATACTTAAGGGAGAGAACGGCACTGTCAGTAAACACATGTCGAAAAAGGTCGCTATTGAATTTGACGATACCCAACGCAGAGCGTTTGAGCGCCTGCGAGATATTCTGTCATCTGAAGATGTAATACTGACATATCCAGACTTTAAACTTCCTTTCGATTTGACTACCGATGCCTCAGCAAGTGGCATTGGTGCGGTACTATCCCAAAAGGGCAGACCGATCACAATGATATCTCGCACATTAAAAGACTGCGAGATTAATTACGCAACAAACGAAAGGGAATTACTAGCTATTGTATGGGCTATAGGGAAGTTGCAAAATTACCTATATGGCACCAGAGAAATCCGGATTTTTACGGACCACCAGCCTCTCACATTCGCTGTGTCCGAGCGCAATACAAACGCTAAAATAAAACGATGGAAAGCATTCATCGAAGAACACAACGCCAAGGTGTTCTATAAACCCGGAAAGGAAAATTTTGTGGCCGACGCCTTGTCCCGTCAGAAAATTAACGCCTTGGAAAGTGAACCCCATTCCGACGCAGCCACTGTACATAGTGAACTGTCGCTGACCTACACGGTCGAAACCACCGATAAACCTTTGAACTGCTACAGGAATCAAATAGTCCTGGAAGAAGCAGTCCAGCCCTCACGGCGACATTTTATTGTTTTTGGAAACAAAAACCGACACCTTATCAACTTTGATAATAAAGATTCGCTGCTGGGATTGATTAAAGAGGTTGTAAACGTAAATGTTGTCAATGCTATTTACTGCAACCTCCCCACACTAGCATGCATCCAGCATGCCTTGGTTACGGAATTCCCAGCGACCAAATTTTGGCATTGCAAAAACTTCGTTAATGATATCTCTGATGCTAATGAGCAGAAGGAAATTATTACATGTGAGCACAACCGCGCCCACAGGGCTGCCCAGGAAAATGTTAAGCAGGTCCTTCAGGATTACTATTTTCCAAATATGGCCAGACTCGCCAACGAGGTGGTTATAAATTGCAAAACATGCACCAAGGCTAAGTACAACAGGCACCCCAAGAAGCAAGAATTGGGTATCACACCGATCCCCTCATATGCGGGCGAAATGCTGCATATAGACATCTACTCCACGGATAAAAAGTTATTTTTAACCTGTGTAGATAAGTTCTCAAAGTTTGCCGTAGTACAGCCGTTAAACTCCAGGGCCATAATAGACGTACGCAGCCCCATCCTTCAATTGGTAAATTTTTTTCCAAATACCAATACTATATACTGCGATAACGAGGCATCTTTCAATTCGGAGACCATAACTTCGCTCTTGAAAAACCAATATGACATTGACATCGTCAATGCACCCCCTTTGCACAGCAGCTCCAACGGGCAAGTGGAGCGATTCCACAGCACCCTAACGGAAATAGCTAGATGCATTAAAATTGACAAAAAGGTTGTCGACACCGTCGAGCTCATCATGAGAGCCACGGTAGAATATAACAAAACGTTACACTCAGTAACAAAGTTACAACCTAAATATGCTTTACATTCTGCCAGCGACGCTCAGAGGCTGGCAATAAAAACCAGTATCACAAAAGCGCAACAGGCTAACCTAGATAGGTGTAACCCTACTAGGCAAAACCGAATTTTTGAAGTAGGTGAAAAAGTCTACCTCAAAAACAACAAAAGGTTAGGAAATAAACTAACCCCCCTATACACAGAAGAGCATGTAGAAGCAGACATGGGAACGTCTGTGCTCATTAGAGGGAGGGTGGTCCATAAGGACAACCTTAGATGAAAATCCCTCCCGAATTTACATCTTCCACAATTTTTATACCTTTATTCATGCACCTTATAATTAAACATACTTATCTTTATTAGACGCACATTCAATTTATTCTTCCGCTTTCTTACAGGATTGCCGGAATCATATTATTTACGTTAACTATAGTTAACGCTAGGATTACAGATTACTCCCATGCTAATTACATCCCCGTAACAGACGGTGTTGCACTGCTGTGGGAGCAGAGAAGTTGGCTTAGGCATTCTAGTAACTTGTCCGAATTCCAAATTATGATAGAAGAGACTAGTAGGTTGTCCGAACTATTCCCAGAGTCGCATATGCGAAAATTATTAGATGTTGATACCGAACATCTGAAAAGTTTATTGTCCGTATTAAAGGTACATCATAGGATTGCCAGAAGCCTAAATTTTTTAGGCACCGCACTCAAGATAATAGCGGGCACCCCCGATGCCGCAGATCTTGAAATGCTAAAAATGTCCGAATCTCGATTGATAGAGTCGAATAATAGGCAGGTGGTCATTAATACACAAACTCAAAACAAAATTAACGAGTTAACAGAAGCAGTTAATAAAATCATTCGAGCAAAAGAAAAAAATATGGTTGACACTCCTCACTTGTACGAGGTACTCTTGGCTAGAAACAGAATATTAACAACCGAAATTCAAAATTTAATGCTTACCGTCACACTGGCTAAAGCCAATATCATAAATCCGGCCATTCTTAACCATGATGATTTGAAGTCTGTATTAATTGATCACCCCACAGAAATCCCCGTTATAAGCCTAATAGAGGCATCTAATATTAAAGTCTTCCTGTCCGATAGTATTATCCATGTGATAATTGCATATCCCAATATAAAAGCCACTTGTAGAAAGGTCACAATTTTTCCTGTATCACACCAACACATCATTCTGCAACTAACGGAGAACATAGTCGCGGAATGCAATAACGACGTCCTGGCAGTCACCGATTGCGTACCAACAACTTACGCTTCGTATTGCAAGCTGGCTACCCACGATACCTGCGCTCGAGGCCTGCACGCGGGGAGCACTGCACTATGCAAAACGCAGGCCAGCCATTTAAGCCCCATCACACTGGTGGACGACGGCGTAATAATAATCAACGAGTGCCCAGCTAAAGTCAGCACTGACGACGGCCCCGAATTAGATATCAACGGCTCACATCTAATTATGTTCGAGCGAGTGGCTTTCATCAATGGCACAAAATACGCTAACCAACGTGAAACCATTAGAAAAACACCGGGCATGGCTGCATCCCCGTTGCTGAACATCATCGGCCACGAACCCAGGCTCAGCATACCACTTCTCCAAAGGATCAACAACGAAAACTTGGAGGTGATCCAAGGACTTAAGGAAGAGGTGAAAGCGGCTGGAACCACGGACATCTGGTTTGCGGTCGGCGTGGGAATCAGCGTCTTCATTAGCTGCTCCATCCTGCTCATCTTGGTGTTGAGGAGGAGGCGAGATGCGAGGGAAATACAACAAGTCGTTGACAAGTTCCAGATGACCGAGGACGGTCACACTTCTGAGGGGAGAGTAGTTAACACCGTTAATGAGTAGACTTATGTCGATATAAGTCTGGGGTTATTACCCTAATATTTTAAATGCAGATTCAGCATAAAAGCCTTTAGGGACCGTGTCTGGTTCCCATTGGTTTCCCAGTATGGGGAGATATGCAGTTTTTTGCTAGTGTCAGCACTTTGCTGGACGAGCGGTCGGCTTGCCGGCCGCGAATAGCTTGTGTAAAGTAGAATTAGTTTTCAGTTTGATTTCAATTATAATAAAGAGCACTCGCTCCAGAAACTTACTCCAGCGAAGGCTGTATTCTTTATATTGGTTGTCTAGCCTTAAGGGCAGACAGTAACGGAGAAAGTTCTCCCAACATATACTAACTTATCCAGAACCGAGCTGTGCAGCGAAACGTCTGCGCACCCCTTGCGGAGAAGATCTCCGCTCCCCCCCCCCCACGAAGGCCCCCGCCGCGGGGGCGGCCCCCCCCCCCCCCTTTCCCGTCGGACTGCGGCGCGGGACGACCCAGGGCGAGACTTTAAATATAATTTGCATGCATATGTATGTAAGGGCACAGTAGAGCATCGATGAAGTGGACTGTATTAATTGACTGTCTTGAAAAGGACAGTAAAATTTTGGGGAGAAAAAAAAAATAATTTTATTTTATTAATAAAAAAAAAAAAAAAAAAAATTATGTGGCGAAAAAAAGACACGCACCGGAATGAACACAGAAAGAATATCGAAACAACGGCAGACTGTTCGGCGAACAGGAACCGCACAGTGCTCACTCGTTGGCCAATATTGTTTGTTTTTCTTTTTTCACCACACAATTTCACTTTTCACTTGCAGAGTTTTAATTGCGCCGACATATAATAATATATGTACATGTATATGTGCCAGAATGTATTAGATGAATGCACATACATATATATGTACAAATGCCGCGACCGTTTGCACTTTGATGTACGGAAAGAGAACGGCGAGGAATTTGGCGGCGCGAAAAAGAAGCGAAGTGGAGACGAATTGAACCAAGATCGACGCGGAGGAATAAAATTCTCAACTGCCGTTGTGTCAGGAAAATTCGCGGAGGTGGAATTGACACGGAAAAATAGTCTTACAGCAGTGCGACCGAAATGGCATGTTCGGAGCGCTGCTAAAGACCGGCAGTGAGAAAAATGACGAAAGACCTTGTACTTATCTTTAGCGGCGGCACCACCAGAGCTGCTGGTGAAAAAAGGATTTCAGGACGATATCCTTATCCGGCTCGAAGGACCATGTTTATGTAGGGGGGTGGCGAGGATCCTCCGCTAAAGGATTCCAGAAAATGTAGAAATTTCCCACGATGCAGTCGAAAATGACGAAATGAAAAAGCGGGGGCGTCGTGGGATCGGTCGGGGTGCGTCAGCTTTATTTCGCTGCATACATAATACTAACTTAAGCTTAAACATAGAGCCGTGCTCCCGTCCGCTTTACTTCGCTAAAGCGAGAGCGGGAGATCGACAGCGGCCGACTGCGTTCGGAATTATCCCGAGATCGGGGCGCGGGCCAGGGAGCGGCGAATGAGTGCAGTGGCCGAAGATGTAGAGAGGAGCATAGAGAACGATCGCTGCCAAGAAAGGTGCCGAGGAGCGGCGGAATAGTGCAGCGAAGCGGCCGGAGATTGCAGCACGCTCGACGAACTATGCGCGGAGGCCCGAAAGACGGGAGCGCAAGAGCGGCCGAGCTTTCGGAAGCTCGGTGGCCAGAGGGGTACAATGGGCCCCTCACGTAAACACACACATTCATCTTTTTATGATTTGTTTTAGATTAATAATTGTCCTAAAGCTATTGACATGCGTTCCGGCGGCTGCGCTTGCCTTGGACTGCTCATAGTTCATGTCTAAGGAACTCGGATGATTGTATATGGGCTCTTTTCAGCAAGTGTTGGATCCGTGTACTGTTCAGAAACATGATTGCACCAGTGGCCATACCCATGTCCATTCCAGTTGCATAACGAGTAGTACAAGTATCCCATTTTCCCTTCGACAGTCCTGCCTCCTTATTTTTAATTTTACTTTTTCGTCCCAGGTCTTTTAATGAAAATTAAAATAATTTCCCGATTCCCAAAATATTGTATTTGCCTTTATCAAGTCAATTAGGACTATATTCGCTCTTTTAATTCGACTTTTCCACGCATTTTTGTTTATGGCGGGATCGATAGTTTGAAATATGTGAAGGGGAGAGCGATTGGCAAACGTTGATGACGACGTTTTATTAAAATTTGTATTCTTTTTCGCTACGCGTTATGGAAATACTAAAACTAAAAATCTCCTAAATCTTGCACCGTTCTAGTATTTTCGAACCTGTTCTGGATACCACCCTTTGAAAAAGACCTAGGTGACAAGTTGTTTCAAACTATTTGCCTCTCGCTCTCTCTCACTGCTTTGCAACAGTTTTCTTCTGTCTGGATACCGTGCTTTACATAAAACAGCTGTGCATACGTGTCAGTATTACGCGTTTTCCGCGTTTCACTTAAGATATTTGATCTGGTTCCCGATCGTAATATATAGCAATTTCGCTTGGGTCTTTCTTAAAGTCAATTTATCTTATGTTAGTAACTAGCTTTAAACTACAAATGACAAACACCAAAATGTGCAGCGATGGTATAATTTGACTTTTGTCATTTGCACGAACTATGATTTCGAAGAAAGGACTCATGTCAACACGAAACAAGTGCTAACAGGGTTTTCCCACAGAGATCTGTGGTAAACTATGTTGTTACCGCTTTATTTAATTATAGAATATTATACAATGTTGATTTGATGCCGTAAGCTTGTTGCGCGGCGAAGCTAAAGTGGGGTGTGACCAGTCTGCCGATATCAGAAGATATCGTCATCCAGGAAAGGTCTTGGCGTTAGCACTTGTTTACGCCGTGTTGCCAGACTGGGCTTCGGTCTGGGCGCCACATCTACTCCCCCTCCAGTGACTTCGCCAGGTGGTGAAGGTAACGGTATGAATTCTGGAGCCGGAGCTGGAGGGCTCGGTGGCGTAGGTGGCTGCGAAATCTGTTGGTCAGGCGGTGGGTCCTCGTGGTGGTCTTCGCAAGCGTCAGCTTCAGCTAAGAAGGCAGGCTTGAGGAGGTCGACTGATATGGCCTTCTCTTGTCCATGAATGCTGATGATGTAGATCTTGTCATCCACCCGCCGTATTATCCGATGAGGTCCCGTGTAAGGCGGCTCGAGTGGTTTTTTAACAGATGCCACTCGTTTGAAGACGTGCGTACAAGTACTCAGGTCCTTACAAACGAAAACAGGTGGCTTAGCGTGATGCGCTGCAGGAGTAGGTCGAGCTGCCCTGATATGCTGACGCAGTTGCTCGGTGAGTCGGTGATCCTTGCTGAAGGCGGTTGGAGGGTGCGACTCAAAAAATTCGTTGGGGATACGAATAGTGGTGCCGAAGAGCATTTCGGCCGGCGATGACTGGAGGTCCGCCTTAAACGCCGAGCGCAGCCCCAACAAAACTGTAGGCAGGAGATCCGGCCATGCTATGTGAGACTTACACATCAGGGCGGCCTTGAGGGTACGGTGCCATCTCTCTACGATGCCGTTTGACTGAGGGTGATATGCGGTTGTGTGTATCCTTTCGGCTCCAATTAGTTTAGCCAGCTCAGCAAACAGTGAGGATTCGAATTGAGTTCCCTGGTCCGTTGTTATAGTGAGTGGGCAGCCAAACATGCAGATCCACTGTGTATACAGAGCTTTCGCGACAGTCTCCGCGGTGATGTTGGATAGTGGGATAGCTGCAGGCCATCTGCTGAAGCGGTCGATGATGGTAAGACAGTAGCGTAAGTTACGGATAGTGGGAAGCTCAATCAGATCGACGTGAATGTGCTCGAAACGATTGTCAGGGACATCGATCTTCTCCACCGGGCTCCGTGTGTGGCGATGGATTTTGGCCCGCTGGCAAGGAACGCATTGTCGGGACCAGAGGGTGGCATCACGGTTAATTCCTGGCCAGACAAACCGCTGCTTCAGTAACTTTGCAGTTGTACGGCCGCTAGGATGCGCCAATCCGTGTACTGCATCAAAAGCTTGGCGTCTCAAACTTTTGGGTAAATATGGCCGCTCGCGCCCATCCGAGATGTCACACCAGATGTCTAGGTTGTCGATGCTCCTGACTTGTAGATTAAGGGACGTGGTTTGAGGAAGCTCAGCCATTTCGTCGTCGGTTTGTTGAGCCTCGAATATCGCTTGAGCACCGAAGCTAGACGGCATGCTTATGGTGTTGATGCGTGAGAGGGCGTCTGCCACTGCGTTATTTTCCCCGGGATTGTAGACTATCTCCGTTGAGAATTGGGAGATAAAATCCAATTGGCGGAGTTGTCGAGGCGATGCTTTGCTTGCTTTCTGCCTGAAAGCGTATTGTAGTGGTTTATGGTCGGTTTGGATGATGAATGGACGACCTTCCAGGATGTGCTTGAAGTGTATGATACCAGCGAAAATAGCCAGGAGCTCGCGATCATACGTGCTGTATCCTTGCTCTGCCGGGGATAGTTTCCGCGAGAAAAAGCCGATGGGACGCCAAACGTTGCCGACTAGCTGTTCGAGAGCAGCACCGATCGCTGTATCGGATGCGTCCGTTTTAAGGGCGAGGTGGGCCGATGGGGAAAGGAACGAAGAGCACACGGCACGTAAAATTCCTTGCTTGCAGGCCTGGAATGCATTCTCCGCAGGGCCGGTCCAGGCTATTTCGCGCTTGTCATTTTTGGTTGCGCCTTTCAGGTAGTCTGTGAGCGGGATTTGGGCCTGAGCTGCATGTGGGATGAGGTGTCGGTAATAGTTGACCATTCCCAAAAACCGGCGCAATTCCATGATAGTTTGAGGCTTGGGAAAATTGTTGATGGCTTGCGTGCGCTCAACAGGAGGCTTGAATCCGCTCGCGTTGACTTGGAAGCCTAGGAAAATTACCTCACTTTTACCAAATTGGCACTTTTGAGGGTTAATTTGGAGATGATTCCTCTGCAAAATCTCAAAGATTGTCTGGAGGTGCTTCAAATGCTCCTCATGCGTTGTGGAGAAAACGATGATGTCGTCCATATAGCATCCTATGAATGGGATGCCACGAAGCAGGTTATCCATGTGGCGCTGGAAGGTTTGCGCTGCATTGCGCAGTCCAGGTGGCATGCCGACGAACTCGAAAAGGCCGAACGGTGTAGTGACAGCTGTTTTCGGGATATCATCTGGCGCGACTGGGATCTGGTGGTAGGCACGCACCAAATCGATTGTGGAGAAAACCGAGCATCCATGCAGACGTTGAAGAATGTCTTCCCCATGGGGAATCGGGTAGCGATCTGGAATAGTGGAAGCATTAAGTTTGCGATAATCACCAGTAGTGCGCCATTCGTTGCTCTTCTTGGGGACCAAATGAATAGGACTGGCCCATTGGCTGCTGGAGGGACGAATCACCCCTTGCTGGAGTAATAGATCGAAATCCCGGCGTGCCGCTTTTAATTTTTCGCCTGTAAGCCGTCTTGGCTTGTCGAAAACAGGTGGGCCAGTTGTTTGGATGTAATGCGCAACCTCATTATTAGTGCGGGTTGCTAGAGGCACATTAGGACGTGTGATCTGCACAAAGCGACTAAGAAGATTGGAGTACGGGCGATCTATTCCACTGGAACTTTGCACGTTGATTGTAGAAACGTTGTAGAGTTTTGCTTCTGCAACTTCTCCTTTGGTCGAAACAGATTTTGAGGGATCCATAAGGCGTTTACCCTTGAGGTCGAGGATGAGGCCGTGGTGCGTGAGGAAATCTGCTCCGATGATTGCTGATTGGACGTTCGCAACGACGAACGACCAGGTGAACTTCCGCCGTAGGTTGAGGCCAAAAGTTAGGTTTAGCGTGCCGTAGGTATCGATTATAGACGTGTTGGCCGCGTAGAGTTTGAAGTCGTCTGTGCGACGATGCATTCCTTTGATTATCGAAACAGGTATGAGTGAGATGACTGATCCGGAATCGATAAGGAATTTTATGTTGGTGTTACGGTCGATTATGTGAAGTCGGTACTCCTTTGAGAGGCGAGTGCTTGGAGAACTGCTGTCACCAGTCGCCTGAACAGATGACAGCTTCTTTAGTTTCCCTGCTGTGGCACCCAGGCACAGGGCGAGGAGCATTTTCGTGCATTCGATCCGAATTTGGCATGATAAAAGCAGAAACGTGGTGCTTGGCGTTGCTGCTCGTTGCGATCAGCTGGGCGAGACTGTCTGGGAGGCTGTATGTTTTGCAGCAGAGTTAAAGAGGCCTTGATAGCAGCGATGTCGCGTTTCAAGTCGTCCACGACACTTGTGCCAGCTGCCGACGCGTAATCGCGGGTGTTGCCTCTGAATTGCGCCGAGGAAGACCCGGCAGCCATGACAAAAGAACCCGATTCCTCTTCCATGAGATCGTCAGCGAGTGCAGTTTGCTCTTCCAAAGTTGCTGAGCGTAGGAGCTTCAAGCCCCGTTGCACGTGCTGCGGTAGCTGAGAGAGCCAGCGGACTCGCAAGGCGTCTACAGACGCGCGACCATTGGCAAGAGTTGTCATTTGCCGAAGGAGCTGCGAGGGCTTCTTGTCCCCAAGGTCAAGCTCGAGTAAAGCGCGCTGCAACTGTCTGTCCTGTGATTCCGTAAATCGCTTGATGATAATCTCCTTCAGGTGCTCGTATTTGTTGACTTCCGGGGGTTGCGCCAGAACATCAGATACTTCAGTCATTATATCAGCATCCAAAGCGCCGATTAAATGGTAGTAGCGCGTGTTGTCTGAAGAAATGCGGCTGCATTGGAATTGCGCTTCGATCTGCACAAACCATAACCGCGCATTTTGCTTCCAGAAGGGCGGAAGCTTGATGGCGCCAACCGACTCGACGACAGGCATAACGGTGCCTGCGCTGTTGCGTTGAATTTCACCAGAGTCGGGCGAAATTGGCGGTGCAGGCGAACAATCTCCGGTATTCTGCATTCTGTTTATTGCGGGGTCACCAATGTGGTAAACTATGTTGTTACCGCTTTATTTAATTATAGAATATTATACAATGTTGATTTGATGCCGTAAGCTTGTTGCGCGGCGAAGCTAAAGTGGGGTGTGACCAGTCTGCCGATATCAGAAGATATCGTCATCCAGGAAAGGTCTTGGCGTTAGCACTTGTTTACGCCGTGTTGCCAGACTGGGCTTCGGTCTGGGCGCCACAGATCTGTTAATCGGATTTTTTTCCCGTTCCGAAATTTCTAATTTTGTTCTCCAAACTAATTTCATGTTCTTCTTTTGCAATAGTTAGGCGACGGTTTCATTCCCAACGAAAATATAAGCAATAATTGCAAGGAACAACTGAGTTAGGGAAGGCGCCAAAGTTTAAATTATGCCCTAGAAACTCGTCGGTGTTTTCTGGTATAATCATAGCCAAAATGTATCGAATTTTTACAATTTAACATTTAACGACTAGTAGAAATACTTTATTTTTTACTCATTATGCAAGGTAAGCATATCCGTTGATATCCGTTGGTTTCTTGCCATAAACTTAGGGTTGTTAATAATATATCAAAATATCAATATATCGGTATTTTTGTCTGAAAATTATATATTTATATCGTGATATTTTTTTGCCCAAATATCGGTATTGCGATATTTTTTTTTATATTTTCCCATAACACCACCATTGCAAAAGACTTGGACGATGAGAACAAGGAGAGCAATGAGCTTACATTATATTTTAGCTTGCCCCAAGCTGCATGGGAAAGTAATCCAATCGCGGTATGGAAAGGCCACAAGTCAACAATGCCGGGCCTTACCGCTTGGCCATTAGGTACTTGATAACTCCTTCAGAGCGGTTGGCGTCCGCTATAAAATGAGTAGTGTGCGACGCACGAAGCCGGATGACAGACAAACATATTACTCAACGAGTGTTTTTAAAATCTCTTAAATCCAAGTTCTGGCATTAATATATGAAATTTATTATTTGTACTTCTATCCGTATTATTATTATTATTATCTGTATTCGAAATCCATGAATTTAAATTAAAAAAATGAAGTTAATAAGAAACTTTTATATTTTTATTGTATGGAAAAAATGTTTTTGAAAAAAAAAATCAAAAATATCTAATATATAGATATTTTTTTATGATATTTTAAATATTATCATCATTTTGTTTTGATAAAAAAATATCATCGATACGATATTTTTTTAATATCACGACATCCCTACCATAAACTTGTCACATGATACAATAAGTTTAGTATTTAATACTAGATTTAATCTTGATAAAATAAAAAAAAAAATGAATTTTGAATAGATTTTGTGAATCTACCACCATGCAGGCTCTTCAGGGCATTTGCTCTTATTAAAAAAAAATATAGTGTTTAATTCCTACTTATCTAATTTATTTATTTTAATTTTATTTTAATTATAATTAATTTTATTTTAGTTCCATCATGGTAGGTAGGTAGGTAGGTATCAGTGGTGAGGTTACTGTTTGTAACCTCCAATTAGAGCTATGCTCCGTTTTGATCCACAGCCTCGGTTGTAGTCTGCGTCTCCCTTCAGTACCAGCCCGTGTCATTCAGGTAAGCTAGGAAGGCACTCACTGGCTACCTCCCCACTTCCCCTAGTGACCCGAGTTGGTGGGCTCCGAAGTGACGCGCTCTAAGCTGGTTGAAAGCCGGGCAGTGACACAGTAGATGCTCCGGTGTCTCCTGCTCGTTTGCTTCCTTGCAACTTCTGCAGTGTGGGTTATAGGGTATGCCCATCTTACAGGCATGCGTGCCTATTGGCCTATTGGCCAGTGGCCCGTGATGGCTGCCGTTACACTTCTGATGTCCGTTTTACTCTTGGAGATCAGCTCTGCAGTCCGTCTCCTATTGTATTCAGGCCAGCACAGTTTCGATCTCCTGTGTTCTGCCTTCATCGACCATTCTTTGCTGGCTAGTACTTTGAAGTGGTCGTGGATCTCGGCCTGAACCGTGTTCAGAGATACTTGAATATATGTTGTTACTGCGATTTCTACTGACCCTTTTCTGGCCAGTTCGTCAGCTTTTTCGTTGCCGGGGATGTCATTGTGCCCGGGTACCCAGGCTATCTGCACCCTGTTGTGATTCGCGAGTCTGTTTAGTGCCTCCTTACATTTGGCGACTAGTGTAGATGAAGTCCTTGCTGTTGCGAGAGATTTGATGGCCGCTTGGCTATCTGAGTATATCCTTACCTTGGTATTCTGGAGGTCTCGGGCCAATGAAAGTTCAGCTGCTTTCAAAATCCCGAGGACCTCCGCCTGGAACACTGTTTCTGACCCTGGGAGGTGGAAGGACTCTTCTATCCCCCAGGTTTCGGCAAAGATTCCGGCCCCTACCCCGCCGCTCATTTTTGAGCCATCGGTGTAGAGTAATACCTCATCTGGCTCGGTTACACTCCCTCTTCTCCACTCTTCTAATGGTTGGGTATTTCGTAGTATATGCATTGCCGAACCGCATCTCGGTTGTCATGTAGTCGATATTTACTGTTAGCCGATCGTTTTTTTCGTTCAGGATCTTACAGTGCTCGGTGTGGTAATTCTTCCGGCTCTGGCTTGCCTTCAGTCGTACCGCGCTTTGGGCTGCTTATGAAATGTTCTATCGGTAATATTTATTTATTTATTTATTTATTTAGAAAATATAGCGAATTGCTGATATTTTAGACCGTATCCTTACCTCAGCCGAATTAAGGAGTGTTTTTTAAAGATGTGCTTCGACTCACATCATGTGGGCTGAGGCAAAGACAGGTGTCTTAATACATTTTTTGTATTTAAATCTAAAGACAATTCAACATGTAACAAAAAGTAAAGCTCGAAAAGGGTCATGCTGCTCGAAGTTTGTCTTACAAAAATCAAGAGTAATCGGACGAAAGTGACGAGAAGGTCTAACAGGAACTGAGAAATACAATTGACTAAGATAGGACGAACAGACATGACCATTAATTAATTTAAATAGAAACATCACTCCGTTTCAGGTCCGACGATCCTTCAGAGTGGGCAGGCTAAGAAGACGCAGCCTGTCGATGTAAGACGGGAGGCGGCGATGTGTGTCCCAGTGGAAACCCCGAAGAGCGAACAAAAGGAATTGTTTCTGAACCGATTCAATAAGGTCTTGATACTTCGCATATTGAGGTGACCATACACACGAACAGTATTCGAGAATAGGACGAACAAGAGAGACATAAAGAAGTTTTGTGGTGTAAGGATCGTCAAACTCCTTAGACCAACGCTTGACAAAGGCAAAAACACATTAAGCTTTCCCAACAATTATGCCAATGTGGTCGGAAAAGTTCAAATTGTGGGTAAAAAGAACTCCAAGATCGGTAAAAGAATGTATGCGCTCAAGATCACTCAGCCCTAAAGAATAACTTGCAGAGAAACAGTTTTTAGGAAAAAATGACATCAATTTAGATTTAGAGTTGTTAAGAAACAGCAAATTGTTACTGCACCAGGACTGCACGTTGTTTAAGTCAGATTGTAAAAGCATATAAGAGTCAGAGTTTGTCAGTGACAAGCATGACTTTGTCTCCACAGTTCTTAATAAAATTTAATTGTCCCAGTGAAAGGTCGATAAGACCATGAGTAAAATCATGAGGAGCAGAGGGAACTAGAAAATTCGACTCAGGAGAGGGCACCCAGGATATGGAAGGCAGGTTAAAATCACCCATAACAATGAGGTGATCATTAATGCCAAGGGACGAATGAATACTTTGGATAAGCATTAAATGCTGCAAATATATATCAGTATCAGACCGGGGTGGGATGTAGGAGCATGAGACGTAAACAAAATAATCATGAACATGGATGCGAACTGCAACAAACTGTAAATTACAATCCGTGTCATTTATCGGAAGCAAGTTAGAAACAAGATCAGACTTAACAGCGATAAGAACACCACCGCCGATACGCATAAGACGATCTCGTCTATAAACGACATAGTTTCCTGCAAATAATTCACTATCAGAGACAGAGGAGTTGAGGCACGTTTCAGTAAAGGCGTTAACATTGGCATCAAAGGAGACACTGTTGACGTGTAGTTTACTAAGTTTGCCTAGTCAAAGTTGGCTGGTTGCAGATCCGAGACCATATCGACACTAGTCCCGCCAGATATGGGGGCAAGAAGAGCATCTCCACCAAGGCCATTGACCACGGCCGCGGTGTTATCAGTTGGCTTAGTACGAGGACTAAACCGCATAAGGGGGCTCGCAGGGTCTGGAACAAATAGAAAACTGTGATCAGCAATACGCGGTCCTATTTGACCAAGATCGGCGCATGCAGGGTGAGCGATATTGTCGCAGAGCCAACAATAAACAGTGGCCTGCCGCGGGGTAATTGCTCCGCCGCTCGAACACGGATTGATGAAACAGGTTGCCATTATTTTAAAATAATTTACACAGCAGCAGTCAAATCGAGCAATAAAATTGAACAAATATCGCGGCGAAGGAACCGATCAAAACAAAAGAACGAAATGCGCGAGAATAAAAGCTTTTCCTGAGCGCAGAGAAGTAATAAGTTTGTGTGGTTGATTTAGCGTATGCAAAACAGTTGCACCAACAACAAGCACTAGGCGGTGCAGCGATAAGCGGTAAACACAGAGTGCAAGAACAGAAAGGCAAAGCAATCTGATAAAAAGTAAAACCGAATTAGTTTTACATAAATAAAGTCAGTATCTTTGTTTAGAATGAACCAGCTGTTAATGGATATTGAATATCACAGAAACACTGACTTACCAAAAATTTGGGCTGAGTAGAATAAATATTCACTATGAAAACTTTGAAAAACGAAGAGCGATAGAAAAACACGTCCGACTCAAAGCTCGTAAACGAGCTTATGTTTAGAATGGCATTCAGCGCTGCTGCGGGGCACGATCTAAGTGCTCCCGTTGCACCTGCGCATGCCGATCTCTGTATCCTGGTAAGTTTCTGGATGTTGTATGCCCTAGTTAGTGCTGGCCACCATACTAGTGCTCCGTATGTGAGTATGGGTCTTACAACCGCTGTGTAGAGCCATATTATAGTCTTGGGGTTGATGCCCCAATTTTTCCCGAACATCTTCCTACAGGAGTAGAATGATATGCTTGCTTTCTTTACTCTTTCGTTGATGTTTTGTTTCCATGATAGCTTTGTATCCAGTATCACTCCTAAATACTTGGCTTGTTGTGACAGCTCTTGCTCTGTACCGTCTATCTTCGGTTTACTGAATCTGGGAATCTTTGTTCTTTTTGTAAAGAGCATAAGTTCCGTTTTGCTTGGGTTTATGCCCAACCCACAGGCTTTTGCCCATTGGTTGAGTTTTTTCAGCGCCTTTGTCATTAGTTCGCTGATGACGTCTGGGAATGGTCCTGAAGCGAGTAGAACTACGTCGTCTGCGTATGCTACCACTTTAAGTCCTTCGCTATTGAGTTCTCTCAATATGTCGTCCATGTTAATCAGCCACAGCAGTGGAGACAGAACTCCTCCCTGAGGTGTGCCCCTCTTCACGTATCTCGTGTGATGAGTGCCACTCAGTTCGGCTGTTATCCTTCTGCTCGTTAGCATTGCGCCGATCCATTTTCTGATGCCTGCTTCAACTCCAATCCTGTTGAGGGAGCTCAGGATGGAATCTGCGTTTACGTTATTGAAGGCGCCTTCTATGTCTAAGAAGGTGGCCAATGTGTAGTTTTTGTAGACCAGTGCCTTTTCTATGTATCCCTCTACTTCGTGTAGTGCTGTTTCAGTGGACTTACCTTTCCTGTATGCATGCTGTGCTTCGGAAAGGTTTTTTTCCATTCTTTCTCTGATATGGAAATCTAGTATCCGTTCCATTGTTTTCATGAGGTCAGGCTGATCGGCCTGTAATCCTTGGCTTGGATGTGTCATTTTCTTCCTGGTTTTGGTATAAAGACTACTCTTGCTTCCTACCACGGAAGTGGCATGTGTGCTGTTTTAATGGATGCTTGGATTATTGCTTGCAGCCATCTCCCTGTGCATGATTTTGTTGCCTGCAGCATTGCTGGTATGATTCCGTCCGGTCCCGGACTTTTGTATTTGTCGAAAGAGTCTACCGCCCATTGGATTCTTTCCATGGTGACGATGTCTTCGACTCTTAGCTGTTGTTCCACCGGTTGTCTTTCCACTGTACTCGTTTCCCCTTTCTGGTTACCTGGGAAGTGTGTGTCCAGCAGGATCTCCATACGATTCGCATTACCTGCTCCAGGAGTCTTTCTTGGCTGCGTATATCGCTTTCTTGTATTCTTTTTGTATTTCCTTATACGGCTGCCAGTTTTTGGTGCCGTAACTTGTATTGAAGGCTTTTTTTGCCTTTTTCCGGAGCTCGCTAAGCTCTTTGTTCCACCATTGCGGGTATGTCTTCTTAGAGTACGTTAGTCTGCACGACTCTTCGTATGCATTGTTAAGAATATTCGTGAAGTCCTCGACTTCCTTGTCTATTCTTTCTGGGGTAGATTGGACCTTGATCCTCCTGTTTTTTATCTTTGACTGTACAATCTTTTCATATTTTTTTCAGTCTGTGTTACGGGGGTTTCGCTTCGGTGCCGTCTCTCTAGTCGGCATCGAGATCTCAAAGAATATATATCTATGATATGAAAAAGAGTTATTTGTCGAAACCATATTCTTTTCTACCTTATAGTTACTATACTCCATTTGGAGGGTTATGTCTAGGACCTCTTCACATCCCTGAAATTCTTCCGTACTCGGAAAAATGAAGGTGGGCGTTTCACCTCTGTTACATATAGTGACGTTACGACAGATAATATGTTCGAAAAGCTAGTATTTTGTCTGATACCATATCAGACAGTCTGGTCTCGACCAGACAGGCGCCCATCGTCATTGAGCTCGTCCACCAGTGCCATGGCCAGGCTGTCTCTAGCCACCTCGCTGAATTTCTTCGCCGGCTTGACGAAGGACGTAGCTTTGGCAACACCTTTGGCGTCCTTTGCTCTTTTTCGGAGCGCTCTCACTCACTTCGTGTGAGCGGTTGGGCTTCGATTGGGGCTGCTGGGACGCTTCCGGGTGCTCCCTCTCATAAGCCTCGAAGTCCGCGATCACGGCCTGGAATCGGGCTTTGTCTCTTAGGTCGCGTTGGTCCGCTTTGCCCTCTGCCTCATTCTTGGCAATCTTTGCCAAGCGCGGGCCTTGCTGGCCGGCGCTTTCTTCTGCTGGTGGGAAAACGACTTTGTCTGGTCGTTACCCTTCACCTTGGCGTGGCTCGCCTTGGTGATGTTTGTTTGCTGTTGTTGTTGCGTTTGGGGAGTGCTCGACTTAGCATTCCCCCATCGAACTCGACGGAGTCAGCGTCTCGTCATCCGAGCGCAGCAACTCATCTTCGTCGATGTCGGTGGTGTCGGTGGTGTCTACGAGTCGACTTGATGCACCAGAAAGCCAAGGAATATACATCAGCAAAAACTCTGCTGATCTTGCCGTGGTCTGATGCACCCTTACCACCCAAGTTCCATCATAATCTGACGCATTTTGCTATTGGCAATCGATTTGATTTATTTCCGCAGGTTGCACTACAGCCATCTTTGTTTAATTTTTGGATGATGGTGGATGTAGATATAGCTCTGTAGGAGTCGAAATTTCACATCTGCAAAAATCCCAACGGTTTCATTCGGATGCATTGTGTGGGAAGGCAGTAAAATAAAAAAACTTGACCCAAACTTTTGCTATTCGACACGAAAATGTATAATTATTATTTACGAATCTTTGTAAGTCTTCTCTTACACGCTCAGTCATTTAGCCATTCATGTTGTTCACTGTGTGATACGAAAGATAAATTGTACTTGACCAATTCTTTACAGATTGGTTAAAACAATAAATGTTATTTATGCCAATCACCTGTTCACATCAGTGTTATCAGGGACAAAGTTGATGCGCGTTGTTTATGTAAAATTGAATTTTTTGAGGAACACGCTTTTATTATTTTTGGCATTTCAGTTCGTACCAATGTACCTATGTATGTACCTACTAGAGTTGAGCATGGACCGTGTTTTCTTCGTGTTATATCGTGTCACGACAGGCGCACGCGTGGGTGTGTTCAAAATTAAGATTGTCTTCGTGTTTCGAAATTCGGCACGAAATAACACGAACACATATAGCACGTAATATTTTTTTTTTTAAGTAAGAGTCTAACATCTGGTACCAAAGAACTAGTGAGATGGTTCTGAGGTGGGCAAGCTGAAGCCACCGGACGGGTCGCAGGTTGCGGATAGCGCAAGGCCTCCTGTGGAGGTTAGCTGCGATTAGCGACTTGTCGTGAATAAGCAGTCCCGGACAAAAGCGGGTACCACACCGTTGTAGTACCGACAAATCGCTTGTCTGACCGTCTTTAACACATAGTCTTACATACTCCTTGCATCCTACACGTGTTCCTACCCTCATCCTATCCCCAACATCTCACAAGGGCAGTGGTGACGTCCTGAGGCGTGGGTGCCACTTCACCCCCCTAAGCCAGGGTGTCATGCGATCCGTGCCCATTGGCTGGTTTGCAGTCAGGGGTAACCGACTGTATTCGGACGGAGCCTCACCGATACCTGGCCGCGTCGGTGAGTAAACCTGGCCCCAGCGTGTTAATGGGGGCTATGACACGCTGGTAATACCTTCCCCTACACTCGTGGGACCAATTCATGGATTCAAAGAATAAATACAAAAACTTTAACACGCGGGACTTAACCGCAACCCAGGTGGCAGAGCGGATAGAGGAGGCGGCTCTGGACGACGGTGGTAAGCTGTCGCTGCGTAGGGGCTTGGCCCCTCACCCTAAGAGTGCTGCAAAGCCGAAGGGCCTGGCCCTGACGCAGAGCGCCTCGAAGGGAGTAGAGACCTTCAAGTCTCAAGTGGCCGGCAGTGAGGCCACCAGACGTACTGACAGCAGGGGGGGGGGGGTTGCAGTGCCCGGCACTGCCCCAGCGGCTGTCCCGCAGGCGGGCGACGCCAGCAGGAGAGACGCTGCAACACCCTCTTCCGTAAGGTCGAGGCAGCAACTGGCGAAGCAGCCTGTCCCAGCGGCAGGGCACCCTGGAGGAGCCGGTGATCCCCTGAGGCAAGGACTCAGCGGAGCCGGCCGTAAGTGGTACCTCCGGTACCTCGAGCGTGGGTTGAGGCCGGAGGAGGCCCGGAAAAGAGCACTGGAGCACCGTGCACCGTACGGCCAGGCCGTTGCGGGGACGAACGTGTCTCCTGTTGAGAGAGTCGGCGGCCAGGCCGTTGCGGGGAGGAAGAGGCTGTTGCAACACACGTCGCCGCTTGACCTCCCCAAGACCAAGAGAAGAAACGTCGCAGCGCTGGAGGGATCTAGGACCTCGCAAGTCGGGAAGCGTCCGAAGGCTGCCTCGTACGCCAGTGTAGCCAAGGGCACGAACCTTGCGATACTGGCGGAGGACTACCCGAGGAGGCTCCTGACGAAGGATGAGCTGTCGTCGGTGGAGCAGGCCCTCGTCGAAGAGATGAGGAAGGGCTGGACGGCGGCTCTAAACTTTAACGGCATCCAGTTCCGTGATGGTCTACTACTAGTGGACTGCATGGACTGCGATGCCAAGAACTGGCTGGAGCTGACGGTCCCCAGCATCAGCACCAAGGTGGGTGTGCAGCTCCGCACCTGCCTGCAGGATGATTTGCCGGCGATGAACATCGTCACGGTCTACCTGCCCCGTACGGCTGGAGAGACGATGGAGAGGTTCCTCGGGCTGCTCAATGAGCAGAACAGGGGCCTTCTCACCCAGACCTGGCGGGTCATCCGGCACCTGGAGTCCAAGGGCGGCAAGGTGCTGATGCTCGGCCTGGATGAGGAGGCGTTGACACTCCTTAAGAAGCGCGAAATGCTGGTGAGCTACAGGTTCGGCCAGCTTAAGTGCCGCCTGCACAAGAAGCAGGAACCTGTGGGGGCGGAGGTGCCCACTAAGGCGAATACCGACGATGTGCCTGGCACGTCAACGGCGACAGCCGAGGAGGCACCCTCCTGCCCCTCGGGCGAAGCAGCTGAGGCCCTGGACTTAGCAGCAGTGGACGCCGAGTTGGACTCGGTTTCGCTACAGGGGCTGGACCTGGCGCGCCTGCACATGGGCGGCGAGGAGGAGCAAACCAGCATTGAGGAGCCATCCGATGATGAGCGGACACCCACCGGGATGCTGTCAGAGGCCTATCTGACGCTCTCGGAGGGTGAAGAAGAGCTCAAAGGATGGTTGTCACCAGCGTGGCACAGATCAACCTGCATCACGCGAAGGCAGCTTCGGCTGTCATCGGCAGGTTGGTCTCCAGGTCGGACCTGGGGCTGGTGCTCATCCAGGAGCCTTGGGTCGTCAGAGGCAGGATCTGCGGCCTAAGTAAAGTGAGTATGCAGACTATTGCGGATGTAAGGGAGGCATCACCGAGAGCTTGTATCTTGGTGCGAAAGGACATTAACTTTCTTTGTCTCTCTCAATTTCTCAACAGAGATCTAGTAGCGGTGATGATCACTAGCGAGCACGGGAGTATTGTGGTGGCGTCGGCATACTTCCCGGGAGACGTGACGGATGCCCCCCCACCAGAGGTTCAGGATCTGGTGCAGCATTGCAGCAGCAAAAGGCTACCCCTACTGCTAGGGTGTGATGCCAATGCGCACAATGTTGCATGGGGCAGCACGGACAACAACGGTAGGGGTGAGTGTTGAAGATTATCTTTTGTCTAGGGATCTTACAGTTTTCAATGTGGGGGCCGAACCCACATTCATTACTAGGACCAGGGCAGAAGTACTGGACATCACTTTCGGGAATGAGGGGGGCTCCCGGTTGATTCGCAACTGGAAGGTCTCCTCAGAACCGTCAATGTCGGATCGTAGGATCATCCTGTTCGACATTCATAGTAGTCTTAGATTCAGCAAGGTTATCAGGAATCCACGACGGACTGACTGGCCAGCCTATCAGTCCTGCTTGGGATTAAATCTGAGCAGACTGAATCATAGTAGGAGAGTATCGTCTCCGAAGGATCTTGAGCAACTCTCAAGCGAAATAGGTGACACAATCTTGGATGCATATCATGCAAGCTGTTGCGAAAAGGCCATAGAGTCCAGTAGGGACAATCCCTGGTGGAATAGGAAACTAGGACTACTTCGTGCAGAAGTCAGAAAGCTCTTTAATACAGCTAAAAAGAACAGCGCCAATTGGGAATTATACACAAAAAAGGTGACAGAATATAACAAAGAAATCCGGTACAGTAAGCGAGCTCACTTTTGGAAATTTTGTTCCACCATAGAGCAAGCCGCACCTGCGGCCAGAGTGTTTAAGGCAATCTCAAAAGGCAAAGTACTTTCTGAACTTTGTCTGAAGAGGGCAGTTGGGTCCAACTGGAGCCTTGCTGCTGCGATCGTAACTGAACACATAATTAGGTGGGCGTTGAGTACACTCAGCCCCTACAAGGCTCCGGGATTGGATGGAATCATACCCATCAATTTTCAGAAGGGTGTCGAACAACTAATGTTGATCCTCATAAGTATTTTCCGTGGAAGCCTAGCAATGGGTTACATTCCTAGGGATTGGAGAACGGCTAGGTTGATCTTTATCCCGAAGGTTGGGAAGAAAGACCACTTTCATCCCAAATCCTTAAGGCCGATCAGCCTAACCTCCTTCCTGCTGAAAACCCTTGACAAGATTGTGGACAACCACATTAAAAACTCGCACTTGGTGCGAATACCTCTGCATGCGCATCAGCATGCTTACGGAGAAAGAAAGTCTACCGAATCGGCTATTTGAGCCTGGTTGGCAGTCTACAGCGCTCTGTAAAGGACAAAGGGCTCTTTGTGCCTTTATGGACATAGAGGGTGCTTTTGATAACACAGCTTATGATATTGTGGTAAGCGCACTCTGTAGAAGGGGAGTTGAGACGGGTCTCACGGCCTGGCTGGGCAAACTCCTTGATAGCAGAATAGCATAAGTCACTGTCAACAGAGTGACAGTTAGAGCTCAAACCACCAGAGGCTGTCCGCAGGTTGGTGTCTTATCACCACTACTCTGGAGCCTCGTGGTGGATGAGCTGCTAGTTAAGCTGACAGCGGGGTTGAGCGGGGTTACAATCGGAGAGACATAGTCATTTTCTCAGATAGTCAGGCGCAATCAGAGCACTCAGTGCACATAAGATTGTTTCCAGACTAGTATGGCAATGTATAGGAACACTCAATGAGTTGGGTGTGAACAATAAAGTGGCAATGAAGTGTCCTCTATAATGGCTAGAAATCGGGCGAGTACGTTCTTTTATGGTCCGGAACCCTTCTGTGGACTAGGGCCAGGAGTCATCAGCCAGAGCAGTCGTGTGGATCTCATGATCGAAGGAGGCAAGGCAGAGTAAACGTCTGCTAGGTAGCTACAATAGCAAGAGGACCAAGGACTGCTTGGAGCTGAGCAAAGGATCTCTCCGTATAGTCACGGGTTTCCTGACCGGGCACTGCAGACTGAGCAAGCATATGCACAATCTCAAAATAGGGGAGGACAGTCTTTGCAGACTTTGTCTGGAAGGAGACGAGACTACGGAACATCTACTTGAGGAGTGCCCAGCTATCAGTCAGTTGAGGCTGGCCCACTTTGGGGGCCTTACACTCACCACGCAGGAAATGAGGGCTCTTCGACCAGGCGACATCATTGCATTCTTGCGTTCGATTGAACTGCTCGAGGAGCTATACCTCATAGACTTGGAAGAGGGCACAATAGACCCTAAAGGTCGCAGTGCATATGCCTGTTTTAAATATTATTATTATGAGTCTAACATCAGCCTTCAGTTAGTCCTTAGAAAAATGTTAAGTATACCAGCAAGTTCAGCTACTAGTGAACGAGTATTTACCACATCTGGGAAATTCATTAATAACCGTAGGACTAGATTCTCAAGTTATAATCTTGACAAATTGTAATTTATTAATTTAAAGTTAATGTTAAGCTCTTTAATTTTAAGCTATTTTTAAGAAATATCATGAACTATTGATTTAAAAAAATAAAAGAAGAAAGGAAGCTAACTTCGGCATGCCGAAGTTTAAAACCCTTTCTCGGAATGTTGCTAGCGAAAAATGTGAAAAATGCTAACGAAATATGTTGCGAAAAATTAAATGAATTGATATAATTGATAAATTATAATTGATAAATTCCTATGGCAGCTATATGGTCCGATGTGTGGTCCGAATTGAATAAAATTAAAACCGAAATTAATTAATACAGAATAGCCATGTATTAAATTATATGAAAATATATTGAAAATTGGCAAAGTAAAAATTTTTCTCAAAAATTACAGTTCGTTCCTATGGCAGCTATATGCTATAGTCGTCCGATCCGGCCCGTTCCGACATATATAGTAGTAGGAGCATATAGAAGACGATCTGCAAAGTTTCATTCAGATAGCTTCAAAGGGACAGACAAAATACGAAGCAAAGAGGAGTTGAAGACGACGACCAAAACGATTCAAAGAAGATAAAGACGATATAAGCGAAGACTCTCTTATTACTCAAGAACGGCGATCGGCAGAAAGACAACGAGAACGAAGACGAGTTTGTGCAGTTTGTGACGAGAGCCGATAGAAGACGGTTGGAGTAGTATTCGACGTTAGACGAAGGAAGACGTTCCTACATTTGTCACAACGCGAATTACAACAGCTGACCCCCCCTCTCATCGGGCCTTGTCGTGTTGGTAAATTTTTTGAGCGTGCGTGTTGAAAAATTTAATTTTCGTGTCGTGCTGGGTCGTGCCGAAAAATGACGTTCATGCCCATGTCTAGTACCTAGGCCAGATTCATAGAAATCTCGAGGTTTCTTGGAAATGGTGTCAGGGTAATTTTCCCAAATTAAACATATTTTTCGTGAAATCTTTCTCAAAATCTTCTAATTCTCTTTGTATTAGGTTAGGTTATGTCGGAAGGCGCTCACGGGGCCACGCATAGGCCAATATGGCCCTCAGCTGTCTGAAAGTTTCTGAGTGGACCTAGAGAGTGTTTTGCCGTCAGCCAATGGGCAGACAGGGGGAACAACGGGTGAGAAATCACCTGCCGTAACTGTCTGCACCACTGGAAGTGCGACTATACTCTCCCCGTGAGGGCGGCTGGAAGCAGGTCCCAGTACGGTCATGTCTCTGCTGAGGATGCTGACGAATGGTAGTCGGGCGGGGAGAAGAAAACTCCTGCCCAAAAAATTACCCCAATCCAAGGTGGAACAGCATATGCCGAGGGATGCGTGTCCGGGGGGGTGCTTGGACATTAGTATGCGGACTCTGGTGGACCGGCCGACCCATCAGTTTTAACTAGGCTTACCACGGTATGCGGGCTCTACCGTGGCGGACCATCCCCATCCCAGCATACTCGTGGGAACAAAAATGAATTCATCCAAACAAAATATAAAAACCGTAGGTGACCGTCAAACCTCAAAGGCGGCAGGGGAAACCCCCCTCGATAAGAACTCGAAGACGCTAAGCGGTCGAGTGCTGAAGAAGGAAGAGGAGAGCTCCTCGGAGCGCCTTAATCCGGGGACCGGTGTCACTGGGAAGGGGGAGTCAATGGGCCCACCAAGCGGCGTGATCGGGGGCAAGCCCCTCGAGGTGACCGCAGGGGGCTCCAGAGGCAAACCTAACCCAGGAGGCGCGGCCCAGCAGCAGCAGCAAAGGAAGAAGAAGACGCTGTACAGTGAGCGGAGGAGAGCGGCCTTCATCCTTTCGCGGGCTAACTCAGCCATGGAGGCGGACCCGGACCAAGCGGGTCTTATAAAATGGGCGAAAGGCGTACTGCCAGATTTCCAGCCTGTCAAGGCGGGAAAGGCGGTTACCCCCAGTGCCCAGCAAGCCAACGCAGACGCGGGCAGGAGCACCACTAAACGTCAGCGGTCTACGGAGGTTCAACCTCCGCAGCCAAAGCGTTCCAGAGTGCAGCCTCAGCGGTCCTTCGCCGAGGTGACCAAGGGCAAGATCCTGATTGGAGTGGTGGACGAGGGCTCCAGTGACGGACAGATCCCGAGGGACCGATGGCGCTGGATCGTTGGTGAGCTGCACAACAGGTTCGTGGAGGAACTGTTGGCGTCAGGTGGGGCACTGCCCCGCTGTGAGGATGCCGGTTGGCACCAAGGAGGAGTGAAGGTGATCGCGTGCGAAGACGCAGCGTCGGTCACCTTCTACAAGAGAGCGATCTCACCCAGACCTGACGGGTCATCCGGCACCTGGAGTCCAAGGGCGGCAAGGTGCTGATGCTCGGCCTGGATGAGGAGGCGTTGACACTCCTTAAGAAGCGCGAAATGCTGGTGAGCTACAGGTTCGGCCAGCTTAAGTGCCGCCTGCACAAGAAGCAGGAACCTGTGGGGGCGGAGGTGCCCACTAAGGCGAATACCGACGATGTGCCTGGCACGTCAACGGCGACAGCCGAGGAGGCACCCTCCTGCCCCTCGGGCGAAGCAGCTGAGGCCCTGGACTTAGCAGCAGTGGACGCCGAGTTGGACTCGGTTTCGCTACAGGGGCTGGACCTGGCGCGCCTGCACATGGGCGGCGAGGAGGAGCAAACCAGCATTGAGGAGCCATCCGATGATGAGCGGACACCCACCGGGATGCTGTCAGAGGCCTATCTGACGCTCTCGGAGGGTGAAGAAGAGCTCAAAGGATGGTTGTCACCAGCGTGGCACAGATCAACCTGCATCACGCAAAGGCAGCTTCGGCTGTCATCGGCAGGTTGGTCTCCAGGTCGGACCTGGGGCTGGTGCTCATCCAGGAGCCTTGGGTCGTCAGAGGCAGGATCTGCGGCCTAAGTAAAGTGAGTATGCAGACTATTGCGGATGTAAGGGAGGCATCACCGAGAGCTTGTATCTTGGTGCGAAAGGACATTAACTTTCTTTGTCTCTCTCAATTTCTCAACAGAGATCTAGTAGCGGTGATGATCACTAGCAAGCACGGGAGTATTGTGGTGGCGTCGGCATACTTCCCGGGAGACGTGACGGATGCCCCCCACCAGAGGTTCAGGATCTGGTGCAGCATTGCAGCAGCAAAAGGCTACCCCTACTGCTAGGGTGTGATGCCAATGCGCACAATGTTGCATGGGGCAGCACGGACAACAACGGTAGAGGTGAGTGTTGAAGATTATCTTTTGTCTAGGGATCTTACAGTTTTCAATGTGGGGGCCGAACCCACATTCATTACTAGGACCAGGGCAGAAGTACTGGACATCACTTTCGGGAATGAGGGGGGCTCCCGGTTGATTCGCAACTGGAAGGTCTCCTCAGAACCGTCAATGTCGGATCGCAGGATCATCCTGTTCGACATTCATAGTAGTCTTAGATTCAGCAAGGTTATCAGGAATCCACGACGGACTGACTGGCCAGCCTATCAGTCCTGCTTGGGATTAAATCTGAGCAGACTGAATCATAGTAGGAGAGTATCGTCTCCGAAGGATCTTGAGCAACTCTCAAGCGAAATAGGTGACACAATCTTGGATGCATATCATGCAAGCTGTTGCGAAAAGGCCATAGAGTCCAGTAGGGACAATCCCTGGTGGAATAGGAAACTAGGACTACTTCGTGCAGAAGTCAGAAAGCTCTTTAATACAGCTAAAAAGAACAGCGCCAATTGGGAATTATACACAAAAAAGGTGACAGAATATAACAAAGAAATCCGGTACAGTAAGCGAGCTCACTTTTGGAAATTTTGTTCCACCATAGAGCAAGCCGCACCTGCGGCCAGAGTGTTTAAGGCAATCTCAAAAGGCAAAGTACTTTCTGAACTTTGTCTGAAGAGGGCAGTTGGGTCCAACTGGAGCCTTGCTGCTGCGATCGTAACTGAACACATAATTAGGTGGGCGTTGAGTACACTCAGCCCCTACAAGGCTCCGGGATTGGATGGAATCATACCCATCAATTTTCAGAAGGGTGTCGAACAACTAATGTTGATCCTCATAAGTATTTTCCGTGGAAGCCTAGCAATGGGTTACATTCCTAGGGATTGGAGAACGGCTAGGTTGATCTTTATCCCAAAGGTTGGGAAGAAAGACCACTTTCATCCCAAATCCTTAAGGCCGATCAGCCTAACCTCCTTCCTGCTGAAAACCCTTGACAAGATTGTGGACAACCACATTAAAAACTCGCACTTGGTGCGAATACCTCTGCATGCGCATCAGCATGCTTACGGAGAAAGAAAGTCTACCGAATCGGCTATTTGAGCCTGGTTGGCAGTCTACAGCGCTCTGTAAAGGACAAAGGGCTCTTTGTGCCTTTATGGACATAGAGGGTGCTTTTGATAACACAGCTTATGATATTGTGGTAAGCGCACTCTGTAGAAGGGGAGTTGAGACGGGTCTCACGGCCTGGCTGGGCAAACTCCTTGATAGCAGAATAGCATAAGTCACTGTCAACAGAGTGACAGTTAGAGCTCAAACCACCAGAGGCTGTCCGCAGGTTGGTGTCTTATCACCACTACTCTGGAGCCTCGTGGTGGATGAGCTGCTAGTTAAACTGACAGCAAATGGGTTTGAATGTCAAGGCTGTGCCGATGACATCACCTTAATCTATAAACGCAATTTTGAGAGCACATTGTGCGACAGGATCACACTGGGCCTAAGACTAAGATTAGACTGGTGCAGAGATGTGCAGCGAAAACCACAGTCGTCGCCTTTACCAATCGCTACAAGCTGAAATCCATTCGGCCCATAGCTATTGGGGGCACAGAAATGCCGATCTCCACTGAAGTCAAATACCTGGGAGTCATCCTAGATAAACGATTAATGTAGAGACAACATGTGGAACATGCTGTTCGCAAGGCCACTTTGGCCCTACTGAGCTGTAGATCTCTTGCTGGGAAAAATTGGGGAGTATCTCCAAAGACCCTGCTGTGGATGTACAAAGTACATAGTCAGCTACGGGGCTGCGGTTTGGGCGAATTGCGCTGACCTTGATGTCACGAGAAGGCAACTGGGCAAACTCCAGAGACCTTGCTGCACGTGCATCTCGGGCGCTATGCGCACCTGCCCATACACTGCTCTGGATGTGCTGCTCGGGCTTCCACCACTGCACTTGTATATCAAGCACAGTGCGCACAGATCTACCATAAGGATAACAGGGGCAAGACCAGCTGACTCGGCTGCGACTGCAACTGACCTGTTATTAGAATAACCGCAGGATGCTCAATTGGGCAAATTTAGCTTTGATAAGCTTTTCAAAACGGAGCTTTGCAACAAGTCGGAGTGGACCAATATGTCTACCACCTACGATGTGAACCCACATGCTATTAGATGGTATACTGACGGCTGACAAACAGAGGATGGTGCGGGTGCGGGTGTCTGCGGACCCCTACTCAAATATCACGATCCACTAGGGAAATTCTCCAGTATCTTTCACGCGATCGAGAAAGAGAAGAGTCACCGAGGACAGCAAAAAGCTGGGCCTGGACCTCATCATCGGGTGCGACGCAAATGCCCATCACCATCAGTGGGGCAGCACTGACACCAACGATAGGGGTGAGTCTCTTTTTGATTTTATCCTTTCATCTAATCTACTGGTGGGTAATTTGGGTAACGAACCCACCTTTATTATCAAAAATCGAAGGGAGGTACTTGATATCACCCTTCTCTCTGAGTCCCTGAAGGACTCCCTTAAGTCTTGGAGAGTGCTGGAGAAGCACTCATTCTCTGACCATAGATATATCCAATTCACGCTAGGTTTCGATAGGTTCAACCCAGTCACTTTCCGGAACCCCCGGAGGACTGACTGGGGGAAATACAGATCCCAGCTGAGTAAGATCCTAAAGCCCCCTCCAGCCCCAACCCGCTCGGACTTCTGTCCAGAGGGGCTGGAGCGTCTCGTTGAAACTTTCACCGATGCTTGTAGCACGGCTCTAGATAGGTCCTGCCCCCGTAGCAAGAATGGGGGGAAGACCGGGAAGAAGCCACCATGGTGGTGTAAGAAATTAAGCTGCCTCAAGAAGACCACGAGGCAGTCCTTTAATACAGCCAAGAGCGCCAACACGGACGCATCTTGGTGTCTCTATAAAGCGAACTTGTCCCTGTACAACAGGGAATTAAGAAAGGCCAAAAGAAGGGCCTGGTCCGACTTTTGCTCAGGAATCCAGGTCCTCTCGTCGACGCCCTCCAACCCGGGCTTCGTCAAGCGTCCTGACGACAGCTGGACGACATCCAGTGAAGGAACCCTCGGGGTTCTCCTGGATGCTCACTTCCTCGCTAGCTCTTCCCAGAGCAGCCCACCTAACCCCCCGACACGGCGGGGTCCGTCCGAAATGGCATACCTCCTTACTGATAGGAACATTAAATGGGCAATTAACAGCTTCAGCCCATATAAATCCCCTGGGGTGGACGGCATCATACCTGCACAGCTCAGCTACGCAGCCGAGCTATCCACTCCCTGGCTTCGTCTGATCTTCTCGATCATCCTCGATACAGGGGTCATTCCGAACGGATGGCTCCGCTCAAAAGTTGTTTTCATCCCCAAGGCAGGCAAGCCATCGCATTGCACGCCTAAGGATTATAGGCCGATAAGCCTCTCCTCGTTTCTACTCAAGACGCTGGAGAGACTCATCAGTCTGCATCTTAGGACTAATATTCCCCAACCACCCTTATCAGGATCTCAACACGCGTACAAGAGGGGCAGGTCGACAAAGACAGCACTCCATTCGCTTACCACCATCATAGAAAAATCGCTCCACGAAAAGGAGTTCACCCTCGTCGCCTTCTTGGACATAGAGGGCGCTTTCAACAACATTCTTCCAGGTTCAATCACATCAGCACTGACCAAGCTGGGGATTGATCAACACTCGGTGGGTCTCATTGACCGGATCTTGCGCAGCAGAACGGTGGAGGCAACACTGGGGGGGTCAACCATCTCCAGACAAGTCACCAGAGGCACACCTCAGGGCGGAGTCCTCTCCCCTCTCCTATGGAATGTGGCGGTCAATGAACTGCTCCAGGGCATAAAAGAGGGCGGCTGTCGTGTCGTGGCCTACGCGGATGATGTCGCCTTGGCGTTCACGGGAAAATTCCCGCAGACACTCTGTGACAGGATGAGCGAAAGCCTTCGGTTTCTGACGGACTGGACTGCAAAGTCTGGTCTGGGAGTAAACCCAGCGAAGACTGAACTAGTCCTCTTTACCAGGAAATACAAAATCCCCAAAATGATACCCCCTAAACTCTGCGGGGTACCCCTCATCCTCAAAAATGAGGCCAAGTATCTAGGTCTTATCCTGGATAGTAAGCTCAATTGGTCCCTTAACACGGATGAAAGGGCCAAAAAGGCTACAATCGCGCTATACACCTGCCGCAAGGCTATCGGGTTAAAATGGGGTATGACCCCAAAAATTGTCCGTTGGCTGTACACGGCTATTATTCGCCCAATACTCCTCTACGGGATGGCTATTTGGTGGCCAGCTCTAAAGCGGTCCACCTGCCTGGGCACGTTTGGAAAAATTCAAAGCACGGCCGAGATCTGCATGACAGGCAGCCTGCGCACGACCCCGGGAGACGCTCTGGACGTTCTCCTGGATATCCTCCCAATAGAAATAATGGGAGAGATGACCGCGTCACTATCGGCACTGAGGCTGAAGGGCGCGGGTCTGTGGAGGCGTTCGAGTTTCGGGCACACGAATCTCGACACTGCCCCACACCTTACTGAGGGAAACACAGACTACTGTGTCCCCGCTGAACACCCTACCACACCCTTCCAGGTTTACATCCCCGACAGAGAGGAATGGAACCTTGGACCTCCTGGACCTCAACGGTCCCTTCATATCTACACGGATGGCTCAAAATTGGACGGCCGGGTGGGAGGAGGTATATACTCCGAGCACCTGGGAGTTAGCGTCTCTTTTAGGCTACCCGACCACTGCAGTGTCTTTCAGGCGGAGGTTTACGCCATCAAAGAAGCTATCGATCGGCTCCCCCCCCCACCAGGGTCAGAGCTCCCATATGTATATTCTCTGACAGTCAGGCCGCCCTGAAGTCACTTGAAGCCATCTCTTCAAACTCGAAGACCATTAACGCCTGCCGCAGATCTCTTCACGAGATGGCGGAGCAGTACGACCTCCACCTCATATGGGTCCCAGGACATAGGGACATCGAGGGCAACTGCGCTGCCGATGAGCTGGCCCGGCAGGGTACAACCTCCCCTCTTCTCCCGGAGAGGGAGTCAGTTGACATGCCCTTGGCCACCCGCAGACTTCTCTGTAAGGAGTACTTCCACCTCCTCGCGGACAGGAAATGGGAAAACCTAATCACCTGCCGCCACGCTAGAATGATCTGGCCACGCCGATCAGCGAAACGCTCATTGGAGCTATTTTCATTAAGCAGGGAAAGCTGCGCCCTTGCCGTCAGGGCTCTTACTGGTCACTGGCTACTTGGAACACATGCATCCAGGCTGTCGGTGCACCATAACGACTTCTGTAGAAGCTGTAGGGATGAGGAGGAGGAGGAGACCGCTCTTCACCTCCTCTGCCACTGTCCGGCCCTAAGCAGACGTAGACTGCAGTATCTGGGCTTCCCCACCCTTGTGGATCTCGCAGAGCTAAGCGAGACATCACCGAGGCAGTTAACCCGATTCATCCAAGGATCGGGCTGGGCCTCTCTCACGTAAGGATTCGTTATCGGCCCATGAGAACCTGCACTGGACGGGGGATCTAAGCCTACGCGGCATCACAAAGAGCCACCTCAGGCTCAAGTGGATGGACCGGCTCTCTTGAGTCGACCATCACCGCCTTAACCTAACCGTACCTAGAGAGTGTTTACGCGGTTTTCGAAATCATTAAGGTTCGAGGTGTTTTTCGCGAAGGCAAGTAGTTCGCCTAGCTTCTTCCTGGAGGCATCTTCTAGCGATGCTAGAACCGGAGCGCCTAGGTATTTTATTCTTGTCCTTGCTAGGGCCGGAAATTTGTAAATGAGATGCTCCAAGGTTTCAGTTGCCTCGGATTCATCGCATTCCGGACATTTGGCGTTTTCGGTGATGCCCAGCTTGACGTAGTCGTGCTGAGGATATCTAGTGCCTCCCTGCTTGCCAGTACATTTTTGAAACTGACCGCGTTGATACTGAGTCCTACCTTCTTCGCCCACTTACATATCTTCCTGAGTGTTGATTCCATTATCGAGCTGAGGGTCGATGGGCAGACTCCCGTGATAATTATGCTTATGTCGTCAGCATAGGCTGTTATCTTTGGGGCCTTCCTCTCGAATCTCTTGATCAGGTCGTCTACCACCATTTTCTACAGGAGAGGCGACAGGACCCCGCCTTGCGGCGTGCCCCTGTGTGCTCCTTCACCGTGGAAGCGGTGCCCCAATCGGATTGTACCCGCCTACAGCTTAGAAGATTTCTTATCCACAAACTGATAGCGGGGGGCGTGTTGGCCGCTTCTAGGCGGTCCATTATAGCGTCTGTGGTCACGTTGTTAAATGCTCCGGATATACCCACAAACACTCCTAGAGCATATTCTTTGTTATGCAGGGCTCTCTCAATGGTGGCTACTAACGAGTGTAGTGCCGTCTCCACTGATTTCCCTTTCGTGTAAGCGTGCTAGTTGGATGACAGCAGACGTCCCACATCGTTACTAATGTATATGTCCAGCAGCTTTTCTAGCGTCTTAAGTAAGAATGAGGTGAGGCTAATCGGCCTGTAATCCTTGGGGCTCACATGGCTGCACTTGCCTGCTTTTGGCAGGAAGACAATCCTGGAGGTCGTCCATTGGATAGGGATATAGCCCGTGCTTAGGCAAGCTGTGTATATCGCGTAGCCATGGGGTGATCACTTCTTTGGTCATCTGTAACATGGCTGGGAATATTCCATCTAGTCCTGGTGCTTTTATTCCCGCACAGGAATCTATAGCCCATTGGATTCTTTTAGAGGATATTAGACTTGTTGGGAGACTCTCTTCTCCAAGTGCGAGATCCTGGTGCTTGTTGGCATCGGGTATCTCAGTGCATCCTGGGAAGTGAGCATGCATTAGTGCCTTCAGTCCACTGTCCGTCGTCGCATTTAAGCTGACTCTATATGGTGGGTTGCTTCGATAGCAACTTCCGGAGTATACCGTTTCTGGGGCCGTCTCGATATTGGAGCAGAAGTTTCTTCACGAGCTTCTTTGTTCCCTGCGTATTTCCTTCTTGTAATACCTAAGTAGGGTTTTGTATTCCTTATCAATCACATCCTCTTTCGCCTCTTTGGCGATTTTGAAGAATTCTCTGAGGTTATTGCGTAGGAGCGAAAGATTACTGTTCCACCAGGGTGGCTTGGTCCTCTTTCTAGCTCTAGATGTCGGGCATGCTGCGCGTTACGCATCTAGTAGTTCCTTGGAGAGGGTCTCTAGGGACTTTTCTATGTCTTCAGCGGATTTTACTAGGCCCGGGCCAGTCGCGAGTCGGGTTGAGATTGTCTTTCTAAACTTTCCCCAGTTAGTGTTCCGGGGGTTCCTAAAGGCGGTTGGTTTGGGAGAGTGGTCGAAATCGTATTGGAATTGTATGTACTTATGATCTGAGAAGGATGGTCTTTCAAGGAATCTCCATTCTGATACTATTGTACATTGTCCCTTTGTGAGTGTTAAGTCTAGCACGTTCGAGGAGGTGGGACCTACGAAGGTATGCTCCTCCCCCACGTTCGCTATACATATGTTAGTGGATAGTAAAAAGTCTAAGAGTGACTCACCTCTGTCTTTTATGTAGGGGCTTCCCCACACGCAGTGATGTGCGTTGGCGTCTGCACCCACGAGCAGTTGCTGGTCGTTCGGGCTGGCTTCCACCAGGCTCCTGAGTTCCTCGGGTGGGGCTGATCTGTCATGGGCCATGTAGCAGGAAGCTGCCAGGAGGCGCTTCTTCTTGCTTTCAAGCATCACAACAGTCAGGTCATCCGTGCTGTAATAAGACATAAGGTTAGCGTGGAGACCCTTCCGTACGAGTACGGCGGTTCTGTTCCTGCTTACCGTTGGTGCGTAGAACACATGGTGTGCTGAGGACTTTAGTCCGGCAATAGAATTGCCCGAGGCAACCCACGGCTCCTGGACCAAAGCGATGTCGACGGGCCCTTGCTCCATGGCAATCAGGAGTTCCGCCGACGCGATTTTGCTCTTATGGAGGTTGTGCTGCAGTACCCTAAGAGTTATGGGTACCTGGATCAGCTCGGGACGGGTTGACTTACAGTCAGGTCACCGTCCTCCTCCTCCTCCTCCGAGACGTCGAGCGTCATTTCCTGGGCGGCGTCAACAATGGAATCCAGACCTAGGTCTTTTTCCACCTCGCCTGCCTGCAGGGTGTGCGCGTCCTTGGCCCCCGGGTGGCGCTTTTTGAGGCGCAGGTAGACACTACCCATGCCCGACGCCATCTTCCCGTATCTGGAGTACAGGATGTCCTCCGCCGCTTTGTTGATTTGAAAGACTGCGCACTGGCCCCCCTCTTTGGGTGTGGGGGTCGCAATGTGCAGCACTTTCCAATCTGCGGTGGGAATCTCTTTGTATTTAGTGTTGACTGTTGATGTATTTAGAAAAGCTTTGCGTATTAGTTGAAGTTGCGTAATAGTTACATTTTATGATAACATATGAAAGATAATTCTGTTAAATTAAGAAATTTATTTGCAGAATTGATCTTGACCCTGTATCCGCCTTCAACCTAGGCCATGTAAATGGAAATATCATACATATGTGGAATTTATTTTCCTTTTAAAACGAAATGTATGTAAATTTGTGCAAAACATTGAAATTTTCAATTAGACTTTAACATACTTTACTTCACATATTGTAATGAATAGCTTGTCTACGTATATTGTATATAGTAGCAGGGCTGTTGCTTGTTTTCGGTTGCAGCGTCGGTTGGAGAGGGAATCGGGGTTTCGTGCACTATGCTGCGCTCTGCGCTCAGCTCGCCGGTATTGGGGTCGGGGTTTTTTCTATCCCTATAATTCCAAAGGCATCTCCAAAGGCCCTGCTGTGGATGTACAAAGCTATGGTGAGGCCCATAGTCAGCTACGGGGCTGCGGTTTGGGCGAATTGCGCTGACCTTGATGTCACGAGAAGGCAACTGGGCAAACTCCAGAGACCTTGCTGCACGTGCATCTCGGGCGCTATGCGCACCTGCCCATCCACTGCTCTGGATGTGCTGCTCGGGCTTCCACCACTGCACTTGTATATCAAGCACAGTGCGCACAGATCTACCATAAGGATAACAGGGGCAAGACCAGCTGACTCGGCTGCGACTGCAACTGACCTGTTATTAGAATATCCGCAGGATGCTCAATTGGGCAAATTTAGCTTTGATAAGCTTTTCAAAACGGAGCTTTGCAACAAGTCGGAGTGGACCAATATGTCTACCACCTACGATGTGAACCCACATGCTATTAGATGGTACACTGACGGCTGACAAACAGAGGATGGTGCGGGTGCAGGTGTCTGCGGACCCCTACTCAAATATCACGATCCACTAGGGAAATTCTCCAGTATCTTTCAAGCGGAAGTACACGCGATAGAGATTTGTGCCTCGTTTAATATTGTTTATGTGAGGGGCCACTGTGCCGCCTCTGCGCACAGAGCTTTCGCTCGCGTCCGCGCTCGCCTCTCTTTTGCGCTCGCTTCCGAGCTCGAGCTCGGGTTGCGGACTTCGCGATCGGCCGCCGTCGATCTCCCGCGCTCACGTCAGCGTTTTAGGTTTTAAGTCAGTTCCATGTATGAATGCTAGAAATAAACACTGAAGTCCCACGACGCCCCCGCCTCTTAATATTCTTTCTGGTGCCTTCGCTATTCTGTCGTTTGGACTCCGTTTCGCTTTGCGCCGTGGGAAATTGTGCATTTTCTTAGCCTACTGGATTGCTTATCTTTGGAGGATCGGCCCCCTACAAACATTGGTCCATCAGAGCCGGATTTTTTCGTTCATCTTCTCCACTTCTGCCAGCAGTTCCCGGCTTGTTCCGCCCAAAGATAAGTTTGATCTTACCTCTGCTTCTAATGCCTGCCGGTTAATAGTGCTCCTAGTCCGCATATGTAAATACAAAGTGCTCCTAGTCCGCATAAATTAATAGTGCTCCTAGTCCGCATAAATAACTAGTGCTCCCAGTCCGCCGAAATTTTCAATTCGTCTCCACTTCGTTTATTTTTCGCGCCGCCATATTCCTCGCCGTTCTCTTTGCGTACATCAAAGTGCAAACGGTCGCGGCATATGTACATATATGTATGTGCAGCCATCCAACTACATACTGGGACATATATATGTGCATATATTATTATAATTATATGTCGGCGCAATTCTAACTCCGTGAATTCGCCAAGTGAAAAAGTGAAATTGTGTGGTGAGAAAAGAAAGGCATAAGCAATATCGGCCACCGAGTGTGCACTGTGCGGGAGTTCCCTGTTCGCCGGACAGTCTGCCGTTGGTCTCCATATTCTTTCTGTTCTGATTCCGGTGTGTGCCATTTTTTTCGCCACATAATTTTACTGTCCTTTTCCAGACATTTATTAATATACAGTCCACTCCGCGACGCTCCACTGTGCCTCCATAAATGCATGCCCATATATACATATCCATACCCATACATACATACATATAATATATATGCCCATATTATCTGCACATTTTAATATACAGTCCACTCCGCGACGCTCCACTGTGCCTCCATAAATGCATGCCCATATTTATCCCATACATACATATATGCACATATTATCTGCACCCGATTCCAGCAACTAAACCTCCGCTACGAAATTAATATACATATATACGTACATAAACACAATTAAAAGCGAGACAACAAGAGACAAACATTCAAATCAAAAATTATTACAGATCCATTCGGGCGGGACCGCGATTGTTTTTTGTTCAATTTTCTTTGATTTTGTTGGAGTTTCTGCAGCGGCCGCTGTGTTGTTATTGCTGTGGTTTTTTTCGCTCTCCTGCGTACCGTACACTAACACTGCTTTGCCGACGGCAACAGTGAGTTTTCGGCGAACCAAAGCCGCGGTGTTGTTATTGTTGTGTTTCTTTTCGCTCTCCTGCGTACCGTACACGAACACTGCTTTGCCGACGGCAACAGTGGGTTTTTCGCCCGAACCAAAGCCAAGGTCTTTTATTCCACCCTTCCGGCTGCGCAAGTGTTTCATGGGCAAACAACAAATAATTTTTTGTAATAATTATTTATTTATTGATGGTTTCTTGGATTCTTGGATATAATTTATTAATTTTCTGGGCCTCATTTTTTGCCAACTAAAATATAAAGCAAGCTCCACGTCCGAGCCACGCAGTATATATTCTTTATATATTTTTTATATATATTTTTTCCTGCCTACCTACTGGTTACCGATTTTGCGGTCCACCTCGCATAAGGCACCATCCGCCCTTACTACCGAATTTCTGCTGCCGGCTTCATTGGGCCGAGTCGCCGCTTCTGATCGCGCCAAGAGCATCAGTGTGACCGCCCTGCTCCGTACGAGACGCTCGGCAGAATTCGATTCGGAGAATGCCCACGGGAGACGACAAGAAGCCGCGTCCGATCCCATCAATCCGTTTGGACAGGTCCCAATCCGCATCTCCGCGGCCCTTTCATCCGAAATCTAGGTCCCCCGTTATCAATCCACGGGCTAGTAGCGGCATTTCTTCAAATACCGCCCAAGGTTTATCGGCAAAACAAACTCGGTCGACCACAAAAATGGCTCAATCCGCTATCGATACCGCCGTAAGGAAATTCACTGCCACTACGGACCGTGTGAGCCAATTTGAGGCCAATATCCACACTCCGGGTACTCCAGAAACGACCGGCCTCTCCCCCCACATGTGTCAAGTGCGTTGCGATCAGATCCGGGCACTTTGGGAAAAAGTGGAGAGAGATTACGACAGCTGTTCTGAGCTTCTTGCGGCATCTGCTGAAAGTTCAACGGTAGGACTAACACTCCAGTCAAAATATGAATATTGTTTTTCGGTCTACGAAAGGTGTGTAGCCAATCTCCAAGAGCTCATAGAGTCCGCTCAGTCCGCCTCTCAGTCCGCTCAGGCTTCCGCTTCCAGCCAGCTGCCCACTTCTACTGGCTCCCGGCTACCGCCAGTGGACACCGAAGTTTTCGCTGGTGATTACCTTCGGTGGCCCACATTCAGAGATTTGTTCACCGCCATATATATCCGCAACTCGGGGCTCACACCGGTGGAAAAGTTGTTCCACCTGTTGTCAAAGACAAGTGGCGACGCGCACGTCATTGTCTGTAAGGCCCCGCTAACCAATGAAGGGTTCGTGTCACCGTGGCACGGCCTGACCGAGCGCTTCGAAAATCGGCGGTCTTTGGTCAACAGTCAGTTGAAAATCCTTTTCAACATCCAGACTGTTCCCCAAGAGTCCGGAGCAGCTCTGAAAGAGCTACAAGGCACCATTCAGAGTTGCCTCACTGCCTTACGTATGTCCTCCATTAAGGTCGAAGCTTGGGATTGTCTCCTGGTATACATGGTCTCCTTAAAGCTTCCCAAAATTACGCTTGTGGGAGCAATCAGTGCACAACAAGTCAAATTCCGCCAAGATCGGCAACTGCGAGCGCCGCACCGCGCAGGCTCAACTCGTATGAGGCCAGGCTCGCTCCAGCGCCCAGGGGATGTGATCTCTGTTCCAGGGAGAACCATCCCATTCGCGTATGTCCACGGGATTGCACCAGTGCCCACAGCTGTTTTACATGCCACAGCCGGCATCACACCCTCCTGCACCGCGGTAATCCTTTTGCAACCGCTCCAAGTCCGTCTACGACAGCCACGTCTCGGCCCGCGCCTTCTCCAAGAGGCACGGGTGCCTCCGACGATCCCGCAGATGTGCAAGTATGCTTCGCTTCCGGGTCAAGAGCCGTCCTACTGGGCACTGCCCTCATTAACGTGTGCCATCTGGGGTGCAATTTTCAAGCACGTGCCTTGATTGACTCTGGGTCCGAAGCTACTTTTATTACAGAAAGACTATTCAACTTAGTCAAACTTCCGTTCAAGACTGTCCAAGCTTAAGTGTCCGGCCTGAACCAAACCGTGGCCGCTCAGTCCACCAAGTTGTGTACGTTTTCGATTCGATCGCCCTCCAGGCCTGGGATACAGTTAGAGACTGCGGCCTATGTTCTTCCGCAGCTGGCCGAGAATTTACCCTCGTATCCAATTCCACGAGATATTCTTAAGGACCTTCCTAACATCCCCCTGGCGGACCCCAAGTTATTTGAGAGCTCCCAGATCGACATTTTGATAGGAGCAGACATTCTTCCGTCTATTCTCCTCGGCAATTCCAAAGCTGACATCTGCGGTTCACTTCTCGGCCAGGAAACCATTTTTGGATGGGTGTTGACAGGCCCAGTCCATTCGGCAGCCCCTCGCAGGGTGTCCGCCTTCTCCACGCGAGTTACCTGCGCCCTCGAGGACTCTCTGGACCAGCTCCTCACCAAGTTCTGGGAGGTGGAGGAAGTGCCCACACAGATCGTCCCTGAGTCTGATGCGTTGTGCGAACAAAATTTCGTACAAACCACCAGAAGGGGCCATCGGGGCAAGTATGTTGTGGCGCTCCCCTTGCGCGACCCCGAGCACAAGGGCTCCGAGCTAGCATCTTCACGATCCTTCGCTCTAGCTCAGTTCCTCCGCAACGAGCAGCGCCTAAAAAGGGATCCCCTCCTCAAAGCCCGGTATGACGCGGTGATCCAGGAATACCTCGACTTAGGACACATGGCTGAGGTTTCTACGACGAGCAGTTCCGCCACGTACTACCTTCCACACCACGCTGTTCTCAAGCCCGAAAGCACAACTACGAAGGTGCGCGTAGTTTTCAATGCGTCTAGCCCATTCGCAAACGGGACTAGTCTGAATGATATTCTGTACGCGGGCCCGGTCTTACAATCCGACCTGACTATACAAATCCTGAAGTGGCGATACTTCAGGTTTGTTTTCAATGCCGACATCGAAAAGATGTACCGGCAGATTTGGGTAGACTCCAAGCATACTCCACTCCAGCGCATTCTGTTTCGCAACTCCGATGGAGAAATCCGCGACTACGAATTGAAGACGGTAACCTTCGGGGTCAATTGCGCTCCATTCCTAGGGATTCGCGTCCTGCAACAGCTCGCCGAAGACGAAGAGTCGATGTATCCGCAGGCGAGTCAGATTATCCGATAGTTCATGTACGTCGACGACGTTCTCGCTGGTGCAGACTCAAAGACTGAGGCGCAGGCAGCTATCCGAGAGCTCGAGGGGGCCCTGAGTTCGGCAGGGTTCCCACTTAGGAAGTGGACAGCCAACAGCAAGGCGATTTTGTCAAATATCCAGACTGATCATCTCCTTCGGGCTGACTTCCTCGAAATCGACGCAGAGAGCACGGCCAAAACTCTCGGCGTGCGGTGGAAGGCGACGTCGGATGATTTTTTCTTCATTCCGCCAGAATTGACCTTGGGATCTTCGTTCTCAAAGCGTCAGGTCCTGTCTCAAATTGCCAAATTGTTTGATCCAGCCGGCTGGCTAGCCCCCTTCATTGTCCGGGCAAAGATGTTTATGCAGGACATTTGGCTCCAGGATCTGGGCTGGGACGATGTCCTCCCTCAGGAATTCTGCAAAAGATGGGTTGACTTCCTGGAAGATTACTCGGCGCTCGATCAGATCCGAATCCCCCGCTGGGTCGCCTTCCGTCCTCACTTGAAGGTAGAACATAATGGGTTCTGTGACGCCTCGCAAAAGGCGTACGGCGCTGCCATCTACGTCCGAGTGGAGACCGGGTCCACGGTGGTGGTGAACTTGCTGACGGCAAAGACACGGGTGGCCCCAGTCAAGACGGTGTCGCTCCCGCGATTGGAGTTGTGCGGAGCCGTCCTCTTGTCCGAGATGGCCAACGCAATTCTTCCCAAGATGCCCGGCCCTGCGTCCGCCCTCCACTGTTGGACGGACTCTACAATTGTTCTCGCCTGGTTGCGCAGACCGGCGTGCCATTGGACAACGTTCGTGGCAAATCGGGTGAAAATATAATCCATACGATTTTTTATCAGGCATGCTCCGGTAATCGTAATTTTTTCCCGATTTCGATTTGGCCAAAATCTTACGATTTTCATTTTATTGCTCCGGTTTTCGTAAAATTTTTGCTATCGTCGGTAAACAGCTTTTTGAAATCAACAGTAAACAGCTGTTTAAGCTGATTCCCACAAAAAAGGGCTGCCACATTTTTCACAGTTATATTTCCAAAGTTTTCAATAACGTTTTTACTGTATTCTCACCATAAAAGTAATTAAAATAAAAAGCAATATTTATAAAAAACATTTATGGCCCTGATTTAAAATTATTAATGAATTCATTTAAATTTTATAAGTATTTTTACCTGGCTGTTTCATTCCACCAAAAGTATGGCAACCCTAACCTTATACCAAGTACTTTTCTACATTTGGCCAAATCGAGATTGCTTGTTGCAATTTGGTTTGTCAAATTTGAGGTGGGGTCAGAAATAAATTTTTTATAAAATAACTACGTGCCAGAATGATCTTTTGGTGGTGTGGAATAAACATCAATAGACCACTGAGTAAACTATTTTTTTCCCGTATGATTTGATATAAAAAATGGCATTTACTTTTCATTTCGGGCAGACAAAGCTGCCCGTTTTTCAATTCGGTAATAAATTTTACGATTTCGAAAACCGGAGCACCGATTTTACGATTTCAAATCGAAATCGTAAAAATTTACCGAATTCGATTACCGGAGCATGGCTGCATGCCTGCAACTTCTAAATAATGCAGCAGTGTCATAATAGAATAGCTAATGTACTCAAATTTGCATTAAAAGTGGCAGGCATACCGTCGTTTTGCTCGGATTTGTGTAAAACCATATGGAGCTGTCAAATCTCCAAGAAGAACTCTAAATAATGCGGTAGTAGTATCAGAAACTTTAAAAAATTTTGTTTAAAATTAAGTAAGCTTATATGCCATTTTTTTTGAGAAAGTTTATCTATAATGTGAAATTTATTATAAATTTAAATTAAATAAACGTTAATATAAAAGTATTTGCCATTTGCTTGCTTATAGTAATTTCCTTACGGGTTGGACTAACAGTGTTTTCGTCTGTACACCCATACCTCGCTATACGGCCGCTCTTTATGGGGCTTTTCGCTATAACGGCCCTCTTCAATTATGGCGCTAGTTCGCTTTACGGCCTAAAATGTTTCGCTATAACGGCCAAAATTAATGTATTTGTTATGTATTATTGTTTTATTTTTATTAAAATAAAAGGAGAAAACCCATTTTTATATCTAATTATATTTTTAGTCAGTAGTTTGCAACGAAGTGAAGGAGACATTTCCGGCCTTATAAAGTATTTATATTCATGATCAGCATCAACAGCCGAGTCGATCTAGCCATGTCTGTCTGTCTGACCGTCCGTTTCTACGCAAACTAGTTCCTCAGTTATAAAGCTATCTGAATGAAACTTTGCATATATGCTTCTATATGCTCTCACTCCTATATATGTCGGAACGGGCCAGATCGGACAGCTATATCATATAGCTGCCATAGGAAGGATCGGAAAATTTTTAGGAAAAAAATTATAACTTAGGCAATTTTTTACAAATTTATATGATGCATGCCGAAGTTAGCTTTCTCTCTTGTTAATTATAGAATATGGTACATTTTAAAATTTTTGGAACCGAACCCATAGAATTTGTATGAAGTTGTATTAAAATGTTTTATTCGTTATACGGCATTTCGTTTTACGGCCAATTTCTGTGGAACCAAACTGGGCCGTTAAGCGAGGTGTTGGTGTATTTAAATATGTTGTGGGTGTAAATAATGCTATGTTCCACATCATCTTCAGGATTGTTTGAAGACATTAAAATACAGTAAAATTGTTAATAAAATAAAATTTTCTATTTCTACTGCCTTCTTGATCGATTAAAAAATGAACACCTTTTATATGTAATTCTCAACCGTTCCTTGCAGTCCAGATTTAACGAAGCTTTTACAGACGTTTATCGATATTACCATAAATGATGGTGTTGTACATGGGCCTTTTGATTGTCGTTAATTTCACACACGTTGTTCACAAGTATAAGAATAAGTAAGTTTTTATTTATTTTGTTATTATATTACTATTTTGTACACTTTATTCTATATTTATTTTTATTATTCTATATTTTTTTTATATTAAGAGACTTATTCTCGATTCGATTTTTTATTTTCATTGATATCTTAAGAATGGTCCAAGTTTCAAGTAAAAATTCGAAAAAATTGCGAAGTTCTTGTCGGAAATGCATGCTCTCGTTCTACGAGCACCGATCCATTGATAATTCAAAAGGCCGCCATTTGGTCAAAAATTTGCGTATATTTTAAAAAACAGCTTTAATAATTACAATATATGTTTTAGTAATCTTTTTGGTTTTTTTCATTTCTCATGATTTTTGACGAAACTGCATTTAGTACTGACTACATTTTTGGAACTAAATTAAAAAATAACCTACTCTATTAATTAAAAAAAATATTAATAAAAAAAATCAAATTTTAAATATTCCTGAAAATGTAATATCTCACTTTAAAAATTTCCGATCGAATAACTCAAACTGTTTCCTTTTCAAAAATGCACAAAAATTACCTTTTTTTGGCCTTCTGGTGTATATGCCCCCTTCACTTCTAAACACATGTGCAAATTATATTCTATTGTTAGGTAGATTACATACACTGACGAGCAAAACTGTAACACGAGTTTCATATTCTAACTTCAACGGTCAGTATCTTCTCTCCTATTTTATGTACGATAATAATCTTAGTCTTGTTTTGTTGCTACTATATTTGACTATCGCTTGTGACAATATGAAACGATTTGATCATCTGGAATAAATATGCCGAAGCAAAATGTAAAAAAAGTCAAATGTTACAGTTTTGCACTCGTGTTATACATATATTAAACGAAATTTTTTTTTGAGATTATTTTAATAAAGAGTCCGCAGCCCTTTTGATTTTTTTAGATCCCCTATGCTATTTGGCATACTTTAGGTATAGCGTAGCACCATTTCAGGAGGAATAGTGTACCAGACGTCCTTTGTACTTTCCCACAACTCCATCATTCACTTGGAGGGACTGCATATTTTGCCAGTTGGGATTTTACATGGCTCCACAAATTTTCTATAGGAATTCATATCAGGAGATTGCGGTGGCCACTTCAGCGACTGTAAATTTTGCTTTTCCATCAAATTTTTTACCAAAATCGAAGTGTTTTTGGGATCATTGTCTTGCTGAAATATGCATTTTTTTGCGGCAAAACCCATATTTTTAATTATTTTTGGAAGATTTTGTTGCAAAATGGTTAAATACTGTTCCTTACACATTATTCCTTCAATTAAGACCAAAGGACCAACTCAGTTTGTTTGTATACAGCCCCAAACCATTATTGATCCGCCACCGTGCTTCACGTTACATTGTGAGTGAATTGTGGGATCACTAGTCCAATACCAAGAGCGTCCATCTGACTCGAAACGATTAATTTTGGTTTCATCTGACCATATAACCTGAAAAACCAAATTTTTTAAAATGTTTTAACTTATTATTTATGACGTACAGCATTCCAATCAGCTACCGTCAAATTTTCGTGAGTTGCAGCAAAGTTTTGGCTGTATACAAACAAACTGAGTTGGTCCTTTGGTCTTAATTGAAGGAATAATGTGTAAGGAACAGTATTTAACCATTTTGCAACAAAATCTTCCAAAAATAATTAAAAATATGGGTTTTGCCGCAAAAAAATGCATATTTCAGCAAGACAATGATCCCAAAAACACTTCGATTTTGGTAAAAAATTTGATGGAAAAGCAAAATTTACAGTCGCTGAAGTGGCCACCGCAATCTCCTGATATGAATTCCTATAGAAAATTTGTGGAGCCATGTAAAATCCCAACTGGCAAAATATGCAGTCCCTCCAAGTGAATGATGGAGTTGTGGGAAAGTACAAAGGACGTCTGGTACACTATTCCTCCTGAAATGGTGCTACGCTATACCTAAAGTATGCCAAATAGCATAGGGGATCTAAAAAATCAAAAGGGGCTGCGGACTCTTTATTAAAATAATCTCAAAAAAATTTCGTTTAATATATGTATAACACGAGTGCAAAACTGTAACATTTGACTTTTTTTACATTTTGCTTCGGCATATTTATTCCAGATGATCAAATCGTTTCATATTGTCACAAGCGATAGTCAAATATAGACTAAGATTATTATCGTACATAAAATAGGAGAGAAGATACTGACCGTTGAAGTTAGAATATGAAACTCGTGTTACAGTTTTGCTCGTCAGTGTACATATGTACATACAGTCCACAGTCCGCTCACCCAAAGCTTACTCTAGCTTACTATAAAGCCTTCGGCCTAAACATACATATATTTACATATTTTTGTAATAAAAGACAGCCTTTAGATTTATTGCGCTCTCCTGGAAAGTGTTAGATATTTTTTTTAATAAACGAATGCCTTTATGTACCTATATTTTATTGGAAGGCGCATTGTATTCCTCAGTTATCGGTCTTGAACTAATAATTTTTATTTCCATTCTTGATTTTTCGGTGATGTACATACATACTTCAATAGATCGCAGGGGTCAAAACGGTCAACATTTTATTGATAACTGGGATATTTTATACATAATCAGCAATGTTTTGTTGTGATTTGATCGAAACTATGGTTAAAATTAAGAAAATATTGATTTATTTCAGAATATGTCGGGCAGAGGAAATCTGTTGAGTTTGTTTAACAAAAAGACTTGCGCTTCCGAAATCGCACCTTCAAGTGATGATCGTGAAAGAGATAGCGGTTTGGATGTCGACCATTCTGGATCAAGTGAAGACAAAAAAACTGGATGTGATATCTTGAATTCTTTGGAACAAGTTAACATTTCAGTCGGTCGAAAAGTGTCATCAAAAGAAGTTTTTTCAAATGAACATACATATTCTAAAGATACCGGTATTGGAGAATCAAAAGACCCTAATTTGGAAAAGAATATTTCAAGCAATGATATTTTTTACCCCAAATCAGTACACGGATCAAAAGGTATGATTTTGTATACATATTTTTAGATTTTATTATATGATGTTCTTATAAAAATTAAAATGTTTAAAAATGAGTTAAAATTTACAATAAAGCATGAATTTAAAAATAGAAAACGAAAAAAATTTTCAAGATTTAACACAACTCAACCAGAATTCATGAGATCAAACTTAAATATTACCGAACTTAAATTGTAATTATTATCCAAAATTTTTAATAATAAAATATTAATAACTAGCGGACTCGCTAGAAAAAAAGGTAAATTTGAAGGACACGTAATACGCGCCCGTTCCCCTTTAAATTTTTACCGTTGATAAAGTCGATTTTTCTAAGAATTGTTGTGAAACTTTTATTTGGGGGCGACGCCTAGTTTTTTTTTATCGAGTTCTCTAAAGTTAAATTATTTTCCATACAAAATGAATGCGTTTCAGGTATATTTAGTAAATAATAAACCAGTGTGACCACAGTGTAACCGCACTTAAGCACGGTATCCAGAGAGAAGAAAACTGTTGCAAAGCAGTGAGGTTTCAAAGGGTGGTATCCAGAACAGGTTCGAAAATACTAGAACGGTGCAAGATTTAGGAGATTTTTAGTTTTAGTATTTCCATAACGCGTAGCGAAAAAGAATACAAATTTTAATAAAACGTCGTCATCAACGTTTGCCAATCGCTCTCCCCTTCACATATTTCAAACTATGGATCCCGCCATGAACAAAAATGCGTGGAAAAGTCGAATTAAAAGAGCGAATATAGTCCTAATTGACTTGATAAAGGCAAATACAATATTTTGGGAATCGGGAAATTATTTTAATTTTCATTAAAAGACCTGGGACGAAAAAGTAAAATTAAAAATAAGGAGGCAGGACTGTCGAAGGGAAAATTGGTCACTTTTGCATCTCGTTGTGCAATAGGACATGGGTATGGCCACTGGTGCAATCATGTTTCTGAACAGAACACGGATCCCGCAATTGCTTAAAAGAGCCCATATACAATCATCCGAGTTCCTTAGACATGAACTATGAGCAGTCCAAGGCAGGCGCAGCCGCCGGAACGCATGTCAATAGCTTTGGGACAATTAATAGTATAAAACAAATCATAAAAAGATGAATGTGTGTGATGTTTCAAATTTTGCCGGTTGTCAACAAAGTATGACCGCATCATTGGCCCTTAAAAAAATGCCGAGCAACGAGTAGAAAGAGCGGTCACACTTCAAAAGAATAAACATTTTTGCGCTGCGTGACAACACTTTATTTTCTGGATACTGAGCTATAATGTTCATGTTTGGAATTTAGTATTTTTTGAGTTTTCGTCTGCACGAATTTATTTTTAATTTTACTTTTTAATGCAAATTCATATAATTTCCCGATTCCCAATATATTGTATTTGATTTAATCAAGTCAATTAGGACTGTATTCGCTCTTTTAATTAGACTTTTCCGCGCATTTTTGTTCATGCCGGGATCCATAGTTTGAAATATGTGAAGGGCAGAGCGAGAGGCAAACGTTGATGACAGACGTTTTATTAAAAATTTTATTCTTTTTCGCTACGCGTTATGGAAATACTAAAACTAAAATCTCCCAAATCTTGCACCGCTCTAGTATTTTCAAACTTGTACTGGATACCACCCTTTGAAACAGACCTAGGTGACAAGCTGTTTTAAACTATTTGCCTTTCGCTCTCTCTCACTGCTTTGCAACAGTTTTCTTCTCTCTAGATACCGTGCTTACAATTTTAAGTTCACTATTTTTTGTTAGTACGATAGCTGCACTTAATAATTTTTTTATTTTTTTTTTCAAATCAGTATTTAGTTCGGTTTTTATATAAAAAGTGGCGTTTGTTCGTATCGCATCATGTCATACAGCGCCGGAAAAGTGTTTTTTTGGCGCTAAAAATTTGGCTTTGACAGTTTTTCTATTGATTGACTCAGTGCGTTGTGAGAGCTTTTTAAAGATGGACACCAGCAAAGAGAAAATTCGCTATATTTAAAAATTTTTCTCGAATCAAGCACCAAAAAGAAGCCAGAGCGACTGATAAAATTAATTTAGTTTATGGGCCCTGTAAACGAACGAGTGGTTTGCTAGGTTTCGTTCCGGTAATTTCGATGTTAAAGATGCACCACGCGTCGGGAGACCTGTCGTCCAAAATTGTAATAAAATCATGGAAATAGTGGGAGCAGACCGGCCCACTTTTTCAATTGCTGAGGAACTAAAAATAACCATTTGCATAACCTTGGATTCAAAAAAGCTAGATGTTTGGGTGCCACACGAACTAAGGCAAAAGCCATGATTGACCGAATTTCCATCGGCAAATCGCAAAAAAATCGACCGATTTCTGAAGCGATTGTGACTGGCGATGAAAAAAATGGATCGTGGTCAAAACTCTGGGAAGCGGCCCAGACGGTGGCCAAACCCGGATTGTCGGCCACAGGAAAGTACGAGGAAAGTTTGCTTTAGGTTCATGCAACATTACGAGCTATGTAATTCTACTAGCAATACAATTTTAAGGCGAGGGAGGCTCTCAGGTCCCTCTATAAAGACTAAAAGGCGGTTGGAATCGGCACATAAAACTCTAAAATTGTGTTTTATCAGGACAACGCCAGGCCACACACATTTTTGGTGACATGCCAGAATCTCCGGGAGCTCGGTTGGGAGATCCTACTGCACCCATCTTTTAGTCCGGACCTTGCACCAAGTGATTACCACCTTTTCCTGTCCATGGCGAACGCGCCTAATTTTGGCCCTAAAAGAGGACTGTAAAATTAGGCTCTCCGAGTTTTTTTTTTGCCAATAGGGACGCCGCCTTCTATGAGAGAATTATAATGAAGTTGACATTTCGGTGGCAACAAGTTTCCCAACAAAACGGTGCATATTTAACTTAAATCGGACGAATGTACAAAGTTATCATCTTTTGAAAAAAAAACCAACTTTTTACGTGACCTAATACATACAAATTATGTATGTGAGAGCGAAGACTGTCTGTAAAGTTAAATTTAGATGTCGACTAGATCGACTCGGCTGTAGATGCTGATCAAGAATATATTTACTTTATAGGGTCGGAAATGACTCCTTCACTGCGTTGCATTATTATTATTACAAGGGCCTTGTTGCACTGCGACCAGATGTTAGGTCTTTTGTGCCGGCCTGTAGGATTAGGGTAAAGCCCCTATACCTAGGCTTCTAATAAAAGAGAGCACTTTGGTAGGTTCTATATGTTCCCAAATCCTGTAGGGGGGAATAAGTTCACCTCATAGGTGTTGAAGTCGACGTCTGCTTAGCGAGGGGCATTCACATAGAATATGTTCTGTTTGTTGCTCCATCTCACAAAATCTGCAGGTGTCGATTTCTGAAAGTTTTAATTTCTTAAGGATGATACCTAAGGTTGCAGTGACCCGTTAGGTAGCCTGTTAGAGTGCGAATTTCGCTCTTTGACAGGTTGATGCATTTTGATACCGTCATCTGGGGACGAGAAATTGTTTAGCCCCACGCTTAGCTATGGAATCTGCCACCTCGTTTCCTATATGGCCTTTATGCCCTGGCACTCAGCCCACCGTTAGGGTGTTTTTGGAGGCAAGGGCATTCAGCTGCTGGAAACAGTTCTCTACAAGTTCGGATGAGATCGTAAAGAAACTCAGCGCTATGAGCGCTGCCTGACTGTCAGAGAAGATGTAAATCCGTGCGCCTTGCATTTTTCTGCGAAGGCATTCACGAGCACAGATTTCTATGGCGTGTATCTCTGCTTGGAAAATGGTTGGCGACTTTCTCATGGCTATGGATTTGTTGAACCTTGGTCCGAAAATACCAGCTCCGGTGTCACCGTTTTCAGGCTTCGACCCGTCAGTATACCACGTTTGTGATCCACTGGGAAGAGATATTGATTTTGTTTTCCATTCATTCCTAGTGTACAAGACTACAGAGAAGTTTCTGTGGAAAACAAGTTTTGGTTTCTGCTCGTCAGTTACGCGCAGAATAAGATCATTTATTAGGGGTTCTAGAACCCTAAGATGCCCGGTAAGATCACCACTTTTAATGTTGGTGATGTTTTGAAGGTGAAGTGCCCCCAGGCAGGCCCTCATTCTCAGGGTAATTGGTAAAGGGGGTATGCCAGTTATGACTCCCAGTGCTGCAGTGTCCGGATGGCTCCCGTAATGTCTATGCAGACGTTGTAATTTGTTAAATGCAGCCCAAGCTGTCTTCTGGGTAAATTTCGTCGTTACCGTCGTTACCGTAAACCCTGTTGCAAGCAAAGTGTGCTCGAGTGGCTTTCTTTATGGTCTTTTCCAGGTGTGCATTCCAGTTGAGCTTGGAGTCAAGTGTGACTCCTAAGTAGTTGGCCTCAACCAAAAAGTCAATGATGGACCCATTTAGGGATGGTATTGTTAGGAAAAGAGACCTTTTCCTGGTAAATGGGACTAAGACAGTTTTTGACGGGTTTATGGACAATCCTTTGCTATATTTAGGGCTTGCTGCATGCGGTCCGAGATGGTTTGCTCATGCCTGCTAACTATATATATGACTAGATCATCGGCGTAGCCTTGAGTGGGGAACCCAGATTCGTTGAGCTTATACAGTAACTCATCGATGACCAGAGTCCACAAGAGAGGAGAGAGTACTCCCCCTTGAGGGCAACCCCTTGTGGCTGTGATTGAGGTCATGGTTCTTCCATGGTCTACAGTTATGATTCTGGATTTAAGCATTTCCAGAATCCACCTAGTAATGGCTGTGGAGACATTTTTACGTACAAGAGAGTCATATGACGTGCTGTCAAAAGCTCCTGAGATGTCTACAAAGGCACTGTTCGGAGCAGACCGCCAGCACCTAGGTATGTGCGCATGGGTGTTCCGCTGCACCTGCAGTGCTCTCCTCTTATCTCTTTTCGCCTTCCTCCTCTTTCGTCAAATCTGTCGCGCTTTGTTTTCTCAAGCTACATATTGTCCACTGCTGCTCTTTTCGTATATTTTTGGAAGCCGAGCTGCACTCCGCATCGATCGATCCACAAATAAACAGAGATATTAATAGAACCTATTCGTGCGTTTTTATTAAATATCAACTAAAGGGTGGCATATTCGCTGTCTTCCCCATAAACAGGCACCTAGTGCTATCTGTTGAGCGCCAATGGTTTTTTCAATGGTTGTTTTAAGGCAATGTATGGCTGTCTCAGTTGATTTACCAGCTTGATACGCATATTGGTACTTGTTTAAGGGAAGTTGCTTGAGATTTACCTCCCTGATGTGCTGGTCGATTATCTTCTCCATAGTTTTAAGGAAGAAGGAGCTAAGGCTAATCGGTCTATATGATTAAGGCAATTGGGAGTCTTTCTTCCCTGCCTTTGGGATAAACACAACTTTCACTTTAGCCTATTTGCTTGGTATGTGTCCAAACAAGAGACTAACTCTGAATGGACGGACCAGGGGGAGTGCGAGTTGGGGCAGTCCCCGCTGTAACAGGCATGGATAAATTCCACCTGGTCCAGGTGATTTGTATGGGCTGAAACTCTGTAATGCCCATTGTACGTCTTTTTTGATGAAACATTCTATAGGGCATGTTTTCAACACGTTCTAAGCGATAGGGGGGTTCCCCTCTCTCAGCCCCATTGGAATCTGCCACCATGGTCGAGCGCAGGTGTGGGCACTCTCCAGTCTCAGAGAGATAGGTTGGTGCCTCACTCTCTGAGATGGGTTGTTCCACAGCCACACACCCAGGAAAGTGAGTAGGCTGCTCGTCTCCTTTGGGTTGTTTGTGTGTGTTCCATCCGGCTTTTTCAGCGTGCAGATGCCGTTTGAGTGGTCTTTGGAGAGGGCTTTTTGCAGCCTAACAGCTTCCGGGAGAGATGAGATCTGCCCGCAGTGTTGACGCCACGTAGCCCGTTTTGACCTTCTCAGCTCTTTATTGTAGAGCGTTAAAGCAGTTTTGTAGGAGTCCCATGGGGCCCTCCCACCCCTCGCTTTATTGAAGAGCCTTTTGTTCCACCAGGGAACAGTCCTTTCGGTCTTTTGGTCGCAGCTGGCGTGATATGCTGATTCAACATTTGTATGAAGCACAGTAGCTTCACGCTAGTTTTTGCGTATACAGCCGAAACTTTGCTGCAACTCACGAAAATTGGACGGTAGCTGTTTGGAATGCTGTGCGTCATAAATAATAAGTTAAAACATTTAAAAAAATTTGGTTTTTTAGGTTATATGGTCAGATGAAACCAAAATTAATCGTTTCGAGTCAGATGGACGCTCTTGGTATTGGACTAGAGATCCCACAATCCACTCACCATGTAACGTGAAGCACGGTGGCGGATCAATAATGGTTTGGGGCTGTATACGCAAAAACTGAGTTGGTCCTTTGGTCTTAATTGAAGGAATAATGTGTAAGGAACAGTATTTAACCATTTTGCAACAAAATCTTCCAAAAGTAATTAAAAATATGGGTTTTGCCGCAAAATAAATGCATATTTCAGCAAGACAATGATCCCAAAAACACTTCGATTTTGGTAAAAAATTTGATGGAAAAGCAAAATTTTCAGTCGCTGAAGTGGCCACAGCAATCTCCTGATGTGAATTCCTATAGAAAATTTGTAGAGCCATGTAAAATCCCAACTGGCAAAATATGCAGTCCCTCCAAGTGGAATGATGGAGCTGTGGGAAAGCACAAAGGACGTCTGGTACGCTATTCCTCTTGAAATGGTGCTACGCTATAACCAAAGTATGCCAAATCGCATAGGGGATCTAAAAAAATCAAAAGGGCTGCGGACTCTTTATTAAAATAATCTAAAAAAAAAATTTCGTTTAATATATAACACCAGTGCAAAACTGTAACAATTGACTTTTTTTCAGGGACCGAAAATAATGATTATTTTTATTTTTCAAAAATAAAAATCAAGAACATTTATGATTTTTATCAATTTGATCAAAAATAATCATTACATTTGAGTAAAAAAAATAAAAATCATGAATAATCATTATTTTTGATGAAAATAAAAAACTTTCAAAAATAATGATTATTCATGATTTTTATTTTTTTTGATCAAAATAAAACTCAAAACCAAATCACGGAGTCTGTGTAAGACTTTTTACCAATATTATTTAATATTCTTGTGAAAGGACCGCTAAGCTACCCCTCAGTACAAAATTTGTAATTTAATAATACGTTCTTAAGGTTTTTGTGCTGTTTTTATACCCTTGCAGGGTATTATAATTTTAGTCCGTTTCCTCCAGTTTTGAAGCTATCTGAATGAAACTTTGCAGATAGTCTTATATATGCTCTTACTACTATATAAGTCGGAATGGGCCGGATCAGACGACTATATCATATAGCTGCCATAGGAACGATCGGAAATTTTTGAAAAAAAATTATAACTATGCCAATTTTCAATATATTTGCATATAATTTGAGATATGGCCATTTTGTATTATTTTGGAATTTCGGTTTTAATTTTATCAAAATCGGACTACTATATCATATAGCTGCCATAGGAATATTTAGCAACATTTAGTTGTTACGCAACATTTTTCACTGTCAATATGTTTCGCTCAACATTTATATTATCCAAGAAGACGCAAATGCGAAAAAAAAGCCGCAACGGGATGTTAGCGGCGGTCACAAGGTCAATGCATGCATTTTTTACTTCCTCTTGCTCCATAATCACCGAAAACTTCAGTTGATTGACACTTCAGACATTTTTTGTCCTAAAGCTCACCCTGCCGCGATAATTATAAAAAATGGTACTGAGGGGTAGCTTAGCGGTCCTTATACCAGAATATTAAATAAAATTGGTAAAAAGTCTTACACAGACTCCGTCATTTGGTTTTGAGTTTTATTTTGATCAAAAAAAATAAAAATCATGAATAATGATTATTTTTGAAAGTTTTTTATTTTCATCAAAAATAATGATTATTCATGATTTTTATTTTTTTTACTCAAATGTAATGATTATGTTTGATAAATAACAAAAAAAAATCAAAATATAATCATTATCATTTGATTTTTATAATAAAACTTATAATGATTACTGTCCCTGCTTTTTTTACATTTTGCTTCGGCATATTTATTCCAGATGATCAAATCGCTTCATATTTTCACAAGCGATAGTCAAATATAGTATCAACAAAACAAGACTAAGATTATTATCGTACATAAAATAGGAGAGAAGATACTGACCGTTGAAGTTAGAATATGAAACTCGTGTTACAGTTTTGCTCGTCAGTGTATCAAATCTAATGTGTTGGTGATCTGACATAGTGATCTCACTTGCAACGTGCAAGTTTGAGACAACAGACATTTATACTACAGAGAGTCAGGTCAAGGACTTCCTCTCTAATTGCATTAATAAATGTAGGCTCGCTGCCCCGATTTAATAATCCAACGTTATTACTAATAATGTACTCAAGAAGGCACTCACCTCTCTTGTTTATGTCACTGCTCCCCCAGACCGTGTGATGCGCATTGGCATCGCAAGCGATTATCCACCTGAGCCGGTTCTTCTGGCAGTGCTCTATCAGGGCACAAGTAGCCGCCGTAGGCACATCCTCCGAGTCGCCGGGTAGATAGGCGGAGGCCAGCACTGCCTCCTGCTCGCCGTGGGCGGTGGGTATTTTAACCCAGACCGCCACCAGGTCCTCAGTTATGAACTGTGAGAGGGGAACAAATGTTAAATTTTTGTTAATTAACAACGCCGCTCTAGGGCGAGGTTGGTCGTTTGCATAGAGCAGCTTACCAGATGGGGTGCAAAGCCCCAGGACACGTCTGGCATTTATCCAATGATCCTGGATAAGTGCTAAGTCCATTGTAGCGAACCTCTCAAAGGACGTCGAATGCGGCCTTTGCGTGGAGGAGGTTCGCTTGGAGATATCTAAGGTGTCTCCTGGTGTTGAGAGGAGTGGGGGAGAGGGACAGCACACTTCCGGCCCCTGGCCGCCATCTTCCGGCCGCGGTTAGTGCCTAGAAGGGCCTCCTCCACCTGGGTGCGCCTCGCACTCTTGGGTACGCGCCCGGTGCCTCGAGTGGTGCGCCCATGTAGTGGAGGGTGCAGGAACTTCCGCAGTACTGCGGGCTCCTGGGCCACTGCGGTGCCCTGTGGTGTCGAAGCAGCCATAGCAGGAGCACTGGCAGTAGAGCAGGTGGGCTTCTTCGCTGCCGGAACGGGAGCCACTGCCTGCGTGTCGGCCTTTGGCTTAAGAGAAGCCGTGCCAAACGCAAAGTTTAGATTATGCCCTAGCTCTTTCAGCCGGTTGGCCGAGACCGGGTCAAGCGCGATTGTTATGACGGCCGTGTTCTGCCTTATTTCACGGTGGAAGACGCGCCAGTCTCCCACGCTTAGGCCGCTGTTTTGGCCTTCAATAAGGTCCAGAACCTCCGCCGTCTTCATATCCGCATTAGGGAGCGAAAAGTAGCCGATGTAGACAGCGGCACGTGGAGCCTCTGCCTCGGGGACTACTTTTATGTGGGCGTCCTTCCACAACCGGAGCTTGGGAACCTCGGTGCTCAACCACTCGGCTGTCTTCGCGACTCCATACGTTATGGCCATTCAGCCTGGTCGGAAGGTGCAGCCAGAGAACAACGGCTTCACAGAGCCGTGTTTCAGAGCCATCACCCTCGACAAAATGGCGGATTGTACCGTCTTTAGCTGCTCCGTCGTGAGCAGACTTTTTGGGTAGTCAGCAGGGAGTATTGCCATCTTCACTGAGCTGGCTACGTCCCTGTAGGAGGCCTTGACACCGACTTGGGTCGACTGCTCCAGTGCTGCCTGCCCAGCCGCAGCAGCGGATGTGGAGGCTACTGGAGCCTCCGTGGCAAGCGGCACTGTTGCAGGACCCTTCGTCAAGGCACTAGGTGCCGCGGTTCTGATCATGGGCCTCTTATTCGACGCTCCTTCTGGGGTCGTGTTGGCCGATCTACCTCTTTTGTTGGTCCCGCCACTCTTGCTAGGCACTGCCCTAGGAGGGTCCATAGGCTTCTAGGCGAGCCTTTTGGCATCCTCTAAGGGTATGCCGTTCGCTAGGTGTCTGCGCAACCTTTTCGTTGCGGCGCCCGATAGAGCGATCCGCTTTGGTTTGTCAACCTTGGGAGAGGCGAGAAAGGCTTCTTCCTCTTCGTTGGTGATGGTGTCGGTGCCAGAGCATTGTGAACAGATGTCCAAGCCCTTCTTCGGGCTCCCAAATGGGTTCGATGTTACTCGATTTGGGGCTGCTTGAACACCCTATTTCAATATAATTCATTATGGTTTCCATGTATCGGTCACACGAGTAATGAGGAAGGAAGTATCCCCCGGGGCAGAGCCCCATACCCCGGATCGGGCGCTTATACGACCGGAGGTGCCAGGTATCCGGAAGCCACCGTCAAAAGACACACTAACGTAGTGCCATTTACCATGGAGGCACGGTATGGTAACACTGGTGATTACGGGTTTTTTCGAGTTGTCCTCTCTAGATCCGCCATATTTAGTTCAGAGCAGGCGCACCTCGAGCAGGATGTGGTTCTTCACCACGTATGGTCGGTCTTTAGTAGTCGGCATGTGACTGCCAACCACCACTAGCTGAGTAGGATCGACGCGGCGACAGGCGCACACGCATCACTTAACACAGCCTTAGCCCCCACTGCGTTGCAAACTTCTGATTAAGATTATAATACTCTGCAAAATAAGGTCCACTATACCGGTTTTAAATGACTCGGGATCAGCAAGCCGGAATTTGTTCCACCTGGTACCTGGTAGTGTCATCATCAACGTTGGAAGAATTATACAACTTTGGTTTTCTTCCAGAGCTTCACACCGTATCCAACCGAATTTTCCAAAAATTTGGTGATGGCGCAATGTGTTTGACCATTTTTCTACGATTTGTAGCTTACATTAAGGCAAACAAACTTTCACGCGACATTTTATTACAAATTGATTCAATTATTAAGGGGGTCTTCTACCTACAAGGCCGAAATTTAGGCCTATTTTCAAAAATTAATTGTAAGAAAAAATGTACAAGATAATGACATAATTCTTTTTTTTATTACTTTTGGGGTCATCAAAATTTTAGGGTCATTTTTCTGGTATCATAACTACCCTTCAACTTGCCCGAATTGAAAAAAATGTATTTTTTTATATTCAGTTTTACGTTTTCTATGCTTCTCCGAGTACGATTTTTTTTAATTAAAAATTGTTTTTAATATAATTTTTTGTATTTATTTATTTATTCCTAGTGCGACAAGTTTAGAACTTATATTTATTGCACTAGTCACGGAATTACAAATTTCTTAACCTAACATTATCATTCTCGTATTGTTACATATGATTAAAATTAACATGATTATATTATATTATTTATTATCTATTTTCTAACTTATGCTAAACATTATAAAGTCTGATATTTTGTGATTTCGATCTTAAATTGTTGCGCGCTTCTTATTATTTTTAAATGGTTTGGTAACCGATTCCAAAGCCTAAAAGCATACACTAAAAAGTGATTATCTGAACTCGCTAGTCTATTTCTTATGTTTTTAATATTGTTTGTTCGTCTAGACGTTAAAGAATCAATCTTGTCATATAGGTATTGCGGTTCGTGCGTCATTATAATTTTGTGAAAGTGATTTAAAACCCTAAGTTTGATCCAGGACAGCATAGGCATACCTAAGATGGTGTTTGCGTGTTCTGTGATGTGGTCGTATCTGCCGATGGTATACACATATCTAGCAATGCTGTTGAACGTCGTTCTCAGAGTTACTAGGCTGGTGGCACTACAACTTCCAAACAACTCTACGCCATAGAAAAGAGTGGGAATTAAGATAGCTTTTACAACAGATAGTCTAATTTCAGTTGGAATTATGGCCTGAGTGTGGTACAACTGCCTTAGGACGCTGTAAGTTCTGCCTGAGGCTTTATTAATGTGGTCATTCCAGGAAAGTGTGCTATTCAGTGTAAAACCTAGATTTTCTGTCTTTACTACGTAATCTATATAATTACACAGGCCGACAAAATCAGCTCGACCCTCTGACCCAGTAACCAGTATATACTATTCCGAAGGTTTTCGGTGCGCTGAATCCGAATCCGAGGTCGAAATTTTCGAATTGGCTCTGGTTTTCGAGATATCCTAACCTAAAATTTAAAAACAGCGTTTTTTGCCTATATTTGAGGTTATGTAGCATCGAATTAGTTTTTTTACTGTAAATACTAAAAAAGCCATCTTAAAGTATAACCCTTGCCCTTTTAAATGCTGTTGAGTTTGATTAAATATCTCTTTTCATGTTAATGAATTTACCTCAAAAAAAAACATTATGGATAGGCCCTATGAAGCAAACATATTTTTTTGCACATAAAACAGCTTAAATCTGTTACTCGGGGGTTTTTGGGGTCGATGATCACGAATCCGGACTCAAATTTTTAAAATTCAAGATGGCGGATCCAATATGGCGGACCAAATTCGTAAAAAGTTACTGGATCAAGCTGAAACTGGGAATATGGGGGTCTTCGGGGTCGCTGTTTACCAAACTGAGATAAAATTCTGAAATTTGATGATGAAATTTGATGTTAGATGTTAGATGTAAGTAAAAAATTCAATATGGCGACCGTAAAACGACCATAAACGAAATCGCGGGGAATGTCAGACAGCTCACTCGACAAAGAATACTCTATACCAATTTCGAAGTACGATATCTCAGCGAAAAAAAAAGATATTTAATCAAACTCAACAGCATTGGAAAGGGCAAGGGTTATACTCTAAGATGGCTTTTTTAGTATTTTCATTAAAAGAACAAATTCGATGCTACATAACTTCAAATATAGGCAAAAAACGCTGTTTTTGAACTTTTAGGTTAGGATATCTCGGAAACCAGAGTCAATTCGAAAATTTCGACCTCGGATTCGGATTCAGCGCACAGAAAACCTTCGGAAAAGTATATACTGCTTTCTGGGTCAAAATTTTGTCGGCCTGTGTTATTGTCAATTTTGAGTCTAGGTAGTCCAGCGAAATTGTATGGTTTTTTGTATATTATGAGACACTTCGTTTTCAGGGGGTTAAGTAAGAGTCCGTTGGTTTTAGACCAGTTGTCTATCTTTAGTAGCTCGTCATTTGAAATATCAATACATTCAGACACGTTACATAGGGGACGTCATCGGCATACATATGGACTTGACAGTTTGACAATACATTCGGAAGGTCATTTAAATATAATGGAAAAAGCAGGGGCCCAAGAACAGATCCCTGGGGAACCCCTCTTTTTAGAGACTGGAACGTTGATGTCGCATTCTTTGTAACTTGCTTGGCTTCGCCCACTCAAGTAAGAGGTCAAAAGATTAAGGGCAGATGACTCAAAATTATACATATTTTGTAGTTTTGAGGAGAGAATCTAATCTCGTGGTTTACAGAGTCAAAAGCCTTGCTAAAGTCTAAAAGGGTCAGAAAAGTTATATTATTTTGGTCAATCTGCACACGAATGTCATCTGTAATTTTAATTACTGCAGTAGTGCAGCTGTTTTTCCGAAAGCCGGATTGGCAGCAGTTTAATAGCGAGTTTCTTTTTACGAAGATATTTATTTGCTCGGCCATTAGTTGCTCAAAAACCTTTGAAAGGAAAGGGAGAATGGATATGGGTCGGTAGTTCGAACAAGATTTGGGGATAGGTATTATTTTTGCTTTTTTCCAGGCCAAAGGGAAAATAGAAGTCGTGAAGACCGTGTTTATTATATGAGTTATGGCTGGTAGAAGTTGCGGTAGAAGTGTCTTGACGAACTTTGGCAGATATTATCTAAACCCATAGCATTTGACTTAATTTTAAGTACAGATTGGAGGACATCACAAACACTAACACATGCAAAGCTAAAATTAGTATCACAGCGGTTTGTCGGGGAGTAGTTCAGGTATGTATTTTCTGTCGCTTCAGGTACTTGAATATTGGCAAATTTGTCGTTTAGGTCATCAATGTTGGCATTAATTTCCTCCGTCTGTTTTTGTTTCCCTATCCCTAAGCTACGTAGCTCATGCCATCTGTGTTTGCTATTTAAGGCATTGCTGAACTTTTCTTTATAGTAAGTAGATTTGGCGTGCTTTATCTTTTGCATAACACTTTTACGCAAAGTTGTATACGTGTCTTTAAGGGTAGTAGTCTTGTACCTAACCCATTTAGCGTAAGCGACGTTGCGTTTTTTAATAGCTGTTTTAATATCTCCGTTGAACCAGGGGCTGCTTATGGGTCTGAGGAGTTTCCGACGAAAAGGTACACACTTATTGAAAAAATATTCTAGCTCAGAATGTAAATGCTGTAATTGTAGGTCAGCAGTCGGAAACGTGTAAATCACGTCGAAAAAATTCTAAATTTAGTAGGTCATAGTCAATATTTCTAAAGTCTCTGTATTTAAGGTCATGCTTTATATGGTCAAGTGAAATTCGATACGTCATGAAAATAAGGTCGTGCTTAGAGAAAACTGGGACAGAAACCTGGTCAAAGAGTAGCGTTTTAGTTGTCAAGATGTCAAGAAGGGTGTTATTTGTGTTAGTATAGTGAGTCGAACCAAGTGTGTTAACCAGACTTAAACAAAGCGCTTCAAAAGATTCGGACATTTGCTTGTCAGTCAACATGTTATTGTTTAAGTCTCCAGTTATTATTATGTCATTATAGAGTGGAGTAAGCGAGTAGAGTAGTTCAGTCAAGTCGTTGTAGTCCGTATTTCTATTTGGGCGGTATACACACCCAATCAGAATTTTTTCTGACCTTCTAGTCCCAATTTCAATAAATAGGTATTCTATTGCACATCCATCTGTTTGCTTGCAAACTATTTTAGATCGAAGACTATTTTTAACAAATATTGCAACTCTACCAGCATGACCCTCTCGGTCTGAACGAAATACATTGTATCCATCACATTTAATCAACGAATTACAGACACTATACGTGAACCAGGTCTCGGACACACAAATAACATCAACATTGGAGTCAACAAAAAGCCATCTAAATTCGTCAACTTTCTTGGTCAAACTTTGGGCATTTATATGACACATATGCAATCCTTTATGACGGTTTGTAAAAATTCTAAGAGTAGCATGACTGTTTGCTTTGGATTTGCTCAGGTTACTTGAAGAGAACATAATTTGAATAAAGAGTTGTGAAGCGCGCACAAATTAATAACGACGAAACTTAAGAGATAACAATAATAAACATAAACATAGGACAAAATATAAAAAATAAGAAAAAGAGAGTTGGAGGAGCTTTTACGGTGGGCAGTTGCGAAAGGCATCATCGGATGGTCCGACAGCTTCTACCTCTCTCATGCTCTGCAACACAGAGAGGTCATTCATTTCCAGAATGCTGTAGATCTCGCCTCTTTCTTGGGTTTTCAGGTGCACAACACCTCGTAAAAACAGCATGCAGATGTTTGTGCTTTTTAAGCTTCATCGCCTCTTTAAAGAGCGCATAGCTCTCTTTCGTCAGCTGCTCGTTTAGGTAGAGCGGAGCTTCCGAATCAAAGCCCATTAAGCTCAGCTTTGGTTGAGTCTTTGATTTTCGGCGATATTCACCTGCTGCTCGAAGAAGTTGCGCCTTATCGTGAACGCGGTCGAATTTTACTATTACTACTGGGTCAACCACAGTGTTGTGGCGTGGCTTGACCCTAAAAATATCCCTGACCCTCGGTGCCGGAGTGAGCTCGAGTCCAAAACACAAAGTGTTTAGGAGCGTGCGAAGATTTTCGCCTTCTACTGCAGGTATGCCGTGCATTCGCAAATCGCAAGCGACATGTGCATTTGCCTGGGTAGAAACCTGGGACTCGAGTTGCCCAACCTGGGCTTTGAGCGACTTTGCCTCACCAACCTCGTTTTCCAGATGCTGAACCCGACGAAGTATGTAGATCCCGGATCTCGCCGGCCATGGTGTTTACGCGTTCCTGGAGGGCCGTCATGATGCGCTCTTCAGCGGAGTGCATGCTGGCAGTGATTAGATCAGCCTGCTCCTCGAATCGCTGGTTGATCAGCTCCGTTAGCTTGGCTGGCAAGCCATCATTCCTGGGGGATACGCCGGTTTTAATATCCCCGTTGGTGTTTTCTCGAACACGCTTCTTTCCTGGTGTCACGACTGCAGGCGGAGCTGGAGCCATCGTGGGATTCGGTGATGTATTGAGTGTTTTTTGAGTGATTTGTTTGTGTTGTCGGTGCCGTAATAGTCGTTGGCGAAGGTTTAATTGTGTTTGTGAATGTTTGTTTGGCAAAATTGTGTAAATATTTTGTACTACGTCTCGTCGATGTACGTTTTTAATAGGCCGAGTTTTGTACGGCGTTTAGGTTGTATGTGAGTGTTTTTTATTGAAGTTAGTGCAATATTTTCAAAATAATTGCGGGAGACGATTTGATTTGCTACCTCTTTGTTCGATATATCGATAGATTTTTTTGTAAAAAGTTCCATTTTAACCACGTTTTTTCACCTTTTGGAGGGTGTAAAAATTAAACAAAAAAAAACATATTTTTTTTTAAATCGTACTCGGAGAAGTATAGAGAATTGTTTGATAAAGAAGTGGGGAAAAATTTGGTTCGATTCGATGAAAATTACTGGTAGAAGTGATACCAGAAAGTTTAAAAAAGGTGATTTTCGGGAAAACGCGTTTAAAGTTAAACGATGGTGTAAATCATAATAAAATAAACTTACCAGTTAATCTGCAATACCAGGGCCATAGAGCTCTCCTTCCTCTTCTCGAAAATGTTCTTGGCTGGCCACTCGGTTTTCTCGTTCGTCTATACGAGTCTTTTTACCTGCCCAACTCAGCCTATGCTCAGAGCGATCTATGCGTTTCTCGTCTAGTTTTGACGCGTACATCTCCGCTTGCTGTCCCAAAGTTATTCCCAAGGTTTTCATGACTTGCAAAATTGATATATATCCTTCGTTGAGGATCATTGTCGCCAAATGGGTCGCCAGTTCGACTACCTGCTTCCCGGTAAGCAAATGTTTGGGTGCCATGACCCAGATACAGCTGTTCAGCGATTCATTGGCGTTTTGAGTAAAGGCGCCCAAACATCTTTCCAATAGGTCATCGGATGATAGGCTTTCGTAAATTGCCTTTATCAATCATTGGCTTTATGTCAGGATTGATGGGAACTCTGTCATGCTCGAAATCCGTCAAAGTCCCACGGGCCTCAGCTTGCCGCCACTTGCACCAACTGTCCTCTCCGGGAGGGCACCGAAAATGCTGAGGATTTTCGTCCGATGCTGAGCAATGTTCCAATGAGGCAAAAATTGCAATTTTTATATTCTTCATTGAATCCGAGTGTCTCCGAATTGCCAATCCACAAAATTTCTTCAGCTCTCCAATTAGCTTGTCCGTCAGCTTGCCCTTTCCTCTACCGCCAATGCCTCTGTTTTCGTTTTTAAGTTTTCTAAGCCGCGACCCCATCCTCCTCTCCACGTGGCCCACACACTCTTTCTTCACAATAACCTCATCACCATAAGGTTTCGTATCAAGGATTCCTTTTGAATGTTTTGCAATATAATTACCGTATTTGACACCGTGCTTTGCAACTGATATGCGAAACATTTCTGTAATTGCATCGATCTCCATTTTACCCGCGCTTCCACTGTGATTAATTGTACAGTTTTCCTCGTGTTCTCGGTACGATTATTCGAATTCTTCCATGTTCTCTTCTCTTAAAAGTTTTGGATTCGAACATAGCTGACAAAAGCTTGATTTTTCCATAGTGTCTAGCACTATTCCACTGTTACTTCCGATGATTGTTGCCACGCCAAACAGGGAAGTAAAACCTCGTTTTTTCCAAGAGCCGTCCCCCGATACAGTGAGATTATCCTTAACGTTTCCGTTTGCTTCGTTGATTTCCATCTCCTCATTTATGGCCATACGTAACACAGTATTATAAACGGCATCAGCGGCGATTTCAATGTTTTCAAGACACGCATAGTATGTGTTATTCGCTAATTCGGAACAAATGTCCATAAGCCATACCAAGCAAACGGAACACCAAAACTAATCGTCTGTTTATTTCATAAGCACGATTAATCTTTGGTGAACTTTGTACCGATTTTTTATCACAATTTTTGCATTGAATTATCAATTTAAAACCCGCACCACGCTTTTCACTTTGTAAAAACTGCACTTCTCCCTGGCACACTTTACATACGACAGATTCCGAAATGGCAGTGAAAACTGTGTGGAAGTCAATTATACAATAACAAAAAGCAGCCGTTATTGCAACTCCCAATGACTGCCTTCCGCTTAATTTTCGAGCTGACGCGCTTGTATATTCTGTACCGTTAAGAGCTAAAAATGGGCTATTATTGCTCTTTATCTTCGAACGACCACCGACACGACTATAGCCTTTCTTACGAAAATTTTTTTCCATTTCGATTTGCAAAACTCCGAAAAACTGCGATTTAAAGTATGTACTTAAAGGATAGAGATGTTTTCGACAGGGGACTAGGCGTTTGACTGAGCTTTTTGACCATTTTTTTTAATGAAAGCTATAAATAGACACCCACACATTCATATTCTTTCCATTTTATTCCATTCCATTCTTCTTTTTACCGTTGAATCGGTTTTTAAATAGACAAATAACGGAGCTCCCGCACTCCAGCGAAACCGCGCGAAACGGCTCGAGGTGCCCATCTTTCGGGCTTCGTTTACCCATGAAGGAATGCGAATTTTACAAAACCCTTTATATGACGTATTCCTCAGATCCTCTAGTATTTAAAAAAAATTTTAAAAAATGATGTCGGTGAAGATGATAGAATGCTTAAAAAAGCAGTCCGGACTTATTTTGGTAATTAGAAAGTTGGAGGCAAAACCAACTTTAAATGAAAATAGTTTAATCAAATTAAAGAGATTTAGAAAATTTTCATTCATTTCGCCATCATCGATCATTACTTGAGAGCGGACATCTCAAAAAAAAAAAGTATTCTATGGCGGATTCCAGCGGTAGAACCCGCATTTCACCCGTAGAACCCGCAGAGCTCAATTCTACTTTGAATCTGGTCGCCCGGTCGCATGCTTGCCTTTTGGCCTAGTGGTTAAGGCATCGGGCTGCCAATCCACGGTGCATGGGTTCAAATCCGAGTTAGACTTAAGATTTCCTTCTTTTTTTTTTTAGTACGATTAGTACGAAATTATGAGCTACAATGATTTTTTATGGTTTATTCGATGTTTATGTAGTTTTTTTTTTTTTGTATATATTTACATATTTACTTAACCCTCCCATGCCCGTTGTGGCATATACCAAACATTGTATTTATGAGCCTCTAACTACCGTTATTTTAAATTTTTTATTTTAAATCTTTCGCAGAAATATAGCTGCATGTGTCGAGTGAGCTTACAGCTAATTGTTCGGTAGTCAGCTGTTCACGCGTTCAGTTAGTAGCTATTCTCCCGAGATCGTAGGTGAACAACTTATTGTGAAAAAAAGGGATTTTTAAAAAGTGTTTAAAAACATAAAAATAATAGGTAGCTTTATTTTAAAACCAAGTTCAACAACAAAATAAAGAAAGCTAAGAAAGTACTTTAAAAAAAAAACTCGCATACGTATACGCAACATTGGGCTATTGTGATAATTTCACAGGCTGACAAAATCAGCTCGACCCTCAGACCCAGAAACCAGTATATACTTTTCCGAAGGTTTTCGGTGCTCTGAATCCGAAACCGTAGTCGAAATATCTGAATTGGCTCTGGCTTCCGAGATATCGAAACCTACAAGTGCAAAAACAGCGTTTTTTGCCTATAATTGAGGTTATGTAGCATCGAATTGGTTCTTTTACTGAAAATACTAAAAAGGCCATCTTAAAGTATAACCCTTGCCCTTTAAAATGCTGTTGAGGTTGATTAATATCTTTTTCTTTTCCGCTAAAATATCCCTAACCCTATAACCCTTTCAGCCCATCAATTTTTTTAACAGATATATTTGGCGTTATTTAAAGATGAAATGACGAAAATGTCAAGGTCCTTGGTGTCCTGGTGTCCTGTTGCCACAAAATGTTCACAAAATTCTTGTATACATACTATTAACTTTTTCTTTATTTTTATTTTTTAAATAATTTACTTACCTTTATATATTTATATTTCCCACATAGTTTTGCAATACAATATATATTTTTAGTATAAAATAAAATAAATAAATATTAAATATTTATTTTACTAACAGTTTTCCCGCGAACAATTTTTTTCATACATCTGCACTAAAAACGTCTGCTAAATAAACAAGTCCGCAGCTTACAAGTAACTTATTAGTTAGTTTGGTTGCAGAAAACATTAAGCAATATGTTGAAAAAAGCGCGAAGCAAATAAATTTTAATTTTAGGTAACTGAGGCTTATTTCTATAATGTTGCCTATATGGTTAAAATGGTTGTAATCATTGGCAGGAATGGGGAACAAGAGGAAGATGTAGACTTCGCAGAACTGCGTTTCCAAGTTGTAAATGCAGCAAATGTAATGTGCACTTGTGCTCCAATCACCAAAAAATAGTTTCGTGTTTATCATACATAAATATTAATAAACGGCATTTGAACAAAAATTAAATTGACTAAATATATAACACCGTTGCCCAATGTTGCATATACGCAACATCTTGTAGCTCTTGAACCAGGACACCTAGGACATTGAAATTTGTTTCTGTTAGTATTGAGATCAACTCTAGCTTATATGTCTATTCAACAAATTTGTAGACACCCCCATTTTAATTCGAGCATGAAAGGGTTAAATTTACATTTTTACTTTCAATAAATTAAATTAAGATAAACATGTTCAGTTCATAAAAAAAAATTATATATATAAAGTTTAATCGAGGGATAACTTCTTTGTCGGAAAACGCCGGCTAATTCTTTTAAACTCTCGATATGTTTCCGATGTCCTGCCATGTTTATCGAGCAGTCCGGAGTCCAGCAGTCCAGCAGCAGACCAGCCAATCACCCTTTCGTGTTGATAGCTTGTTTGATCGCATTTCGGACATCATTGGACGATCATCTGATTTTGTAAATCATTTTGTCCGGGTTGCGACTTGAGGCTTGGGGGTCAGCTATCGCTTCATCTGAATGGGGACTACCGCAGAATGGCTAATATCAAGCTCATCGGCAATATTACGTGTAGAATTTTTACTTTCGACCAGGTTTACAACATTATTTTTAATTTTCTCTGACAATTTTCGAATTTGTTGGTTTTTATAAATACATTTTTCTAATTATACCCAAACAAATTTTTTTTAACAAAATCACGTTTTAAACTATGACAACCGAAAATAGCATTAGAACGAATATATAGGTAAATCTGGGTGATGTTTCTTGAAAAGAGTTGTGGAAAATCGAAAATAGGTACAAAACGTAAAACGTGCAAAATTGAGTTTGTGTTTTTGTAGTTTTTAAATTCTAAGTATTTGAATTTACATGATAAATTCCTGATTCTTTTTTTATTAGTAATAAAATAATAAGAAATTATAAAAAAAAACAATTGTTGGATTTCCTTGTGTGGTTGGGTTTTTATTGATGGTCAAAGTCAAAGTAATGAACATAAACTCAATTTTGCTCGCCACTAGCTGCCATAGGAAAGCTCGGAAATTTTTGAGGGAAAAAATTATAACTTGCCAATTTTCAACATATTGTCATTTAATTTGAGATATTGCCATTTTTTATTATTCCAGAATTTCGGTTTTATTTTTATTCAAATCGGACCACTATATCATATAACTGCCATAGGAATATATATATTATCACTTCATTTAGTTTGTTCCCAACATTTTTCCAGGCCCGTAGCAACCCTGGGGCTAAGGGGGGCTTTGCCCTAACTGCACTTTGCGATCATGTAATGTATTGAATCTTTTCAAAACCATGTCGAGATCTATATTTTCCAGTCGTTTGTGCTCAAAAACGAGAAAGGATAAATTATTCAATCTTTTAGTGGACATGCTTATACGTTGTGGCCACATGATTCGCGTTAATGCTGAATTCGTTCCTGACGGGAATGTTTCTATGGCTGCATAGAGATTGTACACTTTTTCCATTTCTTGACGCACTTTATACAGCCCTGCCAACACAACCGTCTTCGTTTTTTTAGCTTTCAACTTTTTCACCTTGTTCAACGGATTCCATCTATGTATTCTTTGACAATGTTGAGTTCAATTTCACTCGGTAACTGAATGCCCAAATCGGACAATGGCCGCAGCTTTTCCAAATTCATCTCATCATCTGTATCGATAGTTGTAGGAATGGCGTCGTTTTTATTACAAAACGATTGGTTATTTATATTAAAACAATATTGCAATTCCAATACATTCGCCGATGCCATTTCAAAGCCCTTATTTGATTCAAGAGCACTTTTCCAATGCGAGATACCAGTAAATTTAAATACGTTGTCTCTTTCATGAATTAGAGAAGATTTGCGAACTGGATAACAAAAAGCGGCATCGTTCGATATAGAATATTCCAACCAGATGTAATCATTTAGCCATTTTTTCATTAAATCTTTTATTTGTCGCGGGAAATGCATATCCAACGGGTAAAACTTGAGGCTGAATATTCTTCAAAGTACCATACGGAGATATGTCAAGAGGAGGAGAATTCGACCCGGTTTTGGCATCAACAACAACATTAACATCAATATCAGCATCAGCGAACGGGCTTGATAAATCAGCTTCGATGCTTTTCGGTGGATCAGCTGAAACAATTGTATTTTGCGTAATAAGTTTATACTTGTCGAGCTTCCAGGAAAACCAAGATGTTTATCATCTTTATTTGTTTATTTGTTTTGTTTTCATGTGAAAACGCTCCAACAAAAATCAAAATTTTTTTTGGTTATCATACCTGATGACGAATTGCTCAATTGCATTCGAAACAAGAAAGAAAGCTAACTTCGGCATGCCGAAGTTTAAATACCCTTGCAGTAAGTAAGTAAGAATTTTTCGTTTTCTCGGGTGCTGAAAAATGTTGCGAGCGAAAATGTTGCGAACAAACAAAATGAATTTATATATATATTCCTATGGCAGCTATATGAAATAGGGGTCCGATTTTGATCAAATTAAAACCGAAATTCTGCCGAAATTGGCCTGGCCATGTCTGAAATTTCATGAAAATATGTTGAAAGTTGCCTAAGTTATAATTTTTTCCTAAAAATTTTCCGATCGTTCCTATGGCAGCTATATGATATAGTCGTCCGATCTGACATATATAGTAGTGAGAGCATATAGACGACTATCTGCAAAGTTTCATTCAGATAGCTTCAAAACTGAGGGACTAGTTTGCGTAGAAACGGACAGACAGACGGACAGACGGACAGACGGACAGACGGACATGGCTAGATCGACTCGGTTGATGCTGATCAAGAATATATATACTTTATAGGGTCGGAAATGTCTCCTTCACTGCGTTGCAAACTTCTGACTAAAATTATAATACCCTGCCAGGGTATAAAAACGTTGTGAGCTTCGGCTGCTTACACTTATCAAGTGCATTTTCATGTTTCCTTTTACTTATTATTTAACACAGAGCACATATAGAAACTGAGAACCTGGTCTCGCTTTTTTATCAAACGAATGATCAACATGACAGTGTACAATATTTAAACATACACACAAAAACTTTATCGATTGTTTCGAACCTGTCGAATCCCTTTCACGTGACGTTGTTACCAGCGCAATAAGGCGCCGGAAATTCAAATTGATGTGATTCAAATGATAAAATTCAAATTGTTAATCTTTTTTATTACATTCGCGTCCCATTTTGGGTATTGGATAGCTGCGCACAAGGAAAATGCACTAAGTCAAATGACGCTTTGAACACGCGAAACTGCACATACACTTTGAATCGTCGTTCAGAGGCAAACCTTCCCGAAGTAAGAAGAGCGAAGGAAAACGGACATACTGTTCATTTGTTGAGTACGAGTAAAATATTTATACGAACAATGCAATCGTTCGCACTCGGACTTTTTCAATGTCCGAGTGATGAATACTTATTTTGCGAATGCGAGCTCTGTTTATAAATATTTCTTTTGTTGTTGCACTCAAAATTAATTCGAGTCAGCTTCCACAATTTCCAAATTCGCCGCCGCCCCTTTTCTAGTTTCCGATTGGAAAAGTCGAAACTGGCAGAGTACCAAAAAACATATGGAATATGCCTCAATCATCCTGGACCTCGGAAGCCCTTTTCTGAGTTGAATTTTGCTACACTATCTGTACAAAATTGTGCATATCAGCTACCGAAACAACTGACAGGAATACTCAAAAATGTATGCAATGTAGTAATGAAAACGTTTAAAAATTTATTTTCATAAGGAAGAAACATACAAATCTAAAGCACGATGACTTCTCAATTTCCTTTATGGAGAAAAATCAAGACATTGCCAGGGGCACACAAATTTTGGGATTGTAGAGTGCCTTGACGGGAAAATAGTCCGACATATGCATGAGTTTTCCAATACTTCTTCTTCCAGCAATGCCTCCAAAACAGATCTCGGCATATTCGGAGAAGAAGAATGAAGAATTATGCAATGAATAGGTACCCCATTAACATCCTTGGGCTAGAAACCAGTGCGGGCGAAAACTTGATCAGCCCCTAAACCACAAAACTCTGTTAAAACAAACGGAGCGGCCACCTGAAAGTTTGCAGGAACAAAAATGACCAAAGGGACATTTAATACAAAATCCTTCAACAAGGGAAATTCGCTTATGTTAAGGGAGGGGTCTGGTTTTGAAGGCCGAAAATAACAGGTTTTTTCAAATTTTTTTTTGGGCGGTGAAAGTAAATTTTTTTCTGATTATTGTACATTAAAGAGTAGTAATTGAACTATATTCTATGAAATATTGGTTGAAATATATTGAAAATTGACCGAATGGCAGCAATTCTTCGCAGGCGTAAAAAAAAACCATACCTCAGCACTGGATCATCTGAAATGAACCAACCAAAGTTAACCAACCAATTTAAATGTCCCTCTAGGTATTGACGTCGAGTTTTTAATTTTTTTTTTTAATTTTTTGAATTTTTCACAAGACTTGAAAGTGAAAATACCACATTTTTGGCCAAGATTCATGACTATTGTTGTTAATAATAAAAATAATTAAAATCAAAAACTAAAAAATCTCGACGTTGTTACCTCATAAATTATGTAGGATTAGGAAATACTGTAAAAAATTTGAGAACGATCGGTTGAATAGATTTTGAGATACAGTGTGCACCGACTCAAAAAACATCGATTTAAGAAAAACGCGTATAAAGTTTTTCGTTGCGGTAAGACCCTGGTAAAACCCGCCTACTTTCAAAGCTATCTCTTTGTGAGTTTTGCTCCGATTGACTTCATATTTACAGACAAAATTCTTGAGATACTATACAAAAAAATCACTTTTTTTTAACCCTCAGAACCAGACCCCTCCCTTAAAGGGAACTCTGAAAGTGTTACCAAATTCATTTACGAGTGGACACTGTAACAGGCCCGTATATATTTAGGTTCTGGGAATTTCAGGAGTTGTCTCGTTGTTCTAGTGGTGGGCAACGTTCGGGGCGACGCTATCTGTACGAATCTGTGCAAAACCGTTTAAAACGGTGAACTATTGGTAGCTTATGTTTGCTGTTTTCTAGTTTATTTTATGATTGGCTTTAAAGCGGAAAATCTATACCGTGTTTTTGTTTGCTTTTTTAGTTCCCATCAATTTTTTTTTTTTTATTGAAGTGTGTCGCCCAAACACATTCTTTACGCACATTGGGATGTAATAGAAAAGGTTGGATCACTATTTAAACTGTATTTATTAAATAATGTTCTGCTTTCTCGTTGGTTTAACGTTGGAGATTACGCGGTTTAAACCAGGTATAAATTGAATTAAGGTTATCATTAGAAGAAAGTATTTTAATATTTAAACTTTTTATAAGCAAAACTAGTTTTCGGATTTCCGAAAATTGCATTAATTTTGGTATCAATTACATTTTTATTAATCTACATCTTTCTAGGTTCTACAATAAGTTTGTACTGCAATTACTTAGAAATAACTACGGATAAAACTAAAGGAGTTTTCCAATATGAAGTGCGCTTTTTCCCCAACATAGATTCTCTTCACTTACGAATGAAATATTTGAACGAACATAAAGAGCAACTTGGAGGATGCAAAACATTCGATGGAACCACGTTGTATTTGCCAATATTGTTGGAGAATGAAATGACAGTTTTTGTTTCAAAAACTGAATGTGAGGATGTAGAGATAAGAATTTTATTTAAAAAAAAAGAAGACCTTAAGAATTGCATACATTTATATAATATATTGTTTGACCGTGTTATGAAGACATTAAATTATGTAAAGTTTAATCGGAAACAGTTTGACCCTTCACGTCCAAAAATTATTCCTCTAGCAAAATTGGAGGTTTGGCCAGGTTACGTTACAGCTGTTGACGAATTCGAAGGTGGTCTAATGCTGTGCTGTGATGTATCTCATCGAATCCTTTGTCAGAAAACGGTATTGGATATGCTTGTAGATATTTACCAGCAAAACGCAGACAACTTCCAAGAATGTGCTAGGAAGACCATAATTGGGAATATAGTTTTGACAAGGTACAACAATCGTACTTATAAAATAAATGATATCTGTTTTGATCAAACTCCGAACGCTACGTTTCAAACTAAATCTGGAGCCACAACTTATTTGGATTATTATAAAAAAAATCACAATATTAACATAAAAGACATTAATCAACCGCTGCTTCTTAGCATCAGAAAGTCAAGAGTAAACACTGACGACAATGAAAATATACAATTCGGCTTAATTCCTGAACTTTGTTATCTTACTGGACTTCGTGATGACATACGGTCAGATAATAAACTTATGCGTGAGATTGCAACATTTACAAGAGTTTCACCAAATCAACGTCAAATGGCCTTAGATAAGTTTTTCGACAACGTTTCTAAGACCCCTGCAGCAAGAGAAATTCTCCAAAGTTGGGGACTGTCACTTACCAAAAATTACAACAGGCTAAAAGGACGACAAATGGATCCAGAGCAAATATATTTTGCCAAACAGACGGTGTCTGCCGGTAAAAACGCAGAGTTTTCAAAATATGTTGTGAACAATGAAATGTTCCAAGTGGTGCACATTGACAAATGGATATTAATACATTTGAGAAATGATCTAAAAGCCGCAAATAATTTTCTTGATAATGTGAAGCAATGCTGTAAGGCACTCGGGATGAATATTTCTAAACCAAAAATGATTTCATTAGACCATGATCGAATCGATGCTTATATTCAAGCTCTACGCCGAAATATAGATTTGAATTCGCAAATCGTCGTCTGTATTTGCCATAATAGCAGAGAAGATCGATATTCTGCAATAAAAAAAATTTGTTGTTCAGAATTGCCTATACCATCACAGGTAAGTTAGTTTCAATTTATAGTTATTAACCACACCACACATAACTCTCTGATCATATTTTATTAAAAATGAATAGCATACTTCAATATAAGTGAAGTCATGTGAGATCTATTGTATTTAAAAAATCCAAAGTTTATGAAGCCAATATTTTAAAACTTAAACCGATCTTAAACCTAAACTTTCGAATGGTGAACAAATTTTTTAAATGGGTTTAGTGGTTTTTGAGTTTATTCATCATTCAATCTTTCTTTTAAATGAAAAAATATATTTTTATGTATTTAAAATTTTACAGGTAAAGTTTATATTGTAAAATTCGCATTTCTTCATGGTAAACGAAGCCCCGCCAGTTTTACTATCTTTAACCGCGTTTTCCCGAAAATCACCTTTTTTAAACTTTATTTTATCACTTCTACCAGTAATTTTCATCGAATTGAACCAATTTTTCTCCATTTCTTTATCAAACAATTCTCTATGCTTCTCCGACTACGATTTAAAAGTTTTTTTTTTTAATTCAACGCGGACAAGACGGACCTCATTATCTTCACGAAGAGATACAAGGTGCCACTATGGGTCCTCCCGAAAAGTAACACAACCAGGCTGACCCCGAAAACACAAGTCAAATACCTCGTCATTGTACTAGGCAGCACACTGGCATGGAAGCCCAATGTACTAGAGAAGCTAAAGAAGGCCACCATAGCGCTATATGTATCCAAGAAGATGCTTAGCAGTACATGGGGTCTCTCAGCCGCCCTAATGCACTGGGTGCACGGTGGTGCGTCCAACTCTGCTGTATGGAGTTTTAGTGTGGTGGCAAGCTATGGAAAAGAGAACATACAACAAGCTTATGGAGAGAACTTAGCGGCAGGCACTGCTCTGCATAACCGGGGCGCTTAGATCAACCCCCACAAAAGCACTCGAAACCATAATCGGAATCGATCCTCTAGATATCCACGGGCAATTGACTGCTGGAAAGGCGGCACAACGCCTAGTTGCATCAGGGAATATGTCTCTACAAGGATTCGGGCATAGTTCAATTGGACGAGACATGAGCAGTATATCTACATGACTACATGGTTACCAGAACGTGCCCGGATGTAAAAACAACACCATTCATGGGACCTGACGACTGAAAAACAGGTCAGGACCATTCTTAACACCTCAATATATACACCGACGTTTCCATGATGGAAGGAGGAGTTGGAACGGGCATATACTGTACAGACCCTGAAATGAGGCTGTCGTATAAGCTACCAAGCCAATGCAGCATATTCCAGGCGGAAGTATTCGCCATAAGGAAAGCAGCAGAGCTTGCGCAGAGCATAGATCGCCCACATGAGGCGGTCAACTTGTTCGTAGACAGTCAAGCGGCGATAAGATCAGTTCCAAAAATGTACTGGCAAGCAGGGCGGCACTAGATATCCTCAGCACGACTACGTCAGTGCGGATCTACTGGGTTCCCAGCCACCAGGGCATGGATGGTAGCGAGGTGGCCGACGAACTTGCAAGGAAAGGCGTCGGACTGCCGAGTAAAAGAACAGAAAACGTTCCTGTCTCCCTAAAAGCGCTCCAAAGCGAGCTAGAGAGATGGGCCGACACACGAGCTAACAACATGCGAAACATCAAAAATCATGTGCAAAGAGAGCAACGTAAAACTCAGTCACTGCGTGCTGCATCTTCCAAGGAAAGACTGCAGACCGTTAGTGAGAATTCTCACAGGTCACCGCCTAGCTACGGCACATGCAGTCAAGCTGGGCATTACCGAAAACGCCATATGCCGGAAATGTGATGAATCCGAGGCAACTGAAAGCCAAAATTTCGGCCTTGTAAGTAGAAGACCCCCTTAATGAACATAGTGCGTTTGCTTGAACAGCGTCCCAATATGTACGTGTATGAGATCAGGAACATTCCACATGGCCTGACTACCACATTTGAATTCGGGTTCCCTAACCTATACTCACTTGTTGCCGCTTATAATGACTTCTTCAGGATAGACGAGAACCAGTTGCAAACATACCTGGAGGAACGATGCTAGCGAGAGATAGAACTTCACCACCGAGTACCAACTCATCGTTGCTAAGTAGCCTTGAACCTTGCCGTAGCCACTTTAGTTTGCGCAACAGTTGGTGCTATAAGGAAAACTCAACTCTTAAGCTATTAAATTTTTTTTTTGTTTTGTTTCTGCGCGCGTGTCCTCTACGCTTACTTCCCACCGCCCATCGACCGCGGGACGCTGCCGTGTCACGTACATCACAATCGCGTTTAGATAGACTTGAGAAGGAAAATACAGGAAAGTCCGAGAAAAGTTAGGTTTCATGCAATTTTACGATCTAATACTACTAGCAATACAGTTTTAAGGTGAGGAAGGCTTTCAGTGCCCTCCATACTGTCAAAGAGGCGGTTCAGACCCTAAAAGGTTCATGTACCTCAAACTCCCTTCTACAGTTATTTATTGCTAAGCGGATAAAGGTTCTAGATGTTATTTGAGGAACGTGGAAGTTGAGCTAAAATAAGCTTGTGTAGTAAGCAAGACTAAGCATCGTTTTACGGTTAGCTAGGGAGGTAGGTTAAATAATAGAAGTCTACTAGAGTAAAACGGTAATCTCAAGTCGGGATCCCAGGTTAAGAAACGTAAGGCGAAAAGGAGAAAGTTTCCAATATGAAAACGAAAGCTTTGGATCTTGACGGCCAGCTACATCGTCAACAAGATTATTCTTTCCAAAGCGCATTTATTAAGCATATATGTTGCATACTTTGACACGGAAATGTAATGGGATTGCATTTGGAACTGTTGAGATGTAATAAGTTAGCACGACACTACTATATCGAGGCTTCTAATAAAAGAAACTACTTTGGTAGGTTCTATATGTTCCCAAATCCTGTAGGGGGGAATAAGTTCACCTCATAGGTGTTGAAGTCGACGTCTGCTTAGCGAGGGGCATTCACATAGAATATGTTCTGTTTGTTGCTCCATCTCACAAAATCTGCAGGTGTCGATTTCTGAAAGTTTTAATTTCTTAAGGATGAAACCTAAGGTTGCAGTGACCCGTTAGGTAGCCTGTTAGAGTGCGAATTTCGCTCTTTGACAGGTTGATGATGCATTTTGATAGCGTCATCTGGGGACGAGAAATTGTTTGTCTTGTCTCAGCCCTGCACTGTCGGTCCAGTGGGGAATTATTTCCGCTTCCTCCCATTTCCTGAGTAGTTCTCTTTTGCGTCCTTTCGATAATGGATAATGATAATGAAACAGTTACGCGCAGAATGGGATCATTTATTAGGGGTTCAAGGACCCTAAGATGCCCGGTAAGATCACCACTTTGAATGCTGGTGATGTTTTGATGGTGAAGTGCCATTGAAAAGGCCATTGGTGCACAACAGATAGCACTAGCTGCCTTCTTAGACATCTCAGGAGCTTTTGACAACACGTCATATGAGGCTATACGTGCCTCTCTTGTACGTAAGAAAGTCTCCACACCTATTATTAGGTGGATTCTGGAAATGCCTAAATCCACAATCATAACAGTAGACCTTGGAAGAACCATGACCTCATTCACAGCCACAAGGGGTTGCCCTCAAGGGGGAGTACTCTTGTGAACTCTGGTCATCGACGAGCTACTATGTAAGCTCAACAACTCTGGGCTCCCCACTCAAGGCTAGGCTGATGATCTAGTCATCTATATAGTGGGCTGGCATGAGCAAGCTATCTCGGACCGCATGCAGCAAGCCCTAAATATAGCCAACATATGGTGTCAGGACAAACGATTGTCCATAAATCCGTCAAAAACTGCTTTAGTCCCATTTACCAGAAAAAGGTCTTTTTCCCTAAATAAGTCCACCATTGACTTTTCAGTTGAGGCAAACTACTTAGGAGTCACACTCGACTCCAAGCTCAACTGGAATGCACACCTGGAAAAGACCATAAAGAAAGCCACTCGAGCACACTTTGCTTGCAACAAGCTTTACGGTAGAACATGGGGCCTAAGTCCCAAAATGATCTACTTTTAACACTGTGGTAAAACCGATCTTAACCTATGCATCGCTTGCTTGGTGGACGAAATCTACCCAGACGACAGCTGCGACTGCACTTACCAAATTACAACGACTGGTCTGCATAGGCATCACTGGAGCCATCCGGACATGTCCCACTGCAGCACTAGGAGTCATAACTGGCATACCCCCTTTACCAATTACATTGAAAAAGGAGGCCTGCCTGGGGGCATTTCGCCTTCAAAACATCACCAATATCAAAAGCGGTGATCCTACCGGGCATCTTAGGGTCCTTGAACCCCTAATAAATGAGCCCATTCTGCGCGTAACTGACGAGCAGAAACCAAAACTCGTTTTCCACAGAAACTTCTCAGTAGTCTTGTACACTAGGAATGAATGGAAAACAAAATCAATATCTCTGCCCAGTGGATCACAAACGTGGTACACTGACGGGTCGAAACTGGAAAACGGTGACACCGGGGCTGGCATTTTCGGACCAAGGTTCAACAAATCCATAGCCATGGGAAAGTCTCCAACCATTTTCCAAGCAGATATACACGCCATAGAAATCTGTGCTCGTGAATGCCTTCGCAGGAAAATGCAAGGCGCACGGATTTACATCTTCTCTGACAGTCAGGCAGCGCTCATAGCGCTGAGTTTCTTTACGATCTCATCCGGACTTGTAGAGAACTGTTTCCAGCAGCTGAATGCCCTTGCCTCCAAAAACACCCTAACGGTGGGCTGAGTGCCAGGGCATAAAGGCCATATAGGAAACGAGGTGGCAGACTCTAGCTAAGGGGGTGCACCATTATCGGCCCTGAGCCGTTCTGTGGACTATCGAAAGGACGCAAAGAAAACCCCGAAATGGGAGGAAGCGGAAATAATTCCCCGACGTGCAGGGCTGGCAGACAAACAATTTCTCGTCCCCAGATGACGCTATCAAAATGCATCAACCTGTCAAAGAGCGAAATTCGCACTCTAACAGGCTACCTAACGGGTCACTGCAACCTTAGGTATCATCCTTAAGAAATTAAAACTTTCAGAAATCGACACCTGCAGATTTTGTGAGATGGAGCAACAAACAGAACATATTCTATGTGAATGCCCCTCGCTAAGCAGACGTCGACTTCAACACCTATGAGGTGAACTTATTCCCCCCTACAGGATTTGGGAACATATAGAACCTACCAAAGTAGTTTCTTTTATTAGAAGCCTCGATATAGTAGTGTCGTGCTAACTTATTACATCTCAACAGCTCCAAATGCAAACCCATTACATTTCCACGTGTTAAATGCGGTAAGCTTTAAATGACCCTTTTTGTGAATAATTGTTAACTTCTGTGGAATAAAACAACCTTTTTTTTAGTATGGTATGCTGATTTTGGACTATGTAAAGGAGGGAGAATTATCAGAATCTGATTGGAGCAGCGACTCCAAATAATTTTTTAATAAATAAGAAGCAAACAAAAGAAAACAACAATTTTGTTTTAATAATTTTTTTTTTTTTTTAAATAAAAAATTAAATTAAAAATAATTTGTTGTATGGCTTTTTAATTTTACGAGTTTTTAAAGATCGATTTTTTTTATTTTATTTTAAAAATATAGAGGATCAGAGGAATACGCCATATAAAGGGTTTTGTAAAATTCGTATTCCTGCATGGGTAAATGAAGCCCGAAAGATAGCCACCTCCATACGCTTCGACCATTTTTCCTATCTTTAAACAAGTTTTCCCGAAAATCATTTTTTTTTAACATTCTGGTATCTCTTCTACCAGTAATTTTTATCGAACCGAACCAATCTTTATCAAACAATTCTCTATACTTTCCCGAGTACGATTTTTTTTAATTTTTGATTAATTTTGACACCCTCCCACAGGTGAAAAAACATGGTTGAAAATGAAACTTTTTACAAAAAAAAAGTATATTAAAAACAATTTTTAATTAAAAAAAAATCGTACTCGGAGAAGCAATTCCAACGTAAAACTGAAAATAAATAAAATACATTTTTCTCATTTCATGCAAGTATAAGGTTAGTTATGATACCAGAAAAATGACCCCTTATATTTTGATGACCCCATAAAAACAAAGTTAATTGTTAAGTTTAAAAATGTACAAAAGTAGCTAATAAAAAAATTATCTCATTATGTTGTACACTTTTCTCACAATTAATTTCTGAAAATAGGCCTAAATTTCGGCCTCGTAAGTAGAAGATCCCCTTAAGGGGGTCTTCTACCTTCGCGCTCAAATTTGGGGCCTATTTTTCAAAAATGGATTGCAAAAAAACTACACATGATATCCGAACAAAATTTTTTTTATTTGATTAACTAATGCTTGAATTTGACAAAAAAACAACCATATGAATTTATCATAACATTTGCCATTGGCGCGTCGTCGAATTAACCTCTGCCGGCGCGAAAGAGTCAAACGGCTGGCAAGAAATCTCAGCTTCAGAACATGCAAACAACAAGAAGTTTTCTTTAACTTAATTTTAAGAACGTCGATTAGGTCTAGACACAAGCTTTTTTTAATATTTGCAAATTTCACAAAATGGCAGCGATTTGAAAAAAAAATTTAATTTTTTGACCATGTTTTTCAATCTAAAAATGACTGTAAAAAATTGAAAAAAAAAATTTTTGGAAAAAAGCTTGTGGGTAGACCTAGCGAGATGTTTTGTGAATAAGTAACGCTTTACTGATCTAGGATATCTTCTACGGTTTCGTCAAAATCGTGCCAAAACTTTTGAAAAACACTACTTTCGGGAAAATGCGTTTAAAGATAGGAAAAATGGTCGAAACGTATGGAGGTGGCAATCTTTCGGGCTTCATTTACCCATGCAGGAATACGAATTTTTCAAAACCCTTTATATGGCGTATTCCTCAGATCCTCTAGTATTTAAAAAAAATTTAAAAAAAAAATTGAATTTTTCATACCGCGAAGGTAGAAGACCCCCTTAAGTTATTATTACGATACAAACATTTTTTTTTTTTGAAAAATCTTTTTTTTTTTAGTTATTAATTTGCTTTCGCTAGATTGGCCAAATCGCTGCTATTGCTGCGTTTTTTCGTTTTTTTTGCTCCTCTGCCTGGTTGGCCTGTTGGCACCTTGCTACAGGCGGCTGCCTTATGCCCAGCCCCGCCACACTTGATGCAGCAAGAGGTGTCTCCGGGTGTTGTAAGGGGTGGGGGGAGGATCTCGGCCGTTTTCATTTCCGCACTCGGAAGCGGAAAGAAGTAGCCGATGAAGACAGCTGCACATGGAGGCTCTGCTTCCTTCCACAGCCGGAGCTTGGGCACCTCTGTGCTCAGCCACTCGGCCGTCTCTGCGTTCCCACACGTAATTGTCATCCAACCTGGCCGAAAAGTGCAGCCAGAGAACAGCGGCTTTAGTCTTGTAGCCATCACCCTCGACAGGATGGCAGACTGGATGATGTTCAGCTGATCCGTCGTGATAAGTTGTTGGGGGTAGTCGGTAGGCTCTCTTTGTCGACACCTCCCTTGGGGTCGTGTTGGCCGATCTTCCACGTTTTCCAGTCACGCCACTCTTGCTGGTCACTGGCCTAGGAGGGCCTTTTGGCCTCCTCCAAGGGTATGCCGTTCGCAAGATGTATGCGCAACCTCTTCCTTGCGGCGCCCGATAGAGCTATCCGCTTCGGTTTATCAACCTTGGGAGAGGCGAGAAAGGCTTCCTCCTATTCGTTGGTGATGGTGTCGGTGCCAGAGCATTGTGAACAGATGTTCAAGCCCTTCTTCGGGCTCCCAAATGGGTTCGATGTTACTCGATTTGGGGCTGCTTGAGCACCCTATTTCAATATAATTTATTATGTTTCTATGTATCGGTCACACGAGTGATGGAGAAGGGAGTATCCTCCGGGGCAGAGCCTCATACCTCGGTTCGGGCGCTTATACGACCGGAGGTGCCAGGTATCCGGAAGCCACCGTTAAAAGACACACTAACGTAGTGCCATTCATCACGGGGACACGGTACGGTAACCCTTTCCCCTACTTAATCTAACATAGAAAACTACTTAGAGATTGCACATCTTGGAGTGATTCCAAAGTTAATCTGCTCAGTTACTGTTACTGCTCAGCTTCAGCACCGATGTATGTAACTCATTAATGACCCAGTCACTGCACATTGGGCAAAATGCCCGAGATTTTAGCATAAACTCCAAGAGCTAGACTCTTGAAGCTTTTCACAACATTTTGTTATTATTATTGTAAAATAATAAGTAAAAATCAATCGGATCGGACTACTACATATATCGTATAGCTGCCATAAGAACAATCGGAAAATTTTTAGGAAAAAAATATAACTGCCAATTTTTAATGTCATTTTTTTTGAAAAGGGGCAAAAGATATTATTAACACCGTAATCTATAAACTTCTACGCAAAACATAACAGTTTTTGTACCGAGAACCCAATTAAATATGTTAGACTTTCGCTGCAAAAACACATCAACAACATTGGACAATACACGACAAAAGATACAAAACATAGAAAACCTAACATAAACCATTTAATGTAAATACCTCTAGCATTCTTTTCCATTTTTGCAAATTGTTTGAACTTTTACGGAACACCCACAATTATCTCTCCAAATGAATCAATTTTCACGGTTGCACTTCGATCAGTTAAGCTTGCATTTAATCAGCTGCAGGCCCGTAGCTAGACCTAACTAGTAGTACGGGCACAAAGTAATGAAGGACGGGCAGGAGTATAAATGCGCAATAAATGCCGGTTTAAATTGCATACACGCATAACAATAAGCAGCATCTTTTGACACTGAATACATCAACCACTTATGTTCTTGGAAGCATGATGCTCGGAAAGCACGATCATTACTTTTAGGGTACTGCTTCAAAAATGTTTGTCTGATAGGAACAAACTTGAGAATCAGTAGTAAATGTGGATGAAGAAGTCTAAGGTACGTTGGAAGTTTCTTCCAGACGGGGCCGTTTTTGACCAAAATAATTCCTTATATCCATGATGAATCGAAAGGATAAATATTTCAGACACCTAGGCAGAAAATCAATATAATACGTTTAGTTTTTGCAACGCTACTTTGGATTTAATACTGAAATACACCGTTTTCAAAGAAGTGACTTTGCATTTCCACATCACACGCAAAAGAATCAGCGATCAACTGGAACTACGTCCTTTCCTTTTCGATATGTAGAAAGACTATATCAAATAAATTGTTCATTTTCTTATCCGCTTCTGGTGTGTAAAAGTTTATGATATCGAAATTTCATATCGATAATAATCAAATACTAAAATAACTCGATCTCAGAAAAGTATCGATAAACACGAGTGCCAACGTTACCAATATCGCTAACACCGACAATGTGGCGCGAAACATTTTAAAAAACTTTAGTGCTTGATATTTTTCTAGATATCAATTTATTTCGGTTTTTTCTTAGACGGGCTGTACGGGCAAACAGGTCGACAGTACGGGCAACGCCCGTACTTGCCCGTACGTAGCTACGGGCCTGATTCAGCTGACTTTGTTAGCGTGCCAATTTTAAACCGCGCGCTTAAAAATTTTTTTTAAAATAGTTTTATTTTATCTGGAGTATTCATAATTAGGAAACAAATACAATTTTGTGGTTTAAAAATATTAAAAGAATGGGTTTATCCAAAAATTTCGGGCATTTTGCCCAATGTGCACTAGAAGGCTTTTATGTAGCATAGATATTCGTGCACAAGCCTTCTTGAATTTTGTGCTGTCGTCAGGAATGCTTTTAATTGTAATACTGAAACAGACGTTATCTTTACAGATTTCAGTAAAGCTTTTGACTCGGTAAACCACCAGCTACTGTTAAAAAAAAACCGATTCTCTTTAGTTTCCATGTTTTGTTGAAAAATAGGTTTGCAAAATATTTATTGAATCGATATTAGAGAGTTGCTTTAAAGGTGTCTCCCACAAGGGAGCCACGTTAGACCACTTTTGTTTAGCACATTGGGCAAAATGCCCAAATATATAAATATATTAAATACTTCCCTAAAGTAATTCTGATGATGTAAAACCATGTTTGACACTGATGAATTTTAACTCTTTCAGATGCTTTTGCAAACTGACTTGAGCAACATGCAGTTTTGGTGCACCAACAATTTGCCACTGATGGACGACCCCCTTAAATTATTATCAGAAATAAAAAAAATATATTTCCATTCTCCTACGAGGGTCCAAACTAACATTTTCGGTGTTTCGTATAATTTTAGGCAGGAGTGTATCTCTGGTCTGTATTCCAATTAGTTTATTATGATATTTCGGCGATCATAGCAAGACCAAAAGAAGGATTTTTACTAAATGTTTCTTTAAGTTGTCTATATTTCGCATGACTGAACGCTGACTTATGACCAATTTGCCATCAATTGCGCCAATTTTTAAAATTACCATTACACAAAACAAGAACATTCTATTAAAAAATAGTGAAATTTTTGTAGTATGCTACTTTCTAAATTTTTGGTATATCCATTTTTGGTTTCGGCAGCTTCTTAAGGGGTTACACTACTGTAAAACACAAAAAACGGCATATTTTCGAAATTTCTGTAGGTAAACACAATGGAGTTATTGAAATTCTGTAAAAAGTATTTTATAATATCAACATTAAACTACAAAAAAAACATACATTTCAAGTGATTAAAAAAATTGTGACTGCGCAGCAGTTCTTCGCTGGCGTGATTTTTCTCAATTGGGTCCACGGCCGGAAACGGATCTACAATTTTTGATCTAGAACAAAAAACCAAACATTTTCTGATTCCATATTATAGTAGCAAGAGAAATAAGTAGCGTTTTTTAAAAAATACATTTTTCGTAAAATGGCGACAATTTAAAAAAAATGCACAATTTGACCATAAAATTCATCACATTTTTGCTAAAAAAAAAAAAAAGATTCACTTTTTCGAAAAACCCCTTCGTACTTCTCTGGAGACAACAATTTCAAACGTACTGTAAAAATTTTGGAATCGATCTGTATAGATTAATATGAGTTATGTTTCCGGCCAGCTCAAAAAAAGTGGTTTTGAGATAAACTATTGGCGTAAAAAAAAAATATTTTTAGACCATTTTTGACTCGAAAATTATATAAAAAAAATACATTTTTACTTTGTAACACTGATTTTTTATAGTTAATATTCGAATTTTGCAACGATTGTAGTCTATCCTGTGCTCTTTGAAATAATGGCTGGATGAAGAAAATCGGTTAACAATTTTTTTTTGTAATCATGTACGGCAAGTTGAAAAACATGGTTTTGAAAAAAATCCATAACTCATTCAAATTTTTTTTTTCATAATATGAAACATGTTTTCTTTTCTTAAAACTTGCCTCTAAATATCAACGATACTAATTTTTATGTGCGCCGTTTTATTTTCACAAAAAAAAATTTAAAAAAAAGAACTTTTTCGGCTACAAGGGTTACTTCCCCCCTTCAGAGGGTAAACCCACCGAGAAACGCGAAAAAGGGCATTTTTGTAAAATTTTTTCCTGGCAACCTATAAAAGTAATCAAACCAATTTTTATACCATGTACCGTAGGTACAAAGGTATATTAATTTTGTGCAAATGTATGTAACAGGCAGAAGGAAGCATTTCCGACCCCATAAAGTATATATATTCTTGATCAGCATCAACAGCCAAGTCGATATAGCCATGTCTGTCTGTCCGTCTGTCCGTCTGTATGAACGCCTAGATCTCAGCAACTATAAGAGCTAGAGCCACCAAATTCGGTATGTAGGTCGGAATGTTTTGCACGCAGATCAAGTTTGTTTCAGATTTATAAATTCCCCTCCCACTCCCCCGCAAATCAATAAAAACGTTTTGCAACCACAAATATTACCATAGATCGTTCTATTTGTGCATAGGCATGCATATGTAGCATGTTCTATCAATACCGAAAATCTGGTAAAGATCGGGTGAAAAACACAAAAGTTATTTACTTATCAGTGTGCTATCTATTTGGCAGCTAGCAACAGGAGCAACCCAAAACACAACAACAAAACTGATGAGCGCAAGAAACTAACTCCCGTGCGCCAAAAATAGAGGGGTTATCTCTTTCTCTGTCTTGCACACGCAAGTGCATGAGATGGTGGTGGTTTTGCAAAGAGCGAGTTTGTTTAGGCAAAAGTCGCAAAATTTCCGTGGTTATCGATTTTATTTATAATCAGGAGCTAATTCGAGCGGCGATTTAATTTGGTACAGGGTACCAGGGTCGTTCACGAACGACTGTAGCTTTCTTACTTGTTTTAAAGATATACATTTGGTATTTTTAAACGCCTATCAAACGTTTACTTTGGTATGTCGATTTGGCAAAGTTTACTACATCTTAATGAACTGCCAGGAATCTAATCAGTCGAAGAAAACTTTGTGGGAATATTCTTTTTTTCCCCAAGCCCCAATCGGCGTTTCATTTCGTTTTGAAAATTCAAATTTTTCCCGCACGCAAAGCACGGGCCCTTGTGCAATTACACCAATTACCCCCCCTCTCATCGAGCCTGATGACAGCTATATGATACAGTTGTCGGATCCCTTCCGTTCCGACATATAGTAGTGAGAGCTTATAGAAGACTATCTGCAAAGTTTTATTCAGATAGCTTAAAAACTGAGGGACTAGTTTGTGTAGAAACAGAATTAAATTAGTACTCCATTAATGTCCGTAGGTTAAAGAGAACAACGGGTCAATATTTTATCAGCCTCTTATTAGTAAAACTAAGAAAAACAACAACCTGGAAGAAAACCTGAACTTTAATTTGTTTGTTTTGCTTTAGCGGCGATATTTTTAATTAATATTATTATCACAACTGTTGAATTGTAACTTTATTTCCTTATTTGCAGGTTATAAATACAAAAACATTATTGAATGAAACCAAAAATCGTTCAATTGTTCAAAAAATTTTATTACAAATGAATTGTAAAATTGGAGGATCCCTATGGACGGTTAAAATTCCGTTTAAAAATGTAATGATATGCGGAATTGACTCTTATCACGACCCATCTAATCAAGCCAGCTCTGTTGCAGGTAAGATAAGGAACTGCTAAAATTTAGATTACAACTCTGCCAGCTAGAAAAAATTATTTGATTTACAAAATATTTCTTTCTATTAAATAAAATATTTTTCTGACGTGCTTAAAAATAAAAATTGACAGCTAGAGAAAATCAAACTTTTTTGTTTTTTATCATATTATAAATTGACAGCTTGAGAAAAGCTTACTGTTTTTATTCAACTTTTTGTATTTTTAATGTTGTATTTTTTTTGGGGTTTGGGTTGGGGGCTGGGTGGGAACATTCAACGTGCAACATGCAACATACAACAGACTACCCTTCAGTACCAGTCCACGCCTTTTCACCGGAGATTCCACGCGCGAATTCCCCGCCAGTCCCGTGGAAAGGCGTGGAATTTCCATACAAATCTAGTAAGGATTTCCCATACATCGGTCCAATGTGGCGTGGAATTCGAAATTCGGCGGGGATTATTCGTGGAAATCGCGTGGAATCCCCGCGCCATTTCGCAGGCAATTTCGAACTCGATTCTCCGTGGATTTCGCGTGGAAACACCGGGGAAAACGTGCGGGGAATCTCCGTGGAAAACCCGTTGAAACACCGCGGAAAACCTATAGAAAATACCCGAAAAATATCCTCCTAGTAAAAATCCGGAGTAATTTATTTTTGTATTTAGTATTTATTTATAAAATGTTATATATGTTACACATTTTTGGTTAGCTTAACTTCTTTATTCCTAAATGCGTGTGACGGGTCTTTTCTGCCGGCGGGTGTCCCTTTACCAGACTAATGCTATGTGTAAATAAACTATATAAATGTTAAAATCAAATTGAACACTGAAATATTTTGCACAAATATACATACGTACCGTTCATATAGGCGTGACCATGTTCAAGATCAAATCTGCAAATTAATTTATTAATGAAACACAAATAACTTTACTTACCTCCTTGTAATATTTCACTTTTACGCAACTTTAAATAATACGCAAAACACTTCTGGATGCAGCAACAGTCAACTCTAAATGCAAAGAGAATTAGGAGAAGCGAGAGAAAACCGAAGATCGAAAATCCTGCCTCGTGGCAGGGTATGCACGACCAAATCAATGCCTTTTAATTTCCCCTACATAAGGCAGAATAACAAATATCAACATTTTGCCTTTGCCCAAAGCAAATGTTTAATAAATATACTAAAATACCATTCGACTAAATAGATAATAATTAATTAAACAAGAACTTAGATTTATAAATATTACAACTTATTTTAAAAAGGGTATTCTGACGTCGACCCAACACAATTTGTTTTCGACAGAGATTTTCTTATTTCCCTTTCGATCATTTCCCTCTCTCTCTAATATCCGAACTGTCGAAAACCGCTGGTCCGAGTCAGTTCGAAAACAAAAACAAATATACAGTCCGAACTTCGTGAGAGATCGGCAATAGCCGAACGCAGGTCGATTTTTGTTGCGCCTACTTCGTTTCGAACTTCGCTAAACGGAGCCCATGTAATTTGTTTTTGTTTTTCGAGCATGCCGCGTGGAAAACTCGGGGACGTGGAATTCTGGTACTGCAGGGTACATACAACATACATGTCTCCACAAATATACACACGTACATACTTGCATATGCACATATTACTGTGCGCTTGCAATTTTTTATTTATTTTTTTTTTTTCTGGACATTGATGCACTACGATCAGTACATTCAAGTGGCCCATCTGACACCAAGCACGTGCCTGTTCGTGTTAGGTGTTAGTAGGCGCGACAAATGAAAGTATAGAAAAGGAATACGAGGAAGTGACTACTGGCGTGCTGCCAAACTGTTTGCCTGCATGCGTACTAAGTGAGTTAGTATTAAGGTTTTTAGTTGGGGAAGGCTATCTACGTTTGATGCTATCATGTACAAATCGTTATAATTTGCACATAAGACTCTAAAGGGTTCATGCAATTCAAAAGACGTTCTACAGTGGCGCAAAACTAAAGGAATATAGGATCTAGTATTTCTACTCGGTACGTGAAAGTTAAGCTGACCCAGCAAGTCAGCACTTTCCACGTCACCGTGGATAAGGTTAAAAACGAACGTAATGCCAAGCATGGTTCTACGGTTAGCTAACGAAGGTAAGTTAATTAGGAGAAGTCTACTAGAGTACGAGGGTAACCTCTGGTTTAGATCCCAGTTCAAACCGCGTAAAGCGGAAAAGCAAAAAGTTCTTCTGAACTGCTTCAAAGCGTTTACTCTTACTTACTTACTCTTACAAGATCACTATTCTAAGATAGGACGAACTAAAGAAATATATAGGATTTTGTAACATAGGGGTCATGCGCGAGAAGTCTAAGTCCACTATACCGAAGTTACACTGTTTCACACGCAAAGCACCCTACATATGCGTGCATCCATACCCTTCAGTACCACTCCCCGGCTTTTCCCCGGAGATTCCCCGCGCCAATTCCCCGCCAGTCCCGGTGACTGGCGGGGAATTTCCATACAAATCTAGTAAGGTTTTCCATACATCAGTCCAATGTGGCGTGGAATTCGAAATTCGCCGGGCATTATTCGGGGAAATCGCGTGGAATCCCCGCGCCATTTCGCAGGCAATTTCGAAATTTCGAACTCGATTCCCCGTGGATTTCGCGTGGAAACACCGTGGAAAACGTGCGGGGAATCTCCGTGGAAATCCCGTTGAAACACCGTGGAAAACGTGCGGGGAATCTCCGTGCAATCTTCGTGGAAACCCCGTGGAAGACCTGCGAGGAATCTCCGTGGAAACCCCGTGGAAAACCTATAGAAAATACCCGAAAAATATCCTCCTAGTAAAAATCCGGAGTAATTTATTTTTGTATTTAGTATTTATTTATAAAATGTTATATATGTTATGGTTACACATTTTTTGTTAGCTTAACTTCTTTATTCCTAAATGCGTGTGACGGGTTTTCTCTGCCGGCGGGTGTCCCTTTACCAGACTAATGCTATGTGTAAATAAACTATATAAATGTTAAAATCAAATTGAACACTGAAATATTTTGTACAAATATACATACGTACCGTTCATATAGGCGTGACCATGTTCAAGATCAAATCTGCAAATTAATTTATTAATGAAACACAAATAACTTTACTTACCTCCTTGTAATATTTGACTTTTACGCAACTTTAAATAATACGCAAAACACTTCTGGATGCAGCAACAGTCAACTCTAAATGCAAAGAGAATTAGGAGAAGCGAGAGAAAACCGAAGATCGAAAATCCTGCCTCGTGTCAGGGTATGCACGACCAAATCAATGCCTTTTAATTTCCCCTACATAAGGCAGAATAACAAATATCAACATTTTGCCTTTGCCCAAAGCAAATGTTTAATAAATATGCTAAAATACCATTCGACTAAATAGATAATAATTAATTAAATAAGAACTTAGATTTATAAATATTACAACTTATTTTAAAAAGGGTATTCTGACGTCGACCCAACACAATTTGTTTTCGACAGAGATTTTCTTATTTCCCTTTCGATCATTTCCCTCTCTTTCTAATATCCGAACTGCCGAACGCAGGTCGATTTTTGTTGCGCCTACTTCGTTTCGAACTTCGCTAAACGGAGCCCATGTAATTTGTTTTTGTTTTTCGAGCATGCCGCGTGGAAAACCCGGGGACGTGGAATTTTGGTTCTGCAGGGTACTTCATGTACACACATACACGCTTGCGAACTTTTGCACATATTGTGGTTCATTTTTATCTCCGCGAAAAATTCGCCAAGTGAACAGTGAATTTACGAGGTAAAAAGGCAAAATCAATATCGGTCAACCGGTGTTCACTAAATTCGGGAGTTCCCCTGTTCGCCGAACCGTCCGCCGCTGCCACGATATTTTTTTCTGCCAATTTTTATCCACATAATTTTTTCGGTTCGTTCAACTCTAATACAGTCCACTTCTCGACCCTTCACTGTGCCAACATATGCCCTTGCATATACAGCTGTGTTCACTGAAATAGCAGTGCTTACGACCTACACTTTAAAGATGGGAAAATACTATTTAAAACACTATTTTGAAATCAAGTTTTTTCATAAATGCTTAGTGTATTTAATTACAAATAATACAACAATTATTCCATTGGGCTAACTTAAACCCTTTTGAAGATAAGTATAGCTAATAACAGAGCAAAACGTATACATATATTGTGCTGTTCACGAAATAGCAGTGAAAGTAATAAATTAAGAAAAAAATTTAATAAATATCAGAATATCTGATAAATATCCTAAACCTACTAATATACTATTTGGCCTTGACCTAATAGTTTGTTCAATAGCCTTTATTAGCTATCATATCCTCACACTTTCGTGGCATGGAGTCCACCAAGTCTTGATAACGCCTGAGGGGAGTCTGGCCGCATGTCTCCTGCACAAATTGCCAAGGCTGCGGCTTAGAAGTCGGGGACTTCTTTGATACGTAGCACTTGATATCCCCCCATAACTATTCGATGGGATTTAAATCCGGGGACTGTGCTGGACATAGCATTACATCAACTTTTTTATTTCAAAACAACTCCATGGCCACTTTGCTGGTGTGCTATGGCTCATTGTCCTACTGAAACGTCCAAATGAATGGCATATCTTCCTCAGCATACGGCTGCATGACAGTTTTTAATATTTGTACATATGAATATTGGTCCATGATCCCATGGATCATATGTTTGGGACCGTTGTACGAAAAGCATGCGTATACAATGATTTTAAGACCACGGTGCTTCACTGTCTTCAGCGTATGGTTTGGGTGGTACTCAGTATTTGGAGATCGACGGGCATATTTTCTTGATCCTTTTTTACCAAATAAACCAGTTTGGACCCATGTGCCCAAAGGATATTAGGCCACTTGGATAGTTGCTTAAGTGGCTTTTGGCAAACTCAAACCTGGCTTTTATATGTCTTTAACAAAGGTATGGCACCTTCCTTGAACTTCCCGCGCTCAAATTTTTCTCAGGAAGTTGGCGGCGAATGAGCCAATATCGGCTTTTATATCCCTAGAGGATGCAAAAGGATAACCTTAGCTGAAGCGTACAATGCGTCGGTCCTCTACAATTTGTTTGGGCGAATCCCGCTTCCTTTTTCGGGCTTCTGTTTATATTTTACGGCATTGGAAACCATATTAGCAGAACATTTTACAAGACTTTGCATTTTGTTATATGCTTTTCCCTCCTTTCTAAGCCGAATAACTTCTTCCCTTATGCATGCCCTGCTTTGCCTACGCTAACAGTGAGCTCTCGGCCGAACCAAAGCCAAGGGTTTGTATTCCACATTTACTGATTTATTTATTTTGTATATCAACAAACTCCAAGTCCGAGCCACGCAATATATATGTATACATATACATTTATACATTTATATTTCTTTGTTTCCGACTTCACCGAGATCTCTGACTTTCCTGTCTACATCCTGGTTCCAAAGTCCATCGGGACCGGATCCACGCCCTGTGAGAAAAGGTAGAGAGCAGTTCCGAGCTCCTCTCCGTATCTGCTGACAGCACGGCTATCTCGACAGTGCTTGAATCCAAGTGCAGTTTCTGCTACTCCGTCTATTCAAGATGTGTCGCAAGTCAGTCTTCCGCGCACATCCAACCCACTGCTAATTGGCTGCCGTTTGCCACCAGTGTACACCGAGGTCTTCACAGGCGATTATCTTCGGTGGCCCACTTTTCACGGCAATTTACATTAACAATTCAAGACTTACGCCAGTGGAAAGGTTGTTCCACCTTCTTTCAAAGGCACCTTTTACTTCCGCGTGGCGAAGCCTTACGGAGCGCTTCGAGAACAAAAGCTTGTTAGTTAATAGCCAACTGAAGATTTTATTCAAAATTCAGGCTGTTCCCCAGGATCGCTTTAAGAGAGCTGCAAGGCACCGTTCAAAGCTGTCTGACAGCCTTACAGATGTCCTCTGTTCAAGTCGAGGCTTGGGAGTGTCTCCTGGTGTATATGGTTTCCTCAAAGCTTCCAAAAATCACACTTTATTTATGGGAGCAATCCATACACAATAAGTCTCAAATTCCAACCTGGAATGATTTAGACGCATTTCTGACAGAGCGCCATCGAACTCTGGAGGCCATCGACGACGTCAGGCCTAGCGGTCCGGGGCAATTTCCGCCAACTGCGAGCGCCCCAGCGCGCATGCTCAACTCAAACAAGGCCAGAGTGGCTCCAGCCCCGAAAAGGTGCGATCTCTGTTCCAGGGAGAACCATCCTGTTCGTTTCTGTCCACGCTTCCTTAAAATGGATGTAAATGGTCGCTCCGACCACATAAAGCGAAAGCAGCTTTTCCTGAACTGTTTTGCTAGTGGTCACCGACAGCGGGACTGCACTCGTGCCCATTCCTGTTTTTCTTGCCATGACCGCCATCATACTCTGCTGCAACACGACAATCCAGTTACTATCGTCCCAAGACCCTCCGATCCGTCTAGTCGACGACCCGCGCCCATTGCGAGAAGCACGGATAAGTCCGACGAGTACTCAAATGTGCAAGTATTTTCCACTCAAGTCTCCTGCGCCTCCAGAGGTCCGTTGGACCAACTGCTTGTCTCTAGCGGTGCGACCGGCTTAAGGGGCAGGTTTCCTAAACGCACTCACTCCTACCGTTGTCGAGTCTGCAACGGAATCCACCCTCTTCAAAAATGCCAACAGTTCCTCAAACTTAGTGCTGAAACGAGACTACGCGCGGCTATCGTCCACCGCTACTGTTTAAATTGTTTTTCCCACAAACATTCTGAGGGAACCTGCTGCAGTGGTGACCGATGCGAGACGTGCAATCAGCACCATCATACGCTCCTGCATCCAGTGCACCCGGTGCATGCGGCCCCTTCGCAGCATCGGACACATCCCTACTTCTAATTTGCAAATTACGAACGCTTTACTCATCATTCCGACCAGATACAATGTCAGCACTTCCACGCAGCGCAATTTCTTTTACAAGCAGACGTACCCAAGGTACCTACCGTCCTACCGTAGCCGAGTCTGCACGGAATCTGTCCACACCGGAGAGATCTACGCATCCTTACGATCCGATCAGCTTTGCTGTCTCAACGCCCCGATCACGGCTGCCTCTCCAAATCCTGCCACTAGTCATAAGAAGGACGACAATGTTGCAATCCGAGTGATTGCAAGGGGGCCGGAATGTGAGGGGCTCACTCTCTCTGGCCACCGAGCTTCCGCAAGCTCGGCCGCTCTTGCGCTCCCGTATTTCGGACCTCCTCGCATTGTCCTCTCCCGCGGCCCGAGCTAGTGCATCGGGTCAAATCCGATCCGAATCGGCCGCCGTCGATCTCCCGCTCAAGCGGGCGGGAGCACTATGCTCTATGTTTAAGCTAAGATGAGTTCTCAAAATAAATGTGGAATAAACACAACGGGTGCTCCATGCCATTGTCGTTGCCGACCCCCCAATAATTATCTGCTTCTTCTTTTTCTGGAATCCTTTAGCGGGGATCCTCGCCACCACCTACATGAACACCAGTATATGGTTACTTTATTGTTCACACTCAACACATTGAGTGTTCCTAAAAATTGCCGTACTAGTCTAGCCGTCAGTGTACCACCTAATAGCATGTGGTTTCACATCGTGTGGTTTCATATCTTAGGTGGTAGACATGTTGGTCCACTCCGACTTGTTGCTAAGCTCCGTTTTGAAGAGCTTATCAAAGCTTACTTTGACAATTGAATATCCTTCGAATATTCTAATAACGGGTCAGTTGCAGTCGCAGTCGAGTCCGCTGCAAATCTCTGAAGTTGTCCCAGTTGCCTTCACGTGACATCAAGGTCAGCGCGATTCGCCCAAACCGTTGCTGACTATTGGCCTCACCATAGCAACGTACATCCACAGTAGAATTTTTAGAGATACTCGCCAATTTTTCCCTGCAAAAGATCTACAGCTCATTAGGCCCATAGTGGCCTTGCGAACAGCATGTTGCACATGTTGTCTCACAGTAATCGTTTATCTAACATGACTACCAGATATTTGACTTCAGTGGAGATCGGTATTTCTGTACAGCCCAATGGCTATGGGCCGAATGGATTTCAGCTTGAAGCGATTGGTTAAGGCGACAACTGTGGTTTGCGCTGGATTGATATTCAGCCCCACGTCTCTGCACTAGTCTTAGGCCCAGTGTGATCCTGTCGCACAATGTGCTCTCAAAATTACCTTTATAAATTAGAGTGATGTCATCGGCATAGCCTTGACATTGAAACCCATTTGCTGTAAGTTTATCTAGCAGCTCATCCACCACCGCAAAGAGCTGCGCCGTTGGCTTTTACAGAGCGCTGTAGACTGTCAATTAGGCTCAAGAGAGCCGATTCAGTAGACTTTCCTTCTCTATAGGCATGCTGATGCGCATGCGGAGGACTTCACACCAAGTGCGAGTTTCTGATGTGGTTGTCCACAATCTTATCAAGGGTTTTCAGCAGGAAGGAGGTTAGAGGCTGATCGGCCTGAAGGATTTGGAATGAAAGGGGTCTTTCTTCCCAACCTTCGGGATAAAGATCAACCTAGCCGTTCTCCAATCCCTAGGAATGTAACCCATTGCTAGGCTTCCACGGAAAATACTTATGAGGATCAACATTAGTTGTTCGACACCCTTCTGAAAATTGATGGGTATGATTCCATCCAATCCCGGAGCCTTGTAGGGGCTGAGTGTACTCAACGCCCACCTAATTATGTGTTCAGTTACGATCGCTGCAGCAAGGCTCCAGTTGGACCCAACTGCCCTCTTCAGACAAAGTTCAGAAAGTACTTTGCCTTTTGAGATTGCCTTAAACACTCTAGCCGCAGGTGCGGCTTGCTCTATGGTGGAACAAAATTTCCAAAAGTGAGCTCGCTTACTGTACCGGATTTCTTTGTTATATTCTGTCAGCTTTTTGGTGTATAATTCCCAATTGGCGCTGTTCTTTTTAGCTGTGTTAAACAGCTTTCTGACTTCTGCACGAAGTAGCCCTAGTTTTCTATTCCACCAGGGATTGCCCCTTCTGTACTCTATGGAATTCTGCGGACAGCTTGCATGATATGCATCCAAGACTGTCACCTACTTCTTTTGAGAGTTGCTCAAGATCTTCCGGAAAGGATACTCTCCTCTCTGGTTCAGCCTGCTCAGATTTAATCCCAGACAGGACTGATAGGCTGGACCATGATACATGTATCATGGGCTGGACAGTCAGCCCGTCGTGGAGTCCTGATAACCCTGCTGAAGCTGAGGTTGCTATGAATGTCGAACAGGATGATCCTGTGATCCGACATTGACGGTTCTGAGGAGACATTCCAGTTGCGAATCAACCGGGAGCCTCCCTCATTGCCGAAAGTGATGTCCAGTACTTCAGCCCTGGTTTTAGTAATGAATGTGGGTTCAGCCCCCCTGTAAGATCAGATAATCAGATAATCTAGTAAACACTCACCTCTACTGTTGCTGTCTGTGCTTCCCCATGCAACACTGTGCGCATTGGCATCACACCCTAGCAGTAGGGGTAGCCTTTTGCTGCTGCAATGTTGCACCAGATCCTGAACCTCTATTGGGGGCATCCGGCACACCTCCTGGGAAGTAAGCTGACGCCACCACAACACTCCCGTGCTCGCTAGTAATCATCACTGACAAAGAAAGTTAATGTCCTTTCGCACCAAGATGCGAGCTCTCGGTGATGCAATAGTTTGCATGCTCACTTTGCATAGGCCGCAGATCTTGCCTCTGAAGACCCAAGGCTCCTGGATGAGCACCAGCCCCAGGTCAGATCTGTATACCAACCTGCCGATGACAGCCGAGGCTGCCTTCGCTTGATGCAGGTTGATCTGTGCTACGCCGGTGACCACCACCTTAGTGCTCTTCTTCACCCTTCGAGAGCGTCAGATAAGCCTCTGACTGCGTCCTGGTGGGTGTCTGCTCATCATCGGATAGCTCCTCTGTGCTGGATGACTCCTCCTCGCCGCCCATGTGCATGCGCGTCAGATCCAGCCCGTGTAGTGATACCGAGACCAACTCGGTCTCCACTGTAGCTAGGTCCTCGGCGTCCGCAGCCTCGGCCGAGGGGCAGGAGGGTGCCCCTTTGACTGCAGGCGTTGACGTGCCAGGCACATCGTCGGCGTTTGCCTCCGTGGACACCTCCGCCTCCGCAGATTCCTGCTTTTTATGCAGGCTGCATTTTAGCTGACCGAACCTATAGCTCACCAGCATCTCACGCTTCCTCATCTCCTCGACGAGGGCCAGCTCCGCCGCTGACAACTCCTCCTTTGTCAGGAGCCTCTTCGGGTAGTCCACCGCCAGTATAGCCAGGTTCGTGCCCTTGGCAACACTGGCGTACGAGGCTGCTGTCGGACACTTCGCGCCTAGTGAGGTTCTCGAGCCCTCCAGCTGCCTCTTCCTCCCCGCAACGGCTTGGCCGTCGACTCTCTCTATCGGGGACACGCTCGTCCCCGCAGCTTTCTTCGCTGAAAACACGTTCGGCGCACGGTGCTTCAGCCCTCTATTATGGGCCTCCTCCGGCTTCAAGACGCGCTCGAGACTTACGCCGACTCCGCTGAGGCCTTGCCTCAGAGGATCTCCGGCTCCCCCAGGCTAACCTGCCGCTGGGACAGGCTGCTTCCTGGGTTGCTGCCTCGGCCTTGCGGAAGAGGGTGTGGCTGGTGTCACTCGCCTGCCGCCGGGGCAGTGCCGGACACTGCAATCCCCCCTGCTGTCAGTTTGTTTGGTGGCCTCACTGCCGGCCACTTGAGACGTGAAAGTTTCTGCACCTTCGAGGCGCTCTGCGTCGGGGTCGAGCCCTTCAGCTTCGCGGCACTCTTCGGGTGAAGGGCCAAGCCCCTGAGCGGCGACAGTTTGCCACCATCGTTCAGAGCCTCCTCCTCTATCCGCTCTGCTAGCTGGGTTGCGGTTAACTCCCGCGTATTGAGTTTTTTAATATTTATTGATGCCATAAGTTGGTCCCACGAGTGTAGGGGAAGGTAGTATCAGCGTGTCATAGCCCCCGTTCACACGCTGGTGCCAGGTATACTCACCGAGGCGGCCAGGTATCGGTGAGCCTCCGTCCGAATACAGTCGGTTACCCTTGACTGCAAACCAGCCAAAGGGCACGGATCGCATAACACCCTTAGGGCTTAAGGGAGTGAGGTGGCACCCTTGCCTTAGGACGTCACCACTGCCCGTGTGAGATGTTGGGGATAGGATGTGGGTAGGAACATGTGTAGAAAGTATGGAGTGTGTAGGACTATGTGTTAAAGACGGTCAGACAAACGCCTTGTACTACAACGGTGTGGTACCCGCTGTTGTCCGGGACTGCGTATTCATGACAAGTCGCTATTCGCAGCCAGCCTCCCCAGGCCTTGCGCTATCCGCAACGTGCGATCCGTCCGGTGCACAATGGGGCAAAAGATAGAGATACTATACAATAATCAACTTTTTGATAACAACGGATCGTAAAATTTGTTATTGCATTCGACAGGCAATAGTTCAATAGGGTTGAATCCAAAAAATTATTCAAATCGGTTTATTATCTTAGAAGTTACACGTGTTCAAAGTTGAACCTCTTTTGGGTTGCAAAATAAAGCAGTGCGTTTTTTAGAAAAATGCTGACTTTGAAGTCGATTTTTAGGTAAAATATGTAACCGACCGGCATGGTTATGGTCTCTATCGAAAGGGTTATCAAATCTCGGTTAAACAAAGGTAGAATAAGATTATAATGTCTATTGCACGTGCAGGTATACCTGTTTTACCGAAGTACTAATTATACCCTGGCAGGGTATTATAATTTTAGTCAGAAGTTTGCAACGCAGTGAAGGAGACATTTCCGACTCTATAAAGTATATATATTCTTGATCAGCATCAACAGCCGAGTCGATCTAGCCATGTCCGTCTGTTTGTCCGTTTCTACGCAAACTAGTCCCTCAGTTTTGAAGCTATCTGAATGAAACTTTGCAGATAGTCTTCTATATGCTCTCACTACTATATATGCCGGATCGGACGACTATATCATATAGCTGCCATAGGAACGATCGGAAATTTTTGAGAAAAAAAATTTTTACTTTGCCAATTTTCAATATATTTTCATATAATTTGATACATGGCCATTTTGTATTATTCCAGAATTTCGGTTTTAATTTTATTTAAATCGGACCACTATATCATATAGCTGCCATAGGAATATATATATCAATTCATTTAATTTTTTCGCAACATATTTCGTTAGCAACATTTTTCGCTAGCAAAATTTTTTGCTAGCAACATTCCGAGAAAGCGGAAAGTCTGAACATTTTTCTTCTTCTTCTTCTACTTACTGCAAGGGTATTTAAACTTCGGCATGCCGAAGTTAGCTTCCTTTCTTGTTTTTCACCTATTTTTCAACTTTGATGGAATGTCAAAAATGAGACTACACGAGATGATGGGTTTGGCGTATGAGGTGTTGTTCTTGAATATGTTCTTTATCATATTAAAAAAAGATCGGCTGCCCCAATCTGCCCCCAAGGAATTCCAAGTCAAAAGATACTTTCAACTCAGCGTAAAAAACGGGCCGCTTTAACAAATTCTGCTACAAGCGCAACCGCTGCGCAGTACGAAATTGTATGGCGGGCATACATTTTTTCCTGTATTGGCGGCTTGTTTTTCAATTCCTGACTTTGTAAAGACACTTAATGATTTGAAATGAATGTATAATGATTAATTATTCTTCAAAAATATTAAATGATGATGATTTAATGATTATTTTGAACAAAAAGTGCATAAATATAAAAAAACTGGTCAAAAAGGAAAATTTAAAAAAAAATTTTTTTTTTCTTTTAAATTTATTTAGTTGGTTTTTAAAATATTAAATATACACCATATTAGTATTTTCAGAGAAAACAAATGAAAAATATTTTTCAAAATCGGATAAAAATTGAGAAAACTGCCTCAAAAATGATTAATTTTCGATTATAAAACCTACTATTTATCACACCATATAGTATGACCCTTTAATCGAAAGGTACTAAAATTACCTTTCATTAAAAAAAAATTATGAAAATATCTCAACTGGTTCAAGAGTTATGATTTTTGTAACCCTAAAGTATCTAATGCGCTACTGTGCGGTGGCTTGAGCTAGCCCACCTCATGATATGATATAGTAGTCCGATTTTGATTATATTAAAAGCGAAACTTAAAAGTAATTGGTACAAAATGCCCATGTCTCAAATTAGATGAAAATATGTTGAAAACTGGTTCCGACGTATTTTGTAGTGACTATGCCCTTGGAGTGCCACTTAAGGGGGGTAACCGAGGAATTTCAAAATTTTTGATTTTTATTTTTTCTTATTTTCTTAAAGTTTGATATATTAAGAATGTCTGGTCCAAGTGTCAAGTCGAAATTCGAAAAAATTACGAAGTTATGGCCGACAATGTATGCCTTCGTTACACGTGCGCTTACCCATTGACAAATTTTCAAACGCGTTTTTCTCGAAACCATGTTTTTGAAATCGGTGGCCACGATATCTCGAAAACTTATAAACCGATTGACTTGAAATTTTCTGTGGCTATTCTATACATAATTATCTAGTCTACTACGTAGGATTTTTTTTTAAGATTTTTAGTTTTTTTTTGATTAAGAAAATAAACTTTTTTTTCCCCCTTAAAAATCGCAATTTTGAGTTCAAAGGGCCGCCATTTCGCAAAAATCAATATTTTCAAAAAATCCTACGTAGTAGACTAGAAGAGGATCTACAGATTAATAATCTTTTTGTTTTTTTTGATTTGGATAAATACTACAGATGAAGCAGGAGTGGCCACCGCGGAGGTCCTTCGATTTTCAGGACGTTGCGGAACAAAGAATATCTCGCAGTGTATTTAATATTTTTCAATAAAAAAGTTTTAAAATATTAGTTGAAATGTGTGCTTATGATTTAAAAAAAAATTTTGGTTTGATTACTTTTATAGGTTGCCAGGAAAAAATTTTACAAAAAAGGTCTTTTTTTGCGTTTCTCGGTGCGTTACCCCCCTTAAAAGTCCGCTGAGCCCGCCTCCCAATGTCGTGTGGGTAGCAATCCAGACAATTCCAATAATCAAACTCCTTCGACCGGGTTAATAAATTCAAGCACACCACAGGCTTTATCCGCTTTCACGACATATGATTGATAAACGCAAGTTTAGGATCCAGGCGGGATCAACTAGAGTAACTTTTTCCACAGAACAGCAGTTAAACTTATTTGTCTTGAGTCTAATTTGTAAGCTTGATTTTAGAGCTATTTAAGTTATATAAATTTACACAGCACAAAGTATGAAAATTGTTTAAGACCTGCTAGTCAGAAGTTTGCAACGCAGTGAAGGAGACATTTCCGACCCTATAAAGTATATATATTCTTGATCAGCATCAACAGCCGAGTCGATCTAGCCATGTCCGTCTGTCCGTTTCTACGCAAACTTTTCCCTCAGTTTTGAAGCTATCTGAATGAAACTTTGCAGATAGTATTGAGAGAAAAAAAATTTTAACTATGCCAATTTTCAATATATTTTCATATAATTTGATACATGGCCATTTTTTAGGGGAGAGTGGGGAGTTATGAAACATGGGGAGTCGTGAAACATGGCCATAGATTTCGCTTAGTGGCTTTTTCGATCGTTTTTTTTTGTCAACATTTTGTGAACCCCAATGCTTAATTTGATCGAGCACTAGCACCGATATTATGTACTATTTTTATGTATTTCCACGCACTGTGTTTAAAATTCGAGCAAAAAGTTTTTTGGAGGATTTTCGTGTGTAAGTAAAATAATCAGCATTCATTAAGCTTTTAACTTACAGAAGAATTTGAGAGAAAATATTTTGTGTGTTGCTGTCGCGGTGCGATTTTTAAAAAAGTAACAAATGGGAAGAAATGAAACACATCGAGTGGGGAGATGTGAAACACGGCAAATCTGTTAATTGTTGATTAGAAATCTGATGTGTTAATTGTCCTATGTTGTATGTGTGATATATGAACAATATATGAATGATATAACAATATAATATAATAAGGCAAAAGAAGCGGTCAAACCACCGGCAGAAAAACGTAGTCGTTGCACATGAAAGATGATTCCGATGAAGATTTTGTATTATTTTTTATTATTTTCAATACTTGTTAATACATGAAAAACATTACAAAGTGTCATTTCTGTAATCCTGATAAAAAATGTCGTTATACGAATTTTTTTTTTTCATTTTTTAGTAGTGTTTCATAACTTTTCACGATTTTTGAAAACTGAAAAAAGCAGTGTTTCGGGAAAACGAGCTAAAGTCGCCCAAAATTTTGGATTATAGGCGAATCCTTTGAAAAGGTAGTAATTTATTGATTGCTCTAAATATTCAATTTAAACAAATTTGAAAAAACGTAAATTTTAGAAGTTTGGGCTCTCTATTAATATCAATTAATTTAGTTTGTTCGCAACATTTTTTGCTCGCAACATTTTCGCTCGCAACATTTACCTTATGTCAGTACCCGAGAAAGCGGAAAGTCGGAACATTTTTCTTCTTCTACTTGCTGCAAGGCAGTGTTGCCAGAATCAAAAACGGATTTTCCGCTAGGGACGGTATGAAATTCCGCTAGACTCCGCTAGATTCATTTTCATCTTACGATTCCTAAAAAAAACTAGACGTCCTCACACTCGCCCATTGGGTGATTTTAAAAAAAAAAAAAAAAAAGGTCTTCAATTTCGAATACGACAGGGGCAAAGAATATAATATATTTATTTAAATTCACTCAAACATCATTCAATGTCTCCGATAACTTTATTAGTGAAACCACTTCGTTTGCCACTTTGCAATCAATGCTTGATCTTCTGTGTACTTTCTTGGAAGACGTGATCTGTGCCAATCGTCTTTAGTGGAATACATAATAAGCATTTTTTTCAGCGTTTTTTCCTGGCAGCTATGTTCATTTGGCTGAACACTCCTATTCCTGCGTGAAAGAGCGCGTTCTCGAAGTTTTTATAGCTTTTATCGGAATCGAAATCTAGGTATTCCGCCGTCAACGGTACCGATATCCGCTATGATAATTCCGCCCTCATCGGTACCAAAATACCGCTAGAAATTCCGCTAGCCGCTAGGGACTATTTTTTTTCAGTATGGCATGGCATCGCTGCTTTTGGACTATGTAGAAGGATGGCGACTGATGCAGAAGCTGATTGCAGCAGCGGCATGCCGAATTGTTAGCTTTGTTATACTTAAAAATAAACTGGGAAGCAAAATCCTTATATTGAACAAAAATTTTGACGACATTCAATTTACAGTGTTTTATTTTTTTATCTGTGAGATAATTAATTTTTGTTGAAATTTAGCAAGATTTTTTTATTACTCCCGATAGCTAAATTAGCACAAAGGTTAAATTTTTAAATATATATAATAAGCGGTGATCTTTCTAAAGGGACGCCAGAATTAACCGGGACAACAATAGACAAGCTGTTTTTTAAAGTGTCCTTTTCAGATATCAGATAACTTGAGATCCATCTAAGGAGGTCAACCGAAAATCTTATAAAATCAAGTTTCCCAATGAGGAGAGAATGGTTAACAGAGTCAACAAAGGAAACCCTTTATAATAAAGAAAGTGAGCTCCTGTGGTATGCGCACATATGTATAAGCAATAACTACAATAAAGTCATTGCACTTTGTTCCAATGTTTAAGTCTGTGAGTCCGTCTGTCGTGCGTATGAACACATAGACGCACCCACTATAGGCGACTCGAGCCAGCAAATGCGGTATGTCAGCGTTTCCACGCTGATCAATGTGGCGCATATAAAATACCTTCCCGAAATCAATAGAAACTATTTGAAGCCAAATATATATACCATAGCCGCTCCGCTGCTGGCGTCACCGGCAGCGCAGCTATGCGGCTTTAGCACTACCTAAAACTAAAAATGTAACTAAGAAAACAATCAAATAAAGATACTTCTTGACCACGGACGTGCTCACCAACCTAATCACTGCCCTGCAGTACCAAAGTTCCACGTCCCCGGGTTTTCCACGCGGCATGCTCGAAAAACAAAAACAAATTACATGGGCTCCGTTTAGCGAAGTTCGAAACGAAGTAGGCGCAACAAAAATCGACCTGCGTTCGGCATTGCCGATTCTCACGAAGTTCGGACTGTATATTTGTTTTGTTTTCGAACTGACTCGACCAGCGGTTTTCGACAGTTCGGATATTAGAAAGAGAGGGAAATGATCGAAAGGGAAATAAGAAAATCTCTGTCGAAAACAAATTGTGTTGGGTCGACGTCAGAATACCCTTTTTAAAATAAGTTGTAATATTTATAAATCTAAGTTCTTATTTAATTAATTATTATCTATTTAGTCGAATGGTATTTTAGCATATTTATTAAACATTTGCTTTGGGCAAAGGCAAAATGTTTATATTTGTTATTCTGCCTTATGTAGGGGAAATTAAAAGGCATTGATTTGGTCGTGCATACCCTGACACGAGGCAGGATTTTCGATCTTCGGTTTTCTCTCGCTTCTCCTAATTCTCTTTGCATTTAGAGTTGACTGTTGCTGCATTCAGAAGTGTTTTGCGTATTATTTAAAGTTGCGTAAAAGTGAAATATTACAAGGAGGTAAGTAAAGTTATTTGTGTTTCATTAATAAATTAATTTGCAGATTTGATCTTGAACATGGTCACGCCTATATGAACGGTACGTATGTATATTTGTGCAAAATATTTCAGTGTTCAATTTGATTTTAACATTTATATAGTTTACTAGCTGACCCGGTGAACTTCTCCCCCCCTACCCAAATCCCCAAACCCCCCCAAAAAAAAAATAATTTATTATTTAAAAAAAAAAAAAAAAAAAAAAAATAAATAACAAACACATAAATAAAAAAAAAAAAATTAAAAATAAAAAAAAAACAAAAAAAAAAAAAAAAACCCTAAAACCCCCCCTTTTTGGGTAAGAAAAAAAAAAAAAAAAAAAAAATTATTCGAAATAAAAAAAAACCCCAAAAAAAAACAATAAAAAAAAATAAAAAAAATTTTAGAGAATTTTTAAAAAAAAAAAAAAAAAAAAAAAAAATAAAAATTTACAGATAGCATTAGTCTGGTAAAGGGACACCCGCCGGCAGAAAAGACCCGTCACACGCATTTAGGAATAAAGAAGTTAAGCTAACTAAAAATGTGTAACCATAACATATATAACATTTTATAAATAAATACTAAATACAAAAATAAATTACTCCGGATTTTTACTAGGAGGATATTTTTCGGGTATTTTCTATAGGTTTTCGACGGGGTTTCACCGGGTTTTCCACGGAGATTCCCCGCAGGTCTTCCACGGGGTTTCCACGGAGATTGCACGGTGATTCCCCCCACGTTTTCCACGGTGTTTCAACGGGTTTTCCACGGAGATTCCCCGCACGTTTTCCACGGTGTTTCCACGCGAAATCCACGGGGAATCATCGAGTTCGAAATTTCGAAATTGCCTGCGAAATGGCGCGGGGATTCCACGCGATTTCCCCGAATAATGCCCGGCGAATTTCGAATTCCACGCCACATTGGACTGATGTATGGAAAACCTTACTAGATTTGTATGGAAATTCCCCGCCAGTCACCGGGACTGGCGGGGAATTGGCGCGGGGAATCTCCGGGGAAAAGCCGGGGAGTGGTACTGGAACCGGGGTGGAACTTCAAATGAATATATATGTATATTGAGCAAGGAGCTACATTATCCTCCAAAAGATTAGTTTTTAGATAGCCGAAAACAGGATAACAGTTGTTGCTATCTTTTGCTATCTTTTTTGTGAAGAGGAACAAATGATTCCTTTCAAATAGGGGGAAAGTGTAGGTTTCTACGGATAGGGTAAACAATTTTAGCAGTGGATTGGACAAGGTTTCAGCACAATATCTAAACACACACATAGATAAATAGACTTAACGCGATAAAGATCTATGACTAGAGAGCTTCGTTTAATTGTACCAAGGTAACGCATTTGCAAATACCTTCTCAACGATTTACAATGTTGTCGTAGCTTTAAGTCGTTAATACATGCCTAGTTCTAGTTTCAAAAGTTTGTTATACCGAAATTATTGATTCTATGTGAGTTCTAGTGTTCTTAAGAGGTTACACCACTGTAAAACCAAAAAAAGGCATATTTTCGAAATTTCTGTGTAAACACAATGGAGTTATTGAAATTCTGTAAAAAGTATTTTATAATATCAATATTAAACTAAAAAAAAAAAAATACTTCTCAAGTAATTCATAAAATGTTGACTGCGCAGCAGTTCTTCTTCGCTGGCGTGATTTTTCTCAAATGGGTCCACGGCCGGAAACGGATCTTCTACAATTTTTGATCTAGAACAAAAAACCAAACATTTTATAGTAGCAAGAGAATTACGTAGCGGTTTTTTATACCCTGTACCGTAGGTACAAAGGTATATTAATTTTGTGCAAATGTATGTAACAGGCAGAAGGAAGCATTTCCGACCCCATAAAGTATATATATTCTTGATCAGCATCAACAGCCAAGTCGATATAGCCATGCCTGTCTGTCCGTCTGTATGAACGCCTAGATCTCAGCAACTATAAGAGCTAGAGCCACCAAATTCGGTATGTAGGTCGGAATGTTTTGCACGCAGATCAAGTTTGTTTCAGATTTGAAAATTTCCCTCCCACTCCCCCGCAAATCAATAAAAAAGTTTTGCAGCCACAAATATTACCATAGATCGTTCTATTTGTGCATAGGCATGCATATGTAGAATATGTATCAATACCGAAAATCTGGTAAAGATCGGGTGAAAAACACAAAAGTTATTTACTTATCAGTGTGCTATCTATTTACAGGCTAGCAACAGGTGCATCCCAAAAAACAACAACAAAACTGATGAGCGCAAGAAACTAACTCCCGTGCGCAAAAAAGAGAGAGAGGGGTTATCTATTTCTCTGTCTTGCACACGCAAGTGCATGAGATGGTGGTGGTTTTGCAAAGAGCGAGTTTGTTTAGGCAAAAGTCGCTAAAGTTCCTTGGTTACCGATTTTATTTATAATCGGGAGCTAATTCGAGCGGCGATTTAATTTGGTACAGGGTATATAACAGTCGTTAACGAACGACTGTAGCTTTCTTACTTGTTTTTAAAATAATTTTTCGTAAAATGGCGACATTAAAACAAAAATTTACAATTTTACCATATTAACCAGCTTCAATGTGGCGGCGCCTCTGCTTGGCGCTCCTTGCGCCTTGTGACCGCTCGCTGCGATCTCCGCAAATGACGCTCCACTGCGTCTAAAAGTCGCTGGCTGCGACCCGTTCCTCCCTGCTTTCGGCGCTGGCTGCGCCCCTTTATGCTGCCCTTAACGGCTCTGTCGTTGGCTGCGACTCCTCTGCCGGTACGTAGCGCTGACTGCGCTCACACAATCACGGTGCTGGCCGTCGAAACCTCCACTCCAGCTCCTGACAACTCTTTAGCTGGCCGTCTAAACCGTCATTCAGCGCAAGTTGCCTGCATGCTTTTAATGTTCTTCCAGTAATTTCTTGCTCATAATGGGCGACGGGCTCGTCTTCCCCGGCCGTTGGCAGCGTTTTCCCTGGGACTAACAGGTGATGGGGTCGACAACCCTCTTCGGGCAGCTCCCTTCCGAATCTTGGAAACTGGTTTAAAAGTTAAAGGGTTGGCTTTCTTGTTATAGAGTTCCTTTCCCGTGATCCGGAGACCGGCTTATAGGTGACGGGGTCAGGCTACCTTTTCAGACTGTTCTGTTCCAGATCGGAACATCTATTCACGACGGGCTCGGCCTTCCGCTTTGGAAGGGTGTTTTATGGATCTGATAATCGTTTTACTGGGGCCATTTGTCAGTTTTGGAAATTCAGACTCACGATTTCACTTGCGGCCAAGCGGAACACTCGCTGCTACCGACCCGATCGAGACACTGTCTACACACTTGAGGGGTCAGTCCTCCAGCGGTTTGTTTAAACGGGCATTTTCCCCCTTCCTCTTTTGTACTGATGAAATCTCAGTCCACGGAACCATCCTATGCTGAATTTCTTTGTAAATATAAAAGTTTCTGAGACTGAGCTTATACACCGACTTAATCAAGATATAAAGCATGGATGCCTCATTTAGGGTAAAATTATTATTATTATTAATACTTTAAAAGGAAATACAATAATTAAATTAAATTGGCATATTTATTTTCCTTGTTCTCAACTAGAAAGTTACTCCTAGTTGATATGTCGATATTTTTTTCATTGATTGGTATTGTTTTAATGTCATATTCTTAAGTTTTTGAGTCAACACACATAGATCTTTCCAACTTTTTCTTAATTTTTTTTTTTCAGCATTTGTAGCGTCTATGAATTCATCGTATACACAATGGTACAGCAAAGCTATTGTACAAACGAGAGGTGAAGAAATTGTTAATGGGTTAACTGCCTGTTTTGAAGATGCTCTAAAAATGTACGAAAAACGTAATGGATATCTACCAGAGAGTGTTGTTATTTACAGGTAATTAATTTGAAATACATTAAAAATCATACTTTTGAGCGGAACTTAGACCAGTAAATATTAATTCTAAATTACCATCATGGTGTGCATTAATGGGAAAGTTCTTATACTTTTTTTCTTATATTTCTTATATTTACCTTTTTTACCTTTTGATGATTTTTGTAAAAAAAATTATTATGAAAGGAAGCTAACAAACATTTATACATCCCTTCAGTACCAAAACTCCACGTTCACGGGTTTGTTTTCCGTTTAGCGAAATTCGGAACGAATTAGGCGCAACAAAAATCGACCTGCGTTCGGCTACTGCCGATCTGTCGCGAAGTTCGGACTGCATATTTGTTTTTGTTTTCGAACTGACTCGGAGCAGAGGTTTTCGACAGTTCGGATATTTGAGAGAGATGGAAATGGATTTTCGGTCTTCGGTTTTCTCTGGCTTCTCCTAATTCTATTTGATTTTAGAGTTGCTGCATTCGGAAGTGTTTTGCGTATTAGTTAAAGTTGCGTAAAAGTGAAATATTATAATGGGGTAAGTAAACTTATTTGTGAATTAATAAATTAATTTGTAGAATTGATCTTGAACCTGGACCCGCCTATATGTACGGTACGTATATTTGTGCAAAATATTCTATTTGATCTAAAGATGAAATTTATATATTTTATTTACAGATAGCATTAGTCTGTTAAAGGGCCACCCGTCGGCAGAGAAGACCTGTGACACGCATTTAGGAATAAAGAAGTTATGCTAACCAAAAATGTGTAAACATCAAATAAAATACATTTTTTAAATAAATACAAAATACAAAAATTAATTACTACGGATTTTTCCAGGAGGATATTTTCCGCGTATTTTCTATTGGTTTTCCCTAGAGCTGGAAAAACGTCGATATTTACTTATATCGATGTTTCGATGTTTTTCAGAAAAAACATCGATGTTTCGATACATAGACTTTTTAGGGTGTCTTTTCTAAAACTGTATTTTACTCCATATCATACTATAAATCAATACCATAAATAAATCAAATGGTAAAAGTTCTTTGTAAAAAAGTGGGCTTTATTTGAGATACAAATAAATACAAATCTTATGATTATAACTTATCAATCTATTTACCTAATTACCATTGCTGTTCTGCCTTTCAAAATGTTCTCCATTTCTGAGCGCTGCCAACACCAATCATAGTCAAAATCTATAATAATTTGATCATTTATTGAATTTTTTTTTGTTTAATAGAAAAAAATATGTTTTGCTAACCAAGACCTTTCCCTGCCAAGTTCAGATGGGTTAAGGGGGTCTTCTACTTACGTTTTTTTTTATTTTCGTTTTTTTTTATTTTCGTTTTTTTTTTTTTAAATACTAGAGGATCTGAGGAATACGCCATATAAAGGGTTTTGTAAAATCCGCATTCCTTCATGGGTAAACGAAGCCCGAAAGATTGCCACCTCCATACGTTTCGACCCTTTTTCCAATCTCTAAACGCGTTTTCCCGAAAATCATCTTTTTTAAACTTTCTGGTATCTCTTCTACCAGTAATTTTTATCGAATTGAACCAAATTTTTTCCCACTTCTTTATCAAACAATTCTCTATGCTTCTCCGAGTACGATTTTTTTTTAATTTTTTGTTTAATTTTAACACCCTCCAACAGGTGAAAAAACATGGTGACCCCACTTTGACCCTATATAATTCACGAATGACCTGCTGTACACCCTTAGAATTTCCCGTAGTATTAAGATTAAAGGATGTATAAAAGTAATAAAAAAAAGAATTATGTCAGTATCTTGTACAGTTTTCTCACAATTAATTTTTGAAAATAGGCCAAAATTTCGGCCTCGTAAGTAGAAGACCCCCTTAATTCATAAAGATTCAATTGTAAGCTGCAAGGGCTAGTATCCTGCCCACTCCACAAATACAATTTTTCGGGCGTGGTTCAGCCAAAATACCAATACCACAATGCCAATGCACTCTGGTCCAGATTTCGTTTTTTTTTTTTTGGCATAAACTCTAAAAATGAAGCTACAGATATGAAACTTTACGCATTTTGTTGTTTTATTATAAAAAGTTTGTATAAAAAAAAAAAAAAAAAAAAAAATTGGGGTCCATGTGACCACGCCCCTTTTAGCCTCCCATACAAGCTACTGGAATGACTTCAGAATTAAACCAAATTTTATTATTTTTTTTTTATTTACTAATTATAAAAACTTAACTTTATTAACTTTTTTACTCACATACGGAGCACTAGTATGGTGGCCAGCACTAACTAGGGCATACAACATCCAGAAACTTACAAGGATACAAAGATCGGCATGCGCAGGTGCAACAGGAGCACTTAGATCGTGCCCCGCAGCAGCGCTGAATGCCATTCTAAACATATTACCTATAGAACATTTCATAAGGAACACAGCAGCCCAAAGCGCGGTACGACTGAAGGCAAGCGAGAGCTGGAAGAACTACCACACCGGGCACTGCAAGATCCTGAACGAAATAAACGATCGCCTAAGGCTGACGGCTGAGTGCAAGCGAGAAGCGAAGCGATAATATTGGGCGAGAACGAGCGATAAATCGCTTCATGTATTTTTGTCAGAGTGGTAGGGTAGGGGTAGGGGCCGGAATCTTTGCCGAAACCTGGGGGATAGAAGAGCCCTTCCACCTCCCAGGGTCAGCAACAGTGTTCCAGGCGGAGGTCCTCGGGGTTTTGAAAGCAGCTGAACTTTCATTGGCCCGAGACCTCCAGAATACCAAGGTAAGGATATACTCAGATAGCCAAGCGGCCATCAAATCTCTCGCAACAGCAAGGACTTCATCTACACTAGTCGCCAAATGTAAGGAGGCACTAAACAGACTCGCGAAACACAACAGGGTGCAGATAGCCTGGGTACCCGGGCACAATGACATCCCCGGCAACGAAAAAGCGGACGAACTGGCCAGAAAACGGTCAGTAGAAATCGCAGTAACAACAGATATTCAAGTATCTCTGAACACGGTTCAGGCCGAGATCCACGACCACTTCAAAGTACTAGCCAGCAAAGAATGGTCGATGAAGGCAGAACACAGGAGATCGAAACTGTGCTGGCCTGAATACAATAGGAGATGGACTGCAGAGCTGATCTCCAAGAGTAAAACGGACATCAGAAGGGAACCCCAAGAGTTTCCTTTTAATTCCCTGTTGTGTAGGGACAAGTTAGTCTTATAGAGGCGCCACGATGCGTCTTTGTCGGCGCTCTTGGCTAGATTGAAGGACTGCCTCGTGGACTTCTTGAGGCAGCCTAATTCCTTACACCACCACGGTGGCTTCTTCCCAGTCTTCCCCCCATTCATGGTAGGTAGGTGCAAGTGGTGAGGCTACTCCTGGCTAAGTAACCTCCAATTAGAGCTTAGCTCCGTTTTGAACCACGCCCTCGATTTGGTGGTATTCCGCGCTTCCCTTCAGTACCAGCCCGTGTCATTCAGGTACGCTAGGATGGCATTCACTGTCTGCCTTCCCACTTCCCCTAGTGACCCGAGTTGGTGTGCTCCGAAGTGACGCGCTCTTATCTGGTTGAGTGCCGGGCAGTGACACAGTAGGTTCTCCGGTGTCTCCTGCTTGTCCGGTTCGTTGCAGCTTCTGCAGTGTAGGTTGTAGGGTAGGCCCATCTTACAGGCATGCGTGCCTATTGGCCAGTGGCCGGTGATGGCTGCCGTTATCCTCCTAATATCCGATTTACTTTTGGAGACCAGATCCGCTGTTCTTCTCCTGTTGAATTCAGGCCAGCATAGTTTCGATCTTCTGTGCTCAGCTTTCAACGACCATTCCTTGCTGGCGAATGATTTGAAGTGGTCAGCTTGCACCGTGTTCAGAGATACTTGGATATCTGTTGTTATGGTGATTTCTTCTGACCCTTTCCTGGCCAGTTCATCGGCTTTTTCGTTGCCGGGGATGTCATTATGTCCGGGTACCCAGGTTATCTGTACCCTGTTGTTTTCCGCTAGTCTGTTTAGTGCCTCCTTGCATTTGGCCACTAATGTAGATGTGGTCTTGGCTGTTGCGAGAGATTTGATGGCCGCTTGGCTATCCGAGTATATCCTTACCTTGGTATTCCGGAGGTCTCGGTCCAATGAAAGTTCAGCTGCTTTCAATATCCCGAGAACCTCCGCCTGGAACACTGTTGCTGACCCTGGGAGGTGGAAGGACTCTTCTATACCCCAGGTTTCGGCAAAGATTCCGGCCCCTACCCCGCCGCTCATTTTTGAACCGTCGGTGTAGAGTGATACCTCATCTGGCTCGGTTACACTCCCTCTTCTCCACTCTTCCCTTGTGGGGTATGTTGTGGTGAATGCATTGCCGAATCTCATTTCGGCGGTTGTCATGTAATCAGTATTTTCTGTTAGCCGGTTGTTTATTTCGTTCAGGATCTTGCGGTGCCCGGTGTGGTAGTTCTTCCAGCTCTGGCTTGCCTTCAGTCGTACCGCGCTTTGGGCTGCTGTGTTCCTGATGAAGTGTTCTATCGGCATTATGTTTAGAATGGCATTCAGCGCTGCTGCGGGGCACGATCTTAGTGCTCCCGTTGCACCAGCGCATGCCGATCTCTGTATCCTTGTGAGTTTCTGGATGTTGTATGCCCTAGTTAGTGCAGGCCACCATACTAGTGCACCGTATGTGAGTATGGGTCTTACAATCGCTGTGTAGAGCCATAGTATTGTCTTGGGGTTTATGCCCCAGTTTTTTCCGAACATCTTCCTACAGGAATAGAAAGCTATGCTTGCTTTCTTCACTCTTTCGTTGATGTTTTGTTTCCATAGAAGCTTCGTATCCAGTATCACTCCCAGATACTTGGCTTGTTGTGATAGCTCTAGCTCTGTACCGTCTATCTTCGGTTTACTAAATCTGGGGATCTTTGTCCTCTTTGTGAAGAGCATAAGTTCCGTTTTGCTTGGGTTTATGCCCAATCCACAGGCTTTTGCCCATTGGTTGAGTTTTTTCAGCGCCCTTATCATGAGTTCGCTTATGACGTCTGGAAATGGTCCTGAAGTGAGTAGGACTACGTCGTCTGCGTATGCTACCACTTTCACGCCTTCGCTATTGAGTTCTCTCAATATGTCGTCCATGTTAATTAGCCACAGCAGTGGAGACAGAACTCCTCCCTGAGGTGTGCCCCTCCTCACATATCTCGTGTGATGAGTGCCACTCAGTTCGGCTGTTATCCTTCTGCTCGTTAGCATTGCGCCGATCCATTTTCTGATGCCTTCTTCAACTCCAATCCTGTTGAGGGAGCTCGGGATGGAATCTGCGTTTACGTTGTTGAAGGGTCCTTCTATGTCTAAGAAGGTTGCCAATGTGTAATTTTTGTATGTCAGTGCCTTTTCTATGTATCCCACTACTTCGTGTAGTGCTGTCTCCGTGGATCTTCCTTTCCTATATGCATGCTGTGCTTCGGAAAGGCTTTTCTCCGTTCTTCCTCTGATGTGGATATCTAGTATCCGTTCCAGTGTTTTCATGAGGAATGAGGTCAGGCTAATCGGCCTGTAATCCTTGGCTTGGATGTGTCCTCTTCTTCCTGGTTTTGCTTCCTTCCATGGAAGTGGTATGTGTGCTGTTTTAATGCATGCTTGGAAAATTGCTTGCAGCCATTTGCCAGTGCATGCTTTTGTTGTCTGCAGCATTGCTGGTATGATTGTATGTACTGTATGTACTTGTCGAAAGAGTCTATCGCCCATTGGATTCTTTCCATGGTGACGATCTCGTCGACTCTTAGCTGGTGTTCCACCATCTGGCTTTCCATCGTTCTTGTTTCTTCTATCTGGTTACCTGGGAAATGTGTGTCCAGCAGGATCTCCAGTGTCTCTTCTGCTGACGTACTTCCTGTACCGTCAGGCCTGTTTATAAGGGTGGGGCTCGTGTGCCCCTTGGCTAGTATTTTACCCAACCTAGCCGTGTCCTTGATTCCTTCTAGCGATTCGCAGTACCTGCTCCAGGAGTCTTTCTTGGCTGCGTATATCGCTTTTTTGTATTCTTTGTGTATTTCCTTATACGGCTGCCAGTTCTTGGTTCCGTAACTTGTATTGAAGGCCTTCCTAGCCTATTTTCTTAGCTCGCTTAGCTCCTTGTTCCACCATTGTGGGTATGTCTTCTTAGAGTACGTTAGTCTGCATGACTCTTCGTACGCGTTGTTCAGAATATTTGTGAAGTCCTCAACTTCTTTGTCTATTCCTTCCGGGGTGGATCGTACCTTGACCCTCCTGTTCATTACCTTTGACTGTACAACCTTTTCGTATTTGTTCCAGTCTGTGTTACGGGGGTTGCGCTTCGGTGCTGTCTCGCTTGTCGGCATCGAAATCGCAAAAAGTATGTACCTATGGTCTGAAAAAGAGTTTTTTGGCGAAACCCTCCATTTTCCTACCTTGTGGTTGCTATACTCCATTTGGAGCGTTATGTCTAGGACCTCTTCCCAACCTTGGAATTCCTCCGTACTCGGAAAAATGAAGGTGGGCGTTTCCCCTCTGTTACATATAGTGACGTCACGGCAAATAATATGTTCGAAAAGAGACTCACCCCTCTCGTTTGTTTCCTTGCTTCCCCACAGTGTGTGCCTGGCGTTGGCGTCACACTCGAGGATGAGTGTCGTCTTGGAGTCCTCGGCCCATTGCATCACCCTGACAAACGCTTCAGGGGGTGCCGGTTCATCGTGGGCCATGTAACCGGATGCTATCAGCATGGCTGTCCCATCCGCTGCTTCAAGCCTGGCCACTGCTAGGTCTGAGTTGCTAAGATTGGGATGTAGAAGAGCGTTAAGGTTGTTTTTAATGATTATACCCGCCCTCGGCCTACCTGTCGAGTTTGTGTATAGTGTTGTATATCCTTTTATAGCCACGCCAGAGATTTGGCCGTCTCTGGTCCATGGCTCTTGTAAGAGGCCGATGTCGATGTCCTCCTCTCGGAGGAGGACTGCAAGATTTGCCGAAGCGTGCGAGCTACGCTTCAGGTTTATCTGCACGACCTTCGGCATTATTGCGGTGTGGTGTTGGGGCTATCATCGTCGATCACCAAGTCATCGAGCATCTGCTTGGTGTCGTCGACGTCGTCTTCCAGGTTGTCGTCTGGCTCGGCTAGGAAGACTTTTACCTTAGCCTTCCTGATACCGTATCGCACTTTGAAGTCTTTCTTCTCGAGTTGTGGAATGCATTGCTTATTGATGAGGAACAAGTACGGCTGGCTTGTCCTCATCTCCCGCTCTGCCTTCAAGATGGCCCAGTCAGCCATGTCGACATCCTGGTTTAGGGCTCTTAGAGTCTTGAGCACCCTGTCGTGGCTCGAGAGTCCCTTAGGCAACCAAATGCGAGCTCTGGGCCTTCTCGGGATATCCGTGGCGGGAACGAGCTTTAGGCTAAGCCCCTTCCATGCGTTGCTGATCTTAGCAACGCACACCGCCAGGAAGTCCTTTGAAGACTCGTCGTCGCACCTGATCACCCGGTGCCCCCGAACCAAGTCTGAGGAGTCAAAGGATGGTGTCGGACCAGCTGGCTCAGCTAGTATTTTGTCTGATACCATCTCAGACAGTCTGGTCTCGACCTCATCCCATTTCTCCGACAGCAGGCGCCCATCGTCGTTGAGCTCGTCCACCAGTGCCATGGCCAGGCTGTCTCTAGCCACCTCGCTGAATTTCTTCGCTGGCTTGACGAAAGACGTCGCTCTAGGGGCTCCCTTGGCGTCCTTTGCCCTTTTCGGAGCGCTCTCACTCACTTCGTGTGAGCGATTGCGCTTCGATTGGGGCGGCTGGAACGCTTCCGGGTGCTCCCTCTCATACTGCTCAAAGTCCTCGATCACGGCCTGGAATCGGGCTTTGTCTTCGATATCGCGCTGGTCAGCTTTGCCCTCCTTCTCATTTTTGGCTATCTTTGCCAAAATGAAACTGGCTTTACTGACCTGCGCTTTCTTTTGATGATGGGAAAACGACTTTGGCTTGTCGTTTCCCCCCGCCTTGGTGGTTTTGGTGGTCGGTTGTATCGTTTGGGGAGTGCTCGTCTTGGCAGTCCCCACCGAACGCGACGGAGTTAATGTCTCGTCGTCTGAGCGCAATAACTCGTCTTCGTCGATTTCGGATAGGTTGTTTTGGGGTTTTACCTCCCCCGTGAGGTCCGAAGCGGATGTTTTGTTGTGGTCCATGATCATAATCGCCCGCGTTGCTCGGCGAGGCGAGCGCGGCGGGCCCGAGGGGTTTGAGGCTTTGAAGAGAGTCCACCGTGGCTTCGCCCCTAAGCCACGGCAAGGCTTGTTCCGACCCAGGGTTGCCCGGCCCTGGGAAGGCTCCGTTCGAACACAGCTGGATTTACCCCTCAGCTGCGAACCGAAAGTCAGAGGGCACGGGTCGCGTTACACGCCTGACTTGAGGGGAGGCCGTTTAAAGACATGCCCAGGTCTCGGTAGGGAAGTGGAGTCATAGGAATGTGGATAGAGGATTCACGGGATACTGCCGCTCGTTTTAGCCGTACCTTGGTACGTTTCCAGGAGGTACCACGCGGAGGACCCTCTCCGAGGAGAGGGTGGTGTCTATCAAATTGATATTCACCTACGAGTCGACTTGATGCACCAGAAAGCCAAGGAATATACATCAGCAAGAACTCTGCTGATCTTGCCTTGGTCGGATGCACCCTTACCACCCTCCCCCCATTCATACTACGGGGGCAGGACCTATCCAGAGCCGTGCTACAAGCATCGGTAAAAGTCTTAACGAGACGCTCCAGCCCCTCTGGACAGCAGTCCGAGAGGGTTGGGGCAGGAGAGGGCTTGAGGATCTTGTTCAGCTGGGATCTGTATTTCTCCCAGTCAGTCCTCCGGAGGTTCCAAAAAGTGACTGGGTTGAACTTGTCGAAGCCCAGCGTGGAAAGGATATTTCTATGGTCAGAGAAGGAGTGCTTCTCCAGCACCCTCCTTGACTTCAGGGTATTCCTAAGGGATTTAGAAAGAAGGGTGATGTCCAGCATTACCCTCCAGGATGTTCTCCTCTAGGTCCGAGTCCTCTACCTTGTAGACTCGGACGGCCTCGCTGTCGAAGCCGTACCCCCGTTCTTCCTCAGCACCTCGACTATCCCCTCATTGAGAGTCAGGTCAACCTGGGGCCTCGGACCAACGGCCTCCTCAACCTTGGCAACTCGCCAGTCAGAGGAGGGGAGGTCGGGGTTTCGCGCAGGTCTTATTATTTTTAAAATTTAAATTTGTATCATCCCTATAAATACATATGTAATATAATGTATGAATGTGTTAATCAAAACTAAATTTTTCTAACCTTTCTTATTAATTTTAGGGACGGAATTGGAGATGGCCAATTAAATATCTGTTCTAAATACGAAATTCCTCAATTTGAAAGTGTTTGCAGAGATCGAATAAAAGTTTCTTTTATTGTAGTACAAAAGAGAATCAACACCAGGCTTTTTTCGGTAAGTTTTTATAATGTAGTGTAACTATAAATCACATTTTGAGTCTGTATACATGCAATAAATATTTATAAAGGCTATTTTGCAGTTTTCTGCAGAAACAACCCCATTTAAAAACATTTTCACGTGTATGTTTTTTTTGTCGTTTAAAAGTTATGGTTGCCGGAAAAAATATTACTGGCGTTTAAAAAGCTAAGCTACTCTTATGGACTTTTGTTTTCCTATTGCTCTAGCTCTCACTTTGAGAAGATCCGAAAAGGAGCCGTAGCTGAAGAATGGATATGTCTGTGCCCTGCTCGCAGTATTATCGCTTTATCTATATATATAAAATTCTGTATCGTCGTGGTGGAGAGAAAACTCCTCCGAAACGGCTGGACCGATTCTCATGAAATTTGATATGCAAATTAAGTAGGTCTTAGAGGAGACTAACATATATTTTTCGCACCGCTAAGTGATAAGGATAGTCCGCAGTACAGCTTAAGTCGCTGCCTGCCGACTATCAGATTAGAAACTTTGAATCTATGGATGTGGTAGCCACGAAATTTACGTCAAATAATATTTTTGTGGCAGTGTTGTGGCATCTCGGAAATTGTTTTTCTTGATTTTTGGAAAGGCACCCCTGTTTTTTTTTTCAAAGGTAGATTCAAGTTCTAAAGTGTTTCAATTAGTTATATTCATACATATATGTTACAAAAAAAAAAAAAAAAAGGCCAACAAAACGCAAAGGGGCTAATTTGAGCCGAAGCTCAAGTAATTCTAGAATATTACGAAGCATAAGAGACGAAAGAACAGAGGAACAGATACAGCAAATTCATACTAATAAGCGTGTGAGAATGAGGCAATTGCTTCAAGAACAATCAGAAGATACACGAGCCGAACGTAATGAAGCAAGAAGACCAGAACATCGACAATCACGCAGGTCTGCGTCAATAGACGCAGAACAAATGACCAACACCGCCTGCAGGTACAACGAGTAATTACCTTGGATTCTTTCGTGCGTCTTGCATTCCGCATATCATGCTCTCAAATTCACAAATGAACCAGCCGGGATGTGTTGCGCGTCTGGGAAGGTGCAACTACCTGATATTTAAGTTAGAATTGAATACAAAAAATAACATAGTAACATATTACATATCTGCGTATTATTATCACTCTAGAACTACATATATAAAACAACAATAAGGGGCGAAACAAAGTTTGCCTGGCCCGCTAGTATATATGTATATAAACTGTATAAACAGTAGCAATAACAATAGCAGAAAAAAAACAGCTGTGCTATGCGCAGCCGTAGCTGCAGTAAAATATTGATAGCGATATGATCAGAGCCGCAGAGAGAAAATCGGGGCCCGGGGTAAAAAAGTGCGGGTCCCCTCTCGGTCCCCTTTTAAAAACTACGGGCCCGGGGGAAATCCCCCCGTCACCACCCCCCTCTCGGAGGGCCTGGATATGAGAGCATGTTTCTGTTGCGTGTCTCTGTTTTTTACTTTTTGCAGAAGATAACACAGACAAAATGCTCCGCATATTTTGTTATTAACCGTTATTGCAGCTTGTAGCTTTGCAAGAATGTTTAGAGCTAATATTTTTGATTCCTTGAGTAAACATAAATCCGGTAAAGAAAACGACAAACATAAAATATTTCGACGAAATTGATATGGCCCACGTTAATTCAAAACCTGTCTTGTAACCGAAGACAACATTCCATTTTTAGTGTTTAAATTAAACTAATACGCGCAGTAAAATAGATCCCATATGTTAAGGTCTGAATGGCAAAAGTGGAATAAAAAATATTTTGAATGGAAGAAAGGGAAAATCTGTTCTAGTACAGGTAGCTACGCGTGTTAGACTTAAAATACATGACTTATGTAAAAACCGACTGCTGTCTTTGAAAATAGTGCAACACGGCTTGATAGGAATATGTATATTCGACATCACTCCGGTTGGGCTACGCATGCAAGAGGCTGCTATAGCTGCTATAGATAGGAACGATAGGAAATTTTTGAGAAAAAAATTATAACCTTGTTAATTTCTATCATATTTTCATATAATTTGAGATATGGCCATTTTGTTATATTCTAGAATTTCGGTTTTAATTTTATCAAAATCGGACTACTATGTAAATCAAATAGCTGCCATTGGAAGGTTCTTTTGAAATTGGCCGAAATAAAAGCAAAACTTTGAGCATTTTTTGTGGGAAAACGGCGGATTTTTCGCAAAACCATGTTTTGAGAACTCTTGTCAATCGTAACTAGTTCTATTAATGCGATTCGCCCAATTCAAAAAAATTATTGAAGGGGATACTTTTTTTATGTCATGAACCTATTTTAGGCATAAAAAATAGTTTATAATTTGTAATGAAGATCAAAGTAAAAAAAAGCGAACAAATTTGACTCTTTTTTATGTTCATGAAATTATTTATTTTTTTCATTAAATTTCATTCAAATTAAGTTCATGACATGGGAAATTTCCTGTACTTTAATAATTTAAAACAATTTCTCTCTTCAGTTAACCACGAAAAGCCCTGGCTTTGACAAAAGGTGGCGTTATTTCTCCCGCAGAGGCTCGCGAGATCCGCTATTTTGAAGCCGCCATTTTAAATATTGAAAAAAAAACATTTTTTTTTGTATTCACTAATAAACAATACATTTATGCTCCAAAGCACGACTTTGTAGGTCTTTTCATTTTCCCACGAAAAATTCTCAAAGTTGGCTCTTATTTAGGCCAATTTCAAAGGAACCCCCCCTTAGGGTTGCAGTGACCCATTAGGTAGTCTGTTGAAGTGCGAATTTCGCACTCGTAACACGCCTGGCTTGAGGGGGAACATTTTAAAGGCATCCCCAGGTCCGCCAGACTATCAATGCCTTTTATGATATGTATAAATGATTTATATTATATAATTCCTGTTAGTTTTTCTTAAAATTCTGAATAAAATGATTTAATTCATAATGTTCCAATTGTAAATGCAGGGGGTTTACTAACTTCGGCGTGTCAAAATGTTTAACTTCGCTATTTTTCAATATATTTTCATCTCGTTTGGGATATGGCCATTTGTGACGCCTAATGTGCGCATAGCACATAATATATATATAAGTCCCACATATGAATAATGAGATAGTAGATAATAAGAGAAAAACAATGAAGTCCCACATATGATAATGAAATAAAAGATCAGGAAAAGAATTCAAATTCAAACAACGCGCGCGCGCGCGTCAGTGCCAAGAAGAAGGGGCAAACTAATACGGCGAAAATAAGGCAAGATAGGCGGGCACACTACGCCACGCCGTAGCCCCATATAAAGCGGGCCACCGCCTTGATGAGCATCAGTAAGGCGAAGTAAGTCCAGCAGCAGCAGCGCGGATCAAGGAGAAGGAGTCTTCAGGGAACAGCAAGAAGGAGGTCGAATTGGTAATACAAAGAAGGATTTAACTATATTATCTCTCTTCCCTTTCTATACGTATTTGGAAGACCTCAGGGCTTCTCAAACCATTCTCCATAATTGGAAGACTTCAGGGCCTCTCAAACCATTCCTCATAACTGGGAGACCTCAGGGCCTCTGGATTGTTTTCACCACAGATCACAAGAGACGGCAAGACGGAGGCTACGCAGACCACCAGACCACCAGGAACCAGCACCAGTCAGTGGATCACTAAGTTACAGAGCGATTAGAAATTAAACTATTATGAAGCTATAACTAATAAGTTAATAAACATGAAGATACGTTATACCGTATAAACTAGCGTTCTTCTCTGTGACCGGGTCGGAATCTCTTCTAGCAGCCACACCTGAACACAAATAAATTACTGAGACAAATCCTGGCCATCCCTGAGCCACAGATCGTCACACATTTTTATACCCTTGCAGGGTATTATAATTTTAGTCAGAAGTTTTCAACGCAGTGAATATTCTTGATCAGCATTAACATCCGAGTCGATCTAGCCATGTCCGTCTGTCCGTCTGTCTGTCCGTCCGTTTCTTCGCAAACTAGTCCCTCAGTTTTGAAGCTATCTGAATTAAACTTTGCACATAGTCTTCTATATGGGCAATTCCACGAGAAGGTCAACCGCAGCAAAAACAGAAACTATGCTATAAAATGAATATTTTTAACATAGGAACATTAACAAACAAATTTTAAATCCTTTATCATATTTTAAAACAAATTTCGAAATATTCGAAAGCATACTCGCGCAAATGCGATTTTTCATAATTTTTGATGAAAAACACCATAAATAAGATCATCTTGTGTTTCGTTAAAAACTTCCAAAGCAGAGGAATTATGCTTGGACTTTTGCATTCTATCATCACTGGGAGATTGCAAAGAGTCAAAAGTGACCACATTTATACTTTTCTGATTTACTTAAATAGTAAAAAAGCATCATGAAAAGTACGATGGAAAAACATGTCCCGTGCGACATGTCCCGTGCGACATCGATACAAAGTCAATTTAAAAAAAAAGTAAACGATCTTTTTGCTTTAAGACAAAAACATTATTAAGATAAATGATGGCACAACATTTTAAAATTAGACTCATTAAAATATTCCTTTAGGTTTCGCTAAACTTCGACTTTAAACGGTAGGCCGACAAAACGACTTCCATTTTTTGTCCCGTGCTACATCGGTAGTTTTTTGCAATTATCTTGAAAATGAGAAGTTGACCGAACTCAACTTTTTCACCAATAATAGAGCTATGGAAGAGTAATAATTTAAACATACTCGCCAAATTTGAGTTGCTTTAATTGTATCTTTTTTTTTGCTTTAAAAGCGTAAAAGTGTCCCGTGCGACATCATGGAATTGCCCATATGCTCTCACTACTATGTACTATGTCGGAACGGGCCGGATCGGACGATTGTGTCATATAGCTGCCATAGGACCGATCGATAAATTTATAGGAAGAAAAATCTAACTTAGCCAATTTTCAACATATTTTCATAAAATTTTAGACATGGCCATTGTAATATTTAGGAATTTCGGTTTTAATATTATTAAAATCGGACCACTATATCATATAGCTGTCATAGGAATATATATATAAATAATAGCTCTCAACCGTCTTTCCTCTGCAGTACCTGTCATCAACGTTTCATCAACATTTCATCGACACACATGGGGGTGTGTCGATGAAAAACTGATGAAAAGCCCATACAAAGGTTAATGAATTTTTGTATGGGATGACCGCTCTTGTAATCAACACAAATTCATCAACGTTTAATCACTTTTTCATCAACATTTTATACAAAAAATTCATCAACATTTATACCTAAAATTCATCAGTTTTCCATCAACATCAACAATTCAGCAACAATTCATTATTAATTCATCAACAATTCATCACCTATTCATAAACATTTGATCAACGATTGTTAATTAAATTTCATCCATTTATTTACATTATATTATATTATAATTAAAAACTAAAAAATAATATTTAATTCTAAATAAATCTAACTTAAGGGGTTATATACCTTTTTTTTCAAAAAATCGAAAAAAAATTTTTTTTGAATCCTAAAGTACAACTCCTAAAGAACATTTTCCCAAATTTTCATAGAGATCCGAACAATAGTTCCATAGGAAAACAGCTTTTTGTGTCGCGGTTTGTCACACTCAACACACTCAACCTCGAACTTTAAATGCGATTATCTCGAAATCGTTTTTTTACAAAAGTGCCTTTGCCGTGACTACGATTCCGCAAGAACCATTTGATCGATTTTTTTTAAATGTTCGTAATGAATGTGCGGAGTTCGTAAACGATTCAGTTTTCAAGAAAAAATTTTAATTTTTTAAACAAGAATTTTTGAATAAAATTTTTAGTGCTAAAAAAATTAACTTTTTAAAAATATCGCGATATTCATTAAAGTAATCGTTCACGAACCAGAAACAACTTTATACTAATGCAATTTTTTCTGTATTTTGACCTCAGTTAACCTGCTGACCTTCAATCGTAGTCACCGCGAGCCTCTTTAAAAAAAAAATGGGTTTGGTTGAATCGCCATAACTCCGTGAATTATTTATATTTTTTCAAGAACAATAGCTTCCTTTTTTCTTCAAAAAATGTACAATCAATAAATGATAACATTTGTGTAATAAATTGACTGCTTCATATTTTAAAAAAAATCCAAAGTTTCCTCAATTTTTCCCCTGAAAAAGGTATATAACCCCTTAATCTACAAATAAGTCTTCTTCATCCTTTTTTCTCTTTTTTTGGACCGCCTCCAAATTTTTTGAGTTTCTGAGTTCCATGGAGAGGATCCTCAGGGGTGGCTCCGTAGTATCAGCCTGACCAATGCATTGGCATTGCCATTGCAATAGCATCTACAAAAAATAAACAGTTAATAAATATAAAAGAAAAGACAAAATTGAAAAAAGACAATATTACCCAAAAGAGAAAAGTCCGCGTAAAACACTTAATTTTTACTTGCACTTTTCTTTAACTTTTGTTAACCGCAATATATTGCCTCTTTACTTCTTTAAAATTAATTAAATTAAACGCAATTGAAAAACGCTTTTCATCAACATTTTGTAATCAATCCGTCATCAACCTTTTTGTGTGAAGAGAGAAAAATGAGAGCGCGAGAGAGTCGGGTTTGACACGAAGGTCGAAAGAGAGCGTCGGCTCGGTGGAAGTCGCCGTCGGCTATTGATGAATCGTTGATTACAGAGGCCTTTTTTCGTTTCTCTTTGTTTTGGTGTTCGATTAACTGTTCTCAGTTGCGTGGTTCTTGTTATGCTCACTCAACAACAACTCATAGAGAGCGATCCAACTGAACGCTCGCTTGTTGAGGGTCAGCAGAAGAGCAAACACACAAGAGGCTCTTCGTAAACGATCTTATGTCTTCAGTGGTTTTTAAACAAAGCTTAGCATCAATTTTATCATATTTATTAAATGTAAACATTAGATTTATTACTTATTCAGTATTGTAATTTAGAAGTGTGATTTACAAGTAGACTGATCATTCGCATATACACTCACAAATGCAAAAAACAGTTATTTCGTGACTGCAAGAAACGGTCAACTGTTATTTGCGAGCTCTGATATAAATTCATTTAGTTCGTTCGCAACATTTTTCCCTCGCAACCCTGAAAAACGAAAAAGCCGGAACATTTTTCTTCTTCCTCTTCTTACTTATTGCAAGGGTATTTAAACTTCGGCATACCGAAGTTAGCTTCTTTTCTTGTTGTATTATTACATGTTTCGGTTTTAGCTTTTTGTTTTAATAATTATGTGTTATATTTAAGTTTAGTTTAGTCTTTCCGGAGATATTTATGAAGAGAAAATATGACAGATACCCTGTGCTGTGCGTTGGTGATCCAGTGATGCGAGACCGAGTGCGGGACCTGCCGCGGGTTGCCGTTGCGTACGAATCCGGGAGACGTCGCACAGTTTAGATACTTTTGGGTTGCAAAAATCATAACTCTTGAACCAGTTGATATATATTTTTTTAAAATGAAAGGTCATTTTAGTAGGGGAGAGTGGGGAGTTATGAAACTTGGGGAGTCGTGAAACATGGCCATAGATTTCGCTTAGTGGCTTTTTCGATCGTTTTTTTTTTGTGAACCCCAATGCTTAATTTGATCGAGCACTAGCACCGATATTACTATTTTTATATATTCCCACGCACTGTGTGGAGCAAAAAGTTTTTTCGTGGATTTTCGTGTGTGGCATCCTGATGAACAGTTGCAAGTGAATCTAAAAAGTTAGTAAGTAAAATAATCAGCATTCATTAAGCTTTTAACTTACAGAATAATTTGAGAGAAAATATTTTTTGTGTTGCTGTCGGTGCGATTTTTTAAAAAGTAACAAATGGAGAGAAATGAAACACATCGAGTGGGGAGATGTGAAACACGGCAAATCTGTTAATTGTTGATTAGAAATCTGATGTGTTAATTGTCCTATGTTGTATGTGTGATATATGAACAATTTATGAATGATATAACAATATAATAGGTTTATAATGTATATAATATAATACCGGCAGAAAAACGTAGTCGTCGAACATAAAAGATGATTCCGATGAAGATTTTTATTAATTTTCTAAGAATTTTAAAATTTTGTTCAATACTTGTTAATACATGAAAAACATTACAAAGTGTCAACATTTTTTTTGCATTTTTTAGGAGTTGTTCACGCCAAAAGGGCGTTTATCTTCTGGTGGCAGTGTGATCCCGTACACTCGCTCTCTCTCCCTCTTCCACTGCACTTTCGTGCAGAGAGCTTCTAATCCGCTCTCCCCAAGCTAGTTTTAAGCCTTCTTTGTTAGTACTAATTTACGATTACACAAGTAAAGACGCACGTCGCGTAATACCCCGAAAGTGTTCTTCCGTGTTTTATTTATCGAGTGTGCAGGTTTAAGCCATCCGCCTCCGAACAGTAGTGTTTCACAACTCCCTACGATTTTTGAAAACTGGAAAATGCAGTGTTTCGGGAAAACGAGCTAAAGTTGCTCGTTTTGGATTATAGACAAATCCTTTGACAAGGTAGTAGTTTATTGATTGCTCTAAGAATTCAATTTAAAAAAATTTGACAAAAAACGTATATTTTAGAAGTTTGAGCCTTACTCCCCACTCTCCCCTACCTTTCGATTAAGTGGTCATACTATATGGTGTGATAAATAGCAGATTTTATACTCGAAAATACATTTTTTTTAGGCAGTTTTCTTAATTTTTATCCAATTTTGAAAAATACTTTTCGTTTGTTTTCTCTGAAAATGCTAATATGGTGCATATTTAATGTTTTAAAAACAAAAAAAAAAAAGAAATTTTTAAGAAGAAAAAAAAAAAAAAAAAATTAAAAAATTTTTCTTTTTGATCAATTTTTAATAATTTATGCACTTTAGTTCAAAATAATCATACAATTTTACATCATTTAATATTTTTGAAAAATAATTATTCATTATACATTCATTTAAATTACAAAGTCAGGAATGGAAAAACAACCCGCCAATACAGGAAAAAATGTATGCCCGCCATACAATTTCGAACTGCGCAGCGACTGTGCTCGTAGCAGAAATTGCACGAAGTCTCGCGTTTTTTTACGCTGAGTTGAAAGTATCTTTTGCTTCGGAAATTCGGGGTCGTCGGGGGACCCGATCTTTTTAAATATGATAAATAACGTGTTCAGGAACAACACCTCATACGCCAAACCCATAAGTTTTTTATTTTCCATCAAAGTTGAAAAATAGGTGAAAATTAGTACTTCGGTAAAACAGGTATTCCAGCACTATTTTAATTTTATTTTACCTTAGTTTTACCGAGATTTGATGACCATTTCGATAGAGACCATAACCATGCCGATTTTACCTAATAATCGACCACAAAGTCAGAATTTTTCTAAAAAACGCACTGCCTTTTTTGCAACCCAAAAAAGGTTCAACATTAAATACGTGTAACTTTTTAAATACTGAAACGATTTAAATAATTTTTTAGATTCAACCCTTCTGAACTATTTACCTGTCGAATGCAATAACAAATTTTACGATCCGTTGTCATCAAAAAGGTGATTTTTGCAACGTATCTGTATCTTTCCGGCCATTGTGCGTCGGTCTGGGACGGCAATCATCGTTTGCGGGGAGTCTTCACCCTTATCTGGTACTCTGTGTTTACCCGTTGTTGACTGCTCTCAGTCCAAGTTTGCGAGGTCCAACCACGCTGTGTGCTCATGTGCTGTGCTACTTGTGTTAATGTTATCCTGGACCCGTCAAAATCGGTTGTCGAGCACTTTGTCTTGAGACGTGCCTATGCTTGATAGCTCGTGAGAGCTCGGCTACAAGAACCTTGCTCAAATTAAGATCAGCTATCAAGAGCTTAAAGGGAGGTTCTTTATAATTGGCCGAAATAAGAGCAAACTTTGAGAACTTTTTGTGGGAAAATGAAAAGACCTACAAAGTCGTGCTTTGGAACATAAATGTATTGTTTATTGGCCCATGCCTTATGCTTGATACTTAGTGAGATTTTGGCTACAAAAGATTTTCTCTACATCTAGCTATTTACTAACTCGATGATTCTCCATTCTGTGAAATAAGGAAAGTATAAATATAAGGTTGTCAAAAATCTCCCTTCCGCCTTTTTGTCTTTTGAATTTCGCGGCTATGTACAAAGCGCTACAGAGCTCGTATCATTACGTATCATAACGTTACGGCGTTAAAAAGGCGTTCATTCGCGCTACAAGTTTGTCTTTGACGGTGTTTCGATTAATCGACTCAGTACGTTGTGACAGCTCGTCAAAGATGGACACCAGCAATGAGAAAATTCGCTACATTTTACAATTTTTCTTCGATCAAAGCGAAAAAACAGCCAAAGCGGCTGAACAAATTAATTTAGTTTATGTGCCCGATACTGTAATGGAATGTATAGCACAAAAGTGGTTTGCTAGGTTCTGCGCCGGGAATTTCGATGTCAAAGATGCACCCTGCGTCGGGAGACCTGTCGTCTAAAATTGCGATAAAATCATGGAAATAGAGGAAACAGATCGGCACGTAAGCACCTATTCAATTGCTGAGGAACCCAAGATACACGAACTAACCCTAAAAATATGATAGGTCGAATTTCCATCTGCTATTCGATGCTGAATCGCAACAAAATCGACCCGTTTCTGAAGCCGATTGTGACTGGCGATGAAAAATCAACATCAGCCAACAACATGGAGCGCAAAAGATCGTGGTCAAAACTCGGGGAAAGCGGCCCAGACGATGACCAAGCCTGGATTGACGACCAAGAAGGTTTTGTTGTTGTGCTCCCTTATGGCCAAACGCTCAATCCGGCCCTCTACTGCCAAACACTGGACCGCTTGAGGGTAGCACTCATCCAGAAGAGGCGATCTTTGATCAACAGAGGCCGAATTGTGTTTCATCAGGACAACGCCAGGCCACACACAACTTTGGTGACGCGTCAGAAGCTACGGGAGCTCGGATGAGAGGTTTTATCGCATCCACCATATAGCCCGGACATAGCGCCAAGTGATTACCACCTGTTCCTGTCCATTGCGAATGCCCTTGGTGGTGTAAAGTTGAACTCAAAAGAGGCTTGTGAAAAGTGGCTGTCCGAGTTCTTCGCAAATAAGGAGGGGGCTTCAACGAGGGAGGTATTATGAAGTTGCCGTCTAGATAGAAACAGATTATCGAACAAAACGGCGCATATTTGAACTAAATCCGATCACTGTAACTCTTTTTATAAAGCATTGAATAAAGAGCAAAAAAGCGTAAGGGAGATATTTGACAACCTTATATAATGTTATATTATCGCCTGGAAAACTGTTTTAGTAAAGTTGGCCAACTTGATCATCGCACTACCGGGCTCCGGGAAAACAATTTAAAATAGTGGATGAAATAGTGAAAACTTAAAGAATATTATACTGGAGCAGTCCAAATAGTGTGAAAAGACGCTAACAATTAAAAAAAAACAAAGAAAAATATAATCATAACTAGTGTTATGATTAATACAAGTGCTTATTTAATTTAAACAAATAAGTGCCACGCATAACAAGCTCGAAAAATGAGCAGCGATCAAAAGAATGAGCGTAGAAGCTCCGTCAACCCAAGAAATGCTTGCTACTCTTATTTCTCAACTCGCGATATAGATCAAAATCAGAAGTCGACAAAGAGCATCTCGACTCTACTGACCGTCGACAGCAAGAGAGCCAGCTCTTGCTCACCCTCCCTGCTCACCCCAACTCCCGCATCATGGAGTTACCAATGCCAAACCCCTCCACCGCCGGCTTCGCTGAATGAAGCTCCAACAACAAGCAGTGCGACAATTTCTGCAGTCGCTGCAAAATCACCACCAATAATTAAACCAACTACCAATATTGCGAGTTCGGTCCCAACGGCTGCACAAGAAAATAAAATGGCAACAAAAACAGCTAGCCTCGATAAGCAACTAGCGGTCCCGGCTATACAGACCGGTATAGACCGCTACATCCAGATTAAGCGCAAGCTTAGTCCACTCAACACGGTTGGTAATAAACCAAAGATCAACCGAACCAACAAAAGCACCGACCAAACGAGGAGCTCCAATGAAAACCGTTTCTCCATCCTAGGAGAGGCGGACAACAACCAACCAGAGTTGGGGCAGGAGACCCAAAGGAAACCTAAGCCCCCACCTATTTACATAAGGGAAAAGAGTTCAAGCGCCCTGGTCAACAAAATTGTTGCGCTGGTCGGGGACGAGAATTTCCATGTTGTTCCGCTTATTAAAGGGAACATACACGAAACAAAGGTTCAAACGAAGTCCGAAGAACACTTCCGAGCTGTGTCTAAGTACCTGGAAGACACAAAAAAGAACTTTTACACCTATCAACTAAAGAGCAGCAAGGGACTGCAAGTTGTGCTAAAAGGTATAGAACCTGACGTCACCCCCTCTGAAATTCAAGAAGCCCTTAAGGCCAGGGGCTTCTGTGCCAAAAATGTTAGCAATATTGTTAACAGAAACAAAAAACCGCAACCACTTTTCAAGGTCGAGCTCGAACCAGATAGCAAAGCCTTAAAGAAAAACGAAGTGCACCCGATCTACAAGCTGCAGCTCTTACTGCATCGTAGAATCACCGTGGAAGAACCCCACAAACGCAACGGCCCTGTTCAATGCACAAACTGCCAAGAGTATGGACACACCAAGACTTACTGCACACTTCGGACGGTCTGCGTAGTCTGCGGAGACTTCCACAACTCCGTTAACTGCCCCGCAAACAAAGAAGACCCCCAAATGAAAAAATGTGGCAACTGTGGAGGAAACCATACGGCAAACTATAGAGGCTGTGCGGTCTACAAGGAGCTGAAGAGTCGCATGCGACGAGCGACAGCTACGCACCAACAACATACGCAAAATGTGTATTACAACTCAAAAAGTACGCCAGACGTATTTTTCGCCAAGGCAGCCAGATCATCATTTGGGCAGCTAAATACAACCAAGGGAATCTCCTACGCCGAAGCACTAAGAACAGGCATGGAAAATCCACCCCAGCCTCACTCAGAAAATGCTCAGCAGGTTCCAGGGCAGCCGCAAAGTAAATTGGAATCTATGATGTTCACCATGCAACAAAGTATGATGGAACTTATGTCATTCATGAAAACAACCATGCAAACCCTTGTTCAGAACCAGAACATGGTAATTCAGTTGCTTGTAGCACAACAGTCCAAATAATAAATGACTAACCTACGTATATCCATGTGGAATGCCAACGGCATTTCACGGCATAAACTTGAAATAACTCAATTCCTAAACGTAAATCACATCGACGCCATGCTGCTGGTTGAAACGCACCTCACAGGGAGATATAACTTCCATATAAGAGGTTATACCTTTTACCGCACAGATCATCCGGATGGCAAGGCCCACGGCGGAACGGGCATCTTAATCAGAGAACGCATCAAACACCATTTTCATCAACGGTTTGCAACAAATTACCTGCAAGCCACGTCCATAAAAGTGCATTCAGGAAACGGCAACCTTTGTATTGCCGCTGTCTACTGCCCACCTCGATTTACTATCTCTGAAGGTCAATTCATGGACTTCTACAACACTCTGGGGGATCGCTTCATAGCCGCAGGAGACTACAACGCCAAACACACGCACTGGGGATCACGCCTCGTGACTCCCAAGGGAAGGCAACTGTATAACGCACTTATAAAGGTGAGCAATAAACTGGACTACGTTTCTCCTGGTAGCCCCACATATTGGCCTGCAGACCCAAAAAAGATCCCAGATCTAATTGATTTCGCGGTGACAAAAAACATCCCACGCAATCTAATAAGCGCCATAGCACTACCGGATCTCTCATCTGACCACTCGCCTTTGTTGATAAGCCTTCTTCAAAGCCCAGAAATTACGGACCACCCCTACAGGCTGACGTCGCACAACACTAACTGGATGAAATACAGAAAGTATGTGAGTTCCCACATTGAGCTAACTCCCCAACTAAATATCGAAGCGGACATCGACTGCTCCACCTCCGCCCTGGAAGAGGTACTCGTCACAGCAGCCAGGATCTCAACCCCTATTCGGAAAGTTGGGGAATTTAAGAAGTTCAAAACCAACCGGCAAATCGAACAGCTGGTTCAGGAAAAGAGGCGTCTGCGACGAGCGTGGCAAACCAGCAGATCGCCATGCTCAAAGCAACGTCTTACTGAAGCCACCCGCAATCTAAACCGGGCCCTGAAGCAAGAAGCTGAAAATGAACAACTTAAATATATTGGAAAACTCTCGCCAACTAGTACAAAGCATCCCTTGTGGAGGGCTCACCCAAATCTAAGCTCTCCAATTCAAACCGTCACCCCTATAAGGAATTCTTCAGGGTGCTGGGCCCGCAGCGACAAAGATAGAGCCGAATCATTTGCCTTACATCTCAAAAGCGTCTTCCAGCCGAACCCCGCAGCTAATGATTATGTTCCTCCGCAAATCCACCTCGAAAGTGAATCCACGCCAACTACATTTCAGCCGAACGAGATCACAAAAGTCATCAGGGAGCTAAAACCAAAAAAGGCTCCAGGCGGTGACCTAATAACTACAAAAATGATAATGGAACTTCCGTACTGTGCTATTGAGGTCATCTGTAAACTCTTCAATGGAATCATAAGTCTCGGCTACTATCCAAGGAAATGGAAAAAATCAATTATTATAATGATACCGAAGCCCGGAAAAGATCACACGATTCCGTCATCCTACAGACCAATAAGTTTATTATCATGCCTGTCCAAATTATTCGAAAAATGCCTTCTAACGCGCATAATACCATATATGGGAGCCCACAACATTATCCCAGCCCATCAATTTGGCTTCAGAGAAAAACACGGAGCTATCGAGCAAGTAAACAGAATAACATCAGAAATTCGCACAGCCTTCGAACATGTATCTCAAGCATTCGACCGCGTCTGGATCAAAGGTCTCATGCATAAAATTAAAACACACTTGCCCGGGTACACTCATAAACTTCTTGAATCCTACCTCTACAATAGAGCCTTCGCAGTAAGATGTAACACAACAATTTCCGACAGCTACACTATCGAAGCTGGGGTCCCACAAGGTAGCGCACTTGGGCCAACTTTATTCGTCCTTTACACAGCAGATATTCCCACGAGTGACCGACTAACAACATCCACCTTCGCCGACGACACTGCGATCCTTAGCCGCTCCAGATGCCCAGTCCGTGCAACAACCCAACTGGCCAACCACCTCGTGGTAGTCGAGAAGTGGCTATCTGACTGGCGTATTAAAATAAACGAACAAAAGTGTAAACACATAACGTTTACCCTTAACAGACAAACTTGCCCTCCGCTCTGCATGAATAGCACGCAGATCTCCCAAGTTAATGAAGTAACGTATCTCGGCATCCACCTCGACAGACGTCTCATGGGTAGACATATCGAATGCAAGAAACTGCACCTAAAACTGAAAGCCAGCAGCCTCCACTGGATTATAAACTCACGATCGCCCTTGTGTCTGGACTACAAGGTCCTGCTCTACAACTCCACTCTTAAGCCAATCTGGACGTATGGCTCCCAGCTGTGGGGGAACGCGAGCAGAACCAACATAGACATCATACAGCGAGCCCAATCAAAAATCCTGCGAACTATCACTGGGTCACCATGGTATATTCGTAACCAAAACATCCACAGGGACCTCGGCATTCTCGCAGTAAAAGATGAAATAGACAAGCAAAAAGCGTCCTACAATGAAAAACTCTCTGTCCACCCAAATCCTCTAGCAAGGGTCTTGACTCGGGTCTCCACTCGAACCCGCCTGCAACGTACAGACCTTCCAACCCAGCCATAATTTGTCAGGGCCACTATCTCAGTCTACATGACTCCTAGTTAGGTTATAGTATAAGATTTGATACACTTATTGTTAGTCTCGTAAATGAGAAGATTCAATAAATAAAAGCAAAGCATAAAAAAAAAAAAAAAAAAAAAAGATATTTATGGTCGATCCCCTGGATTTTCCGACGTTGAAAATTCGATTTTTCATTGAATCTATAAGATTCGACAACAACTGGGGCTCTAGGAGGTCCCACTCCATCAAAATCGCGCTTTTAAGGCTGCTTACACATTCGTATGTAGTGTTATCCTTATACACTCTTCTAGCGAGTATACCCCATATATTTTCAATCGGATTTAAGTCCGGTGAACATGCTGGCCACTCCAACAACTCCACTGAGCTCTCTTGCAAAAATGTTTTTGTCATGCGACTGATGTGGATTCTTGCATTGTCTTGCATAAAAATATACGGGGCTTCACGATTTTCATTCAAAAATGGAAGTAAACTGTTCTCTAAGACTTGAATATAGTCTGCACTATTCATCCTGGAGCTTGTAAAAATAACCTAAATAAAATATATTTGATTAGGAATGTAGAAAAAAAAAGAAAAATTTTTTTTTACCGAGGCCCAGTTTGTTGCCAAGTTATTTTCTGCAAATTTTATCCGAGCTGCCTTATGACGGGCTGTCAAATAAGGTATTTTTTTTGTTTAGCTCTCACAATGTGGTCAGACTTATTTAGCACTCTCCAAACCGTCATTTTGGACACTTTTCTTGCACTTAATGAAGCAAGTCTGGAGCACGACACAAAAGAATTACTGGCTTTTTTGACAATGCGGTTATCTATGACTGGTTTTCGACCGGTACTGCGTTTTTTGCCATATTCTCCTTGATTCTTTCAAAAATTGGAAATAACCTTGCGACTGCGACCAATTTCACGCGATATTTCACTTATATTCAAGCCAGATTTCGAAAAGGCAAGAATTTAGCCTTTTTCTTGTTCACAAAGCAGTGAACCACGACCCATTTTATTTAAAATTAATTAAATTGCTATTGCGAATTAAAAAAAATTTTAAATGACTTAGTCTTAACAATTCGGCGTCTGTTTTCGTTATGTGTGCTATAATTATGATACACTTGCAAGCTAGCAAATTTCTACGTCTTTGCGCAAAAGTAACGGCATATTTCCAATTAATGCTCAAAATAGCCAATAACGGTAAATTTGCATTGCTTATCCCTTATCCTTTCTTTCGTCATACTTGCTTTAAATATATTCCAGTACAGGACAATTTTACGAGGGAAGAAACGCAAGTTATGAAAGTGTGCTATCATTTTGATACGCACCTTATATAGATTCATTTAGTTTGTTCGCAACATTTTCCACTCGCAACATTTTTTGCTCGCAAAATTTACCTTATGTCAGTACCCGGGAAAGCGGAAAGTCGGAATATTTTTCTTCTTCTGCTTACTGCAAGGGTATTTAAACTTCGGCATGCCGAAGTTAGCTTCCTTTCTTCTTGAGTTATCATACACATTTTGTGTATTTTGTTAAGGCGTCGCTGTCGCTGTCGCTCGTCGCATGTGACTCTTCAGCTCCTTGTAGACCGCACAGCCTCTGTAGTGAGCCGTCTAGTTTCACCGACATTTTCCCCTTTTTTTTTTTTTTCTTATAATGGGTTTTCTTTGTTAGCAGGGCAGTGTACGGAATTGTGGAAGTCTCCGCAGACTGACCAAAGTGTGCAGTATGTCTTGGTGTGTCCCATACTCCTGGCGTCATAGTAGCCTGGACAGTCCAAACACTCACCGGTAAATTTGGAAACTGTGGAAAGAAAGCATCTCAAAGTTCCACGACCTGCAGCTGCTGCACCTATGTATCGTAGTCTTCCTTTCAGGCAATTCGCCGAGTCGATTTGCAAACTTAACGCAACCGCTTTCTAACTTAATCTATTTACTCAGCTAAAGCGAGAGCACGAGATCGACGGCGGCCGACTGCGGAGTTCGGATTTGACCCGATGCACTAGCTCGGGGCGCGGAAGCTGGAGAGGGCCGAGGATACGGGTGCGCAAGAGCGGCCGAGCTTTCGGAAACTCGGTGGACAGAGGGGGTACAGTGGGCCCCTCACATAAGCAGCCTTGCAGAGTATTATAATTTTAGTCTAAAGTTTGCAAGGAGACATTTCCGACCCTATAAAGTGTATATATTCTTGATCAGCATCAACAGCCGAGTCGATCTAGCCATGTCCGTCTGTCCGCCCGTCTGTCCGTCCGTTAGTCTTCTATATGCTCTCACTACTATATATGTCGCATCGGACGACTATATCATATAGCTGCCATAGGAATATATATATCAACTAGCGGGCCCTATGCGCTTCGCCGCATGCAGTCTTAAAATTCAATGAAAAATTCCTAGAAATTGCTATATGAAAGTCAATTACTTTATTTGAAAATTGTTATTTTCAATCCAAAACATTTGGATAAACTGTATTTTTCGTCTGTCCATTTGGAGCGTATACAATTAAAAAGTTTGGAATGCCAACTCTTGAACAGGCCACGGGCAGCTGCCCGTGAGAAAAACACGGCTCTTCCAAATTCAATCCGCATACTTGAAGCGTTTGTCCTTGTGCCTTATTAATGGACATGGCAAATTATAGACGCACTGGGAATTGCACTCGCTTAAATTCAAATGGCATGTCTGTTGGTATCAACGGGCATCATTTCTCCTTTCGCTTTTCCAGTCAATACTGTGGCTTCAATTAAGTTCAGCATCAATTTTCTTACAACCAATCTTGTGCCATTGCACAATTTTGGTGCATTTAAATTCCGTAGTAAAATTATTGATGAGCAACAATGCGGTGGCATACCAGGCGGTTTTAGGGAATTTGAAAATTCAACTGGATAATTCACTGCATCATCTTCATTCATTGTGCTATCAAAAAATTTATATGTCAGTGCGCCTATCAATTTTTCTTTAATGTGAAAATTGATTTCATTGACATGTACATTTTTTGGTGACAATATTGCTCGCTCTGTCAACCAATCGTGATTTCTGTGATTTTGAATAATATTTGAAAAATCGCTTTCAATTAATTCACCTTTAGATTGTAGAATTGTACAAAAATTGTTTGGCAAAGTGATCAAGCCATTTGTATTTGGAACTTTGCCACTTCCGATTTCTAACAATTGCTTCGAACACCGTTCTGCAGATTGATCATTGTGCAATTGAACACGCATGTTTAGGTTCAATGTCAATTTATGGACATATCGCCACAGGAAAGATGACTTTAAGCACGCATTGACCTGATCCGCTAACGTTGCACGTGGAATGACGGGCAATGTTTGGCGGAAATCTTCTGACAAAAATATTAGTGCACCACCAAAAATTTGTTGATTGCGACGTAGATCTTGCATTGTTCTGTTTAATGCTTTTAGAGATTTTGTATGGGTCATTGTACATTCATCCATTTGCTTGCTGCAAAACTTTTGCCATTGCAGAATTTATTGATATGTTGCATGTGGGATTGTCAATGACCTATACGTTCAAAAATAATATTGTAATTAGCACTCATGTATTTTAAATAGTTCAATCAATGAATACAAACAAACCTGCACATTTAACGGCAATTTTAATGCTCAGTGTGCTATTCGTCCACCATCCAATAAAGTAGCAGCAATTCCTGACGAAGCAAGTGCCAATGCAATTTTTTGTTGTGACCGAATGGCTGCCAAAATCAATGATACCACAAATGTTTTACCCGTACCTCCAGGCGCATCCAAAAAATACAATCCACCAACATCATTTTGTACTTTTTGTGCTTGCATAATGGTATCGTAAACATGTTTTTGTTGGTCGTTCAATTTTGGTAAATTCGAATTCACAAATGTTTGCAATTCATTGATATTTTACTGTTGTCAACGTTGCAATTCTCGATCAAATAAATCATGCATTGGACGATTCGGTGAAGGCATACCTAATTGACCTAATGCTTTATTTGCCATCGCAAGGCACATATCTTCAATCGATATCAATGCCTCGTTATACATTTCCAATGAGATCAGCAAATCGTGATTTCTGGTGTGATGACGCATTCGATTTAAAAAATCTTCGGCCATTAAATCTTTATATTTATTCCACAAATCAAGTGGATTCGATGGAAGCATGTCGATAATATTATGGCATATAACATACGTATTTGATGTGGAGAAGAAGAAATCGATGCATCGTTAAGTGTCAAACTCCAATGTGCATCATTTTCCAACAAATGTAAGTGTTCCCATTCTTCCTTTTTCTTCTTCATCCTCTTTCTTCTTCCTCCTCCTTCTTCTTCATCCTCCTCCTTCTTCGTCTTCCTCCTCCTCCTTCTTCGTCTTCCTCCTCCTTCTTCTTTCTTCGTCATCCTCCTTCTTCATCTTCCTCCTCCTTCTTCTTCATCCTTTGCATGCTTTTAACCTCAAATGCACGATTCACATAGTTAACACAGTTCAACTTACCACCTTAAAGACAAATGCCTGCTGTTACAATTTATGTATGAACTCAACAAAGTTTGTCTCTTGAATTAAATGAAATTAACTGAGCAGAGAAGAAAGACATGCTATGTTTCAGAAATGGCGCTTCATGGGAAAAATGGTTTTCCCGCTTTTCTTTTGACTTTTTCCAGAATTTTCTTTGCTAACATTATAACGGAGCACGAGACCTTTCCAACGAATGCATTCTGGAGTTATAATCAGTTACGAACCTTGTTCTCAATTTTTATATACTTATATAGATTCATTTAGTGTTCGTTTTCGCAACATTTTCCACTCGCAACATTTTTTGCTCGCAAAATTTACCTTATGTCAGTACCCGGGAAAGCGGAAAGTCGGAATATTTAAACTTCGGCATGCCGAAGTTAGCTTCCTTTCTTCTTGAGTTATCATACACATTTTGTGTATTTTGTTAAGGCGTCGCTGTCGCTGTCGCTCGTCGCATGTGACTCTTCAGCTCCTTGTAGACCGCACAGCCTCTGTAGTGAGCCGTCTAGTTTCACCGACATTTTCCCCTTTTTTTTTTTTTTTTCTTATAATGGGTTTTCTTTGTTAGCAGGGCAGTGTACGGAATTGTGGAAGTCTCCGCAGACTGACCAAAGTGTGCAGTATGTCTTGGTGTGTCCCATACTCCTGGCGTCATAGTAGCCTGGACAGTCCAAACACTCACCGGTAAATTTGGAAACTGTGGAAAGAAAGCATCTCAAAGTTCCACGACCTGCAGCTGCTGCACCTATGTATCGTAGTCTTCCTTTCAGGCAATTCGCCGAGTCGATTTGCAAACTTAACGCAACCGCTTTCTAACTTAATCTATTAAGACATAAAAAACTGTCGAATTTAAAGTTTTACACTTGCAGGTTCCCCTCATGGGCCACCATGAACAGTTGTGTTCCCTTGTACATACATATATCGCTAACAAAAAGTCATTGTAAGTGGGGTTCCCAGACCAGAGTAAACACAGGGCGAATGTAGTTAGACGTTATATTTATTCACCGCTTTTAATTTAAATATGGCTATGTACAGGCGTGTGTATATGTATGTGGCGACTTGCGTTCAACGGCGGTCGCAAATTCAGACTGGTTTTTGTCCTCTCCTCCTAGTACGCACGAGCGATTAGCTGATCGCCGCTCTCCCGCACAATGAGACAAGCAGCAAACTGAACAAATATAATTTTAAAGTTTTTGCAGAGCTCAACTATAACATTTTCATGGTTTTCGGTTAAAAAAAATATAATTCATTTTGGGCCAATTATTAAAAATAGATTTACACATTGTGCTCTTCGAGTTTCCAGGAACTTCCACGTTCCTCGAATAACATCTAGAACCTTTATCCCCTTAGCAATAAATCACTGTACATAGGGAGGAGTTTGAGGTACACAAACTATTTAGGGTCTTGTGTGCCGATTACAACCGCCTCTTTAACTGTATTGCGGGCATTAAGAGCCTCCCTCAGCCTAAAACTATTTTGCTAGTAGAATTAGATCGCAGAGTTGCATAAACCTAAAACCAAACTTTCGTGCCGTACGTCACACGGCTGCGCTCCTCGGTCGGTTGGGCGGGAGGTGGAAGAAAAAAAATTATAGGTTTATATATAAATATATTTTAATTTTAGGAGTGTTCAATAAGCAATGTGTACCTGCAACGTTCTGCGAGTCGGAGCGAGCTTTTTTTGCAAAGCAGTGCAAATCGTATCCGATTGCCGAACTCGTCTCAAGGCAGACGTGGTCGACAAATGATTGTTCATAAATTAAAATTATTTAATTTAAAAAAATAGTATTTAAGATCGCTAATATTTAAGTTTGATCTTATGAATTTATGTTTTATTTTGAGTAACATAAATCCTGAATATATTTTTGGTTTTTTTATTTTTGATAAAAAATTTAAAATTTGTAAATTTTAATTTATATTTCAAAATGTGTAATTTTAATAGAAACATCGTCGATGTATCGACGATACATCGAAAAAACATGTATCCATAGATTAAAAACATCGATATATGGACACATAGTCAAAGCAGTCATTTTATATTTCGTTTTTCTTGACTATAATGTCGTGTAAGTATATAATTTTTTGGTACATATATATTATATTTTTATCCAATTAACATTTCTTTTGATTTTTGTGACCACTATTTTCCTAGGCCTTTTTGTTACCATTTGCAGAAATCTTAGTTCCACTACATTGTAGACATCGAAAATTGAAAAAAAAGCACAAAAATTCTTATGTCGAAATATCAAAAGCAAACATATTTATAATGTAAGGAAACTTTTTAAGTGCATACTTTATACGTCTTTAATACGTTTTCTTATACTCTGTTTTATATATTTTTCAGGGAAGCGACAACCATTTTGACAATCCGATGCCAGGAACAATTGTTGATACTCATATAACCAGAGCTAAAATGTATGATTTCTTTTTGGTTTCGCAAATGGTTCGACAGGGTACTGTCACCCCCACTCATTATGTTGTTTTACGAGATGGCGCAAATTATGGACCAGATATCATACAAAAATTAAGCTATAAACTATGTTTTTTATATTACAATTGGCCAGGAACTGTACGAATTCCGGCTTGTTGTATGGTAAGTAATTTATTTATTATATGAACAAAAAATAATATTAGGTTAGTAAAAAGTTCGTTCGGTTTTAACAGATGGCGTTATTGTCCATAGTTCTATGGCGATGTGAGTTTCGCCATTTACTTCGTTTGCGTATATATTTGATTACAATGCTTTATTATAATAAGGCACACACAATGCGCGCGTAACAAGTCGTATCTAGAGAATGACGCTTAATTATATAGAGTTACCGTATCGCTTAAATCTGGTATTATTGTAGGTGACGCTACCACTATATCGGTGTCGCCACAGTACCCCCGTTCCAGTGAATCCGACACGATCCTTGGCTCGCGAATGTTACCTTACGCCGTTTTTCGTATGTCCTTTGAGGAGTATGGTTGGATTCCTCTGAGTCGAACAACTTGTCGTTCTTGACTAGGAAAACAGGCTTGAGGCGGTCGACTGATACTGCTGAGTCCTTCCCGTCGATTCGTATGGTGAAAACTCGGTCGTCGTCGCGTTTGATGATTTCGTACGGTTCGGTGTAGGGAGGCTCCAGAGGTTGCTTTACAGCTTCTATGCGGAGAAATACATGGGTGCATTTGTCAATTCCCTTCAGTAGGAACATTTTTCTTTAATATGGTGCGCTGTGGGAATTGGTCGAATTTTCTGCATGTGCTCTCGAAAACTACTCAGGAATGTCGTAGGATCTACAGTTTCATCCATGTTGGCGAAGAATTTGGTTGGCAGTCGAATTGGTTAGGTTAGGTTAAAGTGGTGAGGCTCTCCACGAGCCTCCAATTAGAGCTGAGCTCCGTTTTGATCCACACCCTCTGTTCTCTGATTGTAGCTGGTCATGCTCAGCACCAACCCGAATCGTTGAGAAAAGCAAGGATAGCTGCAATCTTACGCTTCCCTACTTCTCCCAGCGATTCCAGCTGGAAGGCACCGAAATGACGCATTCTCCTGTTGTTCAAAGCTGGACAGTGACAGAGCAGGTGCCCTGGTGTCTCCTGTTCTGCTTGTTCCTTGCAGCTTCTGCAGCTTGTGTTATAGGGCATCATGCGGTCCTATCGCCCAATGACCGGTGGAGACAGCTGTGATCCTACTGATATCCTTTTTACTATGTAATATCAGTTCTTCAGTGCGTTTGCTGTCGAAGTTCGGCCAACATAGCCTCGATCTTCTGTTTTGACTCGTCCCTGACCATTCTTTGACCTTTGAAATAGTCATGGATCTTAGACTCTACCGCTTTCAGCGATATTAGTGTATTTTTAATGTTGCTACGCTCGGCTGAGCCCTTGCGGGCTAGCTCATCTGACTTTTCATTCCCTGGTATGTCGTGTCCTGACACCCAGGTTATTCTAACGTCGTTGTGTTCAGCAAGCTCGATTAAAGCTCCCTAACGCTCCGACACCAACTGTGAGTTTGTCTTGACCGCTGCTATGGCTTTGATAGCCGCTTGGCTATCCGAGTAAATCCTCACTTTGGTATTGCTAAGACCTCGCTGATTGAATAGTCTGGCTGCCTCCAATACAGCGAGTACCTCACCCTGAAAGACCGTCGCTGATGCTGGAAGACTGAAAGTCGTTTCAATCCCCCAGCTCTCAGCGAAGATCCCAGCCCCCACACCACAGCTCATCTTGGAGTCATCGGTGTAAAGCGATACCTCATCTTGTTCGGTTACTCTGCCTCTAGTCCATTCCTCCCTTGTTGGGTATAGCCGTTGCCGAATCTAATTTCGGTTGTCATGTAGTCTGTGTTTTCGTCTATTAGCGACGTGACCCCGTCAAGAATAGTGCGGTGTCCTATGCCGCGATCCCTTCAGCAATTACTTGCTTTTAGTCTCACCGCACTCTGCGCCGCCGCATCCTTGATAAATAGGTCAATCGGCATGATGTCCAAGATTACGTTTAGGGCGGCCGCCGGGCACGAGCGCATAGCCCCCGTAGCTCCTGCGCATGCCGAACGTTGTATCCTCGTCAGTTTGGTGATGTTATACGCTCTAGTGAGTGCCGGCCACCATACTAAAGCCCCGTATGTTAATATGGGTCTAACTACTGCTGTGTAGAGCCATATTATGGTCTTTGGGCGTAGTCCCCAGTTTTTCCCAAACATCTTTCTACAGGAGTAGAAGGCAATGCTTGCCTTCCTGACTCTCTCTTCGATGTTTTGTTTCCATGATAGCTTAGGGTCCAGTATAACTCCCAAATACTTCGCCTGCTGAGAAAGTTTTAGCTCTATGCCATCTATTTTGGGCATGTTATAACTTGGGATCTTTGATCTCCTTGTAAATAACATTAGTTCTGTCTTATTAGGGTTGATCCCCAGTCCGCAGGATTTTGCCCAATTATTTAGTCTGTCCAGAGCACCCGACATAATGTCGCTTATGACGTCGGGGAATGGACCTGATACTAGTAGCACTACGTCATCGGCGTATGCTACTGTCCGTACTCCCCCACAATTGAGTTCTTTCAATATGTGGTTCATGTTGGTTATCCAGAGAAGCGGCGATAATACTCCGTCCTGGGGTGTGCCTCTCTTCACTACTCGCGTGAGGTGAGTGCCACCCAGTTCGGCCACTATCGTCCTACTCGTGAGCATAGCACCTATCCATTCTCTGGTGCATCTCTCAACACCTATCGAGCTGAGGGAGCCCAGGATGGCTTCGGCGTTCACGTTATTCGGTATGCGCGTTGCGCATCCGATAGGTGATCTCCCTCCGCCTTGTCTCTTATGTGTATGTCAATTAGCCTTTCCATCGTCTTCAGGATGAAGGATGTTAGACTGATTGGTCTATAATCCTTAGCTAGGATGTGACCCCTCCTGCCCGGCTTTGGTATAAATATCACTTGAGCTTTCCTCCATAGGAGCGGTATGTGACTCAGGTTCATGCTTGCTTCATAGATGGCTTTAAGCCACCTACTGATGCTTTCTGTTGCTGCCTGTAGCATCGCCGGAATAATACCGTCGGGGCCCGGGCTTTTATACTTATCGAAGGAGTTAATCGCCCATTGTATCTTTTCAATGGTGATGATGTCTCCAGTTGTCGTAAAATTCTGTTCGGTTTTAGGTCTCCCCGGGTCCGAGTTTACTCGCACATTCCCTGGAAAGTGCGTGTCTACCAGTACCTCTAAGGATTCTTCGACTGACGATGTTGACGTACCGTCAGGTTTGTTAATTAGGGAGGGGCTTGTGTGCCCTTTGGCAAGGATTTTACTTAGCCTTGCCGTATCCTTTATATCTTCTAAAGCTTCACAGTAACTTTTCCAAGATTCTTTCTTGGCTTCGTATACTGCTTTTTTGTATTGTTTTTGTACTACTTTGTAAGGTGCCCATTCTTCGGACACAAAACATATATTGAAGGACTTTCGTGCTCTCTTTCTGAGGTCACTCAGTTCCTTGGTCCACCATGGTGGATACTGTTTCTTTGAATACGACACCTTGCATGTCTCATTGTAGGCGTTGTTTAGTATGTTCGTAAGGTCCTCTACTTCTTTATCAAGGGCCTTAGCTGAGGATTGTACTTTAATCCTCCTGTTCCTAACCTTTGCGTGGACAATATCACTGAACTTGCCCCAGTTTGTCTTTCGTGGATTGCGTCTAGGTGTCGCTTTGTGGTCGGCACCGATAACTCAAAGAATATGTACCTGTGATCGGAAAAGGAATGTTGAAGTGACACATTCCAGTTCTCTACTGTATACCGGCTGTGTTCTACGAGTAAGGTGAGATCTAGCACCTCCTCCCACCCCTAAAAGACCTCCGTGCTCGGAAATATAAAGGTCGGTGTATTCCCTTTGTTACATATTGTAACGTTACGGCATATAATATGATCAAAAAGTGACTCACCTCTATCATTTGTTTCGGAACTTCCCCAGAGCGTGTGTCTCGCGTTCGCGTCGCACCCGATCACCAGGGTTGTCTTCGTGTCTTCAGCCCGTTGCAACAGCTTGACCACCGGTTCTGGCGGAGCCGGATCGTCATGGGCCATGTATGCCGAGGAGATTAGCACTCCTGTCCCATCCGTTGTCACGAATCTGGCAACTGCTAGATCCGATGTACTGAGAACAGAGAAAAGCGGTAAAATGATTCTTTACTACTATACATGCTCTCGGTCTACCTGTCGAGTTTGTGTACAGTAGTGTATATCCAGGTAGTGTCAGACCAGAAACTTGCTCGTTCCTGGTCCATGGTTCTTGAAGTAGCGCAATGTCGATATCCTTCTCCCTTAGAAGGATAGACAAATTAGCTGAAGCGTGCGAGCTGCGCTTTAAGTTAATTTGCACTACTTTCGGCATTGGCGGTGGTAGGTGTGGAGTTGGGCGACTTGTCGTCGATGATCAGGTCATCCAACAACTTGTTCGTGTCGTCCACCTCCTCCAGTAGCTCGTCCGGTTCGGCAAGAAAGACCTTGATCGTGGCCTTTCTGATGCCGTACCGGATTTTAAAGTCGTCTTTTTCCAGCTGCGGCAGGCAACGCTGGTTTATCAGTACCAGAAATGGCTGGCTCGTCTTCATTTCTTTCTCTGCCTTCAGGATGGCCCAGTCCTCTGTATGGACGTCTGGGTTTTGTGCTCTCAGACCTTGGAGCACCCTGGCATGGTCAGTCTGCCCCAGTGGTAACCAGATACGAGCTCTGGGTTTTCTTGGAATCTCCCTGATGTGGACCAACCTAATCCTTAGGCCGTTCCACGTGTTGCCGATCTTGGCCACACATTCTTCCATGAAGCTCCTCGAGAACCCGTCGTCGCACCTGATTACCCGGTGCCCTCTCACCACGTCCGAAGAGTCGAAGGAGGGGATAGGACCGCCTGGCATGGCAAACAACCTGTCGGTCACCAAGTCAGACAACTTGGCCTCTATCTCCCCCCACTTCTCTGCCAGCAGGCGCCCGTCGTCGTTGAGCTCATCAACCAGCGCCATAGCCAGACCGTCTCTGGTCACCTCGCTGAACTTCTTCGTCTGCTTGACGAAGGATGTAGCTCTTGCTTTCCCCTGAGCGTCCCTGGCCCTCTTAGGTGCGCTAACGCTCACATCCTGTGATCGTTCGTTCACGCTTCGCCTTCGGAGGCTGGAACGCCTCGCGGTTAGCCTTGTGGTAGGCTTCGAATTCCGCAATCTCTGCCAGGAATTTCGCTTTGTCAGCGGCGTCTCTCGGGTCCACCTTGCCCTCATCTGCATGATCGCCCGCTTTGCTCGACCTGGCAAGCGCAGCGGGCCAGAGGGGGTTTGGGGCATTGAAGGAGGTCGACCGCGGCTTCGCCCCAAAGCCGCGGCAAGGCATCTTACGACCCAGGGTTGCCCGGCCCTGAGAAGGCTCCGTTCAGACACAGCTGGATTAACCCCTCAGCTGCGAACCTGTAAGCCAGCGGGCACGGGTCGCGTAACACGCCTGGCTTGAGGGGAGGCCGTTTTTAAGACTTACCCAGGTCTCGGTAAGAAAGTGGAGTCATAGGAATTATTGGATGGAGGATTCACAGGGAATTGCCGCTCGCATTAGCCGTACCGTAGTACGTTTCCAGGAGGTACCACGCGGAGGACCCTCTCCGAGGAGAGGGTGGTGTCTATCAAATTGATATTCATCTGCGAGTCGACTTGGTGCACAAGTAGAGCCAAATACTCTGCTGATCTTGCCTTGGTCTGATGCACCCTTACCACCCGGACTGTATTTGTAGTATATTTTATGTGTAGTAAATTTGTATATGTTGGACTTTTATTTATTATTATTATCCAGGATAGGAATAAATACTTTTTTAATTGTTGGGGAATTATTATAAATATATTTATTTTAAGTTGTGGAGTAAATTATTTAAATTATTAAAATACCCGTGCCGAAATATTTGTAAGTGTAGGTACCTATATATTTATTTAATTTTATGTAAATTGCTGGTGGCGATCGTAGAGCAGTGCACTATGGGGAAAATACCCACTTTAACTGGCATTTATTATTGTAAGTTAACCAAAAGAGATATTTCACTGCAGGTTTTTTATTATGTTGCTATAGACCATTAAAAGCTATTTTAGAAAAATGGGCGTGTCAACGCCCCTTTCGCCCAAAAAATCGAAAAAATAATATTTTTCGTGAACTTTTTTGATATAAACTTGCAAAATTCAGTCACCTAAAAGTGTTTACGTTGCAGATAGGAGTTTCGCCACGCCCCCTTCCGCCCCAAAATGATGAAAAACCAGTTTTGATTAATTTTCTAAATATCCACATTTCTCTTACAAATGGCATCTTGGATAGCACAATACTGCTCCTTGGTCAATCCTTGATCCAAAATGAATGCCAATGCTTTATCTTTGGACGCACCTTTAAGCTTATCAATGGGCTTTGGGAATCCTTCCCTGATCGCTGCATGAACAAGCAAGAAAACATCATTATTTTGGAGTTTGCATAGTTCCGCTGCCTACAGTCTTTGAGCCCTTCCACCTTTCGATTCAAATGGAAAAAGTGGCCGTCCAACTGGTCTATTATTTTTTGTTTAAAGGCAAAGTACTATACCATATCCATTATAAATGCTTCCCTTCAAAGTTTTTATAAGTACTATTACATTTAAGCCAATTATAATGCAAATTGTTGCAAAATTTGTGGTTTTTTACTTTTAAAATATGTTCATCCACATTATTGCTTGCATGCAGTTTAAAATATCTTTGAATTGCCTTCTCTCGTTCGTGTCGGCCCCTACTATAGCTATTCCCCACACAGTAGACAAATCGACGTTGGAAAAAGTGAGGTTACCTAACAACAAACACTTGGACAAACAGCTAAATAATTCTAAACTCTTTTAGATAATCCTTCCCAAAGTTGAAATTTGTTTATGAAAAAATTTGTGTTAATTAAAAACCTTTAAAAAAACATGGAAATGCCAGAAAAAGTGGTTATTTTCCCCATAGTGCAGTGGAGTGGACTGTATTGTATGTATATAGGAGAGTGTAAATAAATGCAAGCGGAACATAGTGAACGAAGAGAAATTCGAATTGGAAGTTTCACTGTGGCTTATGGCATTTATTTATATACACACTTTTTATACCCTGTACCGTAGGTACAAAGGTACATACATTAATTTTGTCCAAATGTATGTAACAGGCAGAAGGAAGCATTTCCGACCCCATAAAGTATATTCTTGATCAGCATCAACAGCCAAGTCGATATAGCCATGTCTGTCTGTCCGTCTGTCCGTCTGTATGAACGCCTAGATCTCAGCAACTATAAGAGCTAGAGCCACCAAATTCGGTATGTAGGTCGGAATGTTTTGCACGCAGATCAAGTTTGTTTCAGATTTAAAAATTTCCCTCCCACTCCCCCGCAAATCAATAAAAACCTTTTTCAGCCCCAAATATTATCATAGATCTTTCTTTTTGTCATAGGCATGCATACATATGTAAAACATGTATCAATACCGAAAATCTGGTAAAGATCGGGTGACAAACACAAAAGTTATTTACTTATCAGTGTGCTATCTATTTGGCAGCTAGCAACAGGAGCATCCCAAAAAACAACAACAAAACTGATGAGCGCAAGAAACTAACTCCCGTGCAGTGCTGCCACTTTTTGAGCAAAAAAAAAAAGCTGTTTCTGACTCTAAAGGAATGAAAAAAAAGCTAAAAATATTCACAAAAAAGCGGAAAAAAGCGGGTTTAATATTTCCTTTAATTTTGAGATTTTTAAAGGATTTTTAATAGGTCGTCTAATTCCTCGTGACAACCATCGGATTCGCGATCGTATGCAGTATTGGTACCGATCATTGTTAAGTATTTCGAAAGCAATTCATAATTAAAGCAGCATCTCCCCAGCTGTGGGGCCTCTTTCTTCAATTCTGTGTATACACTTCTATTTGTTTCTATCATAACGGACACATTATCTGTGCCAATACCAATTAGGTTTTTTACGTCTAGTTTGTAGGACAGTAGTGCATTTCTAACGGCTTCAACAATGCAAGTGGCATTACCAAATTCCAATGGTACCAGACTCAAAAATGTAGAGACGAATACACCTCGTGGGATGGAAAAATAATTAATTACGTAATACATAAAATTAAGAAACATTGAGATAAATAAAATTATCATAATTACTAAAATAAATACCCAAGAGATTTGTGACGCTAATATCCGCTGACTCATCCAGAAGAAGACTGAATTTGGAGTCTCCAATATCGGTGCACAAGTCCTCCGAAAAATGACGCGCCAAAACATGTTTGATTATTTTGGTGCATTTTGTGCGATGAAGCTTTATACGCTGCATAAGTTGCCCAAATGGTCAATTTGAGCCATAGCTGTGTGCTCAGCAATAAATAAGCAAAGCGCTGCTTCCTGCTGTAATGCCACTCTTGATCGCACATGGTATATTTAGGTAAAAACTGGTACATTTTTCGATATGATGGCAACATAAAAAAAAGCGGAAAAAAGCCAAATGCATATTTAAAAAAATCCAAAATTCCCGCTTCCCGCAATTCTAAATTTTTTCCCGCATTTAATCTTTTAAAAAAGCCAAATTTGACGGGAAAAAAGCTAAAGTGGCAGCCTTGCTCCCGTGCGCAAAAAAGAGAGAGGGGTTATCTCTTTCTCTGTCTTGCACACGCAAGTGCATGAGATGGTGGTGGTTTTGCAAAGAGCGAGTTTGTTTACATTTCTCTAATAGGCAAAAGTCGCGATCAGCTGATCAGCTGTGGTGTTCCCTGGTTACCGATTTTATTTATAATCGGGTACAGGGTATATAACAGTCGTTCACGAACGACTGTAGCTTTGTTACTTGTTTAATTTAGGAACTGGAAGAAATTAATTGCACAATTTGATTATAATAATCGGAATTGGAATCGGAAGCTGCCGTAGTGTCGGATCAATCGGACTCGGATTTAGACAAAATCATGGAAATGACCGGCAGCATTAATAGAATGTTCACTTATCTTGTGCGGTGTTAAAGCCACCGGAGCTGCTAGAATGGAATTATCCGGCTCTGATGGACCAAATGTTCGGAGGGGGGATGGCTTTAACCTGAAACACTCGATAAATAAAACACGGAATAACTTGCGGGGTATTATGCGACGTGCGTTTGAGGTCTTTATTGGTAGAATCGGAAATTATTACTAAACTGAAGAAGGCTTAAAACTAGCTTAGGAAGAGCGGATTAGAAGCTCTCTGCACGAAAGTGCAGTGGAAGAGGGAGAGAGAGAGCGAGTGTAGGGGATCACACTGCCTTCTGGCGTGAACACCTAATTCAAATGAAATTTAATGAGAAAAATAAATCATTTTATGGACACAGAAAAAAAACGTCAAATTTTTTCCCTTATTTTTTACTTTGATCTTCATTAAAAATTATAAATAAACAATTTGTTATGCCTAATAAAGGTATAAGTCATAGGGAAAAGTATACCCTTTAAAACATTTTTTGAATTGGGCGAATCGCATAATTAGAACTAGAGCTACGATTAACAAAAAAATCTGCCATTTTGAATATTGAAAAAAAAATGCATTTTATATTCATCAATAAACAATACATTTATGTTTCAAAGCACGACTTCATAGGTCTTTTTATTTTCACACAAAAATTTCTCAAAGTTTTGCTCTTATTTCGGCCAAATCCAGTCACGGCCGAAAACTGACGGCAGTCCTCCACAATCCACTTTTTGTCTGGAGTAGACTCAATCCGCAGGGCAGTTGGTTGCTTAAGGGGTTATATACACTTGCGCGCGAGGGAAAATATTCTTTTTTACGATTTTTGTTGTGGAATAACAACACAACTTTTCGTAAAACACTCAATGTATATTTATTTATGCACTTTGTGAGATTCTTCATGAATTTTTTCAAAACAAAATATTTATATTTGTAGTTACTGTAGGCCATAATACAAACACACAATTTTCCCAATATCGTCCGCGGTGACCACGATTACTAAAGAACCGTTAACTCGGTCAGTCTGAACTTTTGCAGGCTTATTAAGAACAATACAAGCCTGTGCGTGAACGAAAGATTTTGCAAAATACAATTTTTTACGAAATTTATGATCGTTTTACTAAAAAGTACGAGTTTTGAACGTATACATTTTTGGTTTTTACATCAGGAAAAAAAAAGTTTTGCTTCAAATTGAAAATCCTTCGTTCACGCACTGGCTAATATTATTGTTAATAAGCCTGCAAAATTGCAGACTGACCGAGTTAACGGTTCTTTAGTAATCGTGGTCACCGCAACCACACTTTTTGAAGAAAACGTTTCGAGATAATCGCGTGTAAAGAATGATTCGCCGTTGACTCGTAGTGCAGATAGCGCGCTATCAATAGCTGCCAATCTGGTTCTAATGCTCAGAATTTTATGATTTTTGGGAAAAACATTCTCCAAGATATGTACTTTCAGAAAATGCAAAAAAAAAATTGTCGATTTTTTTGACCAACGCAAGTGTATATAACCTAACCCCTTAAAGGATTGACAGCATTTGTGCCTGGACATTTTGAGGTTTGATTGCCAACACATTTTAGGATTTTATAGGATGAGCGGCAGTAAACCAAATCATTTAGAATTGACCCGTCGTCCTTAATAATTCCACTCAACACATTCCAGTCGAAATTTTGTTTCTTTCGCTTGGGCTCCAACGAGTAAAATGCTTGGTCTGACATTCTGGTGCATCCGCAACGACTGAAGCCTCTCGAGTAATGAAGTCAGTGAATATAAATATTACAATACCAATGCAGCGGGTTTAAAAAAGGAGATCAAAAGCAAATATGCAAAAGCAACTGCAACTTCAGTTATTTTCTTGCATATTGTCATTCTTCTGCGTGGCCTTGTTCGATTTTCGGCATGTGTGCTCTGCTACGCGGTGTGCGAATTACAGAACCGAAAAAGAATGTACAAAAATTCCGCGCGTGAAAGAGACAGAGTACATTTTTGATTGTGTCTTTCCACCGCGTTTTTTGGTGTATTGTCTGTGTCCTACTCACAGACACAGCGGTGGTAAAACACCGCAACCGCATATTATGCAGTGTGAGTAACACCGCCACCGCTTTTTAAGGAGGGAAGTAACCCTCGTAGCCGAAATTTAAAAAAAAAATTTTTTTTTGTGAAGAAATAAAACGGCGCACATAAAAATTGGTATCGTTTATATTTAGAGGCAAGTTTGAAGAAAAGAAAACATGTTTCATATTATGTGTTCACGCCAGAAGGGCGTTTATTTTCCGGAGGCAGTGTGATCCCGTACACTCGCTCTCTCTCTCCCTTCCCTCTTCCACTGCACTTTCCTGCATAGAGCTTCTAATCCGCTCTCCCCAAGCTAGTTTTCATCCTTCTTCTTGTATTCAGTACAAAATTCCGATTCCACAAATAAAGACGCACGTCGCGTAACACCCCGAAAAAGTGTTCTTCCGTGTTTTTCTTATCGAGTGCATTTCAAAATAAAGCCATCCCCCTCCGAACATTATGAAAAAAAAAATTGAATGAGTTATGGATTTTTTTCAAAACCATGTTTTTCAACTTGCCGTACATGATTACAAAAAAAGTTGTTGACCGATTTTCTTCATCCAGCCCTTTCAAGGACCATAAAAAACTGCACAGTATAGACTAGGGGCGTAAAAAAAAAAGATTTTTAGACCATTTTTGACTCGAAAATTATCTCAAAAAAGGACTTTTTTCTGTGTAACACTGATTTTTTATAGTTACAGGGTCCGGCACTCGAGGTGTAACCAACTTCAAACCGCTCGCACAGCTGACGCACTGGCATCAGCTGTTTGTAAGTTTAGCTAATGAAAGTTCAGAGTATTGTTTACAAGTGGACGACAGCATTTTGCCGAGAGTGAACGTGAAAAAAAGAAATCAGTAATGGATTTCAAACGTTATAGTGTGATTGCATTATATTTAGCTGGAAAATCACACCCAGCGATTGTTCGAGAGCTCAAACACCTTAAAGTGAACAAAGTTTTCGTTTATCGCACCATAACTCGTTACAATGATACTGGTAGCATCGCAAAACGTCATGGAGGTGGTCATCAAAAGACTGCAACGTCACCTGAGATGATTCAAAAAGTGAAGAAGCGAGCGAAATCCCCGACGAAGTGCAAATCAAATGGCGAACAAACTGAAAATATCTGATCGTAGCATCCGCCGTATACTGAAAAATTATCTCAAGGTCAAGCGCAAAAGGCGCATGATCTCACACCAAAGCAGCAACAAGTCAGACTTCAGAGAGCGAAGGAGTTGCTTCGCTTGGCCGAAGGTGGACAATTTCCGAACATTGTGTTTTCTGACGAGAACCGCAGATGGGCGCTCTCCAATCGTTTTCATCGAGCCTGGGGTCAAGGTAAATGCGTAATATTATCGGGAAAGTATTCTGGAGGTTGCTTTGAAGCCGTGGGCAGACAAACATTTCGGTGGCAGACCATGGACGTTTCAACAGGACTCGGCACCGTATCATAAAGCTCGAGTGAACCAAGAATGGCTGAAAAACAACGTTCCAAACTTCATATCGACCACACAATGGCTCTCGAATTCACCAGTCGCGAGTCCGATGGATTCTTCCCTTTGGGCCATTTTGGAGAGCAAGGTCCAAACTAAAAGATACACTAGTCTCGAGGCGCTGAAAAAGGCTGTTGGCCGCGAGTGCGCCAAAATACCTGAAGATCACATTCGGGCAGCCTGCGAATCGTTTTTGGACCGTCTCAAGGCCATAGTGAAGGCAAAAGGTGGTCATATCGAGCAAAAGTAAATTGTTTCTGAATTTTGTATTATTTTTACACATTTTGTACTTTGAATCAAGTAAAAGTAATGTTCCAAACTGAATTTATGGCCTTTTCAATTGGTTACACTTCGAGTGCCGGACCCGGTAATATTCGAATTTTGCAACGATTGTAGTCTATCCTGTGCAGTTTTGTATGATCTTTAAAATAAGGGCTGCGGTGCCCTGTGGTGTCAAGGCAGCCATAACAGGAGCACTGGCCTTGGAGCAGGTGGCCTTCTCCGTTGCGGGAACGGGAGCCTCCACCTGTTGTTTAGGCTGCGTGCCGGCCTTTGGCTTTAATGTAGCCGTGCCCCACTCGAAGTTCAGCTGGTGGCCCAGCGACTTCAGCCTGTTGGCCGAGACCGGGTCCAGCGCAACTGTCAGAACGGCTGTGTTCTGCCTCATTTCGCGGTGGAAGACACGCCAGTCTCCCAAACGCAGTCCGCTGTTCTGCCCTTCAATGAGGTTAAGAACCTCTGCCGTCTTCATTTCCCCACTAGGGAGCGGAAAGTAACCGATGAAGACAGCGGCACGTGGAGCCTCTGCTTCAGGGGCCACTTTTATGTGGGCGTCCTTCCACAGCCGGAGCTTGGGCACTTCTGTGCTTAGCCACTCGGCTGTCTCCGCGTTCCCGCACGTCACAGCCATCCTGCCTGGTCGGAAGGTGCAGCCGGAGAACAACGGCTTCACGGAGCCGTGTCTCAGAGCCATCACCCTCGGACTGGACGATGCTTAGCTGCTGCGTCGTCAGCAGACGGTTTGGATAATCGGCAGGGAGTATTGCCATCTTTGCCGAGCTGGCAACGTCCCTGTAGGAGGCCATGACACCGACTTGGGGTGGCTGCTCCTGTGTTCCTGTGGAGGCTACTGGAGCCTCCGTGGCAGGCAATACGCTTGCATCACCCTTCGTCTGGGCGTTCCACGTTTTCCGGTCGCACCACTCCTGCTGGGTACTACCCTGGGAGGGTCCATAGGCTTCTGAGCGAGCCTTATGGCCTCCTCCAAGGGTATGCCGTTCGCAAGGTGTCTGCGCCACCTCTTCCTTGCGGCGCCTGATAGAGCGATCCGCTTAGGTTTGTCACCCTTGGGAGAGGCGAGAAGGTCTTCTGCCTCTTCCTTGGTGATGGTGTCGGTGCCAGAGCCTTGTGAGCAGTTGTCCATGGCTTCTTCGGGCTCCCGAGTGGGTTCGATTTCAATCGATTTGGGGCTGCTTGAGCACCCTGGTTTAGAAGTACTGTTGTTGGTCTCCATATGATGGTCTCACGAGTATTGAGGAAGGAAATATCCCCCGGGGCAGAGCCTCATACCCCGGATCGGGCGCCAGAGGAGGAGCCGGAGGAGCCAGGTATCCGGAAGCCACCGTTAAAAGACACACTAACGTAGTGCCATTCATCACGGAGGCACGGTATGGTAACACCGGTGATTACGGGTTTTTTCGAGCTGTCCTCTCTAGATCCGCCATATTTAGTCTAGGGCAGGCGCACCTCGAGCAGGATGTGGCTTCTCACCACGTATGGTCGGTCCTTAGTAGTCGGCATGTGACTGCGAACTACCACTGGCTTAGTCAGATCGGCGCGGCGACAGGCACTCACGCTTCTTTAACAAAGTTTAGCCCCCATGAATTGCAGTATCTATACTTCTTAAGGGGGTAAACCCACCTAGAAACGCAAAAAAAGGCCATTTTTGTAAAATTTATTCCTGGCAACCTATAAAAGTAATCAAACCAATTTTTTTTTAAATGATAAGCACACATTTAAACTAATATTTTATAGCTTTTTTATTGAAAAATATTAAATACACTGCGAGATATTCTTTGTTCCGCAACGTCCTGAAAATCGAAGGACCTCCGCGGTGCTCACTCCTGCTTCATCGGTAATTATCCAAATCAAAAAAAAACAAAAAGATTATTAATCTGTAGATCCTCTTCTAGTCTACTACGTAGGATTTTTTGAAAATATTGATTTTTGGCGAAATGGCGGCCGTTTGAACTCAAAATTGCGATTTTTAAGAAAAAAAAAAAAGTTTATTTTCTTAATAAAAAAAAAACTAAAAATCTTAAAAAAAAAATCCTATGTAGTAGACTAGATAATTATGTATAGAATAGCCACAGAAAATTTCAAGTCAATCGGTTTATTAGTTTTCGAGATATCGTGAGCACCGATTTCAAAAACATGGTTTCGAGAAAAACGCGTTTGAAAATTTGTCAATGGGTAAGCGCACGTGTAACGAAGGCATTCATTATCGGCCATAACTTCGTCATTTTTTTGAATTTCGACTTGAAACTTGGACCAGACATTCTTAAGATATCAAACTTTAAGAAAATATAATAAAAAAAAATCGAACATTTTGAAATTCCTAGGTGGGTTTACCCCCTTAAAAGAAAAAAAAGAAAATTTCCCAAGGATTTCGAATCTGTAACCCAAATATTTACTTTTTTTTAGAAGACAGAAGCAATGCAAGTTAAAATCTTTCTTTCTTGCATCATCAACATTTGGGTAAATGTAACACTGCGCTTAGGATATACTGACGAGTTGGATGTGTGTCGAAAAAAAATTATTGTTAAACAAATGTTTTATTAAAAAGTATTTTAAAAGGAAAGGTAACATTTCAATTTAAAATTAAATACAAAATAAGACGAAGCTTGCGACCAAGTTAAAGGACCGTTGCTTGCATCGAAATCTTTTCCTATTCCATTGTTGTAAAGTGCTTGGGTTCGTTCTTGTTTGCTGCTTGGGTTCGAGCAGCCAGCTGAACGAGGAGACAGTCTTGGTAGCTGCTAAGAGTATATATAATAAGTATAATAATATTAATAAATTATTTGTTGAAGAAAAAAATTATAAACATATACATCTTATCATTGTACTCTATGAGTAATCCGTTTTATTTAAAACAAATATTCATTTTTTTATTTTCAGTACGCCCACAAATTGGCCTATTTGATTGGACAAAGTATACAACGTGATATAGCTGATACTCTTTTGGATAAACTATTCTACCTATAACATTATAATAATTTTCATTTATTTTATTTAAATATGTACACATTTTAATAAACTACTTCAAAAGGCCATTTTTCATTTCTGTGAGTATAAATGAATGTCTCTACGGCCGGGGTGACTCTCAGCAGCAGCCTCAGACTCCCCGTTTCTCGCCACGACCCGGAATTCTTCAGCGGCCACCGGAGAGACTGGTGTGATCGGTTCATCCACCAGGTCCCCGTTCTTGAGATTGAACAGAAAAAGAAGGGCGGGCCGGATTACCATCGTTATAAAGTAATTTATTTGGGCGACCCAGCCAGTCATTATCGCCCTGATAACGTCAGGATAGGGTCCTGATACTAGCACACTGGACTTTTTAGAAGCTTATTACATGCATATTTTGCCGTGTGCCAAATAGCGGTAATGAGCTGTCCTGTTTCCGAACTATGGGACAACGCACTTGGACTAATAACTTGCATCAGAGCTGGAACGGTGGAAAAATGATTTTGCTCCTATTAACATATTAATTTTTTGGGATTGTAGAAATAAGGGTCTGCTAATGGTAGGTTCTTATGAAACTTCCAATCACTGACGGTCATCGATTGATTAGGATGATAACTGGAGATCCATTTCAAGATCCAGATATCGATCGAGAGCCCATTCGCATTTATTCACGACTCCACCACTGTGTGTACCTTTTTTCTTGACTTGAAAATTAGACTCGCCAATACTAAGTAAGTTGATACACGACTCCTCTCTACGAATCTGTAAGCGGTTCGCCAGATTGTCCGTTTGAGACCCAGAGTTCAACAGAGCTCGGGAAAAAGGTAGAGAAAATCACCCTGTACAATGACGTGGCATGCATAACATGTGACGTGAAAGGCTGATCTGATCTTGGTTAAAAGGAGGAGTAATGCTCTCTAAGTAGAAAAAAGTGGACCAAATCAGACCAAAGCGGTTAAATCTCGAAATCGAGCAGTTCCCCCCATTTTTGTTTGGTAACTGGGTCGACTCGGTTCAATACCAAATATATCAACATTGCATGAGAAATTTTTGAATCATCTCCAATCGATAACAGACAACCACTAATCGAAGGAACAGTATCTATAAGGTTTCTCAAGGAGGGTGCTGACTGATGCGATATTTTCGGAAGACTAAACAATGTTGAATATTATTCATAAAAACTAGTCATCCCTTATCGTAAACCTTTCGATAATTGCTTGCCTTGCAATTACCTTTTCGTAATTGCTCTCGGTGACTTGGTAAGCTTTAATTGTTCCAAAAGCTTCATTAGATGGACATGAAATTAAGAGGTTACATTTTTCGATAGCTGGAAAGCAGGCGTCTTTATGAACCAAAGTCCCGAAAAGACTGATGAAATTTTTTAACTCAGAATAATCTCCACTACATTTTGGCAATGCCAAATTCGGAAGTCGTGCAAGGGTTGGTTCTACAGCAGCTGATCCCGGAGTTTTGCTGACGCTCGCTGTCTTCAAGGCAGATAACATCGACATTATTTTTGACTTGGTCACTATACAAAGTTATATCTATCTCCACTCTCTGTTTTCTATCTGTTCTTGTAATAGATTTGCCGTATTAGGGGGTTACACCACTGTAAAAAAAATGTGTACATGCCTGAATTTCGAGTTCATATTCATATTCATTCATATGTTCATTGTGAATGTTTTCTTTCAAAGTTTTAATAAGTACTATTACATGTAAGCCAATTATAATGCAAATTTTTACAAAATTTGTGGCTTTTTACTTTTATAATATTTACATCCACATTATTGCTTGCATTTACATAGTTTAAAATATCTTTGAATTGCATTCTCTCGTTCGTGTCGGCCCCTATAGCTATTTCACACAGTAGAGAAATCGACGCACAATGGCGCAAAAGATAGAAATACTATACAATAATCAACTTTTTGATGACAACGGATCGTAAAATTTGTTATTGCATTCGACAGGTAATAGTTCAAAAGGGTTGAATCCAAAAAATTATTCAAATCGGATTATTATTTTAGCAGTTATACGTGTTCAAAGTTGAACCTCTTTTAGGATGCAAAAAAATCTTGTCGGTTTTTAGAAAAATTCAGACTTTGCGGTCGATTTTTAAGTAAAATAAGTAACCGACTGGCATGGTTATGGTCTCTATCGAAAGGGTCATCAAATCTCGGTAAAACCAAGGTAGAATAAAATTCTGATGTCTTTTGCACGGGCAGGCATACCTGTTTTACCGAAGTACTAATTTTTCACCTATTTTTCAACTTTGATGGAATGTCAAAAATGGCATTTTGGTGCATTTTGTGTTTGGCGTATGAGATGTTGTTCTTGAATATGTTCTTTATCATATTCAAAAGAGATCGTGTCCCACGACGTCCCACCCCGAATTTCCCAAGCAAAAGATACTTTTAACTCAGCGTAAAAAACGGGCGGTTTCGTGCAAATTCTGCTACAAGCACAGTCGCTGCGCAGTACGAAATTGTATGGCGGGCATACATTTTTTCCTGTATTGGCGGCTTGTTTTTCAATTCCTGACTTTGTAAGGACACTTAATGCTTGGAAATGAATGTATATTGATTAATTATTCTTCAACAATATTAAATAATGTAAAATTGAATGATTATTTTGAACAAAAAGTGCATAAATGATTGAAAATTGGTCAACAATTTGGTCAACAAAAAAAATAATTTTTTTTTTCTTTAAAATGTATTCTTTTTTTGTTTTTAAAATAATAAATATGCACAATATTAGCAATTTCAGAGAAAACAAATGAAAAGTATGGTTCGAAATTGGATAAAAATGGAGAAAACTGCCTCAAAAATGGTTAATTTTCGATTATAAAATCAACTATTTATCACACCATATAGTATGACCACTTAATCGAAACTGGTTCAAGAGTTATGATTTTTGTAACCCTAAAATATCTAATGCGCTACTGTGCGACGTTGGAAAAAGTGGGGTTACCTAATAGAAATGCAAATTGCAAAGAGGGAAAAAGAGGATATTAATACAAATACCTATTAACTCAGAATTGACAAGAATACAAGCAACACTTGGACAAACACATAACTAATTCTAAACTCTTTTAGATAATCCTTTCCAAAGTTGAAATTTATTTATAAAAATCCAGCTTTTGAAGCTATTATAAAACGACAAAATATGGTACACAGTGTAACAGTGATTCTGAAACAAACAATAAGTTATTTTTTTCCTCTAAGCTACTCCACAAAGCTATAAAAAACACCAGGAGTTTTTCAAATTGGTCAAAAACTTTTTGAGCAGGAATTTTTGAAAGCGAAAAAGGGCCGACAAACGGTTTTTTGACAATAAATAAAGATTTTGAGGGTGTTAGAAAACTTTCAAACATGCTTTTGTATTATATTCGACCAGATAAACAATCTCTACTAGGTCACTTGAAAAGTTCATTTACTTTTTCAATTTTTGTAACACTGCTATATTAGTATACACACGCACAATTTGAACACTTCTTTATATTAAACACATAGTGCAAACCTGCGGGATTAGTGTTCATGACTTCATTTTATTTTAATCGTGTTTGAAATCAAAGGGTGGTAAGGGTGCATCAGACCAAGGCAAGATCAGCATAGTATTTGCTGATGTATATTCCTTGTGCCACTGGTGCATCAAGTCGACTCGCAGGTGAATATCAATTTGATAGACACCACCTTCTCCTCGGAGAGGGTCCTCCGCGTGGTACCTCCTGGAAACGTACTACGGTACGGCTAATGTGAGCGGTAATTTCCCTGTGAATCCTCCATCCTATAACTCCTTTGAATCCACCTCCTTACCGAGACCTGGGTAAGTCTTAAAACGGCCTCCCCTCAAGCCAGGCGTGTTACGCGACCCGTGCCCGCTGGCTTTTGGTTCGCAGCTGAGGGGTTAATCCAGCTGTGTCTGAACGGAGCCTTCTCAGGGCCGGGCAACCCTGGGCCGTAATGTTGCCTTGCCGCGGCTTTGGGGCGAAGCCGCGGTCGACCTCCTTCAATGCCCCAAACCCCCTCTGGCCCGCTGCGCTTGCCAGGTCGAGCAAAGCGGGCGATTATGCAGATGAAAATTAATTCCCAAAGCCATGCTTCGGACCTCGTGGGGGAGGCTAAACCCCGCACAATGTCAGAGATGGACGAGGAGGAGTTGCTAATGCCTAGGCAGGGCTTAGCATCTCGAGAAACATCGGATATTGATGAAGACGAGCTGTTGAGGCCAAGCCCGGTCGCCAACGCTCCATTAATATCCGAGGGGGGCGCTAGTACTAGCACTCAGTTGTGGCTCAGTTGAGCACCACCGTAGTCGACCCACAGCTCACACATCAGAAGAGGCGTGCTAGGGCACACAGGGCCCGCTTTGTTCTAAGCAAGATTGCGAAGAACGAGGCTGAGGGCAAGGTGGACCCGAGAGACGCCGCTGATAAAGCAAAATTCCTGGCAGTAATTGCGGATTTCGAAGCCTACCACAAGGCTAACCGCGAGGCGTTTCAGCCCCCGAAGGCGAAGCGTGAGCGATCACAGGATGTGAGCGTAAGCGCACCTAAGAGGGCCAAGGACGCTCAGGGGAAGGCAAGAGCGACATCCTTCGTCAAGCAGACGAAGAAGTTCAGCGAGGTGGCCAGAGACGGTCTGGCTATGGCGCTGGTTGATGAGCTCAACGACGACGGGCGCCTGCTGGCAGAGAAGTGGGGGGAGATAGAGGCCAAGTTGTCTGACTTGGTGACCGACAGGTTGTTTGCCATGCCAGGCGGTCCTATCCCCTCCTTCGACTCTTCGGACGTGGTGAGAGGGCACCGGGTAATCAGGTGCGACGACGGGTTCTCGAGGAGCTTCATGGAAGAATGTGTGGCCAAGATCGGCAACACGTGGAACGGCCTAAGGATTAGGTTGGTCCACATCAGGGAGATTCCAAGAAAACCCAGAGCTCGTATCTGGTTACCACTGGGGCAGACTGACCATGCCAGGGTGCTCCAAGGTCTGAGAGCACAAAACCCAGACGTCCATACAGAGGACTGGGCCATCCTGAAGGCAGAGAAAGAAATGAAGACGAGCCAGCCATTTCTGGTACTGATAAACCAGCGTTGCCTGCCGCAGCTGGAAAAAGACGACTTTAAAATCCGGTACGGCATCAGAAAGGCCACGATCAAGGTCTTTCTTGCCGAACCGGACGAGCTACTGGAGGAGGTGGACGACACGAACAAGTTGTTGGATGACCTGATCATCGACGACAAGTCGCCCAACTCCACACCTACCACCGCCAATGCCGAAAGTAGTGCAAATTAACTTAAAGCGCAGCTCGCACGCTTCAGCTAATTTGTCTATCCTTCTAAGGGAGAAGGATATCGACATTGCGCTACTTCAAGAACCATGGACCAGGAACGAGCAAGTTTCTGGTCTGACACTACCTGGATATACACTACTGTACACAAACTCGACAGGTAGACCGAGAGCATGTATAGTAGTAAAGAATCATTTTACCGCTTTTCTCTGTTCTAATCTCAGTACATCGGATCTAGCAGTTGCCAGATTCGTGACAACGGATGGGACAGGAGTGCTAATCTCCTCGGCATACATGGCCCATGACGATCCGGCTCCGCCAGAACCGGTGGTCAAGCTGTTGCAACGGGCTGAAGACACGAAGACAACCCTGGTGATCGGGTGCGACGCGAACGCGAGACACACGCTCTGGGGAAGTTCCGAAACAAATGATAGAGGTGAGTCACTTTTTGATCATATTATATGCCGTAACGTTACAATATGTAACAAAGGGAATACACCGACCTTTATATTTCCGAGCACGGAGGTCTTTCAGGGGTGGGAGGAGGTGCTAGATCTCACCTTACTCGTAGAACACAGCCGGTACACAGTAGAGAACTGGAATGTGTCACTTCAACATTCCTTTTCCGATCACAGGTACATATTCTTTGAGTTATCGGTGCCGACCAGCAAAGCGACACCTAGACGCAATCCACGAAAGACAAACTGGGGCAAGTTCAGTGATATTGTCCACGCAAAGGTTAGGAACAGGAGGATTAAAGTACAATCCTCAGCTAAGGCCCTTGATAAAGAAGTAGAGGACCTTACGAACATACTAAACAACGCCTACAATGAGACATGCAAGGTGTCGTATTCAAAGAAACAGTATCCACCATGGTGGACCAAGGAACTGAGTGACCTCAGAAAGAGAGCACGAAAGTCCTTCAATATATGTTTTGTGTCCGAAGAATGGGCACCTTACAAAGTAGTACAAAAACAATACAAAAAAGAAGTATACGAAGCCAAGAAAGAATCTTGGAAAAATTACTGTGAAGCTTTAGAAGACATAAAGGATACGGCAAGGATAAGTAAGATCCTTGCTAAAGGGCACACAAGCCCATCCCTAATTAACAAACCTGACGGTACGTCAACATCGTCAGTCGAAGAATCCCTAGAGGTACTGGTAGACACGCACTTCCCAGGGAATGTGCGGGTAAACTCTGACCCGGGGAGACCTAGAACCGAACAGAATTTCACGTCAACTGGAGACATTATCACCATTGAAAAGATACAATGGGCGATAAACTCCTTCGATAAGTATAAAAGCCCGGGCCCCGACGGTATTATTCCGGCGATGCTACAGGCAGCAATAGAAAGCATCAGCAGGTGGCTTAAAGCCATCTATGAAGCAAGCATGAAATTGAGTCACATACCGCTCCTATGGAGGAAAGCTAAAGTGATATTTATACCAAAGCCGGGCAGGAGGGGCCACATCCTAGCTAAGGATTATAGACCAATCAGCCTAACATCCTTCATCCTGAAGACGATGGAAAGGCTAATGGGCATACACATAAGAGACAAGGCGGAGGAAGATCACCTATCGGATGCTCAACACGCATACCGAAAGGGTCGATCGACCGAGACAGCACTGCATGAAGTGGTGAGTCACGTCGAGAAAGCTCTGAACTACAAAGAATACACGATGGCCGCCTTCTTAGATATAGAAGGTGCGTTCAATAACGTGAACGCCGAACCCATCCTGGGCTCCCTCAGCTCGATAGGTGTTGAGAGCTGCACCAGAGAATGGATAGGTGCTATGCTCACGAGTAGGACGATAGTGGCCGGACTGGGTGGCACTCACCTCACGCGAGTAGTGAAGAGAGGCACACCCCAGGGCGGAGTATTATCGCCGCTTCTCTGGCTAACCAACATGAACCACATATTGAAAGAACTCAATGTGTGGGGAGTAAGGGCAGTAGCATACGCCGATGACGTAGTGCTACTAGTATCAGGTCCATTCCCTGACGTCATAAGCGACATTATGTCGGGTGCTCTGGACAGGCTAAGTAATTGGGCAAAATCCTGCGGACTGGGGATTAACCCTAATAAGACAGAACTAATGTTATTTACAAGGAGATCAAAGATCCCAAGTTATAACATGCCCAAGATAGATGCCATAGAGCTAAAACTTTCTCAGCAGGCGAAGTATTAGGGAGTTATACTGGACCCTAAGCTGTCATGGAAACAAAACATCGAAGAGAGAGTCAGGAAGGCAAGCATTGCCTTCTACTCCTGTAGAAAGATGTTTGGGAAAAACTGGGGACTACACCCAAAGACCATAATATGGCTCTACACAGCAGTAGTTAGACCTATATTAACATACGGGGCTCTAGTATGGTGGCCGGCACTCACTAGAGCCTATAACATCACCAAACTAACGAGGATACAGCGTTCGGCTTGCGCAGGAGCAACGGGGGCTATGCGCTCGTGCCCGGCGGCCGCCCTGAACGTAATCCTGGACATCATGCCGATTGACCTATTTATCAAGGATGCGGCGGCGCAGAGTGCGGTGAGACTAAAAGCAAGCAATTGCTGGAGGGATCGCGGCATAGGACACCGCACTATTCTTGACGGGGTCACGTCGTTAATAGACAAAAACACGGACTACATGACAACCGAAATTAGATTCGGCAACGGCTATACCCAACAAGGGAGGAATGGACTAGAGGCAGAGTAACCGAACAAGATGAGGTATCGCTCTACACCGATGACTCCAAGATGAGCTGTGGTGTGGGGGCTGGGATCTTCGCTGAGAGCTGGGGGATTGAATCGACTTTCAGTCTCCCAGCATCAGCGACAGTCTTTCAGGCTGAGGTACTCGCTGTATTGGAGGCAGCCAGACTATCCAATCAGCGAGGCCTTAGCAATACCAAAGTGAGGATCTACTCGGATAGCCAAGCGGCTATCAAAGCCATAGCAGCGGTCAAGACAAACTCTCAGTTAGTGTCGGAGTGTAAGGCAGCTTTAAACGAGCTTGCTGAACACAACGACGTTAGAATAACCTGGGTGCCAGGACACAACGACATACCAGGAAATGAAAAGGCAGATGAGCTAGCCCGCAAGGGCTCAGCCGAGCGTAGCAACATTAAAGATACTCTAATATCGCTGAAAGCGGTACAGTCTAAGATCCATGACTATTTCAAAGGTCAGGCCACCAAAGAATGGTCAAGGACGAGCCAAAACCGAAGATCGAAGCTATGTTGGCCGAACTTCGACAGCAAACGTACTATAGAACTGATATCCCATAGTAAAAAGGATATCAGTAGGATAACAGCTGTCTCCACCGGTCATTGGGCGATAGGATCGCATGCAATGAAGATGGGGCTGCCCTATAACACAAGCTGCAGAAGCTGCAAGGAACAAACAGAACAGGAGACACCAGAGCACCTGCTCTTTCACTGTCCAGCTTTGAACAACAGGAGAATGCGTCATTTCGGTGCCTTCCAGCTAGAATCGCTGAGAGAAGTAGGGAAGCGTAAGATTGCAGCTATCCTTGCTTTTCTTAACGATTCGGGTTGGTGCTGAACATGACCAGCTACAACCGAAAAACAGAGGGTGTGGATCAAAACGGAGCTCAGCTCTAATTGGAGGCACGTGGAGAGCCTCACAACTTTAACCTACCTACCTTGAAATCAAAAAATATTTAAACAAAACTCAATGCATAACATAGCCGCACGATCTTTCGATTGCAACAGCCGACTTAACAGCTATTATTAACAGTTATTCTCGCATGGTGGTGTCAAATTTAACATTTTGAGCTTGGGCCATTACAGTCGGATGTTTTCTTTATGCATTAACAGCAAATTTTAGTTAATTAAAAAACTTAAAAACATGCAAATGCCTTGCAGGGTATTATAATTTTAGTCAGAAGTTTGCAACGCCGACCCTAATAATAGTGCTTGGAGGATTGCGCACTGAGACCCCCGGGGTCTATTGTGCCCTCGTCCTATTGTCTGAGTTATAGCTCCTCGAGCAGTTCAATGGATCGCAAGAATGCGATGATGTCGCCTGGTCGAAGAGCCCTCATTTCCTTTGTGGTGAGTGTAAGGCCCCCCAAGTGGGCCAACTTCAACCTACTGATAGCCGGGCAAACCTCAAGTAGGTGTTCTGGACCATAGAAGGGCGCACTCGTCCCCTTTCTAGCCATTATGTCGGCGACTTCATTGCCGGGGATCCCCGCATTCCCTGGTACCCAGTATATGGTTACATTCTTCTTTGTCCCCAACTGCCTGACTATCTGAGAAAAAGGCTATGTCTCTCCGATTGTGGGCCCGCTCAATATTGAACGAGGCACATCTCTCTATCGCATGTACTTCCGCTTGAAATATACTGGCGAATTTCCCTAGAGGTTCGTGGTATTTTAGTAGGGGTCCGCAGACACCCGCACCCGCACCATCCTCTGTTTGTGATCCGTCAGTATACCATCTAATAGCATGTGGTTTCACATCGTAGGAGCTAGAAATGTTGGTCTACGCTGACTTGTTGCTAAGCTCCGTTTTGAAGGGCTTATCAAAGGTGAACTTGGCCATCCTGCGGATATTCTAATAACAGGTCTGTTGCTGTCGCAGCCGAGTCAGCTGGTCTTGCCCCTGTTATCCTCATGGTAGATCTGCGCGCACTGTGCTTGATATACAAGTGCAGTGGTGGATGCCCGAGCAGCACATCCAGAGCAGTGGATGGGCAAGTGCGCATAGCGCCCGAGATGCACGTGCAGGCAAGTCTCTGGAGGTTGCCCAGTTGCCTTCTCGTGACATCGAGGTCAGCGCGATTCGCCCGCTGCCCCGTAGCTGACTATAGGCCTCACCATAGCAACGTACATCCACAGTAGGATTTTTAAAGATACTCGCCAATTTTTCCCTGCAAGAGATCTACAGCTCATTAGGGCCATAGTGGCCTTGCGAACAGCATGTTGCACATGCTGTCTCCACAGTAATCGATTATCTAAGATGACTACCAGATATTTGACTTCAGTGGAGACCGGTATTTCTGTGCCCCCAATGGCTATGGACCGAATGGATTTCAGCTTGAAACGATTGGTAAAGGCGACAACTGCGGTTTTCCCTGGATTGATTTCAGCCCCACGTCTCTGCACTAGTCTTAGGCCCAGTGTGATCCTGTCGCACAATGTGCTCTCAAAATTACCTTTACAGATTAGAGTGATGTCATCGGCATAGCCTTGACATTGAAACCCATTTGCTGTAAGTTTATCTAGCAGCTCATCCACCACCACAAAAAGCTGCGCCGTTGGCCTTTACAGAGCGCTGTAGACTGTCAACTAGGCTCAATAGAGCCGATTCAGTAGACTTTCCTTCTCTATAGGCATGCTGATGCGCATGCAGAGGTCTTCGCACCAATTGCGAGTTTCCCTCCAGCGCTGCGCAGTTCCTCCTCTTAGACTCGGTCTGTCGCGGCGACGTGTGTTGCAGCAGCCTTTTCCTCCCCGCAACGGCCTGGTCGCCAACTCTCCCAACTGGAGACACATTCGGTGCCCCAGCGCCCTCCTGCGAGCCCTTTCCGGTTTCAAGGTACGTTGTAGGTACCGGAGGTACCACTTTCGGCCGGCTCCGCTAAGGCCTTGCCTCAGTGGGTATCCGGCTTCCCCGGGCTGACCTACCGCTGGAACAGGCTGCTCCTGGGCTGCTGCCTCGACCTTACGGAATAGGGTGTTTCGGCGTCTCTTCTGCTGGCGTCGCTCGCCTGCAGGACAGCCGCCGGGGCAGTGCCAGGCACTATAACTGTTTTTACTGTTTCAGTCTACATGACTTCTAGTTAGGTTATAGTATAATATTTGATACACTTATTGCTAGACTCGAAAATAGAAGATTCAATAAATAAAAGCAGAGCATGTGCTTGTTCGTGTTAGGTGTTAGTGGGCGCGGAAGATGAAAATATAGGAAAGGAATACGAGGAAGTGGCGAGGAAGTGACTGGCTTGCTGCCAGATTCTTTGCTTGCGTGAGTACTTTGTGGGTTAGAATTAGTGTTTTTAGTGTTTTGAGCAGACTGGTACATCCGGAACCGAGACATTCATCGCGATCTTAAAGTTCCTTTAATTGGGGATTACATAAACGAGGCGGCAAGAAGACACTAGGAAAGGCTTCTGACTCACCCGAATCCTCTAGCAAGGGACACTACTATACCACTTCCAAGAAGAAGACTCAAGAGGACCACTCTAGCTCAGCTGGCTCGTCGGAGGATACCTTAAGCACTTATCATTTCTATACCGGTACGCTTTTCACTCTAACACCTTTTATCCCATAACCTCACCTTTATTCCATTCTCTGGGCAGCTGTAAGCCTGAAAATACTTAAAACTTATTCATGTTTAACACCAGCACCACTGCAGACAAATTGTGTTTTAATAATGGTTGTAGTGAATTAGCGTTAACAGCCGCTTTAATAAACCTATCATAAATCGTTAAAAAAAAAGTGTTTGATGTTATTATGTACAAATCGCTATAATTTTCATAATTGACTCTAAAGGTTGACGTACCAAATGCAAGATCCATAATCTAGGATAGGACGAACTAAAGAAATATATACCTATATATATATTTTTTTTAATTCCTTGCTACGAGAGCCTTCCATCTAACTCTATTTTGAGCTGTCTGTTTCGCATTTTTCCATGTGATGTTTATTTGGGCTAGGTCTTGGTGAGCGGTTCTTCTCCAGGTTGCTCTTGGCCTTCCTACCCTCCTGCTTCCTTGGGGGTTCCAGTCCAGTGCCATCCTCACTATACTACTAGGGTTTCTTCTGAGAGCGTGCCCTACCCACAACCATTTTTTCTTCCTTATTTGGATGTGCATCGGGGACTCGTCTTTAAAGCGCCACAGTTCTGTGTTGGCTATTCTGTTTGGCCAGAAACCCCACATATGACTCTCAGGTATTTGTTGCTGAAAGCCTGTAGCTTCTGCGTTATTTTCTTCGTGGCGAGCCATGTTTCACTTCCGTATAGCAGTATGGATTTCACACAAGCATTGTAGATCCTGAGCTTTGTTCGTCGGCTGATTTGTCGGTCTCTCCATATGCGGTATTGTCTCCCAAACGCTGAGCGGGCTTTGCCAAGACGACTGGAGACAGAATGTCATTAGCTTGCATTTAGAGCCGTTTAAGTTTAATAGGTTTATGCGGAAAATGTCAGAAAATTATTAAGATCTGTTTGTAAATCAAACTGGCACGAAGCGTTCCTATATAGCACGCAAAGTTTGAAGTCGTCCACATACATAAGTACTCTGGAGTTGATATATAATGTAAAGAACAGGGGACCCAAATGGATCCCTTGCGGAGGCCAGAAGTAACCCTGAAAACTAGAGATGGGCATGGACTTACATTTTTCGGCACGACCCAGCACGACACGAAAATTAAATTTCAAAAATTTAAATGTTCCACGTATTTTTGATTTTATTTTATTTTTGTTTATTAATTCATATTTGTTTGAAAATAACTTAAAATTAAAGAACTTAACATTAACTTTAAATTTAAAAAATACGTTTTGTTATATAAAATGGGGTGGTAAGGGTGCATCAGACCAAGGCAAGATCAGCAGAGTTTTTGCTGATGTATATTCCTTGGCTTTCTGGTGCATCAAGTCGACTCGTAGGTAAATATCAATTTGATAGACACCACCCTCTCCTCGGAGAGGGTCCTCCGCGTGGTACCTCCTGGAAACGTACCAAGGTACGGCTAATACGAGCGGCAGTATCCCGTGAATCCTCTATCCACATTCCTACGACTCCACTTCCCTACCGAGACCTGGGCAAGTCTTTAAACGGCCTCCCCTCAAGTCAGGCGTGTAACGCGACCCGTGCTCTCTGACTTTCGGTTCGCAGCTGAGGGGTTAATCCAGCAGTGTTCGAACGGAGCCTTTCCAGGGCCGGGCAACCCTGGGTCGGAACTAGCCTTGCCGTGGCTTAGGGGCGAAGCCACGGTGGACCATCTTCAAAGCCCCAAACCCCTCGGGCCCGCCGCGCTCGCCTCGTCGAGCAACGCGGGCGTTTATGAAAATGACTACAACCAAACAATCCGCTTCGGACCTCGTGGGGGAGGTAAAACCCCAAAATTACGACGAATTCGACGAAGACGAGTTGCTGCGCTCGGATGACGAGACGCTAACTCCGTCGAGTTCGGTGGGGAATGCTAAGTCGAGCACTCCCCAAACGCAACAACAACAGAAAACAAACATCACCAAGGCGAGCCACGCCAAGGTGAAGGGTAACGACCAGCCAAAGTCGTTTTCCCACCAACAAAAGAAAGCGCAGGCCAGCAAGGCCCAGGCCGTGATCGCGGACTTCGAGGCATACGAGAAGGAGCACCCGGAAACGTTCCAACAGCCCCAATCGAAGCGCAACCGCTCACACGAAGTGAGTGAGAGCGCTCCGAAAAGGGCAAAGGACGCCAAAGGGGTTGCCAGAGCTACATCCTTCGTCAAGCCGGCGAAGAAATTCAGCGAGGTGGCTAGAGACAGCCTAGCCATGGCACTGGTGGACGAGCTCAATGACGATGGGCGCCTGCTGTCGGAGAAGTGGGATGAGGTCGAGACCAGACTGTCTGAGATGGTATCAGACAAAATACTAGCTGAGCCAGCTGGTCCGACACCATCCTTCGACTCCTCAGACATGGTTCGAGGGCACCGGGTGATCAGGTGCGACGATGAGTCCTCGAAGGACTTCCTGGCGGAGTGCGTTGCTAAGATTAGCGGCGCCTGGAAGGGGCTTAGCCTAAAGCTCGTCCCCGCCACGGATATCCCGAGAAGGCCCAGAGCTCGCATTTGGTTGCCTAAGGGATTCTCGAGCCATGACAGGGTGCTCCAGACTCTGAGAGCCCTAAATCAGGATGTCGACATGGCAGACTGGGCCATCTTGAAGGCGGAGCGAGAGATGAGGACAAGTCACCCGTACTTGTTCCTCATCAACAAGCAATGCCTTCCACAGCTGGAGAAGACCGACTACAAGGTACGGTACGGGGTCAGGAAGGCAAAGATAAAGGTCTTCCTAACCGAGCCGGACGATAACCTCGAGGACGAAGTCGACGATACCAAGCAGCTGATGGACGACTTGGTTATCGACGACAACACCCCCAATACCACGCCGCAATAAATGCCGAAAGTCGTACTGGTCAACCTGAAGCGTAGCTCGCACGATTCAGCGAATCTGGCAGTCCTCCTCCGAGAAGAGGACATCGACATCGGCTTACTACAAGAGCCATGGACCAGGGACGGACAAATCTCTGGCATGGCCATTAAAGGATACACGACATTATACACAAACTCGACAGGTAGGCCGAGGGCGTGTATAATCATTAAAAACAACCTTAACGCTCTTTTAAATCCCAATCTTAGCAACTCAGACCTAGCAGTGGCCAGGCTTGAAGCAGCAGATGGGACAGCCATGATGATAGCATCCGGATACATGGCCCACGATGAACCGGCACCACCTGAAGCGTTTGTCAGGGTGATGCAATGGGCCGAGGAGACCAAAACGACGCTCATCCTCGGGTGCGATGCCAACGCCAGGGACACACTATGGGGAAGTAAGGAAACAAACGAAAGGGGTGAGTCTCTTTTTGAACATATTATCTGTCGTGACGTCACTATATGTAACAGAGGAGAAACGCCCACCTTCATTTTTCCGAGTACGGAAGAATTTCAAGGATGGGAAGAGGTCCTAGACATAACCCTCCAAATGGAGTATAGTAAATATAAGGTAGAAAAGTGGAGGGTTTCGACAAATAACTCATTTTCAGACCATAGATATATATTCTTTGAGATCTCGATGCCGACTAGAGAAACGGCACCGAAGCGCAACGCCCGTAACACAGACTGGAACAAATATGAAAAGATTGAACAGTCAAAGATAAAAAACAGGAGGATCAAGGTCCGATCTATCCCAGAAAGAACAGACAAGGAAGTCGAGGACTTCACGAATATTCTCAACAACGCATACGAAGAGTCGTGTAGACTAACGTACTCTAAGAAGACATACCCGCAATGGTGGAACAAAGAGCTTAGCGAGCTCAGGAAAAAGGCAAGAAAAGCCTTCAATACAAGTTACGGCACTAGAAACTGGCAGCCGTATAAGGAAATATAAAAAGAATACAAGAAAGCGATATACGCAGCCAAGAAAGACTCTTGGAGCAGGTATTGCGAATCGCTAGAAGGAATCAAAAACACGGCTAGGTTGAGCAAAATTCTAGCCAAGGGGCAGAAGAGACACTGGAGATCCTGCTGGACACACACTTCCCAGGTAACCAGAAAGAGGAAACGAGTATAGTGGAAAGACAACCGGCGGAACAACAGCTAAGAGTCGAAGACATCGTCACCATGGAAAGAATCCAATGGGCGGTAGACTCTTTCGACAAATACAAAAGTCCGGGACCGGACGGAATCATACCAGCAATGCTGCAGGCAACAAAATCATGCACAGGGAGATGGCTGCAAGCAATAATCCAAGCATCCATTAAAACAGCACACATGCCACTTCCGTGGTAGGAAGCAAGAGTAGTCTTTATACCAAAACCAGGAAGAAAATGACACACCCAAGCCAAGGATTACAGGCCGATCAGCCTGACCTCATGAAAACAATGGAACGGATACTAGATTTCCATATCAGAGAAAGAATGGAAAAAAACCTTTCCGAAGCACAGCATGCATACAGGAAAGGTAAGTCCACTGAAACAGCACTACACGAAGTAGAGGGATACATAGAAAAGGCACTGGTCTACAAAAACTACACATTGGCCACCTTCTTAGACATAGAAGGCGCCTTCAATAACGTAAACGCAGATTCCATCCTATGCTCCCTCAACAGGATTGGAGTTGAAGCAGGCATCAGAAAATGGATCGGCGCAATGCTAACGAGCAGAAGGATAACAGCCGAACTGAGTGGCACTCATCACACGAGATACGTGAAGAGGGGCACACCTCAGGGAGGAGTTCTGTCTCCACTGCTGTGGCTGATTAACATGGACGACATATTGAGAGAACTCAATAGCGAAGGACTTAAAGTGGTAGCATACGCAGACGACGTAGTTCTACTCGCTTCAGGACCATTCCCAGACGTCATCAGCGAACTAATGACAAAGGCGCTGAAAAAACTCAACCAATGGGCAAAAGCCTGTGAGTTGGGCATAAACCCAAGCAAAACGGAACTTATGCTCTTTACAAAAAGAACAAAGATCCCCAGATTCAGTAAACCGAAGATAGACGGTACAGAGCAAGAGCTGTCACAACAAGCCAAGTATTTAGGTGTGATACTGGATACAAAGCTATCATGGAAACAAAACATCAACGAAAGAGTAAAGAAAGCAAGCATATCATTCTACTCCTGTAGGAAGATGTTCGGGAAAAATTGGGGCATCAACCCCAAGACAATAATATGGCTCTACACAGCGGTTGTAAGACCCATACTCACATACGGAGCACTAGTATGGTGGCCAGCACTAACTAGGGCATACAACATCCAGAAACTTACCAGGATACAGAGATCGGCATGCGCAGGTGCAACGGGAGCACTTAGATCGTGCCCCGCAGCAGCGCTGAATGCCATTCTAAACATAAGCTCGTTTACGAGCTTTGAGTCGGACGTGTTTTTCTATCGCTCTTCGTTTTTCAAAGTTTTCATAGTGAATATTTATTCTACTCAGCCCAAATTTTTGGCAAGTCAGTGTTTCTGTGATATTCAATATCCATTAACAGCTGGTTCATTCTAAACAAAGATACTGACTTTATTTATGTAAAACTAATTCGGTTTTACTTTTTATCCGATTGCTTTGCCTTTCTGTTCTTGCACTCTGTGTTTACCGCTTATCGCTGCACCGCCTAGTGCTTGTTGTTGGTGCAACTGTTTTGCATACGCTAAATCAACCACACAAACTTATTACTTCTTTGCGCTCAGGAAAAGCTTTTATTCTCGCGCATTTCGTTCTTTTGTTTTGATCGGCTCCTTCGCCGCGATATTTGTTCAATTTTATTGCTCGATTTGACTGCTGCTGTGTAAATTATTTTAAAATAATGGCAACCTGTTTCATCAATCCGTGTTCGAGCGGCGGAGCAATTACCGCGCGGCAGGCCACTGTTTATTGTTGGCTCTGCGACAATATCGCTCACCCTGCATGCGCCGATCTTGGTCAAATAGGACCGCGTATTGCTGATCGCATACGGAGCAATTCCGGATTGGACTGGACGTGCCCGAGCTGCCTTCATATCAAATCGGACATGAGGGCTTTTATGAGGCAAACTCACCTCGAGTTTCAGTCCTTGGCTGCCGGCTTCAGGGACTTATCAAGCAGTTTCCAGAAGGCGGAGCAGCACTTTAAATCGCTTAAGCTGCTAAGTGACTCCGCAAATCAACAAATGAGCAACCTTACTAACAGTTTTCTATTTGTTCCAGACCCTGCGAGCCCCCTTATGCGGTTTAGTCCTCGTACTAAGCCAACTGATAACACCGCGGCCGTGGTCAACGGCCTTGGTGGAGATGCTCTTCTTGCATCTCCCCATATCTGGCGGGACTAGTGTCGATATGGTCTCGAAACTGCAACCAGCCAACTTTGACTAGGCAAACTTAGTAAGCTACACGTCAACAGTGTCTCCTTTGATGCCAATGTTATCGCCTTTACTGAAACGTGCCTCAACTCCTCTGTCTCTGATAGTGAGATCGTCTTATGCGTATCGGCGGTGGTGTTCTTATCGCTGTTAAGTCTGATCTTGTTTCTAACTTGCTTCCGATAAATGACACGGATTGTAATTTACAGTTTGTTGCAGTTCGCATCCATGTTCATGATTATTTTGTTTACGTCTCATGCTCCTACATCCCACCCCGGTCTGATACTGATATATATTCGCAGCATTTAGTGCTTATCCAAAGTATTCATTCGTCCCTTGGCATTAATGATCACCTCATTGTTATGGGTGATTTTAACCTGCCTTCCATATCCTGGGTGCCCTCTCCTGAGTCGAATTTTCTAGTTCCCTCTGCTCCTCATGATTTTACTCATGGTCTTATCGACCTTTCACTGGGACAATTAAATTTTATTAAGAACTGTGGAGACAAAGTCTTAGACTTAATTTTTTCGTCGGAGTTTGCCAATGCTTACGCCTCTAGAATCGACCCCCTCTCCAGCCCTGAAGATGCTTATCATCCCACATTGGAGATAATTCTAGAGGCCTCGTCTCCACTACTGCCGTGTCCTTTAGCTGAACCAGCAACTTTTCCAGGCTTCCGCAAAGCTAATTTCACTGACATGATCTCTTATTTATCTTCAATCGACTGGACTTTTCTTGACGCCATTGACGATCCCTTGCACATGGTTGAACGGTTTTATGACATACTGTACTCTAGTTTTGATATGTTTGTTCCATCGTTTCCCTCTCCTGACGTTTCGCATAAGCCTCCCTGGTTTTCCCATCGACTCTCCTATTTAAAAAACGTGAAGTCCAGACTTTTTTAAAAATTCAGACTAACCGGGCTGCAAGTAGATCGTGCTGACTTTCTGACTCACAACTCTGAATGTTACAAAAACCAACTAAATCGTTGTAGAACTGAGTTTCAGGCTAATTCCAAGCAGTTTTACGCCTTTGTTAACTCGAAACGAAAGTCACACACTTATCCATCCAGTCTTCACCTCCATAATGAGTCAGCCTCGAACGAGCACGATATTGCTAACTTATTCGCAAAATTTTTCCGGACTACTTATACATCTATCAGTTTTGACTCTACCTCACCATATACATATTCTCTTCCGCACTCAGACAATATTTTTTTGCCCACAATCAGCGAAAACGATGTTTTTCAGCATCTCAAAACACTCAAGCTATCGTTCTCTTCTGGTCCTGATCTTGTTCCTAGCTGTGTCTTGAGATATTGTGCCAGTGCATTATGTAGTCCTTTGTCTAAACTTTTTAAGATATCCCTTCAGCTTTCATTTTTTCCTGAAAGTTGGAAGAAATCTTTTATAATTCCCCTTCACAAAAAGGGTAGAAAATCTAACATTGAAAAGAAATCTTTTATAATTCCCCTTCACAAAAAGGGTAGCAAATCTAACATTGAAAACTATAGAGGGATTGCAAAACTTAGTGCGATTCGTAAGCTTTTCGAATCGCTAGTTACTGCTCAACTTCAGCACCAATGTCGCTCTATAATGTCCCCCTACCAGCATGAAACACAGGTCAACTTCCACAAACCTTCTGGAGTTTTATACTGTTATCAGAAACGCGTTTAAAAATAACACCCAAAATGACGTCGTCTTTTCGGACTTCAGCAAAGCCTTTGATTGCGTGAATCACCAGCTGCTGCTGAAAAAACTTATACTCCTGGGTTTCCCTGTCTTGTTGACTAATTGGATTGCCACCTACTTAACCAACCGGACTCAAAGAATAGCCTTCAAGGGTTCTTTTTCAGACTGCGTCCACGTAACCTCAGGTGTTCCGCAAGGGAGTCACCTTGGGCCACTTCTTTTTGGCATTTTTATTAATGACTTGCCTAATGTCGTTCTAAATTCCCAAATTATGATGTACGCTGATGACGTAAAACTATGCTTGCCACTGACAAACTCTGACTCTTATATACTTTTACAATCTGACTTAAACAACGTGCAGTCCTGGTGCAGTAACAATTTGCTGTTTCTTAACAACTCTAAATGTAAATTGATGTCATTTTTTCCTAAATACTGTTTCTCTGCAAGTTATTCATTCTTTAGGGCTGAGTGATCTTGAGCGCATACATTCTTTTACCGATCTTGGAGTTCTTTTTACCCACAATTTGAACTTTTCCGACCACATTGGCATAATTGTTGGGAAAGCTTAATGTGTTTTTGCCTTTGTCAAGCGTTGGTCTAAGGAGTTTGACGATCACCACAAAACTTCTTTATGTCTCTCTTGTTCGTCCTATTCTCGAATACTGTTCGTGTGTATGGTCACCTCAATATGCGAAGTATCAAGACCTTATTGAATCGGTTTAGAAACAATTCCTTTTGTTCGCTCTTCGGGGTTTCCACTGGGACACACATCGCCGCCTCCCGTCTTACATCGACAGGCTGCGTCTTCTTAGCCTGCCCACTCTGAAGGATCGTCGGACCTGAAACGGAGTGATGTTTCTATTTAAATTAATTAATGGTCATGTCTGTTCGTCCTATCTTCTTAGTCAATTGTATTTCTCAGTTCCTGTTAGACCTTCTCGTCACTTTCGTCCGATTACTCTTGATTTTTGTAAGACAAACTTCGAGCAGCATGACCCTTTTCGTGTTTTTATGTTCTTTTTATAATGAGCTTTACTTTTTGTTACATGTTGAATTGTCTTCAGACTTAAATACACAAAATGTATTAAGACACCTGTCCTTGCCTCAGCCCACATGATGTGAGTCGGAGCACATCTTTAAAAAACACTCCTTAATTCGGCTGAGGTAAGGATACGGTCTAAAATATCAGGAATTCGCTATATTTTCTAATAAATAAATAAATAAATATTACCGATAGAACATTTCATAAGCAGCCCAAAGCGCGGTACGACTGAAGGCAAGCCAGAGCCGGAAGAATTACCACACCGAGCACTGTAAGATCCTGAACGAAAAAAACGATCGGCTAACAGTAAATACCGACTACATGACAACCGAGATGCGGTTCGGCAATGCATATACTACGAAATACCCAACAAGAGAAGAGTGGAGAAGAGGGACTGTAACCGAGCCAGATGAGGTATTACTCTACACCGATGGCTCAAAAATGAGCGGCGGGGTAGGGGCCGGAATCTTTGCCGAAACCTGGGGGATAGAAGAGTCCTTCCACCTCCCAGGGTCAGCAACAGTGTTCCAGGCGGAGGTTCTTGGGATTTTTAAAGCAGCTGAACTTTCGTTGGGCCGAGACCTCTAGAATACCAAGGTAAGGATATACTCAGATAGCCAAGCGGCCATCAAATCTCTCGCAACAGCAAGGACTTCATCTACACTAGTCGCCAAATGTAAGGAGGCACTAAACAGACTCGCGAAACACAACAGGGTGCAGATAGCCTGGGTACCCGGGCACAATGACATCCCCGGCAACGAAAAAGCGGACGAACTGGCCAGAAAACGGTCAGTAGAAATCGCAGTAACAACAGATATTCAAGTATCTCTGAACACGGTTCAGGCCGAGATCCACGACCACTTCAAAGTACTAGCCAGCAAAGAATGGTCGATGAAGGCAGAACACAGGAGATCGAAACTGTGCTGGCCTGAATACAATAGGAGACGGACTGCAGAGCTGATCTCCAAGAGTAAAACGGACATCAGAAGTGTAACGGCAGCCATCACGGGCCACTGGCCAATAGGCACGCATGCCTGTAAGATGGGCCTACCCTATAACCCACACTGCAGAAGTTGCAAGGAACCAAACGAGCAGGAGACACCGGAGCATCTACTGTGTCACTGCCCGGCTTTCAACCAGCTTAGAGCGCGTCACTTCGGAGCCCACCAACTCGGGTCACTAGGGGAAGTGGGGAGGCAGCCAGTGAGTGCCTTCCTAGCTTACCTGAATTACACGGGCTGGTACTGAAGGGAGACGCAGACTACAACCAATAGGAGGCTGTGGATCAAAACGGAGCATAGCTCTAATTGGAGGTTACGAATAACCTCACCACTGATACCTACCTATATAAAATGAGCAGTAGAAGGCTCAAAGCGTTTTTGCAAAATGTTTAAAGTATTAGATTTTATTTCGAGCATAAGCTCAGAATCCAATGTGTTGAATTGACAATTTTTTTTTTAGTTTTCCATACCATAGCACATATGTATTGTTTGTTTTTTATCTGCACTCAGTTGCTCTGAGCAATCTTTAAAGGGTTTTAAAAAAGTAAGGAGTAAAGTGATCACATGAAAGTCAATTTCTGCCACTCTTTTAAGCAGATTCTTTTGGAGAAGTAAATCCTGTATTTCATGTTGCATTTCGTCTATGTATTGAGCATTATATAAATTGAATTCCAAAGTGTCTTTACATCTTGTTGTAATGTTTTTGACAACTTGTTATTTAACTCTTGAGTGCTTAAAATATATAACTAGTTGTTCGGAGGGGGATGGCTTTACTCTGAAATGCACTCGATAAGAAAAACACGGAGGAAAACTTTCGGGGTATTACGCGACGTCTTTATTTGTGTAATCGGAAATGAGTACTAACAAAGAAGAAGGCTTAAAACTAGCTTGGGGAGAGCGGATTAGCAGCTCTATGCACGAAAGTGCAGTGGAAGAGGGAGAAAGAGAGCGAATGTACGGGATCACACTGCCTCCGGATAATAAACGCCCTTCTGGCGTGAACACTAGTTTTTTTTCGTCATTGATCACTAAATTAAGGTTGTGACATGCACATAATAATCGGTTGTATGAACTAAAAGCAGAAACAACGTTGGATCCATTATCTGTTAGTATAACTGAGCTCTTTAGATCTAAATTTAATTGATTAAAAATAAAACTGACTTGAGAAAATATGTTGCAGTTTTTTTTGTCAAACTCGAATTATTTAATTCCAAGAATTGCTACTTTAAACTCGAATAACTCTGTAATGTAATGAGCGCTTACTGATATGAAGCTTCTTTGGGTATGTGAATCTGAATCTTTCTTGCTGCTCCAAAACATCCTTAGTGAGTGTTCGCCTGGAGACAATCAGGCTGTCAATAGGTTATTTGCCATAATCTGCTCCCAAGTTGATAAGCTTCTGTTTATGCTCGCGAAACCCAGGGCCTTAAATTATAAATTATAACAAAAACAAAATCTTTAATGAATGAATTTTTTGAGCTTCTGAGATTTAATCTAGACTGTACAATTGAGTCAAATCACAGAACACAGATTTTAGACATGAAGCGTCCAATGATACTTACCTTCTGAAACACTTAATGGCAGCAGATTATTTGCCACAAATACAATTTGCTTTTTGGAGTCTTGAACTTTCAGTTTTTTCATTTTAACGAGAATAAGTAACGCCGATTAACTTTGCGTTTGCTCAAGATCGGCTTATCGATCGATCGATAAGTACTTTTTGAAACATCGATTAAATTCACGTCAAGTAACAGAAACAATCGGTATAAATGTTGGGGAGATCTCCCTACAGAGACTTAAGACGCTGCGACCAAGTGATCTTTGGTGCCTGTACATCTCCCCCTTGAGACAAGAGGTGCTCAACCTCCCTTATGAAGGCAGGTGTCTCATTCTGGAACAAATAATGGCTGGACAATCACAAAGAATGTGTTTGGTCGTCTCGTCGTCTTCTTTACAGAGCCTGTACTCCGTGTCCGAAGACAGACGCATCTTGTGAAGATGATATTTCAAGACATGGTGGCCGGTGAGGTAGGCTACCAATATATATATATATATATACAATGGTCGGTCTTGTATGGAGCGGGCGCCCAATAATACTTCTAGTGCAGATATCACTATGAAATTTTTACAGTAAATCTAGAAAAATATATTAAATATATTGTGTAAAAGGTAGACAAATCGGACGAATATATAATATAGCTGCCATAGGAAGGATCGGCAAATAATGAAGAAAAAAATTTTAACTTAGCTAATTTTCCAAATATTTTCATAAAATAGAGATATGGCCTTTTTGTATTTTTCTAGAATTTCGGTTTTAATTTTATCAAGATCGGACTACTATACCGCGAGACGCCGTTGTTCTTTTCATTGTTGCGCAGAGACTTGCAAAAACTAGCAGCTGAAATTTACACCAAATAATCTGCAAATACCTTTTAATAATTAAGTATAAGTTTGATCATTAACTTTTATTAACTTCACAACTAAAAGTCTAAGTGAACTTATAGTTTACATATACATATTTACTTAAATTGGACACACTTTACATTAAGGGCTTACAGGGGTCTTTTGAGTAAAAAAATGCAACATTTTTGAAATTTTTTTTCTTTGTTCAGTTATGACATACATTTTTCGGATAAAGTACATTTAAAGAAGTGGAGTTTGAACTTTAATTTCTGAAAATTTCAACTAAAAATATTTTAAATTCAGCCGATGGCAGCCATTTTACGAAGACGTTGTCGAGAAAAAGCGCTTTGCGGTGTCCCTCGTAACTCGATGTAGAATTATATGAAAGCACAAATCCAAAGTGATTTCATTTTTGGACATGTTTTTCGTGGCCCCAACGATGCCCGAATATTTTTTTTTTTCATTTCTAATTTTTTTATAACGTTTTAAAGCAAAAATTGGGATTTTCAGCAGTAAAAGTCGGCCATTTTGTAGCTGTAAAATCGAAAAAAAAATAAAAAATTGAAAATAAGATCGTTGGGGCCGGGATAAATATGTGTAGAAAGTGTGTGAAAATTTCAAATTGATCGGTTGCATATTCGCTGAGTTATGATGGACACCGACTTTAAAAACAACATTTCGAGAAAAACGTTGTTATTGCAGCTTGTTGCTCGGCTCTTTGGACGCGAGACAGAAACTTTAAAAAATCATATCTCCGTCAAATTCTTCACCAAATTGCTTGCAATTTTAACAGAATACTCCTAAGACTTTGTACTATCGAATAAAAAATTAAAAATTTTTGACCATTTTTGACCCCTGTAAGTCCTTAATTCTTAAAAATAAACAAAACATGCTGAGTGCATATTCATGTAATCATTAAAAATAGTAGCTAATAAATGAAAGGTAGAAGAAGAAGAAAGGTAGGTTCTTTAAAATATTAAAGACTTCCATTGTTCACTTAATCTTTTTAAAATTTGTTTTTTCAATTTTTCGTTTGAATGCTGCTCACACTGCAACGCACTGCAATACCAATAACAGTTTGTTGTTCTATGTTTAAGAGTTATTCTTGAAGAGGATAGCTGGAGCAAAACAAAAATAAAGGCAGGGTATAAAAGTTTGGGGTATGACGAGACAGTGTCGGCACATTTTTAGCTAAAATAAAATTTTTTTTGTTTTCTTTTTGGCCTATGGGATCGACCACTGGGCCATCTGCCCAGTGCAATCGAGATTCTTGTGTTAGGTCCAAAGACCCCCGCACCCACCCCTTGCTGAGTTTTGGACCCATCAGTGAACCACTGCAGGCTTCCGGGGTCACAGCAAGGGTTGCCATTATCCCATGCCCCACGATCCGGGATGGGAGTCCTAATTTTCGCTCCAAAGTAGAGCTTCGTGGTCATCAGATCATAAGCCAGAAACATTATTCAAAATTCATTAGTCAAGAACCCAAATGTAAGTTTGATTCTATGAAGGCTTTTAGTGGCTCCTTCTTATATATGAATGTGTAGCTGGGTCAATCCAATGATTTTCTCCATAGCCACAGTTGGGCATGTGCGTAAAGCTCCCGACAGAGATACACTAGCCGCTGCAACTTGCTACACTTCTGAATGGCCGAGACCTGCTGCACCTTGGGCCACCACACAAGAGCAGCATAGGTCATAATAGGCCTGGCCATCATGCAGTAAAGCCATAGGATGGATTTGGAGTCAAGGCCCCACGTTTTACCATATAGTCTACGACATGCCCATAAAGCATTTGAGGCCTTGGTAATCGTTTTGTTCAGGTGCTAGTTCCAGTTAAGCCGCTTTTCTAGAACAACTCCCAGATATTTGACCTCACTGGAGAGCTCTACGGTAGTTCCCCCAATGACAAGGAGGCCAATGTCATTGGTGTTCCGTTTAGGGGAGACAACACTCCGCCTTGTGGACACCCTCTGGCCGCGTTAATACGGACCGTTGTCGCGTCTAACCTGGAAGATAGTTTAGGTAGCATAGCTTCTTTCTAGGCTACGGTAACTGCATCAATGTTCCTATGAGATAGAGCTCTGGAGATTGACTGATAGCCAGTGTTGTCAAAAGCACCTTCCACGTCCAGGAATGTGTTCGTGTTACACGCACGCCCATGGACACAATCTTAACTTTGCACACGAGTGCGCCCGTCGTGTCAGGATGTGACACGATGTGACCCAATTCTATTGCCTACTCTCAGTAACCCGTCTTAATCCTCAAGGGTGGTCGTCAGCCTATCCATGGCGGCTGCCCCCACTTGTTGCTCGTCGAGTTAAGTCCTGATGCTCTAGTCGGAATCCCGTATCAATATGTCGGGGTGCCAGGCTGGGTCTTTTCGACTTCGTACTTAAGTTTGCTCTTGTTGGCACGTCTGTTCAGCTCCAGTTGCTCAAAAAGACTCCTTGGGCAGGTTTCTAGGGCACTTCGACTTCTTGGAAACGACTCCCCGATCGGCGGGCAGAGGCGCGTTCGGCAGCCCTCCTCTGCCGCCGATCCCGCTGGCCAAGCGTTGACGCCTTCACCCGATTTCTTCTTTGTTAGTACTAATTACTAACTACTAAATAACTAACCCCCCCCCCCCATGGATAATTTTTCCACATACATTTTTATAAACAATACAGCACTTATTATATAAAAGTGCAAAAAACTTGACAATTCATACTTAATTGTCAGAATTGGGTTTTCAGTGCCAATATTTTGAAATATGGACAGCAATTAAAATTTAAAAAAAAATTATTTCGATATTATGTTCCAAATTTGTGGTTAAACATAATAATTTATAATAATTTCTCAACGTTCAACTACAAAATTCTACAAATACAGTCCACAGCTCCTATAAATAAATAAATATATCCCCAAAATAACGGCACAGAATCGCCGAACTTAATTATTTATTGTCTCTCCCTAGCTCTATCCTGAGCTCAGCTACATTTAAATAAACATATATTTATTGTCATTCCTTCGCTCTATCCTGAGCGGGCCTACATGCAAGCATAGGCAACCAAAAACAAATTGTAATTACATACATACATATTCGCCTGCAAGTCAACGCTCCGATTTGTGGCAATTTTTCCGCCTCTTGCATTCGCAACGGCTAATGCACAAACAGATTCACACGCACGCCTTATCTCCAAGAACAGTACCGCGGCAAATACAGCAGCGGTCAACTGAATGAGTCCAGGCACACAAAATAATTTAAAATTATTTTTATAAAATTCCAAACAACTAAATCAGTTAGAAATTCAAGTGCGCTTCCATATCCGCATTAGTGTGACCGTATCCGTTTTGCAGCAGAGAGAATATTATTCAATTAATTCGTTATTAAATTAAATTTAATTTAATTTTATATATTCCGATTGGTTCCTAAATTCCAATCCTGCTTCCACAAATAAATAATTCTAAATATATAAATATATATACAGGCAGTAAAATTTCGTAAAATATATACAGAATGATTTCCTGCATTTTAAATAAATTTACGATGACCTGTGACCGTCTGAGTCACTTCGAGTCCAGAGTCTGCAATCCAGCAGCACCAAGTCCATCCAAGTACACGTGCCAAATTCATCTCGACCAAGTCCGAGCGCTATGGGATAAGGTCGAGAAAGAGTACGAAGCTTGTTCAGAGCAAATTTCAGTTGGCTTAAAGGGCACGGGGGACACCTTATCTACTCTAAAGGCAAAATACGAGTATGCCTATTTTATTTACGAAAGGTGTGCCGCAAAGCTCATGGAACAGATCGAGACGATCGCTTCTAAAACAGCTCAAATCCAACCCGTTCCGCCCCAAAATTCCTATTTCCAATTCGCCACTCACCAACGATGGTTTCCGCTCAGCCTGGAAAAACCTATCTGAGCGTTTCGAAAACAAGCGAGCGCTGGTGAACAGCCAACTGGAGAAGTTGCTAAACATGCAGTCCGTCGCACAAGAATCTTCGGCAGCCTTGAAGGAGCTGCAAAATACAATCCAGAACTGCCTCACATCCCTAAATTTGTCCGGTCTTCCTACGGATAATTGGGATTGTCTCCTAGTTTATTTGTGTTCCACGAAACTTCCAAAGCTGACGCTCTCACTATGGGAGCAGTCCTTAACAAATAAAACCGAAATTCCTGCGTGGCAAGAACTTGATTCATTCCTGACTGAGCGCCATAGAACTCTAGAAACTATAGATTCTATTCAACCTCCTAAGTTGCGCCTCCATCCGTCCGAAACGACACCCTCCGACGTGTCGCCACGAATACTGAAATCCTTCAGTACGAGGATCGTTCCGATATCCAAAAGATGCGACGTATGTGCCAAAGAGAACCATCCAGTGCGTTTATGTCCACGCTTCCTTCAGATGACGACAGAGGATCGTTCATCTTATATCCAGAAAAAGCGGTTGTGCTTAAATTGCTTTGCAAGCGGTCATCAACTCCGTAATTGCACAAGCACCCATAAGTGCTTCAAGTGTCACGGCCGGCATCACACTTTGTTGCATCCAAGCAACTGCTCTTCCAGTGAACCGACTGCTCCTGATACTGCTTCTGATCCGATCCAAAGAATTTCCTCGTTCTCCACACGAGTGACAACTGCCCCTGATTCTTCTAATTACTGGGTTCCGTACAACGAGATGAAATGCAGACGTTCCCGAGGTATTTTATCCTACCCATGCCGAGTCTGCCAAGGGAACCACCCTCTTCGGAAATGCCACCGTTTCCTTCGGCTTAGCGCTGAGAAACGGCTCCAGGCAGTCATACAAACGAAGTACTGCGTCAATTGCCTGGCTCACCATCATTCCACGAGATCGTGACGCAGTGACGACCGATGCCAGTCGTGTGGCCAGGATCACCACACACTTCTCCATGTCCACGAGCGCTCAGCGTATCCAACGCTTTCCCGAGCAAAGGCCTCTTGTATTCCTACAGCGTATCCTCGCTAAGGGGGCCTCAAAGGTCTTCTAATATTTTTTGCTGCGTATCCTCGCAAGGGGGGGGAGAATGTTCACGCCAAAAGGGCGCTTATTTTCCGGAGGCAGTGTGATCCAGTGCACTCGCTCTCTCTCTCCCTCTTCCACTGCACTTTTGTGCATCGAGCTCCTAGTCTGCTCTCCCCAAGTTAGTTTTAAGGCTTCTTCTTTGTTAGTACTAATTTCCTATTACACAAATAAAGACGCACGTCGCGTAATACCCCGAAAGTTATCGTCCGTGTTTTATTTATCGAGTGTGCAGGTTTAAGCCATCCCCCTCCGAACACCTATTTTAAATATACTAAAATTTACATACAAAACATGTGGGGAACCAGAAGAAGACGAAGAAAATATTCGAGGGTCGAGAGTCGACATTGGCACGGAGCGCACGTAGGGTTTATTCAGCATTCATTTGGTGACTAATCTAAGCTTAAACATGGAGCCGTGCTCCCGCCTGCTTTACTCCGCTGCGGAGTGGCCAAAGATGTAGAGGAGCACAGTTTGGGCGAGCGCTGCCAAGGTGCCTAGGAGTGGCGGAATATTGCCGCGAAGCGCCCGAAGATTGCCGAAGAACGGGGAGCGGGCGAGCATCGGCACACTCAACGAACAATGCGAAGTACGGGAGCGCAAGAGCGGCCGAGCTTTCGGAAGCTCGGTGACCAGAGGGGGATACAGTCGGCTCCTCACGTAAACAATGCCTTACATAACAAAAACAGATGGCATGAATTATGTAGCTTAGGGATTGGGAAGCATAAACAGGCTGAGCACGTTAATGTCAACATTGATAACCTAAACGACAAATTTTCCAACGTACAAGTCTAAGGCAACAGAAAATACACATACGTACCTAAACTATTCCTCAATAAACGGCTGTGATAACAATTTTATTATAGCATGTGTTCGTGTTTGTGACGTCCTCTAATCTGTACTTAAAATTAAGGAGGCTAACCCCCTAGGCAACCTATAGAAGTAATCAAACCAATTTTTTGTTAAAATGATAAACTCACATTTCAAATAATATTTCATAATATTTTTATTGCAAAATATTAAATATTCTTTGTAATTCTTGTCCCGTCAAGGCCTGTAAAAACAGGACCTCCGCGATACGCACTCATGCTTCATCTGTAGGTATCCAAATCAAAAAAACCAAAAAGATTATTATTCTGGAGAGCATAATCAAGTCTTTATCGACCGGGATTTTGAAAATATTGATTTTTGACAAAATTGTTGCCGTTTGAACTTAAAGTTGCGATTTTAATGGAAAAAATCATCCTTATTTTCTCAATACAAAAAAAAAAAACTAATTTTCTTTAAAAAAAAAATCGTACGATAAAGATTAGATAATTCAAGTCAATCGGTTCATTAGTTTTCGAGATATTTTGCGTACCGATTTCAAAAATGATTTCGAGAAAAACGCGGTTAATAATTTTAAAAAATCGAAAATTTAAAAAAAAAAATCGAAATCCCTGCTGGGTTAGCCCGCTTAAGTCAATGCTATGGGTTTAGATAATATTTGGCCTAAGTTCATTAAGGTATTTCACGACATCTCTTTTCCCTTTGGTCTGTAAGAAAACAAAAATTATACCTATCCCCAAATCATGTTCGAACTACCGACCCATAAATAAACCCATATAAACATTTTCGTAAAAAGAAACTCTCTTTTAAACTGCTGCCAATCCGGTTTTCGCAAGAACAGAAGTTGCACCCCTGCAGTAATAAAAATCACAGATCATAGTCGTGTGCAGATTGACAAAAATAATATTACTTTTCTGACACTTTTATACACTTAGCAGGGCAATTGACTCTGTAAACCACGAGATTCTCTCCTCAAAACTACAAAATCTGTATAATTTTGAGTCAGCTGCCCTGAACCTTTTGACCTCATACTTGAGTGGGCAAAGCCAGGCAATTGTTACAAAGAATGCGACATCAACCTTCCAATCTCTAAAATGAGGGGTTCCCCAAGGATCTGTTTTTGGGCCCTTTCTTTTTTCATTTTATTTGAATGACCTTCCGAATTATTGTCAAACTGTCAAGTCCATATGTATGCCGATGACGTCCAAATAAATTATATGTAAGTCGTCCCCTATGTAATGTGTCTCAATGTATTGATATTTAAAACGACGAGCTACTAAAGATAGATGACTGGTCTAAATATATATAATACGTAGTAAAGACAGAAAATCTTTGTTTTACACTAAATAGCACACTATCCTGGCATGACCACTTAAATAATGCCTCAGGCAGAACATACATCATCCTTAGGCGCCACAATTTAAAATACAATATATGACCCCATAATGTTTAGCATAAGTTAGAGAATAGATAATATAATTAATTTTAATGTTATATAAGAATAATATGTTAGATAATGAAATCTACATATAACTCTTAGACTTTTTTTTTATACTTTGCTTTTATCTATTGAATCTTCTCATTTTCGAGACTAGCAATAAATGTATCAAATCTTAGACTATAACCTAACTAGGAGTCATGTAGACTGAAACAGTGGCCCTGACAAATTATGGCTGGGTTGGAAGGTCTATACGTTGCATTCGGGTTCGGCTGGAGACCCGAGTCAGGACCCTTGCTAGAGGATTTGGGTGGGCAGAGAGTTTTTCATTGTAGGACGCTTTTTGCTTGTCTATTTCATCTTTTACTGCGAGAATGCCAAGGTCCCTGTGGATGTTTTTGTTACGAATATACCATGGTGCTCCAGTGATAGTTCGCAGGATCTTTGATTGGGCGCGCTGTCTATGTTGGTTCTGCTCGCGCTCCCCCAAAGCTGGGATCCATACGTCCAGATTGGCTTAAAAGTGGAGTTGTAGAGCAGGACCTTGTAGTCCACACACAAGAGCGATCAGGAGTTTATAATCCAGTGGAGAATGCTGGCTTTCAGTCTTAGGTGCAGTTTCTTGCATTCGATATGTCTACGCCATGTTAGACGTCTGTCAAGGTGGATGCCGAGATACGTTACTTCATTAACTTGGGGGATCTGTGTGCTATTCAGGCAGAGCGGAGGGCAAGTTTGTCTGTTAAGAGTAGACGTTATATGTTTACACTTTTGTTCATTTATTTTAATACGCTACCACGAGGTGGTTGGCGAGTTGGGTTGTTGCACAGACTGGGCATCTGGAGCGGCTAAGAATCGCAGTGTCGTCAGCGAAGTTGGATGTTGTTAGTCGGTCACTCGTGGGATTATCCGCTATGTAAAGGACGAATAGAGTTGGCCCAAGTGCGCTACCTTGTGGGACTCCAGCTTCGATAGTGTAGCTGTCGGAAATTGTTGTGTTGCACCTTCCTGCGAAGGCTCTATTGTAGAGGTAGGATTCAAGAAGTTTATGAGTGTACCCACCAAGTGTTTCTTTATTTTAAGCATGAGACCTTTGAGCCAGATGCGGTCGAATGCTTGAGATACATCGAGGAATATCGCGCTGCAATATTCCCTATGCTCGAAGGCTGTGCGAATCTCTGATGTTATTCTGTTTACTTGCTCGATTATTTCGGGTTTTTCTCTGAAGCCAAATTGAGGGGCTGGGATAATGTAGTGGGCTCCCATATATGGTATTATGCGCGTTAGAAGGCATTTTTAAAATAATTTGGACAGGCATGATAATAAACTTATTGGTCTGTAAGATGACGGAATCGTGAGATCTTTTCCGGGCTTCGGTATCATTAGAAAATTGATTATTTCTATTTACTTGGATTGTAGCCGAGACTTATGATTTATGACGAAAATCCTCCATCTGAACCCTCCAGGGCGCCGGCTGGGCAATGGGCACTGTATTATCCCGGACAACTGGTAATGCACTTCTGCTTGCTCCGTCCGCGGTAATGCAGTGTCTATCTAAGGCAACGGTTCAATTCCTTCCTCTGAAAAAGCCGGAGGAAATGAATCACTTTGCCATGGGTGGAGGTGCCTGGCGGTTAGGCATAAAACGCAAGTGGGTGGTTCCCCGGAAAATTTCTGAAATTGATACACAAAGCCTTTCAACTCGGGCTGGGATATCAGCCCAAACGTCGGGGGAAGGCGTGACTGCTACCACCGGCGGGCACGGGGGGGAGCAATCCCCTCTGCGTGTCGCCAGTGGTCACACCTCTGATTTGACGGGAGCAGGTCATGTCAGTTGTAATGCTACTGCCACAACGTCGCAAGGGAAGCTTTGCCACTCAGGTGCCATAGTCGACACAGACTCGGACCTGGAGAGCGTGCAGCTCTCTAAAGAAGAGGAGGAAAGCCTTCTCCGCTCGCCGAAACCAGGCACCAGCTCTCCGCGCAGGGACGGTCCGAAGCGTTCAAGCGAGGGGATGGAGGCTAAGGCGCAATACAAAGCCGCCCTTCGCATCCTGAGCCGGCTCCAGAAAAAAGCCGCCCTATCCCCACAGGAGAAGGCAAAGCTTACCTGGGCCGAACAAAGGGTCGCAGAGGGCAGGCTGCACTTCGCCACCCTCCCGAATATGGTCTCAACGGGCGGATTCGCCAACAAGGACGCACCGGGGAGCAAGCGGCGACGCGGGCCGAAGGAAGCAGGCGCTCCCCCCAGAAAGCGACGAAGCCCGAGACGAGGAAGCTTAAAGTCAGTGAGGTGACCAAACGACACTTAATCGTGGCACTCATTGACAAAAGCGATGAAGCCGGCAAGATGACCGAGCCGCGGTGGAAGTTGGTGCATGCGCGACTCGTTGAGTCATTGTTTGCACGTATGGAGGAAGACCTCGAGGCCCCCATGGTGCCGGGTGGCTGAACGGGGTAAAAATCCTGAAATGCAACGATGACCCGACGAGAAAGTGGCTGACGCAAACGGTCTGCCAATTGGAGGCGTTGTGGGAGGGGGCCCAGCTGGAGGTGGTGGACAGGGAGCTAATCCCGTCCATTCCTAAGGCGAAGTTTCTTTTTCCCATCGCAATCCAAGGGGACCGGGCGCTGAAGCTGCTGCAGCGACAGAATCCGGACATCCCAACCGCGGACTGGAAGGTTCTGCACCTTGCGACCCCATTACCTAAGGAGGGGGGCCAGAACGCAGTCCTCCAGATAAACAAAGAGGCTGAGGACATCCTTTATCCGAGATACGGGAAGATGGCGTGGGGCATGGGGAGCGTGTACCTGCGCCTCAAAAAACGCCATCCCGGGAATAAGGATGCTCACACCCTGAAGGCAGGCGAGGTGGAGAAGGACTTAGGTCTGGAAACCATCGTGGACGCCGCCCAGGGACTCTCGCTGGACGAGGACGCGGAGGACGGTGACCTGACGTTAACAGTCAACCCGTCGAATGGAGATGAGCCCAGTACCCATGCCACTCAGGGTGCTGCAGCTCAATCTTCATAAGAGTAAGATCGCGTCGGCGGAACTCCTCATCGCCCTGGAGCAAGAGTCCGCCGACATAGCTTTAGTCCAGGAGCCATGGATTGCCTCGGGCAATGCCGTCGCCGGACTAAAGTCCTCTAATTACAACTTGTTCTACAAGCAGAAATAGAACCGCCGTACTTGTACGGAAGGGTCTGCATGCTAACCTTATGTCTCATTACAGCACGGATGACCTAACTGTTGTGATGCTGGAGAGCGAGAAGAAGCGCCTTATGGTAGCTTCCTGCTACATGGCACACGACAGAACGGCCCCACCGGAGGAACTCAGGAGCATGGTGGAAGCCATCCCGAACGACCAGCAACTGATCGTGGGTGCAGACGCCAACGCACATCACTGCGTGTGGGGGAGCCCCGACATCAACGACAGAGGTGAGTCACTCTTAAACTTTTTACTATCTACTTACCTATGTACAGCAAATGTGGGGGAGGAGCATACCTTTGTAGGTCCCACCTCCTCGAACGTGCTAGAAACACTCGTAAGGGGACAATGTACAATGGTATCAGAATGGAGAGCCTTCTCCTTCTCAGATCATAAGTACGTACAATTCCAATACGATTTCGACCACTCTCCCAAGCCAACCGTCATACAGAAACTCCCGGAACACTAACTGGATAAAGTTTAAGAAGACAATCTCAACACGACTCGCGACTGGCCCGGGGCTAGTAAAATCCGCTGAAGACATAGAAAAGTCCCTAAAGACCCTCTCCAGGGAATTACTAGATGCGCAATGCGCAGCATGCCCGACATCTAGAGCTAGAAAGAGGACCAAGCCACCCTGGTGGAATAGTAATCTTTCGCTCCTACGCAATAACCTCAGAGAATTCTTCAAAATCGAGAAAAGAGGCGAAAGAAAATGTGATCGACGAGGAATACAAAATCCTACTTAAGGATTACAAGAAGGAAATACGCTGGGCACAAAGAAGCTCGTGGAGAAACTTCTGCTCCAATATCGAGACGGCCCCAGAAACGGCTAGACTCCGGAAGTTGCTATCGAAGCAACCCAGCATACAGAGTCAACTCAAACGCGACGACGGACAGTGGACTGAGGGCAGCGAGGAGGCCCTAACAGCACTAATGCATGCTCACTTCCCAGGATGCACTGAGATATCCGATGCTAGCAAGCATCAGGACCTCGCACTTGGAGAAGAGAGCCTCCCAACAAACCTAATATCCTCTAGAAGAATCCAATGGGCTATAGATTCCTTCGCGGGAATTAAAGCACCAGGACTAGATGGAATATTCCCAGCCATGCTACAGGTGACCAAAGAAGTGATCACCCCATGGCTATACGCTATATTCACAGCTTGCCTAAGCACGGGCTATATCCCTATCCAATGGACGACCTCCAGGATTGTCTTCCTGCCAAAAGCAGGCAAGTGCAGCCATGTGAGCCCCAATGATTACAGGCCGATTAGCCTCACCTCATTCTTACTTAAGACGCTAGAAAAGCTGCTGGACATATGTATACATCAGAAACGATGTGGGACGACTGCTGTCATCCAACCAGCACGCTTACACGAAAGGGAAATCAGTGGAGACGGCACTACACTCGTTAGTAGCCACCATTGAGAGAGCCCTATATAACAAAGAAGAGTGTTTGTAGATATATCCGGAGCATTCAACAACGTGACCACAGACGCTATAATGGACCGCCTAGAAGCGGCCAACACGCCCCCCGCCATCAGTTTGTGGATAAGAAATCTACTAAGATGTAGGTGGGTACAATCCGATTGGGGCACCGCCTCCACGGTGAAAGGAGCACACGGGGGCACGCCGCAAGGCGGGGTCCTGTCGCCTCTCCTGTGGAATCTGGTGGTCCTGATCAAGAGATTCGAGAGAAAGGCCCCAAAGATAACAGCCTATGCTGACGACATAAGCATAATTATCACGGGAGTCTGCCCATCGACCCTCAGCTAGATTATGGAATCAACACTCAGGGAGATATGTGAGTGGGCGAAGAAGGTAGGACTCAGTATCAACGCGGTCAGTTTCAAAAATGTACTGGCAAGCAGGGAGGCACTAGATATCTTCAGCACGACTACGTCAAGCTGGGCATCACCGAAAACGCCAAATGCCCGGAATGCGATGAATCCGAGGCAACTGAAACCTTGGAGCATCTCATTTGCAAATTTCCGGCCCTAGCAAGGACAAGAATAAAATACCTAGGCGCTCCGGTTCTAGCATCGCTAGAAGATGCCTTCAGGAAGAAGCTAGGCGAACTACTTGCCTTCGCGGAAAAACACTTCGATCCTTAAAGATTTTGAAAACCGCGTGAATACTCTCTAGGTCCACTCAGAAACTTTCGGACAGTCGGAGGGCCTTCCGACGTAACCTACCTAACAGTTGACCTCAATAGCACAGTACGTAAGTTCCATTATCATTTTTGTAGTTATTAGGTCACCGCCTGGATCCTTTTTTAGTTTTAGCTCCCTGATGACTTTTGTGATCTCGTTCGTCCGAAATGTAGTTCGTGTGGATTCAGTTTCGAGGTGGATTTGCGGAAGAACATAAGAACATAACATAAGACGCCCCTGAGATGCAAGGCAAATGTTTCGGCTCTATCTTTGTCGCTGCGGGCTCAGCACCCTGAAGAATTCCTTATAGGGGTGAAGGTTTCAATTGGAAATCTTAGATTTGGGTGAGCCCTCACACTAGGGATGCTTTGTACTAGTTGGCGAGAGTTTTTCAATAATTTTAGTTGTTCATTTTCAGAATCTTGCTTCTGAGCCCGGTTGCCGCCTGGTCAGACACTGTTCGGAATGCGGTGCATATACGCAGAGCGGCGAGACGGTGCGTCGCATTCATTCCGCGGCTGTACGAGGGCGTCGCCATGGCGTGCGCCCAGACCGGGGCAGCGTACAGCAGGGTTGCTCTCGTCACGCTCGTTAGGAGTAGTCTACTTCCTTGTTTAGGGCCTCTGCGGTTCAGCATGATCCGAGACAGCGCCCGGAAGGGATGTAGCCGCCTTAGTGCTGCCATAAGCGAGGTGCTCACGGAACGAGAGCCTTGTATCCAGCATGACTCCAAAGTATTTAATCGCTCTGGACGATCTGATCGATGCGCCGCCCACCTCGATGTTTGCGGTTTCGACCTTCTTTCTGCTGATTACCATTACGGCATCCGTCTTATGTTGCGCTAGCTGCAGGCCTACGCTCGACAGCCATGAGCTGATAGCCACGATGCACGTGTTGCAGGTCTCTTCGGCACGAGATAGCACCTTATCCACGACGACCACCGCAATGTCGTCGGCGAAGCCCACAAGCTCAGACCGACTGGGCAGTGAAAGGCACAGTACTCCGTCGGACATCTCATTGCATTGTAGCGGTGCTAGTACGGTTGTGGTACACCGCAGGAGAGCTCGACCGACTCCGCGCCGTCGAAGGTGGAAAACTCCAACGTTCGGTAGTCGAAGTAGCTGCTCATCGTGTGGGGAGACTCCAAAGCTGGATAGTGCCTCCATGATGCAGCTCCATCTCGCCGTGTTGAAGGCATTGCGTACATCCAGCGTTACAACAAGGCAGTACTCTTTCGAGCCACCTTTCCACCTCTTTCCGGCTATTGCCGACCTGGCGATGTCTACCACCTTGGAGATGGCATCGACAGTGGATTTCGCCTTTCGGAAGCCAAACTGCGCGGCCGAGAGCTCGCCAGCTGCTCGGATCGCCTCCTCTAGGCGCGTTCCTATTAAGTGCTCGAGCACCTTTCCGGCTCCGTCGATGAGGCTGATTGGTTGCTTTGGGCATGGCGATCTGCTGGTTTGCCACGCTTGTCATAGACGCCTCTTTTCCAGAACCAGCTGTTCAATTTGCGGGCTGGTTTTGAACTTCTTTATTTCCACATCCTTCCGTTTAGGTGTTGAGATCCTCGCTGCTGTAACGAGTACCTCTTCCCAGAGCGGCAGTAGAGCAGTCGATGTCCGCTTCGATATTTAGTTTAGGAGTTAGCTCAATGTGGGAGCTCAGCTTTGAAGAAGGGTTATCAACAAAGGCAAGTGATCAGAAGAGAGATCCGGTAGAGCTATGGCGCTTATTAGATTGCGTGGGATGTTTTTTGTCACCGCGAAATCAATTAGATCTGGCATCTTTCTTGGGTCTGCAGGCCAATATGTGGAGCTGCCAGGAGAAACGTAGTCCAGTTTATTACTTACTTTTATAAGTGCATTAGTGCCTTCCCTTGGGAGTCACGAGGCATGGTCCCCAGTGCATATGTTTGGCGTTAGAGTCTCCTGCAGCTATGAAGCGATCCCCCAGAGTGTTGTAGAAGTCCATGAACTGACCTTTAGAGATAGTAAAGCGAGGTGGTCAGTAGACAGCGGTAATGCAAGGCTGCCGTTTCCTAAGTGCACTTTTATGGACGTGGCTTGCAAGAAATTTGTTGCAAACCTTTGGTGAAAGTGGTGTTTCATGTGTTTTCTGATTAAGATGCCGGTTCCGCCGTGGGCCTTGCCATCCGGATGATCTGTGCGGTAGAAGGTATAACCTCTTATATGGAAGTTATATCTCCCTGTGAGGTGCGTTTCAACCAGCAGCATGGCGTCGATGTGATTTACGTTTAGGAATTGAGTTATTTCAAGTTTATGCCGTGAAATGGCGTTGGCAATCCTCATGGATATACGTAGGTTAGGCATTTATTATTTTGACTGTTGTGCTACAAGCAACTGAATCACCATGTTCTGGTTCTGAACAAGGGTTTGCATGGTTGTTTTTATAAATGACATAAGTTCCATCATACTTTGTTGCATTGTAAACATCATAGATTCCAATTTGCTTTGCGGCTGCCCTGGAACCTGCTGAGCAATTTCTGAGTGTGGCTGGAGATGATTTGCCAAACCTGTTCTTAGTGCTTCGGCGTAGGAGATTCCCTTAGTTGTATAAGCAGTCCCGGACAACAGCGGGTACCACACCGTTGTAGTACCGACAAGGCGCTTGTCTGACCGTCTTTAACACATAGTCTTACACTATCCATACATCCTACAAGTGTTCCTACCCACATCCTATCCCCAACATCTCACACGGGCAGTGGTGACGTCCTGAGGCAATGGTGCCACTTCACCCCCCTAAGCCAGGGTGTCATGCGTTTCCGTGCCCATTGGCTGGTTTGCAGTCAGGGGTAACCGACTGTATTCGGACGGAGCCTCACCGATACCTGGCCGCCTCGGTGAGTAAACCTGGCCCCAGCGTGTTAATGGGGGCTATGACACGCTGGTAATACCTTCCCCTACACTCGTGGGACCAATTCATGGATTCAAAGAATAAATACAAAAACTTTAACACGCGGGACTTAACCGCAACCCAGGTGGCAGAGCGGATAGAGGAGGCGGCTCTGGACGACGGTGGTAAGCTGTCGCTGCGTAGGGGCTTGGCCCCTCACCCTAAGAGTGCTGCAAAGCCGAAGGGCCTGGCCCTGACGCAGAGCGCCTCGAAGGGAGTAGAGACCTTCAAGTCTCAAGTGGCCGGCAGTGAGGCCACCAGACGTACTGACAGCAGGGGGGGGGTTGCAGTGCCCGGCACTGCCCCAGCGGCTGTCCCGCAGGCGGGCGACGCCAGCAGGAGAGACGCTGCAACACCCTCTTCCGTAAGGTCGAGGCAGCAACTGGCGAAGCAGCCTGTCCCAGCGGCAGGGCAGCCTGGAGGAGCCGGTGATCCCCTGAGGCAAGGACTCAGCGGAGCCGGCCGTAAGTGGTACCTCCGGTACCTCGAGCGTGGCTTGAGGCCGGAGGAGGCCCGGAAAAGAGCACTGGAGCACCGTGCACCGTACGGCCAGGCCGTTGCGGGGACGAACGTGTCTCCTGTTGAGAGAGTCGGCGGCCAGGCCGTTGCGGGGAGGAAGAGGCTGTTGCAACACACGTCGCCGCTTGACCTCCCCAAGACCGAGTCCAAACGGACCAAGAGAAGAAACGTCGCAGCGCTGGAGGGATCTAGGACCTCGCAAGTCGGGAAGCGTCCGAAGGCTGCCTCGTACGCCAGTGTAGCCAAGGGCACGAACCTTGCGATACTGGCGGAGGACTACCCGAGGAGGCTCCTGACGAAGGATGAGCTGTCGTCGGTGGAGCAGGCCCTCGTCGAAGAGATGAGGAAGGGCTGGACGGCGGCTCTAAACTTTAACGGCATCCAGTTCCGTGATGGTCTACTACTAGTGGACTGCATGGACTGCGATGCCAAGAAGTGGCTGGAGCTGACGGTCCCCAGCATCAGCACCAAGGTGGGTGTGCAGCTCCGCACCTGCCTGCAGGATGATTTGCCGGCGATGAACATCGTCACGGTCTACCTGCCCCGTACGGCTGGAGAGACGATGGAGAGGTTCCTCGGGCTGCTCAATGAGCAGAACAGGGGCCTTCTCACCCAGACCTGGCGGGTCATCCGGCACCTGGAGTCCAAGGGCGGCAAGGTGCTGATGCTCGGCCTGGATGAGGAGGCGTTGACACTCCTTAAGAAGCGCGAAATGCTGGTGAGCTACAGGTTCGGCCAGCTTAAGTGCCGCCTGCACAAGAAGCAGGAACCTGTGGGGGCGGAGGTGCCCACTAAGGCGAATACCGACGATGTGCCTGGCACGTCAACGGCGACAGCCGAGGAGGCACCCTCCTGCCCCTCGGGCGAAGCAGCTGAGGCCCTGGACTTAGCAGCAGTGGACGCCGAGTTGGACTCGGTTTCGCTACAGGGGCTGGACCTGGCGCGCCTGCACATGGGCGGCGAGGAGGAGCAAACCAGCATTGAGGAGCCATCCGATGATGAGCGGACACCCACCGGGATGCTGTCAGAGGCCTATCTGACGCTCTCGGAGGGTGAAGAAGAGCTCTAAGGATGGGGGTCACCAGCGTGGCACAGATCAACCTGCATCACGCGAAGGCAGCTTCGGCTGTCATCGGCAGGTTGGTCTCCAGGTCGGACCTGGGGCCGGTGCTCATCCAAGAGCCTTGGGTCGTCAGAGGCAGGATCTGCGGCCTAAGTAAAGTGAGTATGCAAACTATTGCAGACGGAAGGGAGGCATCACCGAGAGCTTGTATCTTGGTGCGAAAGGATATTAACTTTCTTTGTCTCTCTCAATTTTTCAACAGAGATCTAGTAGCGGTGATGATCACTAGCGAGCACGGGAGTATTGTGGTGGCGTCGGCATACTTCCCAGGAGACATGACGGATGCCCCCCCACCAGAGGTTCAGGATCTGGTGCAGCATTGCAGCAGCAAAAGGCTACCCCTACTGCTAGGGTGTGATGCCAATGCGCACAATGTTGCATGGGGCAGCACGGACAACAACGGTAGAGGTGAGTGCTTACTAGATTATCTGTTATCTAGGGACCTTACTGTGTTCAATGTGGGGGCTGAACCCACTTTCATTACTAAAACCAGGGCTGAAGTACTGGATATCACTTTCGGGAATGAGGGGGGCTCACGGTTGATTCGCAACTGGAAGGTCTCCTCAGAACCGTCAATGTCGGATCACAGGATCATCCTGTTCGACATTCATAGTAACCTTAGATTCAGCAGGGTTATCAGGAATCCACGACGGACTGACTGGCCAGCCTATCAGTCCTGTTTGGGATTAAATCTGAGCAGACTGAGTCAGAGCAGGAGAGTATCGTCGCCAGAAGATCTTGAACAACTCTCAAGAGAAGTAGGAGACACAATCTTGGATGCATATCATGCAAGCTGTCCCGAAAAATCCATAGAGTCCAGTAGGGACAATCCCTGGTGGAATAGGAAACTAGGACTACTTCGTACAGAAGTCAGGAAGCTGTTCAACACAGCTAAAAAGAACAGCGCCAATTGGGAACTTTACACCAAAAAGCTGACAGAATATAATAAAGAAATCCGGTTTAGTAAGCGTGCTCACTTTCGGAAATTCTGTTCCACCATAGAGCAAGCCGCACCTGCGGTAGAGTGTTTAAGGCAATCTCAAAGGGCAAAGTACTTTCTGGACTTTGTCTGAAGAGGACGGATGGGTCTTTCACCGAGGACGAGGAGGAGAAAGCAGAACTTCTCCTGCAAACTCACTTCCCCATGTGTAGAACCATCTCCGATAAAGACAACAGTTACGAAAGGGTCCCCAACGAGAGACCCAACTGGAGCCTGGCTGCAGCGATCGTAACTGAACAAAAGATTAGGTGGGCGTTGAGTACACTTAACCCCTACAAGGCTCCGGGGGTGGATGAAATCAAACCCATCCATCTTCAGAAGGGTGTCGAACAGCTAATGCTGTTCCTCATAAGTATTTTCCTGGGGAGCCTAGCAATGGGTTACATTCCTAGGGCATGGAGAACGGCTAGGGTGATCTTTATCCCGAAGGTTGGGAAGAAAGACCCCTTTCATCCCAAATCCTTCAGGCCGATCAGCTCAACCTCCTTCCTGCTGAAAACCCTTGAGAAGATTGTGGACAAACACATTAGAAACTCGCACTTGGTGCGAAGGCCTCTGCATGCGAATCAGCATGCCTATAGAGAAGGTAAGTCTACTGAATCGGCTCTCTTGAGCCTGGTGAACAGCATGCAGCGCTCTGTAAAAGCCAAAGGAGTAGCACTTTGTGCCTTTATGGACATAGAGGGTGCTTTTGATAACACAGCTCATGACGTTGTGGTAAGAGCACTCTGTAGAAGGGGAGTTGAAACGGGTCTCACGACCTGGCTGGGCAAACTCCTTGATAGCAGAATAGCAGAAGTCACTGTCAACAGTGTGACTGTTAGAGCTCAAACCACCAGAGGCTGTCCGCAGGGGGGTGTCCTATCACCACTACTCTGGAGCCTCGTGGTGGACGAGTTGCTAGTTAAACTTACAGCAAATGGGTTTGAATGTCAAGGCTATGCCGATGATATCACTCTAGTATGTAAAGGAAACTTTGAGAGCACATTGTGCGACAGGATCACACTGGGCCTAAGACTTAGCTTAGACTGGTGCAGAGACGTGGGGCTGAATATCAATCCAGCGAAAACCACTGTGGTCGCCTTCACCAATCGCTACAAGCTGAAATCCATTCGGCCCATAGCCATTGGGGGCGCAGAGATTCCGATCTCCACAGAAGTCAAATATCTAGGAGTCATCCTAGACAAGAGACTAATGTGGAGACAACATGTGGAACATGCCGTTCGCAAGGCCACTATGGCCTTAATGAGCTGTAGATATCTTGCAGGGAAAAATTGGGGAGTGTCTCCAAAGATCCTACTGTGGATGTATGTTGCTATGGTGAGGCCCATAGTCAGCTACGGGGCTGCGGTTTGGGCGAATCACGCTGACCTTGATGTCACAAGAAGGCAACTGGGCAAACTTGAGACTTGCCTGCACGTGCATCTCGGGCGCTATGCGCACCTGCCCGTCCACCGCTTTGGATGTGCTGCTCGGGCTTCCACCACTGCACTTGCATATCAAGCACAGTGCGCGCAGATCTACCATGAGGATAACAGGGGCAGGACCAGCTGACTCGGCCGCGACTGCAACTGACCTGTTACTGGAATATCCGCAGGATGTTCAATTAGCCAAGTTTAGCTTTGATAAGCTCTTTAAAACAGAGCTTAGCAACAAGTTGGAGTGGACCAGCATGTCCACCACCTATGATGTGAAACCACATGCTATTAGGTGGTACACTGATGGCTCACTAACAGAGGATGGTGCGGGTGCGGGGGTCTGCGTACCCCGACTCAAATATCACGAACCTCTAGGGAAATTCGCCAGTATCTTTCAAGCGGAGGTACACGCGATAGAGATATGTGCCTCGTTCAATATTGAGCGGGGTTACAATCGGAGAGACATAGCCATTTTCTCAGATAGTCAGGCAGCAATCAGAGGACATAAGATTGTTTCCAGACTAGTTTGGCAATGTATAGGAACACTCAATGAGTTGGGTGTGAACAATAAAGTAACCTTATACTGGGTACCAGGGCATGCGGGGATCCCCGGCAATGAAGTGGCCGACATAATGGCTAGAAAGGGGGCGAGTACGCCCTTCTACGGTCCGGAGCCCTTCTGTGGACTAGGGCCAGGAGTCATTAGCCAGAGCAGTCGTGTGGATCTCATGACTGCCTGCGATGACTTCTGGCAGTCGTCGAAAGGGGCAAGGCAGAGCAAACGTCTGCTAGGTAGTTACAACAGTAAGAGGACCAAGGACTGTTTGGAGCTGAGCAAAGGATCTCTCCGACTGCGCAAGCATCTGCACAATCTCAAAATAGGGGAGGACAGCCTTTGCAGACTTTGTCTGGAAGGAGAAGAGACTCCGGAGCACCTACTTGAGGAGTGCCGAAATTTTTTCATTTGGGGGTCTTCTTTGTTTGCGGGCAGTTTACGGAGTTCTGGAAGTCTCCGCAGGCTACGAACTGTCCGAAGTGTGCAGTATGTCTCGGTGTGTACATACTTCTGGCAGATTGTGTATTGTACATGGCCGTTGAGTTTGTGTGGTTCTTCCACGGTGATCCTTCGATGTAAGTAAGAGCTGCAGCTTGTAGATTCTGTTAATTATGTTGCTGACATTTTTGGCACAAAAGCCCTTTGCTTTAAGGGCTTTTTGAATCTCAGAGGGGGCAACGTGAGGTTTGATTCCTTTTAGTACTACTTGCAGTCCCTTGCTGCTTTTTAGTTGATAGGTGTAGAAGTTCTTTTTTGCTTCCTCCAGGTCATTAGACACAGCTCGGAAATGTTCTTCGGACTTCGTTTGGTTTTGTGGATGTTCGCTTTAATAAATGGAACAACATGGAAATTATCGTCCCCGACCAGCGCCACAATTTTGTGAACCAGGGCGTTTGAGCTTTTTCCCCTTATATAGATAGGTGGGGGCTTTGGTTTCCTTTGGCAGCCTGGTTGTTCTTCGCCTCCGCTAAGATGGAGAATCGGTTTTCGTTGCAACTCCTAATTTGTTTGTTGCTATAGTTGGTACGGCCTTTGGTTTATTACCAACCGTGTTCAGTGGACTAAGCTTACGCTTAATGTGGATGTAGCGATCCATACCGGTCTGCATAGCCGGGACCGCTTGTTGCTTATCGAAGCTTACGGTTTTTGTTGTCATGGTGTTTTGCTGTGCAGCCGTTGGCACCGAATTCGCAATATTGGTAGTTGGTTTAATTGGATGCAGGAGTTGGGGTGAGCAGAGAGGATGAGCAAGAGCTGGCTCTCTTCCTGTCGACGGTCAGTAGACCCGAGTTGCTCTTTTTCGAGCTTATTATGCGTGGCACTTAATAGTTTAAGGGGTTATATACCTTTTTTTTTTCAAAAAATCGAAAAAAAAATTTTTTTTAATCCTAAAGTACAACTCCTAAAGAACTTTTTCCCAAATTTTCATAAAGATCCGAACAATAGTTCCATAGGAAAACAGCTTTTTGTGCCGCGGTTTGTCACACTCAACCTCGAACTTTAGTTGCGATTATCTCGAAAACGTTTTTTTACAAAAGTGCCTTTGCCGTGACTACAATTCCACAAGAACTATTTGATCGATCTCCTTCATTTTTCTTTTAAATTGTTCGTAATGAATGTGCGGAGTTCGTGAACGATTCAGTTTTCATGAAAAAATTTTAATTTTTCTAATACGAATTTTTGAATAAAATTTTTAGAGCTAAAAAAATTAACTTTTTAAAAAAATCGTTACTGTTTACAGAAAAACCCATATATTTTGTAAAGTAATCGTTCACGAACTAGAAACAACTTTATACTAATGAAATTTCTTCTGTTTTTTGATCTCAGTTTACCTGTTGACCTTCAATCGTAGTCACCGCGAGCCGCTTTAAAAAAAATGGTTTTTGTAGAATCGCCATAGCTCCGGGAATTATTTATTTTTTTTCAAGAACAATAGCTTTCTTTTTTCTTCAAAATATGTACAATCAATAAATAGTAACATGTGTGTAATAAAATGACTGCTACATATTAAAAAAAAATCCAAAGTTTCCTCAATTTTTCCGCTGAAAAAGGTGTATAACCCCTTAAATTAAATAAGCACTTGTGTTCAGTGATCCCATTATTTTTTCACAAAAACAGGACAAATTAAAAAAAAACCGAAAAAGGGCTAAAAATTAGAAAAAAAAGGACAACAAAAAGGACAAAAAAGGGACAGCAATTTTTTTTTCATTTTTATTCAGTCTAAAGTTCTTTTAATGTCGCATCAATCAATTCAGCAATCTGGTTTTCTTCGTAAGTTGCCATAGAGCCGATCATGAATAAATATTTATCTGAGAGTTTGTATTATGTACATATTATGTGCAACTTTTAAGATTTTGCGCCAAAACGGGTTTTGCTAAGTTCAGTTAAATGGTAACCGGCTCAATCGCACAGTGTTGGGCTACAATCGATTCCTGGCTACAAACTTCTCTCGGCTTCACAGGTTTAAAACATATTTCGTTTTCCTGCGTAGTTCTCGAGGTATATTCGAATTAATAGTGCACTTGCCCAATTTGCAGTAGCCTTCGGTACTGTCCGATTTGTCCTTGCAGAGCCAGTTTTTAAATCTGGCTGCTGCAGCCAGAACTCGCGGAATTTTTGCTCATAATTTTCTTTTGGCATTCTTTGGCAGACAAGTTAATTTGCACAAGTGTTTCGATATTACGATTTCAAACGATGTCGATTACAGTTTGCATAAAAGAGATGCCAACTCATTGTAAAAAATCGATTTAAAATTATAAAAAATTGTAAAAACTCAATTTAAAATTATATAAATTTAGCCTAAAATTTTTCCAGACAGCAAAATTTAAAAAAGAACAGATAAAGGATGTTTGAAATTTCTTCCGGATGAAGCAGTTAAAAACAGGACAGATCTGTCCGAAAAAAGGCAAAATTGGCATCACTGCTTGTGTTAATCTCAAGCTTGGTACTAACATAAACTAAATTTTCTGAAAGTGGCTTTATGAAAAATTGCAATATATTTCGTTCGGGAACCAGTGTGACCAAGTATCTTAAGGAAAAGGCGGAAAACGCGTAAATGAGGTCATACTGACATGTACGCACAGCTGTTTTATGTAAACAAACTTTATACAATTAAATTATAATGAACAGGAACAGATTCGATATTGGAATACTATTTATTGATCTATTTGCCATTAAATAGCTCAAGGCAAATAACAGGAGGCACCAACGCCGCCGCCGCCCACAAACGGATTTTTTCTTATTTAAAATGTCTTTTGTGAATAAAATCCCATATAATAACCATTATCATTACTGCTTTAATTAAATAAACCTTTTTCTGGGGACAATAAAAGCTGCCCATGCGAGCAATGTTTTTATTTTTTTAATTTCCCCCCATATCTAGCTTTCGAAATAAATAAATTTATTTATTTTGAAAGCGAAATCACAGCTGTTTTGTTTCCTGATCTGGAAACGCTCTTACCCATTTTGATAGCTAGATTTAGTTTATGTTAGTACCCGAGAAAGCGAGCTTTCAGAAAATTCTTCTTTTTTTTTCGCAAGGTTTTTTTATATGGAGTTTGGCCGCTTTCAGAAAATTTAGTTTATGTTAGTACCTAGCTTAAGGGGTTATATACACTTGCGCGCGCGGAAAAATAGGCTTTTTTAAGATTTTTTTTGTGGAATAACAAAACAACTTGTCGTGAAACACTCAATGTATGTTTATTTGTACACTTTCTGAGATTCTTCATGAAATTTTCCAAAACAAAATATTTATTTTTGTAGTTGCTGTAGGCCATAATGCAAAAACACAATTTTTCAAATATCGTCCGCGGTGACCACGATAATGAAGGATGTGCTCATCGGAAATACACAAACAGAAAAAATTTATGTAGTTTACACCTATACGCTGTGCGTGGACGAAGGATTTTGCAAAACAAAATTTTTTACGAAAATGATTATCGTTTTACTAAAAAAAACGGTTTTGAACGTATACATTTTTGGTTTTTACATCAGGAAAAAAAAGTTTTGCCTTAAATTCAAAATCCTTCGTCCACGCACTGGCCAATATTGTTGTTAAGGGGGGAAACCAGTTTAGGAGGTCGAAATTTTGCTGTTTTTCATGATTTTTTTTAACCAAGAAGGAATAATCAAAAATTGTTTAAACTTGGAGGATATTTTATTTATGTTTTGAAGTACACTTTAAAATATTTTCAAACGATTTCCGCCGGAAATAGTGGAGTTACCACGTGCAGTCCATGGGCGATTGCCATCCGAGTATTTGGCTGGCGTACATCCCTGACGTCGCAATTTTTATCCGTAATCATCACGATTTTTTTTTTTCATTAAAAACATATTTTCTAAGAATATGAACCTAATTTTGATTAAACACATTGAAAATTGCATGATTTTGGGGTGTTTGAACACAATGTCATGTTTTTATACTATATTTCTTCATCTTTTTTGCATATAAAAAATATATTCTTAATAACAATTCGGGTTCATATTCCGTGGAATTGAATGAAGAATATCTACACCAAATTTCAAAACGATTGATCAATAACTTTTTGAGCTAGAATGTACGCTAGTCGAAAAAAAGTCGTTTCGAGAAAAACGCGTTTGAAATAAAATGTAGCGAAAATGAGAAATCCAAGACAGTAATTAATTATAAAAAATGCTCACCGGTTAATCAGCTATTCCAGCACCATATAGCAATCCCTCTTCTTGCTCATATGCATCATGAAATAGCCAAGTAGGATAAAGAAGAAGAAGAGGCAGGTAGCTGGAAAGGAAGGGCCTGGGCGACCGCTCCGTTATAATTACCGTGCGCTTCTTCACAGATCCGACGGGCGGTCACTTAAGTGCTCATTGCATTCGAACTAATGGGAATTTTGCTTTGAAATTTTGACTACATATTCTTGAATAGTTATACTAATGATTCATGCAATAAAAAAAAGGCGATTTTTTGATCGGTCTAAACTGGTTTCCCCCCTTAATAAGCCTGCAAAATTTCAGACTGACCGAGTTAACGGTTCTTTAGTAATCGTGGTCACCGCAACCACACTTTTTCAAAAAAACAGTTTCGAGATAATCGCGTGTAAAGAATGATTCGCCGTTGACTCGTAGTGCAGATAGCGCGCTATTAATAGCTGCCAATCCGGTTCTAATGCTCAGAATTTTATGATTTTTGGGGAAAACATTCTCCAAGATATGTACTTTCAGAAAATCAAATAAAAAAATTTCGATTTTTTTGACAAACGCAAGTGTATATAACCCCTTAACACTAGTTATGATTATATTTCTCTTTTTATAACCTTGCAAGGTATTATAATTTTAGTGAGAAGTTTGCAACGCAGTGAAGGAAACATTTCCGACCCTATAAAGTATATATATTCTTGATCAGCATCAACAGCCGAGTCGATCTAGCCATGTCCGTCTGTCCGTTTCTACGCAAACTTTTCCCTCAGTTTTGAAGCTATCTGGAGGAAACTTTGCAAATAGTCTTCTATATGCTCTCATTACTATATATGTCGGAACGAGCCGGATCGGACGACTATATCATATAGCTGCCATAGGAATATGTATATCAATTAATTTATTTTGAAAGCTTTGTTACTAGCAACCTTTAGTTGTAGCGCAACATTTTTCACTGTCATCATGTTTCGCTCAACATTTATAGAATCCAAGAACACGCGAAAGCGGAAAGAACCGCAATCCTTAAATATGTATGGGGTGTTCCACGCAAAATTTGCCACCAAAATTTAAATTTATTTTAAATTTCAGAGTGGAGAAATGAATACTTTCGGAGCAGTGAATTTTTGAATCACCGCTCATGTGGTCGGAGCGTCAAAAAAACACGAAATCAGTTTTAATTTATGGGAAACGATGGGAAAAAATGCAGAATTCGCGCTTTCGGTACGCTTAAACCACGTCAGCGGTGATTCAAAAATTCACTGCTCCGAAAGTATTCATTTCTCCACTCTGAAATTTAATCAGGATTTAAACAAGCATTAAGGCTACCTTTTAAAATTAAAAAATTACAACAAAAAATTATGTCTAAATTTGCAATTTTTTAAATTTTTTGTTCAATTTTAATTATTTTTCATTAAAAAAAAATTTTTATTTTTTTTAGTTTAACTTATTGAAAAGCTAAGGAAAGGGCGCGCGTTTCATGTCTTGGACAAATTGTTGTATCTTCATTAGTTTTCTCAGTATATGCGGTTGAAAAAAGTATCTTTTTTAAAAACGGGAAACTTTAGAAAATTATTTCTCGAAAATTCCAAGTATCAGATTGAAATAAAAAAATACGTATCGAATATTTTCAAGTAATAAACCGAAAAAAAATATAAGAAGGAAAAAAAAAATTTTGGTGGCAAATTTTGCGTGGAACGCCCCGTATACAAAATTGTAAATACTTACTGCAAGGATATTTAAAATTCAGCTTGCCAAAGATAGCTTCTTTTGTTGTTTAACATAATTTTATCTGAATTTTATTAGAATTTCGGTTTTAATTGTATGCAAATCGGATGATTATAGTATATAGCTACGTTGAGCTAGAGCTGGGATTCGATTCGATTTTTATTCGATTAAATCGATTTTTTCATTTTTTTTTTTTTTGGAAAACATCGATTCTTTTTTGGGAATCGATTCTTCGGATTCGATTCTTTGGACTTGGCCATTCTGGAATTTACTGCGAACAAGAGCTTCACAAAAGCCGAAAAATGTAAACAAATTAATTTTTTGCCAAAAAAATCAATTAATTAATTAATTTTGTAATTTTTATGTTCCTTATATAAAGTTATATTACTCATTATTAAAACTTGAGAACGGGAAATTAATGTTTTTTTTATAAAATTTTTGTTTCCGATTTAATCGATTTAATCGATCTTTTTTAGAGAATCGACAAAAAAATCGATTCACGAAATTGAGAATCGTTCCCAGCTCTACGTTGAGCTGCTCATTAAATGTAGAGGAAAATGTAGAACGGTAACTGTAAAACTTTAAATGTGGTTTAATAGGTATACATATGTTAAAACCAATTTTTTGGTATATATAGTTTTTCTTTTCATTTGATAAAATTTCATTAATTCATAATGGCCCAATTGTAAGCTGCAAGGGTATATAAACTTTGGCGTGCAGAAGTTGGCTTCCTTTCTTGTTTTAATTTCCTTCGAATCAAAAGCATTTTTTGTTTAAATCAAAAAGTGGCAGCACTGGTTGGAATGCAATGCATGCCATTTGCCAGTTTTAAAACCTGCTAGTATTGCCTCTCCGCTTCTCTGTGCATGACCTTTCTAAGAAAGTGGTTAACAAGCGCAGATACGTATCTGTTCTCCGTATGATCGTATATCTACTACCTATCGCTTTGTGCTGGCAACCCTCACGCCTTGGTATCCACACGTTTAGAGAGGGAACAGAGGATGCGCTTCTGCTTGTTATCTTGCGGATGCCGACAACTTATCAACCTACCTTCATATATAAACAACGCACGATTTTATAGTCACAAATTTGTATTTATTTATACATCCGCCTTAATTTTTAGAGAGATTTGAGATTCTTAAAAATCAAGCGGTGTACACAGCCGTCCCAAAACCGCTTGATAACATTTGCTGATCGATCCAATCTCGGGCTAAGGCTACGCTGGCATAAGCTGCTGGTACCTCATCATTGCAGCCGATTCCCCAAGCAACAATGCCACTTTGCTGATATCGATTTTCAGCGGCTTGTCCAATAGGACATGCAAGCGGTGCTCCACCATCTCCTTGGCAAGTATCAAAACCACGTTGACCTCCCGCACACATGAACGACCTATCCAGTGCAAACTTAGGTCCCAGTCGAGTGTTTCTTAGTCGTGCTTGACAAGTACCAAAGTCCACAACTGGCAATGGCACACGTTTCATTATAACACTATATTTTCCCAGAGAACCAAAAACATCTTTACCCCAGCCTGTGGAGAAACAAGTGGTTTCTGGACTAGCAATAGCTCCTTGTTGTGGTAAACAAATAACATTAATGTGATCATCCAAGATAAAGGGCTGACTGAGTATAACAAGTGCATAGTCATTCGCTATGTTTCTGTTTTTGTATTGAGGATGACTTATTGTGCTTTGCACTGTTCTTTCTTGATACGGTAGGCGTTCTTTTGTTGTTTGCGAGTCCCACTCCCCAGCCCGAACCTTAAAAGTTTTTGGTCCATGGGGTTCAATACAATGCACAGCAGTCAAAATCACTTGGGGATGTATAAGTGATCCAGCACAGAAATAGCTCGAGTTTCCAGAATGCAATAAGGCTACAGTCCAAGGAAACTCGCCGAAGCCGGCTTCATTTTGAGAGGCCCCGGAAAGAGTAAAATCTAGCCCTCCTGTATTCCGAATACCGCAGCCTCGTGGTTGGTTCGGTCTTTGATCCAACGGTGTAGGGTTCAAGACCTCAGTACGAGTCCTATTATCAGCGCAACACACATCTACAGATGACGGGCATACTGGATCATCGGCATTAAATCTAATATCGATTACACCAAATCCGTCAAATGACCCATCTTCCGTCACACTATTGGTTGATGGGTCGCATTTATAATAAGGAACACAATTGCATGCAGCGGTCTTGCCACTAATGGAATTAAAGTTTCGTGGGGTTATAGAATTTATTGGATCGGGCGTAACAATTAGTCCAATTCCGCTGTTTTGTTGATTATTGACATTGGTGTTAAATATTTCTTCTATGTTTTTTTGTGCGTTCGATTCCTGCTGGGGCATACAATCCACACCAATTGTTACAAGTGCATAGAATATACCAAAAATAACATTTTTGTGTAAGCCGCTCATCGTTAAATCTGTAAAATGACAAATTGTAATGAATTATTAATTGCTGCTTAAAACACATAATTATTTTAAAGTACATTTTTAAAGAAATACATAAAATCTCACAGTAAATGAAAATATATTGCAAAACAGCATATTAGAATTCTTTTGATAATTTATTGATGGTTTCTATGGCAGCTATATTATGAAAATATATTGAAAATTGGCAAAGTAAAAATTTTTTTTCTCAAAAATTTCCGATCGTTCCTATGGCAGCTATATGATATAGTCGTCCGATCCGGCCCGTTCTGACATATATAGTAGTGAGAGCATATAGACATATCTGCAAAGTTTCATTCAGATAGCTTCAAAACTGACTAGTTTGCGTAGAAACGGACGGACAGACGGACATGGCTAGATCGACTCGGCTGTTGATGCTGATCAAGAATATATATACTTTATAGGGTCGGAAATGTCTCCTTCACTGCGTTGCAAACTTCTGACTAAAATTATAATACCCTGCCAGGGTATAAAAATGTGTTCTATGGCGGGTTTCAGCGGTAGAACCCGCATTTTACTCGTGGAACCCGCAGTGCTCGATTCTACTTTGAATCTGGCCTACCAGTCGTCTGTTTGTCGTTTGGCCTAGTAGTTAAGGTATCGGACTGCCATTCCTAGGTTCGAATCCCAGTTAGACATTATTTTTTTCTTCTAGTACCTCTTTATTTATTTTTATTACTGTGTTAGATTGTGTTATAAATTAAAAAAAAAGTATAAAGAAGCTTTTTATCGATATACATATATGTATATGTGAAATATATTATAAATAAGAGTTTAATGAGGTTTAAAGTTTTGGTTTTATAAACCAAACACCCGTTCAATTTTTATTCATAACTGTTTTTAAGTTTTAAGACCATTTAACTAAAATAAAAATAAAAAAATAAAAATGTTCAAGACATAATAAAAGAAAAAAAAAGTAGAGGTTTATGTCACCATTGCCAACTAAGATCGTCAGATGCTACTTTTTATACCCTTTAATTTTTGTCAGAAGTTTGCAACGCATCAGTATGTAGGACATACATTTTATTTTATTCAAAAAAACACATATTTATATTTATTCTATATTAAATTAGTAAAAAATCTAAATGAGAGAACAACAAGAAAGGAAGCTAACTTCGGCAAGCCGAAGTTTAAATACCCTTGCAGTAGGTATTTAAAATTTAAGGATTGCTAGCAACAAAGCCTTCAAAATAAATTAATTTATATACATATTCCTATAGCAGCTATATGATATAGTAGTCCGATTTTGATAAAAAAAAACTAAAACCGAAATTCTAGAATAATACAAAATGGTAATATTTCAAATTATATGAAAATGTGTTGAAAATTGGCAAAGTTATAATTTTTTCTCAAAAAATTTTCGATTGTTCCTATGGCAGCTATATATATAGTCGTCCGATCCGGCTCGTTCGGACATATATAGTAGTGAGAGCATATAGAAGACTATCTGCAAAGTTTCATTCAGATAGCTTCAAAACTGAGGGACTAATTTGCCTAGAAACGGACGGACAGACGGACAGACGGACATGGCTAGATCGACTCGGCTGTTGATGCTGATCAAGAATATATGGCGCATTCCACGCAAAATTAGCCATCAAAATTTTTTTCCTTATATTTTTTTTCGGTTTATTACTTGAAAATATTCGATACGTATTTTTTTATTATTATTATTATTGAGAAAATAACACGTAATTAAAATTACGCGAAATTAGCTATAGCAGCTGAAGGCCTAAAGCTAAAGTATTTTTTTAATTTCAATCTGATACTTGGAATTTTCGAGAAATAATTTTCTAAAGTTTCCCGTTTTTAAAAAAGATACTTTATTCAACCGCATATACTGAGAAAACTAATGAAGATACAAAAATTTGTCCAAGACATAAAACGTGCGCCCTTTTTTATTAGCTGTCCAATAAGTGAAACTATAAAAAAAAATATTTTTTTAATGAAAAAAATTAAAATTTTATACAAAATTTTAAAAATTCAAACTTAATGCTTGTGTAAATCCTGATTAAATTTCAGAGTGGAGAAATGGATACTTTCGGAGCAGTGAATTTATGAATTGCGCATTTTTTCCCATCGATTTTAACTGATTTATTTATAAAAAATAAAGAGAAAAGTTTTCAAACGAAAAAGTGGGATTTGCGACGATTATTATTAAGGAGTTTCTACCTTGTGTGTTCGAAAAAACGTGCTTTTTATTAAATTTTTTTTCGTGGAATGTATTGAAGATAAACACTAATATTTTTTTTCAGGTGTATCTACAAGTTTATTGTTCAAGTAAAAAAAGTTTCAAATAGAAATATGCACAGGGGGAAGAAGGGGGAATTGAGCAATGGAACGCATTTTTAGCACTCACGGAAGTCCTGCTGCTGCCCCAAATGATCTGAAACACAAAAATTAAATATATTCTTACTTTGTATACTTTTGTGCTTGGCTGGTAAATTTATGCGATTTTAAATGAAAAAATCGATTTTAACGCACTTTTTTCGATATTAATTGTTATATAAAATGAAAAATATTCAATATTTTTTAAAGATTTTGGTACCAGCCATGGATAATCCTCTAATACACGATACTTTAAAATTTCGTGGCGATTGCTCAACTCGTCTGGCTTGAATCACTTCCGCAAGGTCAAAAAATGTCGTTTCGTGTAAAACGCGTTTGAAGTTTTGCTTCAGTACCTGTTTTAAGGTGTAGGTGCTCCCTGTTTTAAGGTGTAGCGAACTCTAGAAACATATATCAATCCAAAAATGCAAAAAAAAAAATCGATTTTTTCGACCACACAAGGTAGAAACCCCCCTTAAGCTCCTTGTGTGCTTTGCACATTGGACAGGTGCATTGTCCTGTTGAAACGTCCATTCTTCACCGAAATAATATCTCCAAATTGAACAAGAACTGCATCTAATAGCTCTACATACAGTGGATCGCAGCTTATTTCGTGCAGTGAGGAAGCAAAACTTTAAAAGGTCGCTGTGACTAAACGATTAAAGATAATAAAAAAATGTAAACGCAGTATTTTAAGTTCTTGTATTCACATTAATTTTGAACTAAAACAAACAACTTAATTTTACAAACAATGGAGTAATTTAACAAAAACTAATTTAAGAGCTTTTTTTCATGCCGCAGCTTATTTCGTGCACTTACTTTGAACTAACTTATTATTTTTAATTTGTTATACAAAATTTTGTGTGGCCTGTTCACTTATTCTGAATACCTTTTAGAATATTTTTAATCGAAGTAACTTTGTTTTTTAAGGTTTCTAGATTCACTTTTAGTAATTTCCTTAGTGCACCAATTCTTCGTTAATTTTTTTGTTAAAAACTTTATTTTTCGGATGGATAGACTAACATTTGCTAGAAATTCTTAATAATTGTTATGTTTGGGTGACTATTATATTGTTTTGTTACCATTAAGAGAGTTGTATTTGAGCTAATGCTACAGAATGTCCGATAATCACCAGGAGTCGCAGGACTAGTAGATTGGAAAACTGCATGAAGTTAGCAATTTATATTAAAAGGAACATATTGGCCTCAATGATCCTGTCAACAAAATTTGGTTTTCCACTCCACCGGACGCCATATGGGCCCCAACAAAGACACGACCTCCGCCTTGCGTGACAGTAGCTTGCAGGTTCATTTGTTCTAGCTCGGTATTGGGTCTCCACCAATCATTTTGCATGCCATTAGGATACAATTAGTTAATCTTGGACTCGTTGGTAAAGATAAAGTCATTCCAAAAGAAAATCGGCCGAATTATAGGCTTCTATGAACATTTTAGAGGAGGTTCCTGTTGTTGTTACCTTAATAGCTATTTTCATGCTACTAGAGCAATAAAGAAGTAATTGTGCAATAAGGAGTGCACTAAATCAACACTTCACGTATTGCCTATTTCGAGGTCTACCTCTACGATTAATTTTACAGGCGATAGTTAAGGATTTTCCTATATTTTTCGGAATTTATAATACTTTTCATGTGCTTTGAAAAGCGTATTCGCTGCATTCGACCCTTTATTTTAGCCTGATCTTCACGAACAACCTATTAAATTATGTTTTGTTGATATCTGAGACTTAAGGATACCAGTTTCTCAGTTTTACGCTGATTTCTTCTGTCTTTAATTGATAGAGATCTAGTTATCTTATTTTTATAGATATCCGAGATGCCATTTTACTTATTTCCCTATAACTTTTTATTTTAATGTGATTAGGCCAAGAAACTTACAGAATATATATAAGCTGACAATACTAAATCCGAAATAGAAAAAACAACGAAATATAAGCCCAAAAATCATAATTTTTAAACTGTAAACTATCTGCACTAAATAAGCTGCGGCGTTAAAAAAAGGTGCTAAATTTGTTTTTTTTTTAATATTACTCATTGGTCGTTATAATTTGGAAGATAATTTAAATTAATTTTAAATGTAGGATAGCTGGTGTAAACTGCTGCATGGTATAGCAGCAGTGATAGTTTAAACTTTAAATTCTTGACTGCGCGAAATAAGCTGCGATCCACTGTAGGTTTAAGTATTTATTTTATGGGTTACAAAACATATAGGTGACTTTCCCACATACCCAAAGGCACCCCATACTATACGAGACCCTCAGAATACATTTCTGGAGTCGTGGACTTTCTATGGATCCCTTGTATCGCGATAATAATACCGGTAGCCATCACGGCCATCTACAGTAAACTTTTTCTAATCCCTAAATGTTATTTTTTCCACTCTTCGTCCCAAAATTTGTACTTGTTGACAAATAGCAATCTACTTTATGTCTAGGCAGTAGTTCAGGTTTACATAAGCAGTTTTTCTTCGTACAAAACATTGTCAGATTTTTGTAAAATTGGTTGAGACCGAGTTGATACTGGAAGACTCAAATTTGATCGTATTTGTTAAAAATTTAATTCTGCGCTTGTCCGGTTCGTCAACTAAGGGTGGGCGCCCAGATCGGGGACTCTCTCTTACCATAATAATTTTGATCTTTTAACCAGTTTTCTATTGTCCGGTTACTACTGCTACATTTCTCTGCAATTTTGCGTATTCCATTTCTTCCATTTCTGGAAGTAAAAATCGACATATCTTACAAATGGCAATAAAAACTGAAAAAAAAATAATTCCTTTGATAAAACTCACTTAATTTGATTTATTTCGGTCGTTGGCAATCAATGCAAAATAAAATGGTTCAATTTGGCGTCCGAACATTTAAAAAACCAATGCAAAGAGATCTTTCCTACTTATTTATTTCGTTCGCAAAAGCCAACTTTATCTACATATGTACGAAAGTTTATCGTATAAGAAAACCTCGCTGTACTTTAACAATTACACAGTGTAACAAATTTAAAAAAAGTAAAAGCACTTTTGAAGTGACCTAGTAGAGATTGTTAAGCAGGTCGAAAATAACACAAAACCATGTTTGAAATTCTTCAAACACCCTCAAAATCTTGAGTTATGGTCAAAAACCCGTTTTTCGGCTCTTTTTTACTTTGAAAAATTCCTGCTCGAATAGTTGTTGACCAATTTGAAAATCTCTTGGAGTTTCTTATAGCTTAATAGTGTAGCTTACAGGAAAAAAATAACTTATTGTTTGTTTCGAATGAGAAAGACTAAATTTTTGCTTCGAAATATGCAACTCGCACCTTTTTCCGTGTTTTTCGACTTTGATGCCATTTTTTTGACCAAATCACCAATATATCGCAATGATTCGCACCTAATGTTGTTGCCTAGTCAATTACAAATAAAACAAGACCAATTTCATGAAAAAATAACGAAAACTGATGAAGTTATGACGATTTTCCCCCTCAAAAAAAACATTTTTAGAGCGCTTTATAGTAACAATGTGTAAAGGGCATGAATGAGGACAATGAATGGGTGATTCAGAGTTTAAACAACAAATTTACATTCTGGAATATGTTTTATAAATACCATAGTTCTGCAAACTTAGTTTTTCACACTTTTCTAATTTCTTATATTCAAAATTTGCACTCAACGTAGAAAGATAGTAAAAGTTCGCATATCAGTACAAAAATTAAAAAAAAAGTATTTGTATTTGTATATGCGAACTTTTACTATCTTTCTACGTTGAGTGCAAATTTTGAATATAAGAAATTAGAAAAGTGTGAAAAACTAAGTTTGCAGAACTATGGTATTTATAAAAACATATTCCAGAATGTAAATTTGTTGTTTAAACTCTGAATCACCCATTCATTGTCCTCATTCGTGCCCTTTACACATTGTTACTATAAAGCGCTCTAAAAAATGTTTTTTTTTTGAGGGGGGAAAATCGTCATAACTTCATCAGTTTTCGTTATTTTTTCATGAAATTGGTCTTGTTTTATTTGTAATTGACTAGGCAACAACATTAGGTGCGAATCATTGCGATATATTGGTGATTTGGTCAAAAAAAATGGCATCAAAGTCGAAAAAACACGGAAAAAAGGTGCGAGTTGCATATTTCGAAGCAAAAATTTAGTCTTTCTCATTCGAAACAAACAATAAGTTATTTTTTTCCTGTAAGCTACACTATTAAGCTATAAGAAACTCCAAGAGATTTTCAAATTGGTCAACAACTTTTCGAGCAGGAATTTTTCAAAGTAAAAAAGAGCCGAAAAACGGGTTTTTGACCATAACTCAAGATTTTAAGGGTGTTTGAAGAATTTCAAACATGGTTTTGTGTTATTTTCGACCTGCTTAACAATCTCTACTAGGTCACTTCAAAAGTGCAAAATCACTGTTGCACCGTGTTATTTTTGCCTATGCCTCATTCAGACCCGATCGACAAATATCAAGGAAAAAATATTCCAAATTTATTTTTGTGTACACAAAAGTCATTAGTTTTGGTGTCCTACTTGCTTATTTCGGACACCTTGTTTAACGGCACGTAATTATTAATTGTTGTCCCGCTAAACTAGCGGAAAACTCAACAAATTTTAGAACAAACATTTTTCAGCTCAAGCTTTTTAAAATCTAAAACGATTAATTTTGATTTGCATATACATACATATGTAAGTACATTTAAGCTTTTACGAACAGGCAAATCTTGGCTGAGATTTAATTCTGCTTATGTGTATATGTACATAGTATGTACATACATATGTACATAGTATGTACATTCATACCTTGCGCATACTTTCTGTGATTATCGGCCCTACGTGAACCACCGCCTACAAAAACTTGTTTGATAACAACATACCCATGTATGTACATATATACATATGTATGTATATATTGTTTTTTTATTTACCTAAAGCATACATACATATGTACATATGTATGTACATACATATGTGAGTTGCAAACTTCTGACTAATCATAATACATATCATTCGCAACGTTAAAGTAGTGTTTTTAAGTTCTGTGCTTACACATACATATGTACATACATACAAGTACACAAGTATTTATTTAAATTTTTCCCAAATGGTCATATTTTATGGTTTTAGAATAACGATTTTAATCTGCATCACATACTTATAAATTAAATCATTTACATACATACATACATATATACATACCTATGTATGTATATACATATGTACATAACTCTCATGGGAACAAATAAAATGAATAGGAGAAATATTTGTACATACATACATATGTACATATAAATAAATAATTTTTTTATCTTTACGATGAATACGAAGATGATTGAGGATTTATAGAGCGTCGCTTATGTACGTGTTAATGTTTATATGTAATCTCGGGGTAGTTTAAATAATATTTTGTGAATTTACCTTCCTCTACATATAACATATGTGTGTAAAAACAGTTTTAAGTATTATTTTGTCAATAATTTTACTTATTTAATAGCTGTGAACTCGATCGAAGCTTTATGACGACTAACGAAGAAAGCTTAAGTCTCATATTTATAGTAAGATGAGCGAGCTCAGTATTTTAATATACAATCATACACAATGCATACAAAAGCTTCAGGGTTACGTAGTCACAAAGTCGCTCTTTTACTTACATATATAGAAAGACTTGGGATAAGGTTGGGTTCCCAGACAGAAAACAATTTGTATTTCACTGTACAAACTATGTATTTGTTCGACCTAATTCGACAAATGGGTCTGTACATATATACGTAAGTACAGTCAGCAGAACATTTATTCGGACACCAGTGACATTCAACATGACATGCTTTTTATTTGACCAAACAATTCGTCAGAAATTTGTAAAAAAAAAAAATTTAATTAAAAAAAACCCCTACGGCGATCGGTAAAGATTTGTTTGAGTCATGTTTCCGGCCAGCTCAAACAAAGTGGTTTTGATTAAGTTTTTTGGTTAAGTTTTCAGTGGCTGTAAAATCGTGTGTAAAATCATGAGAGGTCCTGCGGCAGAACTTGAAATTCAGGCATGTACACATCTTTCCCGCACTTCGTCTTTTAGTATATTATTTTTAAGACCCTATCAGAAACCACAGAAACCACTTAGAGCTTAGAGCTGGGGAAAAAAATCGATTCTCGAATCGACTAATCGATCTTTTTTATTTTCCCGATTCATCGATTTAATTTTTAAGAATCGATTTAAATCGAAAATTTGTCAGCACCGCCAATTTTGTCGCCACTACACTAAAAGAGCGGCGCGCAATAGGTAAATGTTACCTTTTACATTTTTATCTATTTATGTTTATTAATATAATTATTTTACATTAATTCTAATTCTAATGTCTGTATGCAGGTACGTCAACCATGCATTCACATGCTTGAGCGATTCGCCGAAATATGTGTGAGACCCTAACATGAATCTCATTATCTTACATCAAGGTGAAGAACACGATTATTGTTATTATTTTTTTTTTGTTATCTGTTATAATTTTGAAACCCAGAAAAAAAAATTTTTATCTTATGTTGTATATTTTATATTTATTGTCAATTTCAAATTTCAATTTCAATTTTTTTGTCAAAAAAAAAAACAGTAAAAAAACAAAAATTTCGATTTTAATCGATTTTTCTTCAACATTTTGCAAAAAAAAATCGATTCACTAAAAATCGATTTTTCCCCAGCTCTACTTCCGCTGCAAAAACCCTGAAAAATGATTCCGAGGTGCCACAGCACTTCCACTCAAATATTTTTCGGGTATTTGAAAACACAACGTGACGTCAATTTCGGTGCTACCACATCGATAGATTCTACATTTCGAACTCGGGTTCAGTGATGCCACATTTTGCAGTCAGAATTTGATATTGGGAACTTTTATTATTTTCGCGCCAATATTTTAAACTTTTTTTTTTAAACAAAAGTAAAAACAAACTAAATAATTTAGCAAAATAGTTAAATAACATTATTTAAAGAATAATATGACCCAAAACCTACCATTTTACAATAATTTAAATAAAATATTTCCCAATCAAATATATGCGTGATTTCATCTGGCAACATGGCTGATCTGCCAGCCAATATCGAATGGTTTCTGAAAAAACTAAAAAAAAACACAAAACTTATTCGATTGTATGGCACCGAGAAATTGGTTTAGCGGAAATGCTTTTTTGTGGAAATGAAAACCACAGTGTTTTGCATGGCACCCCTGAATAAATAAGAATTGTACGAATAATTTTTGTGATATTTTTTTGGCAAAATGTCTTTAGGAAATAACTGTTTTCCTGATATGTACTAAAAAGTTACCAAAATTATGAAAGTTTCCGAATAAATGTGCTGACCCTATATACATAAGTACATTAAGCAAAAATTTTATATGGGGGTAAAATATACCATAGTGTGAGTCTTGTTAATAATAAATTACTCACTAAAACCACAAATTTTGAATAGAATTTTGAATATTGAATATTTTATTTCAATATTAATTGCTGCCCATATTTTAAAATATTGGCTATGAAAAAACAAATTCTGACAAATTCGACGTTTTTTTATAAGTTTATTAAAATGTATGTGGAAAAATTCTTTATGGGGGGAGGGGGTTGTGTTATCACCCCCAAAACCCCCCCTGGGACAGGGACCATATTGACACTAACGCCACATGGTGTAAGCCATACGATATTTTCGACGCTAACTTTCCAAAAAAACATGCAGCCTTCACCGAGAGTGTGCAAATATGCACGGTATCTCAAACGAAACAGGAGAATATTCTCTAATTTCGAATTAAATTTAATAGAAATGTAACCATCAGATTATGAGAAATTCAAGTGTTTCACTTTTCCGATTTATTTACATACATCGATAAGACCGCCTCGTGATCCTTATCGATGCATGCCCCTCCAAGAAATAATTCTTATTGACAATTTTAACAATTGTTTAAATATGCTTGCCCATTAACGACGTTGTCTTTCTAAGCACTTTTTCAATTATTACTGTTGTTAGCACGGCATATGCCTATGCATTTATTATACCGAACCAGGTTTAAATTCAACGCTAACTATCAAACAAGAAATAAAGCTAACTTCGGCATGCCGAAGTTTAAATACCCATGCAGTAAATAAGTACGAATTTTTCGTTTTCTCGGGTACTGACATAAATGTTGCGAGCGAAAAATGTTGCAAACGAAAATGTTGCGAACAAACGAAATGAATTTATATATATGTATATTCCTATGGCAGCTACATATATGACATAGTGGTCCGATTTTGATCAAAATAAAAGCGAAATTCTAAAGTATTACAAAATGGCCATGTCTGAAATTTCATGAAAATATGTTGAAATTTGTCTAAGCTATAATTTTTTTCCTAAAAATGTTCCGATCGTTTCGACATATATAGTAGTGAGAGCATATAGAAGCATATGTGCAAAGTTTTATTCAGATAGCTTCAAAACTGAGGGACTAGTTTGCGTAGAAACGGATGGACAGACGGACATGGCTAGATCGACTCGGCTCGGATGCTGATCAAGAATATACATATATACTTTATAGGGTCGGAAATGTCTCCTTCGCTGCGTTGCAAACTTCTGACTAAAATTATAATACCCTACCAGGGTAAAAAAAATCCTACAGCCTTCACCGAGAGTGTGCCAACATGCACGGCATATCAAACGAAAGAGGAGAATACTCTCTAATTTCGAATTCAATTTAATAGAAATGTAGAAATGTAATCAGTTTTCCGTGCATATTGGCACAGTCGCTCTGAAGGCTGTAGGAAATTTTTTAAAAGTTTGCGTCGAATTCACGCCCGGTTCGGTATCAGGGATACATAGTAATTCCGCCACGGTATATGCAGCAATAACTGCAAAAAGTAAGACCTTTCTAATTTCTCCTGAAGGACTGCATGGATTTTAATAAAATCAAAATGCTTAGAATGGCGATTTCGTTTATGGGGCAGTCGGTGTATTGAATATTTAATTACGTAAATTCGTAATGCTGTTAAAAATAGTATTTTTGAGTAATGGTTCCCTTTGGTGGTTCAGAAACTGGTTCTTAGCTGGTTTACATCTGATTCCACTTTCATAGTTCGTGCCTCTGTTATCAGCCCTAATACACCGCCCACTGTAATGCGATTTTCTAAAAACTAAAGGTTAGAATCCAATGAAATTTTCCCCAAATATTCTCTATGCCTCTATAAGCCAATACACCATATTGGTACCATATTGCATATTGGCACACTCTCTTGAACTGGAGTTATATGAGTTAACATTTTTTCTTCCCTATTTTGTATGGAGACGACCCCGAGGCTATTTTTGACTGTTATGCGGTTTTATAAAAAATTTATGGTTAGAATGAAATGAAACTTTGCAGAGTAAAACTATAATAAATATCCTTTGTCCTGGCATATCTTATAATATTGTACTTTATTTTGTTCGATTTAGTTGTTTATTTTCGAAATAAATAAAAAATAAAATCCTCCTCCGTGTTCCATTTTCCCACTGGCCAATCTGGCGAAAGAAAATTATTAACTCAAAAAATAAGATTAACAAAAAAAATTTCGTTATCGTATTAATAACTTAAAAAGCCATTAAACAAATATTTTTTTTTTTTATTTATTTTCTATTTTTAATAAAAAAATGTTTTTTTCTTCTCATTTATTTTTAAGTATCCGTCGTAAAAGTCGCTGCTCCAATAAGATTCTGATAATTCGCCCTAATTTACAGAGCCCAACAGCAGATTTTGCACATCGGTGTCGAATAAAGTTTCTTTGTTAAAAGTTTTTGACAGATTTTTGCATAAACTGTAACGATCAGGCTAGGTGGTGTCTTGAAGAGGCAGGCGCACGCGAATATTGCACGGCTCTGCTCGTCGGCTAAGGATGTGGTGGTCTTGCCTGCTCTTCAACTTTGCCTCTTACGAACAATATCTCTATTAGATTTGCGTGCAACGACGAGAAGGGAAGGGAAGAAAATCTATTCACACTCAATGACAAAGGGACACTCTCTCATTAACCCACAACAAACGCCTGCCGTCCTCTGATCTTAATGAGGACCCAGTTCGCCCTTCCTGCCAGTGGTCATACAGGCCGCGAAATTCCATTATTATGGATGACCCCTAAAACCTGTTACGGGAACCCCCTGCTGGTGGAGGCACACAGATACAAAATTTATAACATTATAAGAGGTTGTTTATTACTTATAAAATAATAATATATATGTATATAATAATAATAATAACTCTACTGCTTCGTACGTACTAAAATAGCGACCCTGCAGTACCACTGTCATCAATAGGCCTCTGTAATCAACGATTCATCAATAGCCGACGGCGACTTCCACCGAGCCGACGCTCTTTTTCGACCTTCGTGTCAAACCCGACTCTCTCGCGATCTCATTTTTCTTGATCTCTCAAACTCTCCCTCTCTCTAACTCTCCCTCTCCTAACAAACAAGCGTTTTTCAATTGCGTTTTAATTTTAAAGAAGTAAAGACGCAATATATTGCGGTCAACAAAAGTTAAAGAAAAGTGAAATTATATTAAAAACAGTGAAATATATGAAAAACAGTGAAATTAAGTGTTTTACGCGGACTTTTCTCTATTGGGTAATATTGTCTTTTTTCAATTTTGTCTTTTCGTTTATATTTATTTACTGTTTATTTTTTGTAGATGCCATTGGTCAGGCTGACCTTGCGGTCCAAAAAAGGAGGAAGGACGGAAAAAAGGAAGCTAATTTAGATTTATTTAGAATTATATATTATTTTTTAGTTATTAGTTATTATATAATGTTATGAAATAAGGAAATAAATAAATGAAAATTAATTAAAAATGGTACCTATAAATGTTGATGAATTTTTGGTATAAAGTGTTGATGAAAAAATGATTAAATGTTGATGAATTTGTGTTGATGAAAAGAGCGGTCATCCCATACAAAAATTCATCAACCTTTTATATGGCTTGTAATCACTTTTTCATCGACACACCCCCATGTGTGTTGATGAAATGTTGATGAAACGTTGATGACAGGTACTGCAGGGGAGTGACACTTACAAATATATATTTAGATGATTTGAACTTACAACTAGGACGTAATTAGAACTGAATTATTAGACATTAATATATGCAAACTTTACCCAAAATTTAAAACACCAAAATACAAATTAATTACAGCAATCAATTAAAATTGAGGAAAGAGTACATTTCTAAAGAGCGAGAGAAATAAAAAGAAAAACGCGGAGTATATATGGGGCGTTCCACGCAAAATTTTATACTTTTTTTTCGGTTTATTACTTGAAAATATTCGATACGTATTTTTTTATTTCAATCTGATACTTGGAATTTTCGAGAAATAATTTTCTAAAGTTTCCCATTTTTAAAAAAAGATCCTTTTTAACCGCATATACTGAGAAAACTAATGAAGGTACAACAATTTGTCCAAGACATGAAACGTGCGCCCTTTCCTTAGCTTTCCAATAAGTTAAACTAAAAAAAAATGGAATTAATGGAAAAAAAATTAAAATTTAACAAAAAATTTAAAAAAATTCAAATTTTGACCTAATTTTTTTTTATTTTTTTATTTTTAAAAGGTAGCCTTAAGGCTTGTTTAAATCCTGCGAAAATTTCAGAGTGGAGAAATGAATACTTTGGGAGTGGTGAATTTTTGAATCCTCGCTCGCGTGGTCGGAGCCTTAAAAAGATACGAAATCAGTTAAAATTGATGGGAAATGATAGGAAAAAATGCGCAATTCGCGCTCGCGGTACGCTTCGACCACGCCACATTGGGCAAAATGACCACATTTTTGGAAAAAAATAAAATAATGAAGTTAGGAAGCTGAAACTTGGCGTACCTTATATTTATAGGCCGCTAATTAAAAACTAAAATGTTTGACGATTTTGGTCACCCCTACTCTTACCGCCCAAAAAGGCAACATGGCGTATATGTACGTAATTTTAAAGTTTGTAAAGTCTGCAGAGAAGCCTATTGATAACAAAATTGTGTAATTAAGAAACAATATGACACAATATAATTTTTTTTCAAATTATTAACATATTTATTAATATTTTCCGTGCGGATGTTTCCCCATGCTTCAAGTAACTGTAAATTGATATAGACAAAAGCACCTGCAAACACATTCAATTTTTGCAAAAATGCGCAAATGAAAATCATACCCTCTAAAACTGTATAATTTTATTTAAAACGCAACATATTTCATTTTTGGCGCAAATTCGCGCCGTGTAAGTTCTAGTTATGAACATAAAATCGGTCAACAACACAAGACACACATAAAGCAAATAACATATAATAAACAATTCTAATATACAATTTATATTAAACATACCTGGATCTTGATTTTTCATTAAAAATAATAATTATAAAACTTTATTTCCAATAGTTACAGACGTTTAAACCTTGCGAAATTTCTAATTGTTCCACATGTAAACAAAGCGCTGAACACATCCGGATTGGATGGGTAGTCTGCCGCATCAGGGAGAAGACGGAGCCAAGGCGCTGCTATAAGTGCATGGGCTTCGGGCACACCTCGGCAAGATGCCGAGCCTCCGACGCAACGGCCAAAGCCACACAGGAGGCATGCTTCAAGTGCGGAGGCACCGGCCACAAGCACAACACGTGCAAAGGCAAGCCAAGGTGCATCCTTTGCACCAGAGGCGGCAAGACCGCGAGTGAGGCAGAACACGCCACCCTGAGCAGGACTTGCCCTGAGTACCGGAAGGCCATCCAAAACCTGCATAATGGTTAAGGTCCTCCAGCTGAACCTAAACCATTGCAGAGCTGCACAAGACTTGCTGGCACAGACGGTCATTGAGGAAAGAGCTGACGTGGCTGTACTGAGCGAACCGTACAAGCCAAAAGCAGAAGGAGTATGGCAACAGAGCGCGGACGGTGGTGCTGCCATCTGGAGCTGCGGGCAGTCCCCCGGCCACCTATCCCAGAGGGCCTCGAGACCTGGTTACGCCAGGGCTAAGGTCCATGAAACCACCATCTACAGCTGCTACCTAGCCCCGAGCCTGCATATTGATACCTACAGGGACATAGTGCAGGAAATCGCCCGAGATGCCCGCGGACGATCCCCGGTACTAATAGCTGGGGATTTCAACGCATGGGCCACCGCCTGGGGAAGCTCGAGGACGACTCAGCGGGGAACAATCCTCCTGGATGCACTGGCCACCCTGGATATCTGCCTCCTTAATGATGGCATCAAATGCACATACAGCAAGGCAGGCAATGTGTCATTTATTGACTTGACTTTCGCCAGCCCGGAGCTCTCCCGAAGCAGCCACTGGCAAGTTACGGACTTGCTCACATACAGCGACCACGCTGCTATTACTGTTCAGATGATGCGCAGCCAGCACGGCTCAGCTAACCGACAACCCGCGTATAAGGTACACACCCTTAACACAGAGGTTCTACTATCCAGTATGGACGCAAATGCTATAGCTGGCGATGCCAACACATGTGCAGCAGGACTAGCTGCCAGAATCAAGGCTGCCTGCGATGCCGCAATGGCTACCTCCAGTAGAGGAAACGGCAGACGACCAGTGCCCTGGTGGAACCAGGAGATAGCAGCAGCCAGAAGCGAATGCCTCTCTGCAAGGCGAAGATGCCAGAGGAACAGAGGACGCCCAACGCAAGCGCTGTTCGAGGCCCGCTACAGGGAGAGAAAAAAGGCCCTCAAGACTGCCATCAAGGCGAGCAAGATCAGGTGTTTCCAGGAGCTGTGCGATGCAGCAGACCAGGAACCATTCGGCTCGGCCTACAAGATGGTTATGGGCAAGCTCTACAGGCCACCGACTCCAACCTCGCAGGAACAACTCGGAGAAATCGTCTCCACGCTGTTCCCTGCGCAGCCGCCACTAACGCTGCCAAACATACACTCGAGCGATGAGATCCTCATCAGCGAGGAGGAAATCAACCGTGCGCTGTCCAGCAGTAAGACAGGCAAGGCCCCGGGACCTGATGGCATTCCCAACGCGGCGCTGCGTGCCATAATGGAGGCCTACCCGAGCCTATTCGCGCAGGTCTACAATAGGTGCATTGCCGAGCGTACATTCCCAAAAGTCTGGAAGCAGCAAAGACTGGTGCTCATCCAGAAACCAGGCAAGACCAATGATGACCCGTCCTCATATCGCCCCCTTTGTATGCTAAACACAGCGGGGAAGATATTCGAGCGCATTATCTGCAGCAAGCTGGAGGCAGAAGTCGAAGAGCTTGGAGCCCTATCGAACCAGCAGCACGGCTTTCGAAAGAAGCGGAGCACGATCGACGCGATCCGCGAGGTAACGGAGATGGCAGCTAGCGCAATCGAAGGCGACAGATGGCGGGGTGGCACCAAGCAATATTGCCTGGTTTGCACCCTAGACGTCAGAAACGCGTTCAACTCAGCGAATTGGAGCCTAGTTCTGCAGGCACTACAGCGCTGCGGCATATCCGGATACCTCACCCTCCTGATAGCGGACTACTTCCGGGATCGCGTCCTACTGTACGCATCCGACGACGGCAACCAGGTCCACCACGTGACTGGAGGAGTGCCCCAGGGCTCTGTTCTTGGGCCAATCCTGTGGAACGTCATGTATGACGGGATACTGAGGCTGCCACTACCTGATGGCTGCGCCGTAGTAGGGTTCGCCGATGATATAGCGCTAGTCACGGTGGATAAGCATCTGGCCGATGTCACTGCTAAATGCAGCCTCGCAATCGACAGGATGATGTCCTGGCTGGCCGACAATGGGCTCTCGCTTGCCGAGCACAAAACGGAAGCGGTGCTCATCAGCAGCAGGAAGGTCGTGGAGAAGGTAAACTTCCGGGTCGGCTCGACAACCATCGAGTCGAGCCCATCAATAAAGTATCTGGGAGTCATGATCGACCACAGACTAAACTTTAAGACCCACCTTGAGTACGCGGCGGCCAAGGCATCCAAGGCTACGGCAGCCATATCAAGGATGATGGCCAATACGCGCGGTCCCAAGCAGTTTAGCAGGAGACTGCTAGCAACAGTGGTGACCTCGACAATCCTGTATGCCGCGCCGATATGGGCTGAAGCCATGAGGACCACCAGTTACAGCCGGCAGTGCAAATCTGTGTACAGACGCTGCGCATTGCGCATTTCCAGCTGCTTCTGCACGGTGTCCGAGGAAGCTGCCTTGGTGCTATCGGGAGCAATCCCAATAGATCTCCTGGCAGACGAGCGCAGAACAGGGAATTCTGGCAGCAGAACCCAGCGGAGCAGCACCATTGCGCGGTGGCAAGAGCGTTGGAACAATGCGAGCACTGGGCGGTGGACGCACAAGCTCATCCCCGATCTGGTCCCCTGGGTGCAGAGAAGCCATGGGCAGCTGGACTACCACACATCGCAGATCATCTCAGGACACGGATGCTTCAAGGCTTACCTCAACAGGTTCAAGCATGAGGACAACCCATACTGCGAATATTGCGGCAACGAAGTCATCGAGGACGCGGAGCACGCCTTCTTCATGTGCCCCCTCTTTTCGGCAGAGCGAGCTGCCTTGGAAGAAGCCTTAAACCGTCGCCCTACACCCGACAACCTAATCAGCTGTATGCTGGAAGCCCCTTCCAAGTGGGAGGCCGTCGCCGGAATGGCTGCAACCGTGACGAGAGAACTGAGGCGCCGGGGAGCAGACCCGACGCACTGAAGGCGAAAGATGAGCGGCAACTTGACCGCCAGCCGCTCCGTGAAGTATAGCTTTGCGGCAGTCCCACGGAAGCGGACTCTTCACTTATAACTCCTATCCTACTTCTAATGTTATATATGTACTTCATACTCTGTTTTAAAATAAAAAAAAAAAAAAAAAAAAAAAAATGTTTGACTTTGACGCCCTGGTACAAAACCAGGGTTGTATACAACTATACAACTTTAAATTACCGCATAAATGATCTTAGAGTATCTACTTACAAAATACAAAATCAAAACACGAAAAGCTTTCCATGAAAATGTTGGGTTTTTTCCAAAAAATCGGGCATTTTGCCCAATGTGCACGCGAGCGGTGATTCAAAAATTCACTGCTCCGAAAGTATTCATTTCTCCACTCTGAAATTTTCGCAGGATTTAAACAAGCCTTAAGGCTACCTTTTAAAAATAAAAAATTAAAAAAAATTATGTCCAAATTTGAAATTTTTTTAATTTTTTGTTAAATTTTAATTTTTTTTCATAAAAAAAATTTTTTTTTTAGTTTAACTTATTGAAAAGCTAAGGAAAGGGCGCACGTTTCATGTCTTGGACAAATTGTTGTACCTTCATTAGTTTTCTCAGTATATGCGGTTGAAAAAAGTATGTATCTTTTTTAAAAACGGGAAACTTTAGAAAATTATTTCTCGAAAATTCCAAGTATCAGATTGAAATAAAAAAATACCTATCGAATATTTTCAAGTAATAAACCGAAAAAAAATATAAGAAGGAAAAAAATTTTGGTGGCAAATTTTGCGTGGAACGCCCCATATATAATATTATGAGAATGGTATTTCACTTGAGTTTCTTATTTTTTTCCCACTTTGGAACTTTTCGTTTTCGCTTAAATTTGTACTAGGAATAAACGAACTGATCTGCCGACTGCCAAGGTTGCTAATGACTTTCGAGACGCCCCGAATTGAGCGGGAACCCTCTGTCCCTTTTCCAGCGCCGTTCGGGTCGCAGCCGAAACCTGCCAATTGCCCCTCTTTGAGGTGGATTAGCCATTTAACGGATTAGCTTCGATCCGCACCCCGCTAAAAATCTGCACAGCGCTTACACCCCCTAGATGGCGCCAGGGGAGTATCTTAATCTTCCCAAAACCCTGCATCAGGCGCTACAAAACTTGTTATTACTGGATCAGATGGAACTAATAGGGAGTTCATGAGATCCTCCATGGTTTCCAAACGCGAAGTTTTTCGGATATGCTTGAGCCGATACTTACGCAAATCTTTATTTCTGCTTTCCAAAGCTTCATCCGACATCATACCTATAGAGAGTGGAACAACTTCAATGACATCGGTTCCGTGAATCAATATATGTTTTGAGCAGGGCATATTAAACCAGGGATATTCTTTTATGAAAATTTGAGCGGTCTTCATTTTTTTGGCGCCACGTAATAATCGTATGTGGGGTAAATATTTGCTCTGCGAATTTTTGCGCCACTTTGCATATGTTTATACGAGCTTTTGGTGAAACCTTCATCTATGTACAGAGACAATGCTTTCTCTGGTGAATACTTTAAAGGTACTTGAGGGTCAACGCCCAGGCTTTTTTTTTGCTTTTTTTGACACTTCTGGATCCGTGCGCTTCCCAGATTTGTATAAACCAACCCTCGATGCTACCATGAGTTCATCGCAAGAGTAGCTTTGGACAAGATTTGACACTTTGGAGGCTTTATATTTCTGGTGACATTCTGCAATATCCTCTTCCTTTCGCCGTGAAAACATAGGTTTGTATTGAAATTTCAGAACAATATGTTGTTGCAATTTTCACCTTAAATGTACATGAGGATTTGTTGGACACCCGCCACTGTTCAGCAAACTTTCTGCATATTGCTTTCAGTCCATCATGAATGGAACTAATTTGGAGCTCAGAACATTTCCACCTTTGAATAATATTGGCAAATATGTACATATTCAAGTACCGCCGAACTTTTCGTCGAGAAGCCGCTTTCCGCATGCCATACTGAAAAAAGGGCGCTTCTGGAAACTGACATGATTTTTGCAATATGAAAAATATTAAGAGCGACAGGTAGATTGCAGCGAAAACATATGCTCACTTTGAAAGCTCACAGCTGATCAAATTATTCTTTTGAAGTGTGACCGCTCTTTCTATTCGTTGTTCGTTATTTTTGTAATAAGCCTGATGCTTATTAATTTTAAAGTTCTTTTTATTTCTGTTTAGCTTCACTTTTTACAACGTGTCTCTTTATTCGCATATGTATTCAAGAGTGAGGAGACAAAACATATCGATAGCATAGTACTAACATTTTCAGGGTTGCTCTTATTTTCTAGGTTAACAAATATATATCGATATCCTTAGCTATACAACGATTCTTTATATTACTTATAATATTACACGCTTTGTTTTATTGAAATTTTTTTGGTTTTCTAACTTCTCTACCGCTTCTTGTTCTAACACTTGTAACATTGTCGTCTACCTTAGATACATTACTGTCAGGTGGATTCAGGTTTTTTGTTTCATACATTTTATATACTAGGAGTAATGGATCCTCATCTGAGCTAGCTTCGTCAGCTGTTTCGAATCTTTCTTCCATTTCCTCACTTAGATTATATACATTTGTTTCGTAATTAGTATGATTCTCACTACAGTTATTATCATTATTTAATTCAATGAATTCAGACTCGATACAATTTTCTTCAGTACCATTATTGGTGAGATTATTGGTAGATACATTCATTTCTATTTCCTTATCAGTACATAGTGTTTCTTTTTCTCTATCATGTGAACTAGGCCAAAAATTAATAGACCGAAGGTCAACAATTGATTTACCATCATCCTCTTCTTGGTTTTTTGTTTTTATAATTAACTTTCTGTTTCTTCTATAGTAACTATTATCCTTATCTTTTATTATATATGATCTGCTATTCACCCTTTTTTCTATTAATCCATATGACCACTCATTCATTTTCTTTCTGAACATTATTTTCTCACCTAATTTACAAGGTGTAAGTGTCTTTGTATTACGATCATAGTATTGTTTCTGCTTTGATCTTTTCATTTGAATTTTATCTATAATATCCTTTTCTTTAATATTGTTGCGACACAAACTTGATTTAGCAATAGGTAGCTTTGTTTTGCAATTCCTTCCAAAGAATAACTCACACGGTGAAGTTTGCATACTAGCTATAGGTGTACTGTTATACTCTAGAATATTATATTGGTACGATTCTTTATCTTTGGCACAACGTTTTAGAATATTTTTTGCTATAGCTACCCCTTTTTCAGCTAATCCATTGCTTTGAGGATAATGTGGACTAGAAAACTGCAGTATAATGTTATGAGCATTTGCAAATTCCTTAAAGTCAACTGAATTAAATGGATTGTTATCACTTTTTATCTTAGTTGGGTATCCCAAACTATCAAATACTTCTCGCAGTTCGAAAGTTATTTGTTTAACAGATTTGTTTTTAAGTTTTCTTGCAATCAAGAAATTAGAGTAACTGTCGAATATTGACAAAAAATCCACCCCCTCAAATTCAAATATGTCCATGCCCACAGTATGGAATGGGTATTCTGGCATTTCATCCTCTATTAATGGTTCTTTCTGGTTCTTTCTTCTAAACTTCTCACAAATGCGACACGATTCCACTGATTCCTTGATTTGAGTACTCATTTTTGGCCAATAATAGCATTCTCTTGCTCTAGCCAACGTTTTTTCTATTCCTAGATGAGCACTATGTACTTGTTTTATTATTTGTGGTTGCAATCCCTTGGGTACGATTAGTCTACACGTTCTCATCAGCAGCCCATTCTCAAAATGAAGTTCATTTTTAATTTTATAAAATTGCTGACAAAAATTGTTTAGCTTGTGATATGAAGGCCAACCATTTTTGATAAAATCAACAATTTTGCTATAATCCTCATCTGCATTCAGCATATCTTTGTAAACGCTAAAGTTTGATTCCGACAGGCAGACTGCCTTAGTGATTGTATGAATTACATTTGAAAGGTCTCGAATTTCATTTTCTTCTATGAGTTGCGCTCTTGAAAGACAATCTGCAATTAACATTTCTTTTCCAGGTTTGTATTGTACCTTTATATTTGGATACTTGAGTAAGTATAACAACATGCGTTGTAATCGCATTGTTACTGAGTCTATATCTTTTTCCATCAGTATTTCTAAAGGTTTATGATCACTTTCTACTAAGAATTCTCTTCCATACACAAAGTAATGAAACCTCTCACAAGCAAATACTATTGCTAGCAATTCTTTTTCTATCTGCGCCCATTTTTTTTCACTTTTTGACAATGTTCTTGAAGGAAACACACAGGACGACTGTCCTGGATCAGAACACATCCCAAACCATCTTTGGAAGCATCAGTTTGTATTGTTACTGGTTTATTTTTATCATATACCGCTAGCACTGGCTCTTTCAGAATGGTTTTTTTGAGGTTCTGAAGTTCATTTTCATGTTCTTCACTCCAAGTAAATTTAACGTCATTCTTTATAAGCTCCCTCAAATTTGCTGATCTAGCTGATAAATCTGGAATAAACTTAGCGAGATACTTGAAAAGACCTAAGATTCTCAATACTCCTGCTTTGTCAGTTGGAGTTTTAATATCTCTGATTGCTTCCAGGTGTTTCTTTTGCGGTTGTATTCTGTTTTCTGCTATGATATGCCCCATGAATTCCACTTGTGCTTGCCTATATTGTACTTTATCTGGATTAAACTTGACTCCATTCATTCTAGCTCGTTCTAGTACATTACTGAGAGTTACATCATGCTCTTCTAATGTGTTACCCATAATTATAATGTCATCAAAATATATTAGAACATTTGAGAGGTCACCAAATATCTGAACCATATTTCTCTGAAACATTTCAGGTGCACTGTTTATGCCAAATGGAACTCTGTTAAATCTATATCTTCCAAACGGACTCATAAATGTAGTGAGATCTGAACTATTTCTGTCCAATTCCATTTGCCAAAACCCTTTTGATAAATCTAATACTGTAAAGTACTTTTTTCCAACCATTTGTGTTGTAAAATCTTCTATCGTTGGTATTAAAAAATGTTCTCGCTTGATCGCTTTGTTTAATGGTTTAGGGTCTAAGCACAGCCTCAGCTTCCCGTTCGATTTTTCAACTAATTGTAAATTATTCACCCAACTAGTAGGATATGACACAGGTGATATAATTCCATCTCTTTCCATTTGTTTTAATTCGTTCTTTAATGTTCCTAGTAAGCTCTGAGGAAATCTTTTCCTGTAGTGTATTATTGGCTCTGCGTGTTCCTTTAACACTATTGACTGTTTCCACGGTAATTTTCCTAATCCTTCAAATAATTCTTTAAACTTTTCCACAAAAGATTTGCTTGACGATGGTAACATCATTATTGAATCTATATTTAGGCATTTAATTAATTCAAGTTTTACAGCCGTTTCTAGGCCCAAAATAGGTTCACATTTTTCTTCAACAATCAAAAAAGAAATACTATGATAGATATTGGTCCTTACGTCTAGACATTTTAACAAAATTGTGCCGTAATTCATTATTTTGGCCTTATTATAATCAAAAATTGGTACAACTTCATGTTGTTTTTTAATTGGAATGTTTCCAATAAGATTTAATGGTATGCAGTTTATGTCTGCACCCGTATCTACTTTGAATGTATGTGATTTTCCATTAATTTCCAGCGTTTTTTTCCATTTACTGTTTCCGAATCCACACTGACTTATACTATAATGATTAATATTATTAACTGAGTCATTTATAAATTTTTTCTATCACTCATACCTGCTTTGTTCCATTTTGAAACAACACCTTTCTCTTCTCTTCCTGCTTCTTGCTTTTTTAGCAGTATTTGCGTGAAATTTTGTCCAGTTTTTCCCAGTTGTTTCATCCAAAGCATTGAACCTCCTTGGCTTTGTCAGTCTGTCTTGTTATCCAGCAATTTTAATTGCTGAATTCCAATTATGAGACGATCGAGCAGCATTCTATTTTGAAACGATTTTCAGCTCCTTTAATCACAATTGTTAAAGTGTGATTTGTTGGTTTGTGCTGCACGACGTGTTGGCGTCTCCTGGTGTATTTAGCGGGTGCTATTCGTCTAGTGCTTTGATTACGTCATCAAGCGTGCGTATGTGTGCTGCTTCTGTACTTGCCTCTGCCACGCTTCCGACCATACTGTTTGCGCTGCCGTCATTTGGAAATATAGTATTATATATCTCCGTTACTCCTGGGCCAGCCAGCCATAAGAATGTTGCAATCTTCTTTGCCTCCGACAAACTGTCTTTTCCAGACGCCATCATGTACATAAGAAATGTACCTTTCCATTTCGGCCACTCATAGATTAGCGTGGAGCAGTCAATTTCTGGCAATACTCGCTCAGACATGTTCTTTCCGGCTTATGATTGCTTATTTTAACTTCTGACACCATGTAATAAGCCTGATGCTTATTAATTTTAAAGTTCTTTTTATTTCTGTTTAGCTTCACTTTTTACAACGTGTCTCTTTATTCGCATATGTATTCAAGAGTGAGGAGACAAAACATATCGATAGCATAGTACTAACATTTTCAGGGTTGCTCTTATTTTCTAGGTTAACAAATATATATCGATATCCTTAGCTATACAACGATTCTTTATATTACTTATAATATTACAATTTTATGAAGGCCAATCATACTTTGTTGACAACCGGCAATGTTTAAAACAACACACACATTCATCTTGTTATTATTTGTTTTAGATTAATAATTATCCCAAAGGTATTGGCATGCGTTCCGGCGGTGGCGCCTACCATGGACAGCTCATAGTGCATGTCCAAGGAACTCGGATAATTGTATATGGGCTCTTTAAGGCAAGGGTGGAATACGAGTCCCGTTCAGGGAGAAACATGATGGCACCAGTGGCATACCAATGGAGGAGAAGCTGTTGCAGCTAGTTGCATAACGAGATGAAAAAGTGACCTATTTTTCCTTTGATAGTCCGGCATTCTTATTTTTATTATTACTTTTTCGTCCCAGATCTTTTAATGCAAGTTCAAATAATTTCCGGATTCGCAAAATATTGTATTTGCCTTTATCAAGTAAATTAGGACTGTATTCGCTCTTTTAATTCGACTTTTCCACGCATTTTTGTTCAGGGCGGGATCCATAGTTTAAAATATGTGAAGGGCAGAGCGAGAGGCAAACATTGGTGGCAGCCAGTTTTATTAAAATTTGTATTCTTTCCTTTCGCCAAATCGCCCACTGTGCGACTCTAATTTGACGGACATTCCACCAGAAGCGCCAAGTATTACATTATCCTAGATGTATTACCCACTATTTTGTATCCCACCAGAACCGCCAAGTATTACATCAGACAGATCCGAATAGCTCTCTCTCTCTCTCTTTCATGGTGTCGAACAGCTCTCACTAGCTGCAGAATTTTTAACGAGACCGGTCGATGCGTCCAGAGTGCGATAGTCGTAGTTTTTTCAATTACATTTATATTTTAACACTTTTGAACATTACCCAAAAATTCGTATTTTTTGATCAGTGTAGGAGGTGACTTAGCTCCTCTTACAGGATTCGGGAACATATAGACCTTAACAAAGTGCTCTCTCTTATTAGAAGCCTCGGTATAGAGGCTCTAATCCTACAGGCCGGCACAAAAGATCTAACATCTGGTCGCAGAGCAACAAGGCCCTTGTAATAATAATAATGGTGTAAGTGGTGAGGTTACTCTCGGCTAAGTAACCTCCAATTAGAGCTTAGCTTCGTTTTGATCAATAATAATAATAATAATAATAATTATGTAGGTCTTGTAGGATTCTGAGTGCAGAGGGCCAGGAAAAAAATATCTTGCAAAAAAGATCACCGACAAGGACTGCAAGAAATTTGTTCACGCCAGAAGGGTTTATTTTCCGGAGGCAGTGTGATCCCGTACACTCGCTCTCTCTCTCCCTCTTCCACGGCACTTTCGTGCATAGAGCTGCTAATCCGCTCTCCCCAAGCTAGTTTTAAGCCTTCTTCTTAGTTAGTACCAATTTACTTCTACTAATAAAGACTCTAACGCACGTCGCGTAATATCCCGAAAGTTGTTCCATGTTTTCTTATCGAGTGCATTTCAGAATAAAGCCACCCCCCTCCGAACAGAATTCAACCACGCTTCTATGGCAACGCGGATCGAGTCCGCGAAGAAGTTGAGGTTATGTTTTTCGTGTCTAGAGTATGGACATATAGCTCGGTTATGCGAGAAGGGCCGCGAATGCAACGTCTATGGATGCCGGATGAGGCACCACTACCTACTCCATGACCCAGCTGGACATCCCAGACGGCCCAGATCAGCGGAGCAGCCAAGACCGACAGTTGTACAGAGACAGCAGCCGACGGATACAAATGCCACAGTCAGTGGACTCCAACGAGAAGAGCCTGCCTACGTCAGCGCCAAAGCGCCATGGGCTAAAGAATGTATACGGAGTACCAAATTTGAACCTGCCGATGCAGAGCTTGCGTCGGGAAGATGTAAAGGCAGTGAGGGCGAGTGCCCGCCTGCCTGTAAAGCCGTACAACAATGCGGCGCCAAGGATCCTAATTGGATTGGATCATGCGCACCTAGGAATACCCCTCAGAACCAGAAGCTATGTTTCTGGAGGGCCATATACAGCAGCCACCGCACTTGGATTGGTGGTATATGGACCGGTGAAAGGAAAGTCAAGTTCACCGTTTCAGAGATCGTGCCTCCTAGCCGTGCCACAGGATAATCTTCTGGAGAAGATGGTGAGCGATTATTTCGAGATCGAGAATTTCGGAGTGAAGCTGGCACAGCCAGTCGCAGCTGGCGGAGTGGAGCTGGTGCCGTCAGTCGCAGATAACGGCAACGCGCGTGTCCTGAGTATCCTGGAGCAGACGACTAGCCGAGTAGGCCGACGATATGAGACCGGGCTGCTATGGAGAGACGACGAGGTGAGACTGCTAGAGAGCTACAGTATGGCACTCAACACACTTGTCAACATTGAACGGAAAATGATGCGCGATGTGGACTTCGCGCGGGCCTACAATGGAGTTATGGACGATTACGTCAAGAAGGGTAACGCACGACAACTGGAGCCCCAGGAAGTCCAGAGGTCCCAGAAAGGTAAGGTATGGTACCTGCCGCACTTCGGGGTAGAGAACTCGAACAAGCCTGGAAAAATCCGGCTGGTCTTCGACTCGGCTGCCAAGGTGAACGGAGTGTCCCTGAATTCAGCGCTTATGAAAGGCCCACAGCGCTACAAGCCCCTCCCAGCGGTGCTCTTCCATTTTCGGGAAGGAGCAGTTGGGGCTTATGCAGACATCAAGGAGATGTTTCATCAGGTATTGATGCAGCCACAGGACAGATGTGCCCAGAGGTATGGAGGAACGGAGACGATCGTCGGGACCCCGACATATATGAGATGCAGCTGATGACGTTCGGAACGGTCTGCTCACCTTTCTCGGCGGATTATGTGAAGACCGTGAATGCTTCGCAGTCCTGGCGATCAACGAGTATCACTACGTGGATGACTACGCCGACAGTTTCCCCAGTGAAGAAGAAGTTTAATAATTCTTCAGCAAGCTCGGATCAGGCAATCGCCGATTTTTTGGCTGATTTTTTTAAAACCATATATTCTTTCTCAAAAAATGTAAACTAGATAAACCAGATGTAATCTTTCCTTATGCCCAGCCCGAATCTAATTGCAATCCTATCCTAAACGAAAGCTCTCTTTGTCTGGATCTTCAACGTGTTAAGCCAGTATATTCACCGGGTTCCGATGGAATAACGGGCTGTGTATTCAGGTATTGCGTCGGGGCTTTGTGCAACCCCCTTCTCAAATTGTTTACCTTATCTTTAAAAACAGCAGAATTTCCTCTTATTTAAAAGGAATCATTTATTATTCCGCTAGTCTCTAATTCCAAAATTTTTCTAGAATGTAATCAATCCTCACTTGCAGCGTTTATGCAGATCCGAAATTTCTTCATGTCAGCATGCAGATTCAGTTTTATTTGAGTGACAGGACTCAAAAGGTTCTGTTTAAGAATGCTCTATCCAACTCCCTCAGTGTCACATCTGGCGTCCCACAAGGCAGTTATCTTGGCCCACTGCTATTTACATTGTTTATTAATGACCTTCCACTAGTTCTAACCAACTCTAGGGTACGCTGACGATATTAACTATGCCTGTAAACTATCCCCGAGGCAGAGGCTCCACGTGCCGCTGTCTACATCGGCTACTTTCCGCTCCCTAATGCGGATATGAAGACGTCGGAGGTTCTAGACCTTATTGAAGGACAAAACAGTGGCCTAAGCGTGGGAGACTGGCGCGTCTTCCACCGCGAAACAAGGCAGAACACGGCGGTCATAACAATCGCGCTTGACCCAGTCTCGGCCAATCGGCTGAAAGAGCTAGGGCATAGCCTAAACTTTGCATTTGGCAAGGCTACCCTTAAGCCAAAGGCCGACACGCAGGCAAAACGACAGGCAGTGGCTCCCGTTCCCGCAGCGGAGAAGCCCACCTGCTCTACTGCCAGTGCTCCTGCTATGGCTGCTGCGAGACCACAGGGCACCGCGATGACCCAGGAGCCCGCAGTACTGCGGAAGTTCCTGCGCCCCCCACTCCATGGGGGCATCACGCGCGGAACCGGGCGCACCACACGAGGCACCGGGCGCGTACCCAAGAGTGCGAGGCGCACCCCTTATAGGCACCAACCGCGGCCGGAAGATAGCGGCCAGGGGCCGCATGAGAGCAGACTAATGTCCTCCCCTCCTCTCCCCCCTCCCCACAACACCAGGAGACACCTCCGATGTCTCCAAGCGAACCTCCACCACGCAAAGGCCGCATCTGACGTACTTTGCGAGAGGTTCGCTACAATGGACATAGCATTCATCCAGGAGCCCTAAATAATCCTGGGCTTAGCACCCCATCCGGTAAGTTGCTGTATGCAAATGACCAACCTCGCCCTAGATCGGCGTTGTTAATTAACAAAAATCTAACATTTGTTCCCCTCCCACAGTTCATAACTGAGGACCTGGTGGCGGTTTGGGTTAAAATACCCACCGCCCACGGCGAGCAGGAAGCAGAGGAAGCGGAGGAAGTGCCTACGGCGGCTACTTGTGCCCTGATAGAGCACTGCCAGAGAAACCGGCTCAGATGGATAATCGCCTGTAATGCCAATGCACACCACACGGTCTGGGGGAGCAGTGACATCAACAAGAGGGGTGAGGACCTTCTTGAATACATTATTAGTAACAATATAGGATTACTAAACCAGGGCAGCGAGCCTACATTCATTAATGCCATTAGAGAGGAAGTCCTTGATCTAACTCTCTGTAGTATAAATATGTTGTCCGTTGTCTCAAACTGGCACGTTGCAAGTGAGATCACTATGTCAGATCACCAACACATTAGATTTGACATAGGATGCGCCTTGCAATGTAACCTAGTCACCAGAAATCCCAGGAAAACCAACTGGGATCACTTCTGTTTTGAACTTGAGCAATCCAGAGACTGCTCGACCCGTCCGATAACATCCATACACGAGTTAGAGCGTGAAGCTACTGTGCTTCACAGAAATGTTGAATCAGCATATCACGCCAGCTGCGACCAAAAGGTACGCAAGACCGAAAGGACTGTTCCCTGGTGAAACAAAAGCCTTGACGATCTCAAAAAGGCTGCGCGCAGGCTCTTCAATAAGGCGAGGAGTGGGAGGGCCTCATGGGACTCCTTCACATCTGCTTTAACGCTCTACAATAAAGAGCTGAGAAAATCAAAACGGGCTACTCGGCGTCAACACTGCGGGCAGATCTCATCTCCCCCGGAAGCTGTTAGGCTACAAAAAGCCCTCTCCAAAGACCACTCAAACGGTATCTGAACGCTGAAAAAGCCGGATGGAACACACACAAACAACCCAAAGGAGACGAGCAGCCTACTCCTGGCTACTCACTTTCCTGGGTGTGTGGCTGTGGAGCAACCCATCTCAGAGTGTGAGGCACCAACCTACCTCTCTGAGACTGGAGAGTGCCCGCACCTGCACGTGACTATGGTGGCAGACTCTAACGGGGCTGAGAGAGGGGAACCTCTCTATCGCTCAGAACGTGTTGGAAACATGCCCTATAGACTGTTTCATCAAAATAGCGTAAAATGGGCATTACAAAATTTTAGCCCATACAAATCACCTGGACCAGATGGGATCTATCCATGCTTATTGCAGCGGGGACTGCACCTAATCGCACTCCCCCTGGTCCGTCTATTTGGAGCCAGTCTCCTGCTTGGACACATACCAAGCAACTGGGCTAAAGTAAATGTCGTGTTTATCCCAAAGGCAGGGAAGAAAGACTCCCAATTGCCAAAATCATATAGACCGATTAGCCTTAGCTCCTTCTTCCTCAAAACTATGGAGAAGATAATCGACCAGCACATCAGGGGGGTAAATCTCAAGCAACATCCCCTAAACAACTACCAATATGCGTATCAAGCTGGTAAATCAACTGAGACCGCCATACATTGGCTTACAACAACCATTGAAAAGGCCATTGGCGCTCAACAGATAGCACTAGGTGCCTTCTTAGACATCTCAGGAGCTTTCGACAACACGTCATATGAGGCTATACGTGCCTCTCTTGTACGCAAGAATGTCTCCACACCTATTATTAGGTGGATTCTGGAAATGCTTAAATCCAGAATCATAACTGTAGACCTTGGAGGAACTATGACCTCAATCACAGCCACAAGGGGGTGCCCTCAAGGGGGAGTACTCTCTCCCCTCCTGTGGACTCTGGTCATCGACGAGCTACTTTATGAGCTCAATAATTTAGGTTTCCCCACTCAAGGCTACGCTGATGATCTAGTCATCTATATAGTGGGCTGGCATGAGCAAACCATCTCGGACCGCATGCAGCAAGCCCTTGATATAGCCAACAGATGGTGCCAGGACAAAGGACTGTCCATAAACCCATCAAAAACTGTTATAGTCCCATTTACTAGGAAAAGGTCTTTCTCCCTAAAAAGACCATCCCTAAATGGGTCTATCATTGACTTTTCGGTTGAGGCCAACTACTTAGGAGTCACGCTTGACTCCAAGCTCAACTGGAATGCACACCTGGAAAAGACTATAAACAAAGCCATTCGAGCACACTTCGCGTGTAACAGACTCTACGGCAGAACATGGGGCCTAAGTCCTAAAATGATCTACTGGTCTTTTAACACCTATGCATCTCTTGCTTGGTGAACGAAATCTACCCAGAGGACAGCTGCGGCTGCACTTACCAAATTACAACGACTGGTCTGCATAGGCATCACTGGAGCCATCCGGACATGTCCCACTGCAGCACTAGGAGTCATAACGGGCATACTGGCATACACGAGCCTCTATATACCCTTCAGAAAACGGAATACTCCAGGGTTCACCTATGTATCTCTGTTGGTTTATTCTTAATCAGTGTGCTTTTCCTTCGGAAGCGTTCATGGGGTAGGACTCACCGTTTATGTAAAGGGTTCATTCGGTTTTATACATGGACGGCCGGGGTAATTCAGGTCCTGAATAGAGCTGGAAAACCATCGATGGCACTATCGATACTATCGATGTTTTTCAGTTTTTTTAAAACATCGATGGTATTCGAAAACAATCGACTTTCTCCGCACTTACACTACGGATGACGGAAATATATCAAAATATCGATATATCGAATGATATTTTTTCGAATTGATATATTTATATCGCGATATTGTTTATATATCAAATATGCGATATTTTTTTGGATATATTTGATATTTTTGCGGTGGCCACTTTTGCATTGTAAGAAGCGAGCACGAACACGAGCGTCATGCATATTAAAGCTAATTATAGTCAAATTAAAAACGGCACTGCGTAGCGCAACTTATGTGCAAAATTAATTAAAATTAGATTAAACTTTAGGTAATGTTTAAAATGAAATTAAAAATAAATGTAATTTGTTATTTACAAATAAAGGGTGTTTTTATACCATGTACCGTAGGTACAAAGGTATATTAATTTTGTGCAAATGTATGTAACAGGCAGAAGGAAGCATTTCCGACCCCATAAAGTATATATATTCTTGATCAGCATCAACAGCCAAGTCGATATAGCCATGTCTGTCTGTCCGTCTGTCTGTCTGTCCGTCTGTCCGTCTGTATGAACGCCTAGATCTCAGCAACTATAAGAGCTAGGGCCACCAAATTCGGTATGTAGGTCGAAATGTTTTGCACGCAGATCAAGTTTGTTTCAGATTTAAAAATTTCCCCCCCACTCCCCCGCAAATCAATAAAAACGTTTTGCAGCCACAAATATTACCATAGATTTTTCTTTTTTTGCATAGGCTTGAATATGTAGAACATGTATCAATACCGAAAATCTGGTAAAGATCGGGTGAAAAACACAAAAGTTATTTACTTATCAGTGTGCTATCTATTTGGCAGCTAGCAACAGGTGCATCCCAAAAAACAACAACAAAACTGATGAGCGCAAGAAACTAACTCCCGTGCGCAAAAAAGAGAGAGGGGTTATCTCTTTCTCTGTCTTGCATACGCAAGTGCATGAGATGGTGGTGGTTTTGCAAAGAGCGAGTTTGTTTACATTTCTCTAATAGGCGAAAGTCGCGATCAGCTGACTTTTGTTTATCGTTGTCAAAGAGCTAATTCGAGCGGCGATATATTTTGGTACATGGTATATAACAGTCGTTCACGAACGACTGAAGCTTTCTTACTTGTTACGTTTTTAAATTGAAAAAGAAAATGCACAGGTTGCGGTAGAGAGCAGATTTTTATACCATGTACCGTAGGTACAAAGGTATATTAATTTTGTGCAAATGTATGTAACAGGCAGAAGGAAGCATTTCCGACCCCATAAAGTATATATATTCTTGATCAGCATCAACAGCCAAGTCGATATAGCCATGTCTGTCTGTCCGTCTGTCCGTCTGTATGAACGCCTAGATCTCAGCAACTATAAGAGCTAGAGCCACCAAATTCGGTATGTAGGTCGGAATGTTTTGCACGCAGATCAAGTTTGTTTCAGATTTAAAAATTTCCCCACCACTCCCCCGGAAATCAATAAAAACGTTTTGCAGCCACAAATATTACCACAGATCTTTCTTTTTTTCCATAGGCATGCATATGTAGAACATGTATCAATACCGAAAATCTGGTAAAGATCGGATGAAAAACACAAAAGTTATTTACTTATCAGTGTGCTATCTATTTGGCAGCTAGCAACAGGAGCATCCCAAAAAACAACAACAAAACTGATGAGCGCAAGAAACTAACTCCCGTGCGCAAAAAAGAGAGAGGGGTTATCTCTTTCTCTGTCTTGCACACGCAAGTGCATGAGATGGTGGTGGTTTTGCAAAGAGCGAGTTTGTTTACATTTCTCTAATAGGCGAAAGTCGCGATCAGCTGACTTTTGTTTATCGTTGTCAAAGAGCTAATTCGAGCGGCGATATATTTTGGTACATGGTATATAACAGTCGTTCACGAACGACTGTAGCTTTCTTACTTGTTTTTTATTTGAAAGATAATTCGATGGCATTAGTGATGGAATATAACATTGGGCAAATGGCCACCACGTGAGTTTTTCACAAACTGCATTCTGGAAGTCCAATTTTTCACATTTTCAAGCATCTGGGGCCTTATGTCGGCAATAACTCGTTCAATTTTGGCTTCTTGGGCCGGAATCGAGCAATATTGCGTGAGTTTTTCTTCTTCTTTTATTAAGTGCGACACACGTAAAAGGTATGTAAAATTGAATTGTGTTAAATTCATTGTTTAAATTTTACTTTTTATTCATACAGATAGCGAATTGGTGGCCTGCAATAAGGAGGATGATGGATGCAAGTTTGAAGTCAGGAAATTCAGGTATGTTATTAATTATGTACGTATGTACATAATCTCGCTACACGAGAAATTACTTTTAGTGCTTATTCCATTTCACTATTTTAAGTTATTATTTTAATTTAGTTCACTCTTCACACTACTGCATCTCGTGCATTAAATTTTTTTGCAGTCTAAGTGTTTAAAAATGCCGCTTTATACATATATGTACATTAGGGCGCACAGTGGGCGATTTGGCCAATCTAGCGAAAGAAAATGAATAACTCAAAAAATAAAAGATTTTTCAAAAGAAAAATTTTTTTATCGTAATAATAACTTAAAAAGCCATACAAAAAATTATTTTTTTTTAATTTAATTTTTTATTTTTAAAAATAAAAAAATAGAAATCTTTATTTCTTAATTTAACAAAATTTTTGTTTTCTTTTTTTTGTTTCCTATTTATTTTTAAGTATAACAAAAATTATTCGGAGTCGCTGCTCCAATCAGATTCTGATATTTCACCCTCCCTTACAAAGACCAAAAGCAGCATGCCATACTGAAAAAAGGGCGCTTCTGGACCAATTACATGATTTCTGCAATATGAAAAATATTAGATGACGCACTTTGACGCAGCTAAGTTTGGTCATTTTGAATAGAGGGCGATTCATATTTTCAAATGTATACACAATTAGCGCGGACAAGTACGGTCATCAATAGTTATATTCCACAGAAGTTAACAATTATTCACAAAAAGGGTCATTTAAAGCTTACCACATTCAATCACCATTTAATAATTCAACACTTATCACAGGTCACAAAACATTTTTTTTTCTATTACTACATACCTGAATTCTTGTAAAACCAAAAAAAAATCTTCGAAAAGGTTAAAATTTCAATTTTTACAAAGAATTGAAGTATCTCGAAAAAACGCTGGAAATACTTATTATGATTGCAGTGAAAACATATGCTCACTTTGAAAGCTCACAGCTCATCAAATATATCGATTAAAACACCAAAAATAGTATTTTTGTCCTAATTAAATATTTAGTTATCGGCGGGAATTCAAATTTTGGAACATTTCAACAAAAAATTTTTGAATTTCCTGTCGCTAGATCGGCCAAATTGCCCACTGTGCGGTATCGATATTTGATATTGGAAACATAGATGATGGCGTTGCCAGATCGACCTGTGTGACCATAGCGAGAAGATATCGATGGTAAGCTTGCTGTATCGATAGCGTTGACAACTGCCACGTATGACCGGTTGCCATCGCTGATCAAGTTTCGTTTCCGGCAAAGATTTTTTTTCACCAAGCCAACAGCCGATATAGTCGTGCTAAAAGGAAAGTGTGTTAAAAATTATAAGAGTGTGAAATATTGAATCACGTGTTAGCATCGGTCTTTATCTAGTGGATACCAAGTGCCACAATTGATTTTTATCGGTGAGTGTTTGCGTATGCAGTTTCGGGTTTGATTTAACCTCAAACAACATGCAGATCGCAAGACTTGTGCTTAGGCCGGCGCTGCCGTAAACCAGACGGGACCAATCGTCGCCGTTGCTGGTGCAAACGTCGCACAGCGATAATTACTCCTCATCCTCTACTGATCAAAAGAGATTTTTCTTCGCATCAAAAAGGGGAACATCAGAATGCATTTTAGAGGTATGGTTCTTTGGGCAAAGTTGCTTATTTTGATCCCCAGAACATGAATTTCCGTGCCGCTTATGCGACTTTTTTGCCTCCATACAAATCGACCCGCCCTAATGTACATACATACACTGTTACTTGAATTAATGTTTTAATTTTATCTGTCCAATAATTAATATAACAGCACAAGTTGTTGAGCACCAAAAATAAATGTTGCGCACTCATTGCAGCAGAACTTTATTTAGTTTTGTTTTAAATAATTATGTATGTTTCTAAACTTATTGTTTTCTTCTTTTTAGGTTCGAGGATGAGACTACAGCAGGGTGAAAAAAATGATGAGAACGACGAGGGAATCCAATTTGTTAAAAAAGGCCGTTCGGAGGTATGGAATCATTTTTCTGGAGTCAGTAGCAACTCCGCCAAATGCAATATTTGCAAACATGTTTTCAAGACGTGCGGAAACACGACAAATTTAACAAATCATTTAAAAAGGTCGCATCCCGCGGCATTGGCAGGTACAAAATCGGAAAGCATTAAACAGTTTTTCGATGGGACCCACGTAAATAAAAAAAAAATGCAACTGAACGGAAAAAGGAATAGGATAAAGCACTTATTAAAATGATCGCATCCGATATGCAACCGTTTAGTATTGTCGACGACGTGGGCTTTAGACAATTCATTCACATTCTTGATCCAAACTATATTCTGCCAAGCCGCAAGACATTGGGCAGTGGCTTACTAACTAATGAATACCACAATATGAAAATGCATTTAAAATCAATTTTAAATGATGTGAAATATTGCGCAATCACTACTGATGGGTGGTCCTCCCGCGCTAACGACTATTTTTTGACGGTGACGTGTAATTTTATCTACAATGAATCTCTTCGGTCTGTTGTGCTATCCACCGACAAACTTTTAAGCGATTTAGATCACAGAAGCGAAAATATCGAAAAGTTTTTAAGAGCAGTTTTTGAAGAGTGGCAAGTTACAGATAAAGTAAGTGCAATTGTGACAGACAATGCGGCTTCTATGATCAAGGCGAGCTTTTGAAAAAACGGCACTTACCGTGCTATTATGCTCATACGATTAACTTAGTTGTTTAAAGCGCTTTCTCTATGCCAATCTTAAATGACTTACTAACAAAGTGTAAAAAAATTTTAACTTTTTTTAAAAGTAGCAACATTGCATACGCGAAATTAAAGCAAGTGCAAAACAGCGAAACACCATTCTCGCTCGTGCACGAGGTGGAACAGCTGCTATAATATGATTACAGATTATTACAAATCAAAGATGCTGTATCAAAAACTTTGCTTGAGATAGTAAAAGCTCCAACTCCTCTTACGGCAGAGGAAGTGGAAATTTTAATTGATTTCGCCCAGATATTTCAGCCTTTTGAAGAAGCCACAAGGCAAGCGTCATTTATTCCATACAATGACCGACATAAATGCCAAATTAAAAACTGCGACAGGCGTCCAAGTGACAGAATTTTTATTAAATTAAATTACCAAACGACTGATTCCATACTAAAACGGAACGGCTACAAAGATGGCAACTTTATTGGACCCAAGATTTAAGAAGGAGGCATTTGGGTCAAAGAACTTGGCGAATCAAACTGCGCGTATCCTCGAAAATGAATTAACTGCGCTACAATCCTCCGAATCCTCCTTATTGACAGAGCCACCAAAACCATCGACATCATCTAAGTTTTCGTATTCATCGAAAAATATAGCGCTAAAATCGAAGACGGCACATGTAGACTCAATAATTTCAATGAGGCAATATTTTGAAAATGAACATGCCGAGGAAAATTCGTGCCCCATAGAATATTGGAAGGTAAATATCTGCTAATAATCGTAATTAACCCTTTTATTTAATTTCTCAAATTTTAAAACCACTCTAAGGAAAAGCCTTTTCTGTCAGCGTGCGCTGCAAAATATTTGTGCATTCCGGCCAGCTCTACTGAGAGCGAACGGATTTTCAGCAGGGCTGGAAATATATAGGTAATAATAACCAACAGACGTGCTGCATTGTAGCCAAAAAATGTTAATATTAGTATTTTTTAACAAGAATAAGTGGATGATGACTTAATATACATAGATACATAATACTCCTAAAAAAAAAAGTGAACGGAATTGATCCTCATTAATTTTAAGAATTTAATTTTAATTTTAAGAACCTTTTTTTTTAGTCTTAATAATTGAAGTAAAAAATGTTTTATAATTTTAAGGATTAAGGTTTTACCTGAAATACATGCCTTGATTTCTATATAAATAAGTTTGTTAATTACTCTTTAATAATTTCGCATTTTTTATTTTAATACATTTTAATAACATGTATTTACATTTTTTATGACGATTAATGGATTAAATCGATTTTTTTAGGCAAAAAAGTGAACAATTTCGATTCTCAAAAAAATCGAATCGAACCCAGCTCTACTGGTTGAGCTGTTGAGCTATTCATCATGAATTGCCAAACCAAACAGAACATAAAGCACTCGACTGATGTCAGCTGAAATCAAAGATGGCCGAACTGAACCCTATTGAAAAAAAACCTCTTAAAAAAACACCCTATATATGTACATACATCTTTTTACCGTGGTACGGACACATTTTTGGTAGAATTAAAGGAACATTTAAAAATATCGGAAATATCGGATATATCGATATTTTAAAATGATATATATCAATGTCAAATTGATATTTTTTTAATATCAAAAATATCATCGATACGATATTTTAAAAATATTCGGCAGTTCTAACTTACAAATAGCAAGAGAATAGAAATTTTAGTTTTCACGATGTCTCAGTTCAGATATCGACAAACAAAACGGTTTCGATTTCGTTAATACCTCTTATTTATGAGTTGCACCAAAAATTATGCAAAGTATACAGCAAGTAAAATCACAGCCTGCGCTTGATATTTGCGAGGTAGTAGAAAAAAGGTTGCCAGAGCGTTTCTCGCATTACGAAACTCGGACTGTTACTAGAATTGCTACTTTGCTGAATCCCAGATTTATAAAGGACGATTTTTTGTTTTCATCGAACTCAGAGCAAGCCGCGAAAGCTTTGGAGTCAGAGTTGTTTTCAAATTTGTCCCGAGTACCTCGTACACCTGATGTTTCAAAACCACCAAACACTCCACAAGAAGAAAAAAAGCAGTTTGTTTACTTTTTTGGAAAATAAAATATCACAAAAAGGTCACTCAAACATAGCCGATGCCATAATGCTCTTGCGAACTTATTTCGATAGGCCTAATGAGCCGGCGCACAATGGACGGAAAGATATTTTTGGGTTTCAAAAATCATAACTCCTGAACCAGTTGAGATATTTTCATAATTTTTAAATGAAAGGTTGTTTTAGTACCTTTCGATTGAGTGGTCATACTATATGGTGTAATTAATAGTAGATTTTATACTCGAAAATTAATGTTTTTTGAGGCAGTTTTCTCAATTCTTATCCAATTTCGAACAATACTTTTCGATTGTTTTCTCTGAAAATGCTAATATGGTGCATATTTAATATTTTAAAAACAAAAAAAAAGAATACATTTTAAAGAAAAAAAAATATTTTTTTTGTTGACCAAAATTTTGACCAATTTTCAATCATTTATGCACTTTTTGTTCAAAATAATCATTCAATTTTACATTATTTAATATTGTTGAAGAATAAATAATCAATATACATTCATTTCCAAGCATTAAGTGTCCTTACAAAGTCAGGAATTGTAAAACAAGCCGCCAATACAGGAAAAAATGTATGCCCGCCATACAATTTCGTACTGCGCAGCGACTGCGCTTGTACCAGAATTTGCACGAAACCGCCCGTTTTTTACGCTGAGTTGAAAGTATCTTTTGCCTTGGAAATTCGGGGTGGGACGTCGGGGGACCCGATCTTTTTTGAATATGTTAAAGAACATATTCAGGAACAACACCTCATACACCAAACCCATCAGTCGGCGTAAGTTATATTTCTTATTTTCCATCAAAGTTGAAAAATAGGTGCAAAATTAGTACAGAACAGGTATGCCTGCTCGTGCAAACAATATTACATATTTTAGGTAAAAATCGACCTCAAAGTAAGAATTTTTTTAAAAAACTACATGCTTCTTTTGTACCCTAAAAAAGGTTCAACTTTGAACACGTGTAACTTCTAAAATAATAAACCGATTTGAATAATTTTTTGGATTCAACCCTTTTGAACTATTACCTGTCGAATGCAGTCAATGAATGATTTCTGCAACATATCTGTATCTTTCCGTCCATTGTGCGGCGGATAAGGATCCCCTTGTTTATTGGATGGTAAGAATAAAACTTTCTTGAATTTATCCCTTTTCAGGCAAACGGTTAAACAATGAAACCACTAACGACACTCTGTATGAAGTACCTCTGCATCCCAGCAACTTCGACCGAATCTGAAAGAACCTTCAGTAAGGCCGGTCAGATAATATCAGATCGAAGGTCTTCTCTAAAGCCAATGATTATTGATGTTACTTTTTCTGAACAAACACCACAAAAATTGATCTCTTTATTGTGATATTTTTAATATCAGTTTTGCATTGAAGCAAATAGAATTTTGTTATTAAATTAAATAAAACGTTTTTCTATAAATGTTTAATAAAATGTATTTTAATTCCGTTGCAGTCCTTCCTGCATTTTTATAAAGAGCGACTGTAATATAAACTTCACGTTCACGTTAAATTATTTTTTTTTTTAACTATCGATACTTTCGATGTTTTCTTAGCAAACAATCAAAAACATCGATGGTGTCCACCATCGATTGTTTTCCAGGATGGCAAATTCGCCGTGAGCGCTCTGTAGAATAATTCATGGTGACACCGTAGCTGTTCGGCTCATCATGAAATTCATCCTTACCGATTAGGAAAAATTACAGGAAATAAGTTTATAAAACTATAATATACATATATGTATATTTATACTCCTAGGAATTTTTTTTATTTCTCTCGCCACAGTGCACTGCAGTGGTTAGTCCTATACGCAAAAAAAAAAAAAAAACCAAATCAAAAATTTTAAGTTTGAAGTATACAGATCGTCTCATAAATACAAAGTTTTTTTTCCTTCTTATATTTTTTTTTCGGTTTATTACTTGAAAATATTCGATACGTATTTTTTTATTTCAATCTGATACCTGGAATTTTCGAGAAATAATTTTCTGAATTTCAGCGTTTTCGAAGAAGAGCCTTTTTTCAAACGCATATACTGAGAAAACTAATGAAGATACAAATTTATCCAAGACTAGAGGGCCCGGTATTGCATCCTCGCTTTGATCGGATGCAGATCCACACTTAATAATTTGTATTAAATTTCGCTTTGAAGTCAGCGCACTGAATGAGAAATAAAGATTCTTTGAAGTCGAATGACAAATTTAAAATGAGGCAAGGCCTACTCTAAGCATTAGACAAATATCAATATTATCCCATTAATATAATTTTTTTAAATTTTTTTCTTTTTATTTTTTAAAATATGTTGCAGGTGGAATTAGAAATTTAAAATACCCATACGAATCTGGAAATTTTTTTTCGGATTTTTTAAAAAAAACTTCAAGTCTCTAAGACATGTGGTTTGGCCATGGCTGTGATCTATCAGTCAGTCAGTCAGTCAGTCAGTCAGTCAGTCAGGACAAAGCATTATATATATATAGATATGAAACGTGCGCCCTTTCCTTAGCTTTCCAATAAGTTACACTAAAAAAAAAATGTTTCTTTATGAAAAAAGTTAAACTTTAATAAACAAATTTATCAATTTCAAATTTTGACCTATTTTTTTTTATTTTTTTTTTATTTTAAAAGGTAGCCTTAATGCTTGTTATAATCCTGATTAAATTTTAGAGTGGAGAAATGAATACTTTCGGAGCAGTGAATTTTTGAATCACCGCTCGCATGGTCGGAGTGTAACTTATTGGAGAGCTAAGGAAAGCTATCTTGGACAAATTTTTTTATCTTCATTAGTTTTCTCAGTATATGCGTTTGAAAAAGGCTCTTCTTTAAAAACGCTGAACTTCTGAAAATTATTTCTCGAAAATTTCAGGTATCATATTGAAATAAAAAAATACGTATTTTCAAGTAATAAACTGAAAAAAACAAGAAAGCAAGCTAACTTCGGCATACCGAAGTTTAAATACCCTTGCAGTAAGTAGAAGAAGAAGAAGAAAAATGTTCTGACTTTTCGCTGTCTCGGGTACTGACATAAAAATGTTGCGAACAAACTAAATTAATTGATATATGTATATATTCCTATGGCAGCTATATGATATAGTGGTCCGATTTGAATAAAATTAAAACCGAAATTCTGGAATAATACAAAATGTCCATGTCTCAAATTATATGCAAAAATATTGAAACTTAGCATAGTTAACATTTTTTTTCTAAAAAATTTCCGATCGTTACTATGGCAGCTATATGATATAGTCGTCCGATCCGGCCCGACATATGTATATAGTAGTAAGAGCATATAGAAGACTATCTGCAAAGTTTCATTCAGATAGCTTCAAAACTGAGGGACTAGTTTGCGTAGAAACGGACGGGCAGACGGACAGACAGACAGACGGCTGTTGATGCTGATCAAGAATATATATACTCTATGGGGTCGGAAATGTCTCCTTCACTGCGTTGCAAACATCTGACTAAAAGGGTATAAAAATTAAAAAGGGGAAAAAAATATGGTGGCTCATTTTGCGTTGAATGCCCCATATACATATATTATTATATACTTTAAAGGGTCGAAAATGACTCCTTACAGCATTGCACACTTTTCTGGTTTACAATATAAAAATTATATATCAAGTTGTCAAATAACGATTAGGAGAGATGCAATTGCTCCTCAGTTAAATCGTTTCAGCAAAAAGTTTACTTTCCTTTACAAAAACTCTTTTTTACAGCCTGCTGCATAAACCACAGATATAATATTTAGGATTATAATATTGAAAAATAATTTATAAAGTATTTGATATTAGAAGCAGAAAAAAGAATTATAAATCTTGAACATATGTATAACTAATACATAAGTAGCTCCGAAGTTGATTTTATTTGTTATGGAATGCGTCCTTCTGTCTAAATTTTACCGCCTATACAAAGACATATTTATTTTATTTTATCAGTTGTGTTATAGAAAATATTCGTTGTTTTAGTATCACATTGACCCCTATTTTAAGTAAACAAGTTTTCTACGTGTTAACGAATTTATTATTTTAGTATTCTCGACGGCGAAGTGCGATGCTTTCTCAAGGAACACCAATGTTCAATTTTCTGCAAAAAACGCCGCGGATGCTGCCTTGCAGAAAGCCCTGGCCGGGAAGCTTGCTCTTGAAGCACAAATAGAGCTGCACCATTCTTTCGGCCTGAACTACCCCTTGAGCTGCAAGAGCGGTACGACTCTACTGTATCATAAACCACGAAAAGCTTTTTTCTTGGTTCTCTTAAAAGCCACGGCATCGGTTCAGCATCTCTGCATCGCGCGGAAAGCATCCGCTCGGCTCTTGACGTCTGGAACCCGAATTCAGAATGTGTTTTGTCAGTTCAGCATCTTACGCTCAAAGAGCCGGAACACCTAACTGCTTACCTACCAGATATATCGGACATTTGCGCAGTTATGTAGAATAATCGAAATAGTACTGATATACTGTCTCGGGAGTGCAGCCATTGACTGGCATCAGTGAGAAATGAGCATGAGGCCGGTCGCAAACAATTTCGCCGAATTATTACTAAAATAAAAATAATATAAAACTTGTGAAAGTAGCTGAGAAAATATTAAAAGAAAACGTATTTTCGTGATAATGTGATTTGAATTATTAGTAACTCTACCCTTAAATTGGAGTTCTCGGAAAAGTTATAAGTGAAGTTTTGGAACTAATATATAAAATGAAAATATATCGTATTTAACAATAAAACATGTTAAATCGCAGTCCTAACAAAACCAAAGTGCGGATTATTAAGAAGAAACGCAACCTATAAGGTTCTTGCGGAATACGAAAGGCCACGAAGTAATATGTTTTTGTGCACAATCTAGAGGTTAACGGGTTTTGAGCAGTAATATCCGAAAATCGCAGAGTATCCCTAAATGTTGTTAGTGATAAGTTTAATGTTTTAACACTCACTGGACCCCAAAATAGGACAGCTTGGATATTAATCATACTAAAATTATTAAAGCCAAATAATCCATAAAAAAGTGTATCTAAGCAAGTTAAGCATTTGGATTACAAACCAATTTTTACGGTAATTTATATACATATGCTAATCGATTCTCTCAAGGTATCAGTCATATTTGTAAAAATTTGCATGGTATTATAGTTTTATTCAGAAGTGTTTGAATGCAGTGAAGGAGTTACGTTATATTTCAAATATACATATCTATACCACTACTTTTAGTATTTTCAAGTCTCATAATTTTGGATCTTTCAGTATGAATTTTGCTGAAGGTCTTCTTTCTATCTGGGAAAAATTATGGGGAAAATGGGGACATGTTTTAAACGAAATTGTAACTTCGCCTTAAGCATATTTTTATCTACTGTAAGTTTCGAAAGTATTTTTGTTATTTCTGCATTTCGGTTATATTTTTATGAAAATCTGTAGGCTTTTCCATTTAGCTGCCACGGGAAAGAAATGATGAAAAGTTTAAAACTGTAAATATTAAATGTATAATGGAGGAAGTAGCTTTCCTCTTAAAAGAGCTTTTACCTAAATTTGTATTTCACCTAAAAAGGCCAAACATTTTTAGTTTTGGTGAAAATTTAAATAAATTATAATTTTAATTTATGAAAACAATTATATCCCGTTTTTTAATATACCTTCATATACTCTGAGATGGCAATTTTGAATGATTGCACAGTTTCGGGCTAATTATGTATTATGAAATGGGATAACATACCATATATATGTGTACCAGTCATAGAAACTTTCAATAAATTTATAAAACTACGCTTCCCTTATTTTTATATTAAATCGTTAAGATATTAATTATTAAAATAAATACTGGTTTATAAAGAAATGTATTTAAAAAGTGTCTTAGAGGTCGAGTTTCAAAATAGCCAAAAAACATTTTTTTGCTGGTGCCTTGCTATTTTTTGTCGAAACTAAAGTGCACAAAGTGCCTCCGATGACTTCTGGAGGTCGTCGCAAGGAGCAAGGCAGAGGAAACGTTTGCTAGGTAGCTACAACAGCAAGAGGACCAAGGAGTGTTTGGAGTTGAGCAAAGGATCTCTCCGAATAGTCACGGGTGTTCTGACCGGGCACTGCAGACTGCGCAAGCATCTGTACAATCTCTGCAGACTTTGTCTGGAAGGAGACGAGACTCCGGAACACCTACTTGAGGAGTGCCCGGCTATCGGTTGAGGTTGGCCCACTTGGGGGGCCTTATACTCGCCACACAGGAAATGAGGGCTCTTCGACCAGGCGACATCATCTCATTCTTGCGATCCACTGAACTGCTCGAGGAGCTGTAGCTCAGACACTAGGACGAGGTCACACCGTTCTGTGGTCGCAGTGTACAAACCGCTCAATTATTGTTATTGTATTGTTATTGTTATTGTATTGTATATTATTATTAAAGTGCACAAAAGCTTTTAAAATCCAAGATACTATTTTTTTTATGTTGCCAGGTTTTTACGCTCCAAAATTGACCAACAAATACTTGTTGGTTGTTAATTATAAAATCTTCCACGTCCATAAATGCAAGAGTACAGAAATACATAAATAGCCACATATATTTTGAGAAAGCGACCATTGTTATTTCTGACCTTCTGAAAACTCGAATTAATGAAAACTTCATTACTGTGCCATAAGGCTATAAGCAAATCACCATCTTTTAACTATAGTTAGGGATGTAAGGGACAATAGGTTGGAACTCCTAAGGCGGCAGCGTGTTCGAATTCCGATCTCGACAATTTTTTTTTCTTTTATTGTATAAAAATGGTTTTGGAATCTGGACGCCCGGTCGCCTGCTTGCCGTTTGGCCTAGTGGTTAAGGCATCGGACTGCCAATCCAAAGTGCATGGGTTCGAATACCGGTTTAACTTTTGATTTTTTTCTTTTTTTTTTTGGTGGGGGGTGTTGGGAATTGTGTGGGGGATTTGTTCTAAATGTATAAGAAAATACAACAAAAAAATTTTAAATAATATTTTTCATGAAAATATATTTTTTAAATTTATTTAAACGAAGGTGTATGACAATTAAGACCAATCGGTAGTATATTAATGCACAAATGGTACAAATGTTCCATATTTAAGAACAGACCCAATGTGTCTTGAAAGTAAGAACAGCGGTCTTGGATTTTCGCGGTATTTTTTCTCTGGGTGTACTAAGAACCCTGCTGAATGCCATCCATCCTCACATTCATCCGTGTAATGCAGTTTTGATTTTTAAAAGATGTTAAGCTTCGATTCCCACAGAGCACCACATACCTTCCACCATCCGATAACTGCTGGTCTGATAAAAACATAAATAAAGATTGTTAAAGTGGCTTCTGCGTCACTAAAATGGTTAGTTTAGCAAATATTGTGGCTTTTATACTAAAGAAAAACCTCAAGCTGCAACAAATTTTATTGACACTAATTATGCTTATGAATGCACACCATATCTAAAATGTACTGTAAACATTTTAAATTAATTTTAGTTTGAATGGAGCTTCCTACTGGGTGTTTGCGGGTGGCACTGAGCCCTTAAAAGCGCTCCGCTGAAATTTTAAATTTTGCATACAAATTCTTCCCTTAATTCACATACTGCAAATTCACAAATCGGAGACAATTTTTATCAATAAAATGCATTGGCATGGCATTGTAATTTAATCAGAAGTTTGCAGGACAGTGAAGAAACATTATCGACCCTATAAAGTATATATATTCTTGATCAGCATCAAAGAGCCGATCTAACCTGTCCGGTTATGTCCGTCTGTCCGTCCGTCTTTTCGTTTTCTACGCAAACGTTTCCTTCAATTTTAAAGCTATCTGAATGAAAATAGCCTTTGCACAGAGTCTTCTATGTGCTCTCATTACTATTTGAGTCGGAACGAGCCAGATCGGACGACTATATCGAATACGATATCATATAGCTGCCATAGGAACGTTAGAAATTTATTGAAAAAAAATTTAATTTATGCTAGCCATTTTAAATTATTTCAGAATTTCGGCTTTTTTCATTTTATTCAAATCGGATGATGCAGCTGGCATAGAAATCATGAATGAATAAGAATATATTGAAAGCGAGTTTTTATGATATGTATAAATAATTCATATAATTCCGGTTAATTATTCTTTTTATTTGATCAAATTGGATTACATTACAATGATCCCATTGTAAGCTACAAGGGTATACAAGGCGATCCGAAGTTATCTTCTTTTCTTGTTTCCCTATATCTCCTATACCTATAAAAATTGTATTCAATAACAATACGTAAATAAATGTCGTCTTAATTTATGGTTTTAAAATCATTAAAAAACCTTAAAGTTTAGTTAATTTGTAAATAACAAAAATTTTAAGTTACCCGTTTTGCATTGATTTAAGAAAATGGGAATACTTTTAGGGCAACACAAGATAAATTTGTCTTGCTTCTAGGACTATTTGACCGTTGAAAAGAATTTTTTTTTTAATTAAGGGTAATTTTTTTTGAATTAAGAAAATATGTATAGTATACGAATACAGAGGATTCAGCTCCATATACACAATGTACGCATTCAATGCTGACATATCAAGCATATTGCAGAAAACTGCGACTGGCCACCTGTTCACTCCATTGATCGTCGACATGAAGAAGAAACCATTTTATCACTCTCAAGGCAACATTGGGAGCCACACTGGTGTCATATGTAACGAAGTGTAGGCATTTGTATTACTGTTGAGCACACACCACAAAAAGAAAATCATTGACCAAAGCGACAATAAAATGAAGCCTGAAATAATAAACTATTACAACAAAACCAAATGTGGTGTCGTGTAAGAAAGCTACAGTCGTTCTTGAACGACTGTTATATACCCTGTACCAAAATATATCGCCGCTCGAATTAGCTCCCGATTATAAATAAAATCGGTAACCAGGGAACACCACGTGGATATATATATGGGGCGTTCCACGCAAAATTTGCCACCAAAATATTTTTCCCTTATATTTTTTTTCGGTTTATTACTTGAAAAGATTCGATACGTATTTTTTTATTTCAATCTGATACTTGGAATTTTCGAGAAATAATTTTCTAAAGTTTCCCGTTTTTAAAAAAGATACTGCATATACTGAGAAAACTAATGAAGATACAACAATTTGTCCAAGACATGAAACGTGCGCCCTTTCCTTAGCTTTCCAATAAGTTAAACTGAAAAAAAATTCTTGTTTAAATTCTGCGAAAATTTCAGAGTGGAGAAATGAATACTTTGGGAGCAGTGAATTTTTGAATAACCGCTCGGTTGTACATCGTTAAAATTTATGATAAAAAATAATTCTGTTTTTTAAAATTTAAAAAAATTAGGTCCAAATTTGAATTTTTTTTAAATAAAAATTTTTGTCAAATTTGAATTTAAGTTTTAATTAATTTTTTTTCATTAAAAAAAAATTTTTTTTTTTTAGTTTAACTTATTGGAAAGCTAAGGAAAGGGCGCACGTTTCATGTCTTGGACAAATTGTTGTACCTTCATTAGTTTTCTCAGTATATGCGGTTAAAAAAAGTATCTTTTTTAAAAACGGGAAACTTTAGAAAATTATTTCTCGAAAATTCCAAGTATCAGATTGAAATAAAAAAATACGTATCGAATATTTTCAAGTAATAAACCGAAAAAAAAAAATATAAGAAGGAAAAAAAATTTTGGTGGCAAATTTTGCGTGGAACGCCCCATATATACTTCGCAAGTATATAAGAATGTTTGTATTTGAATATGTACATACATACATACATACATACATTTATAAGACTGAGACCCACTCTCTGTACATTTCTAGCCATCCTTTTTACGCTTCTCCTTTGTCATGTCTTTGACAACGATAAACAAAAGTCAGCTGATCGCGACTTTTGCCTATAAGAGAAATGTAAACAAGCTCGCTCTTTGCAAAACCACCACCATCTCATGCACTTGCGTGTGCAAGACAGAGAAATAGATAACCCCTCTCTTTTTTGCGCACGGGAGTAAGTTTCTTGCGCTCATCAGTTTTGTTGTTGTTTTTTTAGGATGAAGTAAATAACTTTTGTGTTTTTCACCCGATCTTTACCAGATTTTCGGTATTGATACATGTTCTACATATGTATGTATGCATGCCTATGACAAAAAGAAAGATCTATGGTAATATTTGGGGCTGCAAAACGTTTTTATTGATTTGCGGGGGAGTAGGAGGGAAATTTTTAAATCTGAAACAAACTTGATCTGCGTGCAAAACATTCCGACCTACATACCGAATTTGGTGGCTCTAGCTCTTATAGTTACTCAGATCTAGGCGTTCATACAGACGGACAGACAGACATGGCTAAATCGACTTGGCTGTTGATGCTGATCAAGAATATATATACTTTATAGAGTCGGAAATGCTTCCTACTGCCTGTTACATACATTTGCACAAAATTAATATACCTTTGTACCTACGGTACAGGGTATAAAAATAGAATATGTAATCTATACAGTTTTATTTAATTTTTTTTTTTAAGTGGCTTTTAAAGTGGAAGGTCTGCTTACGTAGAAACAGACAAACGGATCTAGACTATAATTCTCTGTATTATTGCATATGATCTCCTTCACTTCTTTGAAAACGTTTGACCAAAAATATAATACTACTATACCGTAAAGAAGTATCTGTGCTTTGAATTTATGATGAATCTTTCGTTATTCTAGACAAATTTTCTACATTTTGGCCTGATATTTATATAATGTTTATGATTCCAGTAATTTTATTATTTTATATTTTATATTTATATTTATAAATTTCAGAAAAATCTTTTAATAGGTTTAGTAAAGATAAGCTCAAATTCCAAACTGAGATCTGATAACTTCAGCTGCTGTAATCTTTCTCTTTTTCTTAGGCTTGAATTGAAAACAAATGCATTTTTGAAAGTAATTTTAGATTAATTTTAAAATGAAAATACAAACCATTTTAATTAATTGGTCCACAGTGTTCCCAAATAAAATAATTGTTTTTTATTACAGGTTACATACACTTCCTACAAATATATATCATCATTACAACATTGTGTTGTTAGAATGTTAATATACAGTCAACTTCGGAAGAATTCTGTATTCTGAAGAGTTGAATGCAAACGAGATTGCTACAAATATTGGCTCCAGCTGTACTCAAAAAAAACCTAGCGAATAACCAGGAGGCTGAACTATACAAGATTTTGTTAAGACTTAGGCTTCATCAAGTGCCCACGAATCGAGAGCCGGCGAACGGAGCCGTTCTCCATATTAGCGAGCTTGATTTTGTGATGGAGCCGCACACGGAACGAAGGCGATATCGCTCATACGCACGCCCTCTGCAGCTGGGAGTGATGCTGCTGGGATGGGGTTTAGTGTGGGTCCAGTCACCTCACTTAGTTTTCTGTGGCGAAAAGTTGGGTAAGTGTATTACCGATTTCTTTTTTACAGCTTTGCTTACAGCATTGTGTTCTTGGCCTTTGTTACTCTACTCACATTTGCCTGATTAAGTAATTATGACTCTTAGTTTTGATTTATTTAAATATCTTCAAAATCTACATGCGAGTGTTAGAGAAATAGCATATTAGTTATACATCGGCTTTGAAGCAGCTCATTTGATTATGGCAGATAATTTGGGAGAAATTCATTTTTTTGCAAAAATACCATCGTGTTGAATGATTTTAAGACCAAACACTCGTGCAGTACCATCGATCAACCACCGTATTCACCGGTTTTAGCCCCATGCGCCTACAATATATATTTCGATGATTGGACAAATAAGTGTCATATGTACACATGTGTTTCGCTTTACAAGGAGCATATTTTGAAGGCTACAAATTAAATATTCATCAAGATTTTAAAATGTTCTTTTTATTAAGTAAATCCGGACTCTTTCTGAACACAATTAAATGTGCAATTACAATAAAAATTGAACAGTTTCAATAACCGAAATATAAGCCCAAAAATTCCGAGATTTTTAGGCTCTCATACAAAACATACAAAAACCAGATGTCATGAGTAATAGTGCGGACTACACTAAAAATAGTTTGCTTCGATGAAATGTATACTGTGAAAACGCCTTTATTTTAATTCTAGACTTCTCTAGAATTCATTCTAAGGCAACCATTTTTTAACGGAATCGTTTGGTCAAATATGAGTTGCATGTTCATCGAACCTAAATTAAATGGAAAATGTTTACGGCCTTAAAATTACGATATTAATGGAATGTGGCCTCCTCAAACCTCACTTGTTCATCAATTTAATAAGTTCCATAAGTTCCAGTATACAAGGAATCAACTATTTATTGTTGATTAAAATTAGTTACTATTCATAAATCCAAAGTATTTCGAATTGCGATTCGCTCATATATGTATCTTGTAAATGTAATTGTTTTAAATATTCTTACAGTTTGCAAGTGGCTCAAGTGGCAAGTGTGCAACAAAAAGCTTATTTCGTGCGCATATTTTGAAAACCAAAGACAGTAAATTTAGACTTTTAAATCACATATTCCTTTATTTCTCTTTATTACTTATTTTAGTACTAGCCAACATTTGATCTCAGAACATCTCCCATACGTCACGTTTCCGAGATATTTTAACCTAAAAGTGGGAAATGTTCGTTTTTCGGTAAATTTAAGTTGCTTTTTATATGTGTAACTTTAATAAAGACTTTTTTCCAAATTAGTAAAGCAAAGTAGTAGTGAAGTTTTGCAGCTGAAGCCAAATGTTTCTTATTAACTTAAAAAATCCATGTCTATAGTAGGATAACAGCTTATACCTATGGAATATTTGAGTCATGTGAATATTTTACTGCCTTGCCTATAAATAATAGGCAAGCAGTTGCTGTATCATGTTAACAGGAAAATGTCAGTGCCACCGAGCTTATGGCGTTTAGAGTATGTTGTAATTTTATATTTAGAAATTATGGATGGATTATGGAATATTAAATTCATGTGACCTCTTTGGCAGTATTGCGTATAAATATTAAGCAAGCAGTGTATTTATAACGTAACAACTTGAATGCTTACAAACTGTTAGCCAGTCAGAACTGCTGTGTTTTATAGTCAGGGCGCCATAAACTTGTATCAGTATGGGAGGGGGGCCGGACTTGGTTACCCACAGGCCCAGGTTTTCTTTCTGCGACCTATTTTGGAGTGCGTCGTGAAGTTTTATTTTAAATGCAACTAACAGCCCAGCGTTTCCATCCAAAGCAGAATATATCTTTTAAACTATAAAATAGGTGTGTGAATAACTGCTTTCAGTCATAAAATTATGTATTACTTGTGACCCTTTAACTGTACCTACTACTTACCAATGTAAAGCAAGCAGTGGATTTATAGGGATATAGCTATAATTGCTTCCAAACTGTATGCAATTAGAAGTTCAATTGTGTTTATTGCGTTAAAAGAATGGCGTATTTTTATATCTTAATCAGCTGTTAGCCCGTGTATATACTAGAGGGCTGCATAACACCATTCAAACCGGCGAATGAGACACTCGTGTTAAAATGAACGAAATGAATTCGGCGCGTTCGGAAATGATCGTGTATTTGAAGGAGCGCGTTGCCGACTTCAATTCATTCAATTCAATTCATTCAATTCGCCACATTCTGAAACGAATGAAGTGAAGACCGAGTAAAATGAATGGGTGATTCGAATGACTTGTCTGCGTCTGTGTGTGTGTAAGTTTCCCAGTATTCAAACGTTTCATCAACATTTCATGCAGTACACATGGCTGTGTCGATGCAAAAGTGATTACAAGCCATAATAAACGATTGATGAATTTTTGTAGCCGATGTCCGGCTAAATTCATCAACACAAATTCATCAACATTTAATCATTTTTTCATCAACACTTTATACCAAAAATTCATCAACATTTATACCATTTTTAATTAATTTTCATTTATTTATTTCCTTATTTCATAACATTATATAATAACTAATAACTAAAAAAATAATATATAATAATATATAATATTGATGACAGTGGTACTGCAGGGTCAATAAAAGACAGTTCATTTTAGACAAATGCTACAATACTATTAAATAAGACGCACATGCACATAATAATACACAAACACATAGACACATTAGACTTCAATACGCGCTTCCGAACTCATTTTCACATGAAAAACAGTGAAAGTATTTGTTGTACGCTGAACTTTTCGTTGTTCTCATTGGGCCTTTGAACGACTTCCCTGCAGTACTTGTCATCAACGTTTCATCAACATTTCATAAATGATGTCGATGTTTCGATGAAAAATTTATTTACTAAAAGGTTGATGAATTTTTGTATGGGATGTCCGCTAAATTCATCAACACAAATTCATCAACATTTAATCATTTTTTCATCAACACTTTATACAAGGATTCATCAACATTTAGACCAAAAAATTAATCAGTTTTTCATCAACATTTAATCAACAATTCATCAACATTTAATCAACAATATCAACATTTAATCAACAATTCATCAACATTTAATCAACAATTCATCACATATTAATCAACATTTAATCACCTATTCATCAATATTTAATCAACATTTAATCAACAATTCATCCGTTTTTCATCAACATTTAATCAATAAGTAATCAACGATTTTAATTCATTTTCATTTATTTATTTCCTTATTTCATAAAATTATATAATAACTAATAACTAAAAAATAATATATAATTCTAAATAAATCTAAATTCGCTTTCTTTTTCCGTCCTTCCTCCTTTTTTGGACCGCACCGCAAGGTCAGCCTGACCAATGGCATCTACAAAAAATAAACAGTAAATAAATACATATAAAAGAAAAGACAACATTGAAAAAGACAATATTACCCAATAGAGAAAAGTCCGCGTAAAACACTTAATTCCACTGTTTTTTATATATTTCACTGTTTTTGATATAATTTCACTTTTCTTTAACTTTTGTTAACCGCAATATATTGCGTCTTTACTTCTTTAAAATTAAAACGCAATTGAAACGCTTGTTTGTTAGGAGAGGGAGAGTTTGAGAGAGCAAGAGTTTGAGAGAGCAAGACGCACATGCCGTTTTTTGATGATACTTACTGATTAATTAGACCTTCTTGTAATCAACTTTTCATCAACATTTGTAATCAAGCTGTAATCAACCTTTTTGTGTGAATAGAGAGAAATGAGAGCGCGAGAGAGTCGGGTTTGACACGAAGGTCGAAAGAGAGCGTCGGCTCGGTGGAAATCGCCGTCGGCTATTGATGAATCGTTGATTACAGAGGCCTATTGATGACAGTGGTACTGCAGGGTTCATTCAGTTCATTTCGATCGGGCGCCTAAAACTCCGAATACATACGAAGTGAACGCAAAGAGAACGCGACAAATGAATGGCAAGTATTCTGAATACTTACTAAAACGAATGAGTACTCTAAATGCAAACAAAGAGAATGGTGTTATGCAGGCCTCTAGTATATACATATCATGAAAGCGGTGGATTTATAATGGTAGCTGTGCTAATGACTCCCAAACTGTAAGCAAATGTCAGCACCAGAGAGCTTATGTCGTTTATAGGATGTTTTAATTTTATACCTAGATAGGCGTTAGGCACTTAAAACAAAGTATTGAATAAGGGGCTTTAGCTATGGAATGTTAAATTCATGTGACTCTTTGACTGTATTACATAAATATATTAAGAAAGCAGTTTATTTATAACAGTAACAATTTATCAAGTCAAAACTCCAGAGTTTTATAGTAAATGTAGAAAAGTACATTTTTTTTAACAACAGAAATAAAACAGAATATTTGTTATTAACTATAAACCAGACTGAACAGTACTGTACTGCTTATAAATATTAGGCAAGCAGTTGATTTATAGTGGTCACTGCTATAATAACGCTCTGTATTCATATGCTATAATCTACGCAAGCGGTATATTACAGTTAAACCTGAAATGTTAAACAATCAGCTAACCTTGGAAACTTCTGAAAAGAAATTATGAAAATTATTAGAGCAAAAAGTGCTTATGGTAGCTTTTTATAGAAAACGCTGCTTACTTATATTAGTCTGTTTAAGTAGAAATGTAAATATGTATGTTCTTGGGACATCTCTCCGAAGCCGGTCTTCTAACTTTAGTCCAACTAAGAATGGGTGTAGTGGAGTTGCATTTTCGGTAATTGCGGTTTCACATAAGGATTAGTGTCAAAATAATGAATCAGAGGTGCTTCAACGATTTATTTTTATAAGATAACTCCTATAACTTTTAGAATATTTGTTTGTGAATTATAGTTAACTCGCACAAATTAGTTGACACAGCGGAAATGAACAAAATTATTTGTATTATAATATCTAAAAATAAGCAGAATTATTAAGGTTTAATAAATTCTGAAACTAAATGTATGAAATTTACGTTTACGGAGATGAGTTGATTACAGTGATGAGCATTTGTAGATCTGCGACCACAAAGAAAGTACTTAATTCCCTCTTAATCTTATTTTTTATAATTTTAGTCAGAAGTTTGCAAAGCAGTGAAGAGGACATTTCGGATTGTATAAAGTATATATGTACATATGTATATTCGTGTTCAGCATCAACAGCCGAGTCGATCTAGCAATGTCCGTCAGTTGGTCTGTCCGTCTGTCCGTCCGTTTTTACGCAAAGTAATAACCCAGTTTTAAAGCTATCTCTCGACTATATATGTCGGAACGGCCCGGATCGGACAACTATATCATATGGCTGCCATAGAAACGATTGGAAATTTTTGAGGAAAAAATTATAACTTAGCCAGTTTTCAACATATTTTCATATAATTCGAGTCATGGATATTTTGTATTATTTGAGTATTTTGGTTTTAATTTTATGGAAATCTGACCACCATATAATAAAGCTGTTTTAGGTATTCTATTCATTTAATGTAAGCTGTCCGTTTCCAAGCAAACTAGTATCTTAATTTTAGAGCTATCTTAATGGAACTTTATAGACAGTGTACTTACTATTGCAGGTAAGTACATACATATCCATAGCTGTCCTGTCTGTCCGGTTCACCATATCTCACTGTTCTCATAGAAATAATCTGCAATTTGTAGGGGAAAAAGTGTAAGACTTGTGACTTTTCAGCGTATTTGCATTTACTCTGGCAATTTCCTGAACTATGGAATTTGTTTACTAATTTTTTAAAAAGGATTACAGAAAAAATTGACGTTAAATATTATATATCTCAGCAATGTTACAATAATTTTAGTTTCAACTCCAAGAACATGTACCGAGTGTTATTGTTACGATTGCAAGAGGTTATAAACTACTGCTTCCCGAACTTAGCTTTCGTTATTGTTTCATCTAAATATTTTTTCAGGTCTTTCCTATTGTGTCAACTCTGGATGCAACTCATTAATAAATCAGCCGTGAAAAAAAAAGTTCTTTTGTCATGAACCGCAGTCAGTTTAAAGGCCTCTTATTTACCCTAAGCATACTGAAGCGGTTTGTTAAGTTGACTGTGAACGTTTCATTCGATTAAATTCAGCACACTTCGCCATCGTAGAATACAGGGGCTGAGGATGCGGATAAGGATGCGGCGGTCACACTGACCCACTTTCACAGTTCGTCGGCCCCACGAAATACCGGCCGGAGGAGGCTCTCTTCCAATGTGCCGAGCAGTTCAAACTGCTTTCAACGCATGCGCAGGACTCTTTGGTGAAGAGACAATTTCCCGGCCCATTTAATGGTAGAAAAATGCCCTCGCTCAGAGCTGAACGCCCGAAATCGCCCACTAGGCAGTCGGCTTCTGTGAAACACGATTTGCTGGAGCCGACTCCTGGCGGTGGCTGCGTCAGTTCTTCGCAGAAGTCCCAGCGCCGCGGACGTGTCGAGCGTGAGTGACTGAGAGTAAGTGGCAGCTGCCGGTTTCGTACCGCCTCGGAGGTGCTGCACTCAGCCGAACCTGACGGCAAAGAACGCGAGGCCGGCGCCCGCAGCCCGCGGTCATCGTGCCCCTCGAAGGCCGAGCTAAAAGTATTCCACTGAGTTCGCGTATGTGTTTTCTGTTTCGGCGGAAAGTAAACAATTTAAATGAGCCTATATACATAGATCCGGTATCCAGAGCTGCACACGTCACGTCCAGGTCTACTCTTCAGTCGATTTCCGAAAAATTGCGAAAAGGAAAAGTTGATTTAGTAGAGGGCAGCACAAGAGCACGGGTTTCGGACGCAGAAAGTCCATGCCACTGCTCTGGTTAGGTTAGTTAGCTGCTGCGCGGTATCCAGCCTTTTCGCCTCTGTATTCCTATTTGAGAGCGCGTCGACAGCGAGTAAGTGCGTTCTCTAGGGTCGGTCAGGCAAATTGATGGGCGCCATTTCCCTGTCGTTAGTAGTCGGCATACCCCGGTATACTATGATAAGATTATAAAATCTGGCAGCATTGTTAAAGCATCCGAAATGGTGGCAGAAAGTCAGAAAGAATCATAGTATTCCATTACTGTCTGCCCGGATCCAATTGCATCCAATTCCTCCCTCACCACAGATCTACGCTTTTCCCCGTTGGCTGCCAACACCTAGATGAAAATAACGACAAAAAATATTCTTTGCGATTTGTCCACAATGTTGACTAAAAATTGTACGTCTTTGCTGTTTAAAAGAGTACGAAATTGTGGATAAATCTTATTAAATATTGACCAAAGTATATAGAACGATAAAAGTAAATATATCTTAACAAAATTCTTATTTCTCGGGACTTGAATTACCAACATATAAGTGGTCGTTTAACTAAGTCGGAGATGAAAACAGTCATGCAAGGTTGGAAGCTACTCGCACCATACACCAGAACTTTTTGTGAGTTGCTTCCATATTTTGGTGTTTACAGGAAAAAAACAACTTTTAATGAGGCGAGCTTAAAAGGACGATCACCATCAACTCCATGCCTTTCTTATATATATTTTGTTACAATTGAAAGGAACATTGAAGTAATCAACCATAGTACCTATATGAACGTATTTAAAATGTTTACGTTAAGATATCATTTTAAATTGATTGATTTATTGAAAGTTGGCCTATTCGGTGCGTTGAATAACAATGCGTGACTTCTGAAATCTGTCTCACTCAGGAAATATTCGTATTCTAATGAAAAGTCCCACAGAACACGGTAACCATAAAGAGTACTATAAAAAGCAGCATTATTGGCAATGTTCGCTTGTCGGTCCGTTTTTTATCCATATAAAACATCAGTTAACTTACAAAATCGAAAACGTCCGGGGCAATTCTTTAAGTTTATATGTAAATGACAAAAGGATTTATATCCTATAACTAAAACTAACTAAATAACAACTGAAATTTATAAATGAGTGAACTTGGGACTTATTCCCCAAAGGGTTGCAACTTCCTATCATAAAATTATTCAATGGGTCGATTCGTTTTTGAAATAGTTTCATATCTATTGTTTTTGCTAAAATCTTAATTTAAAAAAGACACCAAAGAGCGCTTAAAGAAAGGTTCTGAGTATCTCACGGTCAAATTGAAGACATCTTACCTATTTTATTTGTTGCAAGTTGCGACAAACTCGACGAATGATGGGTGCTGTTCATTAAGGAATGACCAAAGTCAACAGTCTGACGGTTTCAACTAATTGTGTAAGAAGGAAATTTTGAGGAAATTACACAAGAATTAAATGATAAAGGCTATTTGTGTGAACCCTTTTTTAAATTTCAACTTTTCCGGTTTTTTTTTCTGTGATTTCCTCTTAAATTCGACTGCCTGTGCAGAAATGGTTATTGGAACGGCGCATGTCCGTGCATATGCATTGCTGCTCCTCACTCCCGACTCCTTTATGCCGACCTAGGAATGTATTATCCACTTAATACTGTAGACTGTGGACGTGTGTGGTTAAATTTGATTGATTTGCGAGGAGGCTGGTGTGAAACGGGAGCTGTTTGGACGCAATAATAACAAGAGCCTAGTTTTTTGATTTAGCCATCAAAATACACAAATAAATCAGTGAGAAGTGCGGTTTGAAGACCAATAAGCTAATGAGCTGATATCAACAACAACAGGCCACAGAATGCAACGCCCGCCGATCTACTTTAAAATGGATTACTCACAGGCTAGGAGCCTTGTTTTGTCCTTTCTGTGCATCCTTAGTGCGGCCACAGTGGACGGGGAAATTATTTTTCGCATCGATCCTCTCGGTAAGCACCACACAAAAAAATATTAAAGCATTAAACTATTGTCTCCAATTAAGCATAAATATTAAAGTTGGTAGGCAAATTCAACTGTAAACGAATTATACAAGAGCTACATATCCACATACATATGTATGAATAAACTTAGAGATGTGTACTACATACTATCTACATTATGAATTCGCTCTCAGATGCAGGCCCGTCTACTTTCTATTCGATGATTATACTTAAAGCTGTCAGAAATTATACTGAAATCCTTTGCAAAATTTGCAAAGCAGTGAAGGAGTCATTTATGACCAAAAAAGGACCATATATTTTTGGTCAGCTTTAACAGCCTATCCTTAAAGCTGTTCGTTACGAGTCTCTCTGATTTTTAACTAAATAAATAAATCTTTGAAAATAGACTTTATATCATAATTACTTTATTTTATTTATATGAAGGTGTTGTATATTAATATAAAACAACTTGGATGTTTTATAAATTTCTCTACCGTGAGGCATGGTCATTTTCAATAATACATACTGCAATTTCGGTTTGAATTTAAACAAATCGGAAAATTGTAACATATGTATGTACATATTTATTCATACAGCAAATTATAAACTATATATATAAAGTGTAAAACATCGTATTATGTCAACATACATATGTATGTATGTATATATTTACATAACCCTGAGTTGTAGTAATTCTATTGTACTTTATAATAATTAAAAAATATACAATTTAATATGACAATGTACTCAGAAAGTATTACCGGAAAAGATGTTCAATATTTATATTTCATTAATCATATAACAAGAAGCGTCGGCTTTCCGAATAGATATTTACAAACCTCAGAAGGTTTCAAGCCCCAGTTCTTTCCCAATATAAATTAATTCTTTTGTTATAAAAGTTATAGTACAAATGTAGCAGCCATTTAAATAAACCAAAAAGTAAAAAGAAAAAAGTTTCAGTAGTTCGAGAATCTCCAATTCAGTGCCAATAAATTAGATTAGGCTGTTATCGGATGGAGGATATTAAATGGTGCACTGTGGGCATTGATGGTAGCGTTCACCAGAGCAACTTAATCAATGATCAGGGATGGATAACTAACAGGAAGGGTATTTCCTATACGTCTGAATGACTGAAAATATTGCCAATTGAAAAAATCCGTTCCATACAAATATGTTGACTGATATTTTTATTCATTAAGAGACTCCGAAGTCGCTGACAATATGGGCTAAATGAAAAATGTGACCCTAGATTTCGTATAAATTAAAGCTTAGAATTAAAGAATGAAAGATCCAGTAGCTTAAAATAATTTTCGAATTCATAGAAGAATACAATATCCAAGTCTTGCTCCCCGTCAACAATCGCGGTCGGTGACGTGCTGGGTCACATTTCTCGATGTTATCAAATTAAGTTTTAAGTCGTTAATAATTTGTTGGGTTTGCCTTTAAGGGGCATAATTAAACAGCTCTAGTGGTACTTTTTGTCTGTCACGATTGTTTTGCGTTTTAAATTGTTGTCTTTGTCAGCAGCTTATAATCTTTTGTGTCCAACTCAGGGAAGTAAATAGCAGCATTAAAATCTAGGAGGTGTTATTTTTAAATTGGCAAAGTAAGAATCCGAAAAGGAACGTTAGCAAACTTTATGGAGTGTTACACCTTTTGGTAACAAATTAAAAATTTTAATCTGTTGAAATCGCCTTGCAAGCCTTCGTAATTAATAACTTAATTATACAAAAGTCCCTTGCCTCAATAAGTTATACCTAAATGTTTGGGTGGGTGCGTTAGTTACATACACAATATACATAAATATATAAATCAACGAAAAAGCAGAAAAGTGTAGATAATATATACACCGATAGTTGCCATAGGATCTTCCATAAAATGATATTCTAATTTTAGTTGTATTTTGATTTTTATTATAAATATAAAAAAATAACGATTTTTATTATATATACATTTATAATCAATTTTCCAGAAGATTTAGAGGTTTTTTAGATAAAACCGCCCGTTTTAAGTGGTATCACCTTTTACTGCCGTACATAGTGATACCTTTGGGCTCAAGTAATATATTTATGACATACTCATAAGGAAAAAATTATATTACCAGCCCCGACCACTATTAATTCGCACGGCAAGCTTTTTTACATATTTTTTATTTTCTTAGCCTTTAAACATAAATATTTTATTAAAATTATAATTATAAAACGGGTTAATTAGCTTTGAGTAAGAATTAACCCTTAGATACATACACTTTTAAGGTAGCTTATTTTAAAAAAATATGGTCGGCTCACCGGTTTCCGGGGTCCCTGATTATGAATCTAATATCAGAATTTAAAAATTAATGATGGCGGATCTAAAATAGCGGACCGATTTTCCGAAATGTATTCATTTTATTGTTAAAATTGATTCATATGGGTTTTTGGGGTCGCTGATTTTTAATCTAATTTAATTAGAAATTCTATACTCAAAAATAAATTTATTCATAATATATACATATACTAATTTTTACCATTATGAATTCAGATTCACATTCAGCTTCCGAAAAAACCCATTAGTACTCATTTTCTCACTCATTTTGGGATCGATTTTGCAAATTCAGTCCGCCATTGGATAGACATCAGAATCGAAGTCAAAGGATTTTTTAAGGATTACGAATTTGTTCTTTTTTTTGTTAGTTGAGTTTTTTAAAACCACTTATTCTTCCTCAAACCAGATAAACTAGTCCTATCAGTCCTATCCTAGACGAAAGCTCTCTTTGGCTGGATCTTTAATATCTAAAGCCAGTATATGCACCGGGTCGCGATAGAATACCGGGCTGTGTACTCAGGTATTGTGCCGAGGTTCTGTGTAACCCCCTGCTTAAATTATTTACCATATCTTTAGGAACATCAGAATTTCCCCTTATTTGGAAGGAATCATTTATTATTCCTCTTCATGAAAAAGGGAGCAAGTCGGATGCTGGTAACTACAGAGGAGTCTCTAAGTTGTCGGCAATTCCAAAACTCTTCGAGAATATAATCACTCCTCACCTGCAGCACTTGTGCAGATCCGTAATTTCTCCATGTCAGCATGGATTTATGAGACGAAGATAGACCACTTCAAATCTCTTGGAACTTACCACATTTGTGATTAGGGGTCTCCAACGTAAATTTTTAATTATTGAAGCCTTTGACTCGGTCAATCATTTTCTTCTTGTAAGGAAGCTTGATTTAATAGGGTTTCCTACCGATCTTCTTAATTGGCTTCAGAGTTATTTGAGTCACAGGACTCAAAAGGTTCTGTTTAAGAATGCTCTTTCCAACTCCATCAATGTCACTTCTGGCGTCCCACAAGGCAGCCATCTTGGCCCGCTGCTATTTACCTTATTTATCAACGATCTTCCGCTAGTTTTACCCAACTTAGGTACCCAACTGTGCGTGCAGTATAAGGACAGCTCATGCCAGTCAGACTTACAATTCGATCTTGACAACTTCCAGGCATGGTGTAGTGTTAACTTATTAAATCTCAACAGCTCAAAATGCAAACTGATGACATTTTCACGTGTCACTCCCCAGTATGCAACATATATGCTTAATGAATTCGCTTTGGAAAGAATAACTCTTGTTGACGATCTAGGTGTCCGACTAGATCCTAAGCTTTCGTTTTCAGAACATATTTCTTACATGGTTAACAAGGCCAAAGGTAAGCTTGGATTTTTTAAAAGCTGGTCGAAAGAATTCGATTCCCCTTACGGAACTAAGACTCTTTTTACTTAATTAGTTCGTCCTAGTTTGGAATATGGTTCTTACGTTTGGTGTCATTTGGAATTCTATTACCCGCATTGATCTGTTCAATAAAATGTTCTGCTTTTGCCCGTGGACCCTGGGATCGATTACCTCTTATTCTAGTGACTTCTATTAATTAACCTACCTTCCCTACTAACCGTAGACTATGCTTGGTGGTCTTTCTACAAGCTATTCCGGGACGAGAGCTAGGCAGCTAACTTTCCGCCCCGACAACATCTAACGAAAACCTGTGGGGTTTGAGGCCATCTTTTAGGGTCTTATCGATCTTGTCGATTACAACCGACTTTTTAACTTTATAGAGGGACCTGAGAGCCTCCTTCGCCATAAAACTGTACTGCTAGTAGAATTAGCTCGTAATGTTGCATGAACCTAAACTTAACTTTCCTCGTACTTTTCTATAATTTCCTTCTCACGCGTCTATCTTGAACGCGATCGTGCCGTACGTCACACGGCTGCGCCCCTCGGTCGGTTGGTCGGGAGGTGGGCGTGGGACTCACGCTTAAAAAAAAAAAAAAAGCTAACTTCGGCAAGTCGAAGTTTAAATACCCTGCAGTAAGTATTTAAAGTTTGGTATATTTAAGGATTGCGGTTCTTTTCGATTTCGGGTGTTCTTAGATTCAATAAATTTTGAGCGAATCATGTTGACAGTGAAAAATGTTGCGCAACAACCAAATGTTGCTAGCAACAAAGCTTTCAAAATAAATTAATTGCACATATTCCTATGGCACCTATATGATATAGTAGTCCGATCTTAATCCAATTAAAACCGAAATTCTAGAATAATACAAAATGGCCATATCTCAAATTATATGTAAATATGTTGAAAATTGCAGTTATAATTTTTTTCCTAAAAAATTTCCGATCGTTCCTATAGCAGCTATATGATATAGTCGTCCGATCCGGCCCGTTCCGACATATATAGTAGTGATAGCATATAGAAGACTATCTGCAAAGTTTCATTCAGCTTTAAAACTGAGGGACTAGTTGCGTAGAAATGGACGGACAGACGGACATGGCTAGATCGACTCGGCTGTTGATGCTGATCAAGAATACTTTATAGGGTCGGAGATCTCTCCTTCACTGCGTTGCAAACTTCTGACTAAAAGTATAATATCCTGCAAGGGTATGGCCTAAATAATAACCGACCCATCCAAGGACTCATATATATATATTGGATAAAAATCCAAACATAAAGATTTCTTTTTTCTCGATACAAACATGCCCAGAACTCTCCGCCACGGCATTGCAATGCATTTTATTAAAAAAATCCAACAAAAACACCTATTTACAAGGTGGCACCTCTAACTCAAAAAATATTATAGGTCGGTATTTATATATGTTTAACTTTATTTCCGCAGTCTTATTTTCACAGTCTTTATAAAATCAACTTAACTATGCAACGCCAACCGGAAGTAGTGATCGCAGATCTTACTTTCCGATATCTATCTTTTCTCAAACAATTGTATCGATCCTTATATTCTAATACAATGTTCACACTATCGTTATGTTATACTTAATTTCACTACATATATACATACAATGTTTTTACTATGTACAATAAGGTTATTCTACTATGTTCCTACGCTATGTACAATAAGGTATTTCTACTATGTTCCTACAATATCATATATCAAGTTGAGTGACTAATAATAAATATATTAACTATTATTAATAAATAATAAATAATAAATAATTTAACTATTTTTAATTTAAAAAGTCTTCATTTGGAAAATTATGACCAAGTCTAGTTTATTGAATAAAATAAAATAAATGAATAATTAAAATAAGAAATAAACAAGTAAGAAAGCTACAGTCGTTCGTGAACGACTGTTATATACCCTGTACCAAAATATATCACCGCTCGAATTAGCTCCCGATTATACATATGTAAATAAAATCGGAAACCAGGGAACACCACGTGGAGGCCAATGCATTATAATACATACATACATACATGCCTACATTTCTATCTATGGTACATAGTATATTAAATACATAAATAAAGCGTTTCATTTAAAAATTTAAATAAACATACAGATGAACATACATAATACTTCGCAAGTATATAAGAATGTTTGTATTTGCATATGTACATACATATGTACATACATACATTTATAAGACTGAGACCCACTCTCTGTACCTTTCTACATAGCCATTTGGTTGCTCTCATCCTTTTTACGCTTCTCCTTTGTCATGTCTTTGACAACGATAAACAAAAGTCAGCTGATCGCGACTTTTGCCTATTAGATAAATGTAAACAAACTTGCTCTTTGCAAAACCACCACCATCTCATGCACTTGGGTGTGCAAGACAGAGAAAGAGATAACCTCTCTCTCTTTTTTGCGCACGGGAGTTAGTTACTTGCGCTCATCAGTTTTGTTGTTTTTTGGGATGCTCCTGTTGCTAGCTGTCAAATAGATAGCACACTGCCAACCAGTAGGATAGCTTCCGTGGAGTGTGGCCGACAATGCGATACCTGGAAAGCATTGTGGATGAAATTAATAGGAACACGGACATGACTTAATTTGTCTAATAAAGCTCGAATTTATGAAAAACTTAAATTAGCAAGGTCAAACGAAAATGTTGACATATGAAAAAAAAGTTGGTAGAAATGTATTTAGTAAAACTTACTGATGCTTTAAACGCAACAGTAGATGTTACAGTAGATCTAGAGTAGATATACATACACGCAAATTTTATTGTCTAAGAACTTCAATGCTTCTTATCCGATTTTAATACAATTTTCAGAGTACTTCCGCAGTAGGCTTTTGTTAATTTACTTTAAGCTTTCCTAATGGTTTATCATGAGTTGTTTAGTGGAAGTGGTTGTGGCAACATTTTATAATAAACTTGACCTGCATATGTACATATGTAGATCATTGTATATAATTATTTCACACGAACGGACAGACGGGTATGGCTAACACGACTAGAATAGAGATGGTGATCAAAAAGACTTTAAAGGGGACGAGGTGCCTATTTTGTACGTTATGTATGTATGTATATTCCTTCTCGGTTGGCACTAGGTCTTGTATCAAAATGCATGTAAACATATGTACATACTTAAATAAATTATCGTTTGATGCTTTTCCCTCCGACTAATTTATCAACATTGACTTCTTTTATTTCATTTTCGAAACAGCCTTGTTATCAGCAACTCTTCGCACGTATCAGAAGGCAGCATGCGACTCGGATCAGGTGGTAATTGCGTGTCCCCGCGGCACCAGTATTTCTATAGAATTTGCACAGTACAATAAGTTCGTGGCGAAAGGTATGTAATTGTACAATTGATGGTTAAAAAACACATATTCAGGTGTGTCACAGATATGCATGTATCACTTTTAAATAAATTCGAACTACAAAGCAAAATAAATACACCTTATCAAATTATTTTGTGATTAAAAAAGGCCATACATATGTATGTAAGTCCAACTATAGTACATTTTATACATATGTACATATGTATGTATGTACATATGTGGAGAATACTGAATATGGGCATTTCTACAATCGCGCACGGGACAATTCGCATTAAGGTTAAAAATCGGTACATATAAAGGCAACGCTTTTTTTCTGATGAAAGGCTTAGCATATACCTTTTTATTAGCAAAGACTGATTTTGGGTAATTTTATTTATATTTTAGGTAATTTCAAAATTCAAGTAATTGGCACTGGACACGAAACGGAAGTGGCTTGTTACATATATTGAGAAGAATACCATAGCGATTATGTTTTCGGATCTTTTTTTGGAGTTTTTATCAAATCAAAATATTTTTATGTTGTTCTACATATGTATATCATAGTAATGAAAATCGCCTTTACGTTTCTTTGCATTCGAATACTTCGAAATCTGTTTTAGCAAATGGCGAATTCTTTAAAATTTGATAAATTGAAACATTTCTTCATGTAACTGTTAAAAAAATCATGTTTGGGAACATTCAACTTGTTTACTGCAATTAAAATCTCTATGTATATAAATAAATATATTTCAGTACATGTACATATGTAGCACACTGATGTCTTATCTCCCTTTGTTACAACATTTATTATATTATATAATATTAATTCCTTATATACATACATAGGTACTTAATGCACTACGTAAGACCTACATATTTTGTTTACATTTTCCTACCACTACAATGTTTTCCAGACGGCTACAGCATTGAAGATCTGTGTCCCCTCTCTGGAATGACTGGGCCAGAAATACGGGGCAAGGCAAAACACCTGCTCCGCGGGTCCATTTTTGGGTCATCTTCTTTAAAGGTGCCGGCAAACCGCTACGTAAATAATGGACACAGTTATGGACTTGCCATACCAATGCCATCCACCAGCGCTGGGACAAGTGAAACTGCCGCCGAGTCAGCAACTGGCACAGCTATGTCCATTGACGAAGTGCAAGGTACAGACGATGCCAGTGACAACTCCTCCGAAAACTGCATGTGGCCCAATGCTTTACAGGTAAGATGCAAACAAAGATCTTAAGAAATTAAATAAGAAAAAATTAAAAATATTGAGTATGCAAGGGATGCCTTTTCGCTAAGTGGATTTTCTGCAGCGCTTTTGTCGCTCATTTTGTGTTACTTTCGGATGTGTATTTAATAAATCAAAAGTTAAGTTAATCAAATTAAGTAAGCGGGGACAACAAACCCCCGTATTTCTAGAGTTGACTTTCTGAAGTTCAATCCAGAAGCTTAGAAAAGTTGATACGGCTCTGCCGTAGCTCATCAAGGATAAAATGGGGCTGCTCCACAGCCGTTCATCGCCTTGCCGCTCTCGCGGCAACACAATTCTGTATTGTGCTTAAATAAAATTGTTAAAAAAAGAGTTATTCATTATTATACCTGGTCGAAATAAATATTGGGACACTTCATTTATTTAACACAAAATCGTAAATGGCTTTTAGTTTATTTTTTTGATATTTTATTCATAAATATAGAGAGTAAATGAATTGGAAACAAATGAAAATTTTGTAATTTACTGGTCCTTTCGACGAAAATCTAAATTCTTTTGTTTGCTCCTTTAGAAATAATTATTGGTACACTGGAAAGAAAATATTTTTTTTTAATATTATAGTCAGAGGAATAAAATGTATTTGTTTTACCTAATAGTGGGTACTGCCTCCATGATTAGAAATTACTTCAGCCAAGCGTTTAGGCATTGATATTACCAAATATTTTAAGGTTTGTTCTTCGATTTTGGTACATTCTTCGATAATTGCTTTCTTGAGCTCGGCCAAATTTTCAAATTGTCGTCCATTGCTATAAACTTTGTTCGAGAGTATCCCCCAAACATTCTCAATCGGGTTTAAGTCGGGACTACAAGCTGGCCACCCCAAAAGATCAATTTTCCGATCCCTAAAAAACTGCTTTGACGCTTTGGATACATGGATTGCAGCGTTATCCTGTGGAAAAATCAACTTTTCCTCCCAGAATGTTTCGCTAAGCGGTATCAAAACTTCGTCCATAAGGCTTATGTACATCTGAGAATTCATTCGTGTTGATACAAAACATACAGGGGATCTTCCATGGTGTCCAAATGCAGCCCATACAATCAGAGATCCTCCACCAAAATTGCGAGCATAGCAGGACTTTCGTTCACGACGGATATCTCTCCAGTACATAATTTTTCCGTCAGGACAATCCAAGTTGATTTTTTTTTCGTCACTGAAGATAACTTTTCCCCATTCACTTGTCCAAAATTTGTACTTTTCTGCAAAAAGCAGTCGAGCTGTTTTATGTCTTTGTAAAAGCATAGGTTTGCGAATCATTTTTTCATATTTAATGTTATTATCAGAACTTAATATTTGCTGAATACGACGGGGGGTGATCTTAAGAGACAATTTAGCCTTTATATCCCGTGAAATAGTCGCTGTATTTACAGCCAAATTCTTTATTTGTCGTTTGGTTCGTTCTGACTCTGTGGAAGGTCGGCCCCTTTTAATTGTTTTATTGTATGCTTCCGTGTTTTTTAAAAATTTTTGAACAGTATTCTTGCTAATTTCAACAATATTGGCTATTTCGCGAATGCTTTTGCCTTCATTGCGCAGATTAAGGATAATATTTTGCATATTCTCCGACAGCTTTACTCCTTTACCAATTGTTTCTGTTTTTACTTGTCGCACTATATTAAATTAACATTTCTTTAGTTTTAAATAACTTAATTTTCTTATACACAGATAGTAAGAATCAAATACTCACCTTATCTTACGAAAATTTTAAGTAAACAGTCAATTAGCACAACTTTCTTGATGGTGTACCAATAATAATTTCGTACTAGGAAAAAATCACATTTCACAACACAGGTCAAGAAAAAGCCCCAGATTATAAAATTTGAACTTTTAACATGCCGATACTTACATGATATGCACACACATTAAAAGAAATTGTTTGTGTCATTTAAATGCTTACCAATTTTTATTAACGGTGAAAACTAACTATGATACGTGAGTGTCCCAATATTTATTTCGACCAGGTAGCACATAGGTTAGCATTTTTTTTTTTTTTAAAGGGACAAAATGTTGATAGGAACGTGTTGAGCGACATCCAAGTAAAATCAAATGTTTAAAGGAGAGACACCCATTAATCCGTCTTACACAAATTAAGACGTTGCAAAAGTTGGAAATGAAACTTTATTGTCTCTCACTTTTGCCAATCGATTTTACTCAAAATTGCAATTTGTAGGGCTGACCCTTCTTATAGGATGGTGATGGCGGCTGTTATCCTTCTCTACCACTACTCCCTCTATCCGGCATAGTTTCGATCTTCTGTGCTTTTTCTTTATAACAATTCCTGGGAAATTAGAATGCAAATCGTATCTGAGATTCCCTTTCCCGGCCAGCTTTGTACCTAGTTTTTTTTAGTGCCGTTCGGTCATCTTATAGCCAGAGTCTTTATTTACCCGAATATTTATTCCTTCCAGGAACTTTCTGAGCCCGGTATGGTAGTCCTCGTAGTGATGCTCGCCCTTAGTCGTAGCGGGTTTTGGACTGCTGTTTAAAGTGTTCTTAAGGATTATGCTCAGAATGGCATTCAGGCCCGCCACGGGGAAAGGCCTTGAAGCTTGCGTATGCTTGCGCATACCGATCCTTCGATCCATCTAAGTTTCCTAAAGTTGTAGGCAATAGCTAGTGGTTGCCCTGGTGCTCCTAGATTATTATGCGTGGGCTAATGCCCAATCCACATTGTTTTGCCTATGAATTATGTTTGGTTACAGTCATTGTCTTTAAATCGACGATGGCGCCGTAGAATGGTCCTTATTTAACACCTTCAATATTGAGTGCTTTTATAAATGTCATCCATGTTCATCAGCCAGAGCACTGAGAACAGTTGAGTTGTGTCCCTCCTCACTTATCTCTTCTAATGAGTGCCACTCAGTTCGAATATTAATCTTCTACTCTGATGTCTAGGATGCACAGTGGGGATTTGGCCAATCAGCGAAAGAAAATGAATAACTCAAAAATAAAAGATTTTAAAAATTTTTTTATGAATAATAACTTAAAAAGTACAAAAAATTATGTTTTTAATTTAATTTTTATTTTTAAAAATAAAAAAAAGAAAACTTTATTTCTTAATTTAACAAATTTTGTTTTCTTTTTTTTTCTTATATATTTTGAAGTATAAAAAAATTATTCGGGTTCCTCCCCCAATAAAATTTTAATATTCCTCCCTTAAAAACCAAGAAGCATGCCATACTGAAAAAAGGGCATGTTTCTGCATATGAAAAATATTAGTTTTTGGTCATTTGAATAGAGGGTTCTATTTTCAATGTATACACATTGCGCGGACAGTACGGTCATCAATAGTTATATTCACAGAAGTTAACAATTATTCAAAAGGGTATTTAAAGTTACATTCAATCACCATTTAATAATTCAACACTTATCGGTCACAAAACGTTTTTTTTTTATTACTAATGCGTTCTTGTAAAACCAAAAAAATCTTCGAAAGGTTAAAATTTATTTTTAAAAGAATTGAAGTACCTCGAAAAGCTGGAAATACTTATTATGATTGGGAACATATGCTGAAAGCTCCATCTCTAAATATATCGATTAAAACACCAAAATAGTTTTTTCTAATTAAATATTTAGTTATGGCGGGAATTAAAATTTTGGACATTTCAACAAAAATTTTGATTTCCTGTATCTGTGGGATGGTGTGAAGAAAGTGAGAAACGAAGTCAGTCATGAAGTGCTGCTTCTATCGATCTTCCGTTCCTGTACGCATGATCTGCTATGAAAAGACTTTTCTCGGTTTTCCTCTGATGTGCGTATCTAGTATCCTATCCAATATGTTCATTAGTTGTTGCTGTTGTTTTGCTCTCCGGCTTTCTGTTTTTCTTGATTCTTCTTTTTGGTTGCCTGGGAAATGGGACCATCCTGCTGGACACTCCAGAGACTCTTCCACTGACGTGGTTCCTGTGCCATCAGGCCCTTTATAATTTTATTTGAGGACATTTGTCCTCAATATAGGTGCGCATTAATTATGGGTAATGGTCGCAGATTATTTGCTTGATTATGCCTCACTTTGTCAAAACAGTGTTGATAGACCTAGATATTCTCTTGTCTTGACCGTTAAGGAGTTGGTTCGTACTAATAGATTCTGTGCCAGATATAAAAGCATCCTCCAAAAGAAAAGTACGCTAAAACATAACTTACAGGAAAGCTATAATACAAATCACACTTACAAAACTCACAACACTTGATTTTATTTTCTTTAAATTCCAAACAAATCTTAGACGTTTGTTTATGTTTCGAATGGTGTTGTGTAAAAAGTGTGTTAGCTGAATATAGGGTCGATTTGAAAGAATATAAATTTTGCCTTTTTTTGTAGAAGTTCTTTATCGACTTCCAAACTTTCTTGACAATATTAATTGGACATAAGAACATATGGGCAATTCTCGTTATGGCACTATGGCTCTGACCCTACGGCACTTTATGCCCACGGTCCTCTTATGGTTTGGTTTTGGGGAAGTGCCAGCAAGTCTCAGACGGTCATCGCTCGCTTCAAACTTGAAACTTTAGAAAAACAATGTCACTGAAATTTGGAAGAGAGAGAGATAAGTAATGTCATATTAACTGACCAATCGTTGCTATAGCATTTTGTTGACTTATTCGTCCAACTTAAAAAATTAAAACCAAAATTCTGAAATAACAACAATAAAAGAAAATGACCATGTCTCAAAGTATAAGAAAATATGGCGATTGTTTCTATGGCGGCTATATAAAATGTTCGTCCGATCTTCCGACATACGATGTATGGTAGTTAGAATACAGAAAAGCCTATCTGCTAAGTTTCATTCAAGTAGCTTTAAAACTGAGGGATTAGGCGGGCATGGCTAGAAGGACTCAAGAATGTATATTACTTTATAGGGTAGGAAACCACTTCTTCACTATGTTGCAAACTTCTGAAACTAGTATAAGGGTATAAAAATGAAAAAATTAATACCTATATTTTTGTCATATATTATTCCACAGGGAAGATTATTTGATTTATTTCCTCTCAATGGGTTGCTTTAATCAGACGTTACTGCTCAGACCACGCAGCTATTGTGTAAAAATACCTGCATTTTCACCGAAAACACAATCAAATGTAAGAGCAGCTTGCTTGGGGGGTCGAGGCTCGTATCAGAAAATACAATTTTATGTAGTATGTGAACATTTACACTTATGCAGGACCAGGGCGTGTTGCTTTCAGTCTAATTTGTCCAATAAATGGTTGAAACACGTGCGAATGCTTTTAAAATAAATCTACTTGTTTTAATACCAAAAATATTATCTTTTACTAGTTTCATATGAAATAATAACACAGGTCAACATGGTTCAGTTGCTGGAAAGCTGAGGTTCATTTTTGTTTTTCCCGCTTTCGAACTTTCACTTTAAATATTTTTTTGTGGGTCTATATATGTACATATGTACATCTGATCAGGACAAACCGAACTACAGAGATATAGCTATATTTAACGATTTCTGAAACGGTTTTAATTTCATAGAAATCTGCCATAGGATCAATCGAATATTAACAAACTTAACTTGGTATGTTATAAGGCCTGAAATATAGTTATTTTTAACGATTTAAATGATATTTGTCTTATTAAAATCAAATGGCTGCAGATTAAACTGTTATCGGTTAATTTGTTTAAGTAATGTTTTGTGCATGTTTAAAATGTCCGAATCGATTTACAATTTGAGTATATTGCACACTTCGAGGGTATACAAACTTGTTTTATAAGTCGGGGGATAACAGCACTGTTAGCTAAATCAAATCAAATCAACTATGTTTAAAGCGTGATAAACTTGTTCTTCTGCCAAAAGGTAAATTACATAAAGGACAACTGATAACACTTCCATTACCTTTTTACTGCAAATATTTTTTTTCAATTTGCAAAGTTTTCCCTTTCGCAAAGTTGAGTTCTTCAGTCTGCGTTTACCCCCAGTTTCTTCTGTTTGCACTTTAAATATGTAGGGTGAAAGGGCGGGAATCCACCTACACAGAAATACTACTAATACTTGTTTCCTTCCATTTCCGTGCTTTTAGTACTCTTTACTTCAGACGGTAGTCGAGGCCTGTCAGAAGAAGAAGCATTGCAAGTTCCACGGATCCCCGCAGTTCTATGGCCAGGGCGCCAGTGGAGTGGGCGACACTTCCGGAACTAGCAGCTATCACAGCAGCACGGCCAGCTCCAATGCAATCAGCAGTGACCCGTGTCCAAAGCGCAGGAAAATTGTGGAAGTCGCCTACAAATGCCGTCCGTGTAAGTCAGTTAAACAACGTAGCAACATTAGCAGGGGTTGTGGTTTTTGTGTCAATCTGCAGTTGTCTCTAATTCGACGTAACAGGTAAATGGTGTCCCTCGTACTGGCGCTTCCATTACATTCGGAGCATTCGAATCATAATGGTCGAACTTAAAAGTTAAATAAAGCTTTTCGGGTCAGGTCCTGGGAACCGGACCCTTCGCGTTGCAAGCAAATTTTCTTCTATCCGACAACAACCAAAAGAATGAAGGAATTTGGCACAACGTGCAGGTGCCCTGTCAGCGTAACAAGTTTAGAGGTTGTCGGTGCCTTTTTTTTTAGTCCAGTGAGGTGGAATAAGAGATATATATTGAGTACTCTGTAAGCAGAGTCAAATCAAATAAACTAGTCAGAAGTCGGTTGCGCGAAATCATTTAGCGCTCTCTTACCTTTCGAAGCGAAAAAGCTACAACATCACGCAATTTTTTGTAAAGTTTATTGGGCGGAAGACCTGAGAGTAGTTGTAAAGAAAGAGGCTAAGTATTCAAGTCAATTTCCCTTTTAAAAACAAAAGAAGGTAGGTAGGTTAAAGTGGTGAGGCTCTCCACGAGCCTCCAATTAGAGCTGAGCTCCGTTTTGATCCACACCCTCTGTTTTTCCGGTTGTAGCTGGTCATGTTCAGCACCAACCCGAATCGTTAAGAAAAGCAAGGATAGCTGCAATCTTACGCTTCCCTACTTCTCTCAGCGATTCTAGCTGGAAGGCACCGAAATGACGCATTCTCCTGTTGTTCAAAGCTGGACAGTGACAGAGCAGGTGCTCTGGTGTCTCCTGCTCTGTTTGTTCCTTGCAGCTTCTGCAGCTTGTGTTATAGGGCAGCCCCATCTTCATTGCATGCGATCCTATCGCCCAATGACCGGTGGAGACAGCTGTTATCCTACTGATATCCTTTTTACTATGGGATATCAGTTCTATAGTACGTTTGCTATCGAAGTTCGGCCAACATAGCTTCGATCTTCGGTTTTGGCTCGTCCTTGACCATTCTTTGGTGGCCTGACCTTTGAAATAGTCATGGATCTTAGACTGTACCGCTTTCAGCGATATCAGAGTATCTTTAATGTTGCTACGCTCGGCTGAGCCCTTGCGGGCTAGCTCATCTGCCTTTTCATTTCCTGGTATGTCGTTGTGTCCTGGCACCCAGGTTATTCTAACGTCGTTGTGTTCAGCAAGCTCGTTTAAAGCTGCCTTACACTCCGACACTAACTGCGAGTTTGTCTTGACCGCTGCTAGGGCTTTGATAGCCGCTTGGCTATCCGAGTAGATCCTCACTTTGGTATTGCTAAGGCCTCGCTGATTGGATAGTCTGGCTGCCTCCAATACAGCGAGTACCTCAGCCTGAAAGACTGTCGCTGATGCTGGGAGACTGAAAGTCGATTCAATCCCCCAGCTCTCAGCGAAGATCCCAGCCCCCACACCACAGCTCATCTTGGAGCCATCGGTGTAGAGCGATACCTCATCTTGTTCGGTTACTCTGCCTCTAGTCCATTCCTCCCTTGTCGGGTAGGAGGTCGTATAGCCGTTGCCGAATCTAATTTCGGTTGTCATGTAGTCCGTGTTTTTGTCTATTAACGACGTGACCCCGTCAAGAATAGTGCGGTGTCCTATGCCGCGATCCCTCCAGCAATTGCTTGCTTTTAGTCTCACCGCACTCTGCGCCGCCGCATCCTTGATAAATAGGTCAATCGGCATGATGTCCAGGATTACGTTCAGGGCGGCCGCCGGGCACGAGCGCATAGCCCCCGTTGCTCCTGCGCAAAGCCGAACGCTGTATCCTCGTTAGTTTGGTGATGTTATAGGCTCTAGTGAGTGCCGGCCACCATACTAGAGCCCCGTATGTTAATATAAGTCTAACTACTGCTGTGTAGAGCCATATTATGGTCTTTGGGTGTAGTCCCCAGTTTTTCCCAAACATCTTTCTACAGGAGTAGAAGGCAATGCTTGCCTTCCTGACTCTCTCTTCGATGTTTCGTTTCCATGACAGCTTAGGGTCCAGTATAACTCCCAAATACTTCGCCTGCTGAGAAAGTTTTAGCTCTATGCCATCTATCTTGGGCATGTTATAGCTTGGGATCTTTGATCTCCTTGTAAATAACATTAGTTCTGTCTTATTAGGGTTAATCCCCAGTCCGCAGGATTTTGCCCAGTTATTTAGCCTGTCCAGAGCACCCGACATAATGTCGCTTATGACGTCGGGGAATGGACCTGATACTAGTAGCACTACGTCATCGGCGTATGCTACTGCCCTTACTCCCCCACAATTGAGTTCTTTCAATATGTGGTTCATGTTGGTTAGCCAGAGAAGCGGCGATAATACTCCGCCCTGGGGTGTGCCTCTCTTCACTACTCGCGTGAGGTGAGTGCCACCCAGTTCGGCCACTATCGTCCTACTCGTGAGCATAGCACCTATCCATTCTCTGGTGCATCTCTCAACACCTATCGAGCTGAGGGAGCCCAGGATGGGTTCGGCGTTCACGGTATTGAACGCACCTTCTATATCAAAGAAAGCGGCCATCGTGTATTCTTTGTAGTTCAGAGCTTTCTCGACGTGACTCACCACTTCATGCAGTGCTGTCTCGGTCGATCGACCCTTTCGGTATGCGTGTTGAGCATCCGATAGGTGATCTTCCTCCGCCTTGTCTCTTATGTGTATGTCCATTAGCCTTTCCATCGTCTTCAGGATGAAGGATGTTAGGCTGATTGGTCTATAATCCTTAGCTAGGATGTGACCCCTCCTGCCCGGCTTTGGTATAAATATCACTTTAGCTTTCCTCCATAGGAGCGGTATGTGACTCAATTTCATGCTTGCTTCATAGATGGGTTTAAGCCACCTGCTGATGCTTTCTATTGCTGCCTGTAGCATCGCCGGAATAATACCGTCGGGGCCTGGGCTTTTATACTTATCGAAGGAGTTTATCGCCCATTGTATCTTTTCAATGGTGATAATGTCTCCAGTTGACGTGAAATTCTGTTCGGTTCTAGGTCTCCCCGGGTCAGAGTTTACCCGCACATTCCCTGGGAAGTGCGTGTCTACCAGTACCTCTAGGGATTCTTCGACTGACGATGTTGACGTACCGTCAGGTTTGTTAATTAGGGATGGGCTTGTGTGCCCTTTAGCAAGGATCTTACTTATCCTTGCCGTATCCTTTATGTCTTCTAAAGCTTCACAGTAACTTTTCCAAGATTCTTTCTTGGCTTCGTATACTGCTTTTTTGTATTGTTTTTGTACTACTTTGTAAGGTGCCCATTCTTTGGACACAAAACATATATTGAAGGACTTTCGTGCTCTCTTTCTGAGGTCACTCAGTTCCTTGGTCCACCATGGTGGATACTGTTTCTTTGAATACGACACCTTGCATGTCTCATTGTAGGCGTTGTTTAGTATGTTCGTAAGGTCCTCTACTTCTTTATCAAGGGCCTTAGCTGAGGATTGTACTTTAATCCTCCTGTTCCTAACCTTTGCGTGCACAATATCACTGAACTTGCCCCAGTTTGTCTTTCGTGGATTGCGTCTAGGTGTCGCTTTGCTGGTCGGCACCGATAACTCAAAGAATATGTACCTGTGATCGGAAAAGGAATGTTGAAGTGACACATTCCAGTTCTCTACTGTGTACCGGCTGTGTTCTACGAGTAAGGTGAGATCTAGCACCTCCTCCCACCCCTGAAAGACCTCCGTGCTCGGAAATATAAAGGTCGGTGTATTCCCTTTGTTACATATTGTAACGTTACGGCATATAATATGATCAAAAAGTGACTCACCTCTATCATTTGTTTCGGAACTTCCCCAGAGCGTGTGTCTCGCGTTCGCGTCGCACCCGATCACCAGGGTTGTCTTCGTGTCTTCAGCCCGCTGCAACAGCTTGACCACCGGTTCTGGCGGAGCCGGATCGTCATGGGCCATGTATGCCGAGGAGATTAGCACTCCTGTCCCATCCGTTGTCACGAATCTGGCAACTGCTAGATCCGATGTACTGAGATTAGAACAGAGAAAAGCGTTAAAATGGTTCTTTATTACTATACATGCTCTCGGTCTACCTGTCGAGTTTGTGTACAGTAGTGTATATCCAGGTAGTGTCAGACCAGAAACTTGCTCGTTCCTGGTCCATGGTTCTTGTAGTAGCGCAATGTCGACATCCTTCTCCCTTAGAAGGATGGACAAATTAGCTGAAGCGTGCATGCTGCGCTTCAAGTTAATTTGCACTACTGTCGGCATTGGTGTTCGTCGGTGTGGAGTTGGGCGACTTGTCGTCGATGATCAGGTCATCCAACAACTTGTTCGTGTCGTCCACCTCCTCCAGTAGCTCATCCGGCTCGGCTAGAAAGACCTTGATCTTGGCCTTCCTGATGCCGTACCGGATTTTGAAATCATTCTTTTCCAGCTGCGGCAGGCAACGCTGGTTTATGACCAAAAGAAATGGCTGGCTCGTCTTCATTTCTCTTTCAGCTTTTAAGATGGCCCAGTCCTCTGTATGGACGTCTGGGTTTTGTGCTCTCAGACATTTGAGCACCCTGGCATGGTCAGACTGCCCCAGAGGTAACCAGATGCGAGCTCTGGGTCTTCTCGGAATCTCCCTGGCGTGAACCAACCTTATCCTAAGGCCGTTCCACGTGTCGCCGATCTGGGCCACACATTCTTCCAGGAAGCTCCTCGAGAACCCGTCGTCGCACCTAATTACCCGGTGCCCTCTCACCACGTCCGAAGAGTCGAAGGAGGGGATAGGACCGCCTGGCGTGGCAACCAACCTGTCGGTCACCAAGTCAGACAGCTTGGCCTCTATCTCCCCCCACTTCTCTGCCAGCAGGCGCCCGTCATCGTTGAGCTCATCAACCAGCGCCATAGCCAGACCGTCTCTGGCCACCTCGCTGAACTTCTTCGTCTTGACGAAGGATGTCGCTCTTGCTTTCCCCTGAGCGTCCTTGGCCCTCTTAGGTGCGCTTACGCTCACCTCCTGTGATCGCTCACGCTTCGCCTTCGGGGGCTGGAACGCCTCGGGGTTAGCCTTTTGGTAGGCTTCGAAATCCGAAATTACTGCCAGGAATTTCGCTTTATCAGCGGCGTCTCTCGGGTCCACCTTGCCCTCAGCCTCGTTCTTCGCAATCTTGCTTAGAACGAAGCGGGCCCTGTGTGCCCTAGCACGCCTCTTCTGATGTGTGAGCTGTGGGTCGACTACGGTGGTGCTCAACTGAGCCACACCTGTGTGAGTGTTGGCTTGGGGAGTGCTAGTACTAGCGCCCCCCTCGGATATTAATGGAGCGTTGGCGACCGGGCTTGGCCTCAACAGCTCGTCTTCATCAATATCCGATGTTTCTCGAGATGCTAAGCCCTGCCTAGGCATTGGCAGCTCCTCCTCGTCCATCTCTGACATTGTGCGGGGTTTAGCCTCCCCCACGAGGTCCGTAGCATGGCTTTGGGAATTCATTTTCATCTGCATAGTCGCCCGCTTTGCTCGACCAGGCAAGCGCGGCGGGCCAGAGGGGGTTTGGGGCATTGAAGGAGGTCGACCGCGGCTTCGCCCCAAAGCCGCGGCAAGGCAACTTACGACCCAGGGTTGCCCGGCCCTGAGAAGGCTCCGTTCAGACACAGCTGGATTAACCCCTCAGCTGCGAACCAAAAGCCAGCGGGCACGGGTCGCGTAACACGCCTGGCTTGAGGGGAGGCCGTTTTAAGACTTACCCAGGTCTCGGTAAGGAGGTGGATTCAAAGGAGTTATAGGATGGAGGATTCACAGGGAAATTGCCGCTCACATTAGCCGTACCGTAGTACGTTTCCAGGAGGTACCAAGCGGAGGACCCTCTCCGAGGAGAAGGTGGTGTCTATCAAATTGATATTCACCTGCGAGTCGACTTGATGCACCAGTGGCACAAGGAATATACATCAGCAAATACTATGCTGATCTTGCCTTGGTCTGATGCACCCTTACCACCCTACATATACATATTCATGTTATTGTTTTATTTCACAAAGCTCCCACACACAACAAAAACAAACTTCGCACAGAGAAGAGTGCTAGACCGGCAGTTGAGAATCGGCGGCAACCAACACCAGTGACACAAAAACAACCACAAACACGACAAGGTTTGACAAAACAAAAATAAACAAACGAATTAATAAAAGCGAACAACGGCGCTAATATTTACATATCGTGTAGGCATACGGACATATGTACGTCTAGGTAGCAACACTAGGGTCACACGCGGCTAAGGCACCGTTCTCACTTGCAATACTTTTCTGTAATTTCCAATAGAAAGTGACGGTGGATGTGGTTTTTTCTTTAATATTAATATTTTTGCCAAACCTATATCAAATGTTGACCGTGTGAGGAAGCGATCTATTCTTAGGCTGAGATACCCTCAGCGGCTCAGAGATTCCCCCATTATTTATAATGAGACAGGCAGGGGAAACGGGGATGGCGCTGTGAAGGCGCGTATTTTGGTTTTAGGCGGAGAAATCTGGGCCAGGGGTGGTCCGTGTAGGACTGTGTTTACTTGGGGGCAGACTGGTGAGCGGTCCGAGCGGCCGGCCGGAGCCGGGAACCGCGTCGGAGCCATTGGAGGCGTGGCCAGGTGCCCGACCCTGTTGACCATGGTCTCGGGCCGCTGGTCGCGCCGGGAATGATGTCCGGGTCAGGAAGATCGGCCGCGTTTACCGTCGTCCCGGCCTCCTGATTCCGGAGCGGGGCTTCGGAGTTGAGCATCGGCCCCGTTTACCGTGGTACCGACGCCCAATCCGAAACCGAAGCTGGGAAGGCATCCCGAGATCTCCGCGCCGACCCTGTTTACCATGGTCTCGGCGCATTGATCCCGGGCGACAGCCGTGGACCTGGGACAACCGGCCCCGTTTTGCCGTGGTCCCGATTGCCCTGATCCGAGGCCAGGCATGGAAGATGGTCTCGGGATCTGGGAGTCGGCCCTGTTGAACATGGTACCGATCCTTCGATCCACGAGGCCTCCCGAAACCTGGGAGCCGGCCCCGTTTACCGTGGCCCCGGCTTCCAGATCTCGGCCTCCGCCGCTACAAGGGAGTTTTGCGGAACTTGAGATCCGGCCCTGTAGAACATGGTACCGGGTCCAAGTCCGCCTAGAAGGGAATTTGGGGAAGAGGGGGAGGAGGAGCTGCAGGGGAAGAAGTGTGGAAAGCCGTCGGGATTTTTTTCTATGTGTCTTTTATTGTCAGTCTAATTTTCCCTACGCTTGTTTCCCTACCTATTGCCTGCACCACTGGCTCCCCTGTCGCGGGAGGCCGCATGGCCGGCTCACCCTACTTAGCCTTGGGCGCTGGACTCCATGTCCATGTGGCCCAGAGTTGAAAAGCCGTCGGTACTTCCACTCCACGTGGTTTTTTTCCTGCGGGAATAGCGTCGCACGTCTGCACTGTTCGAAGGCCGCCGAAGTAAGAGAACGATCGGCGGCGGCGGCGTTGCTCGGGCCCTTCCGCTGCCGACGTTCTGGTGCAGAAGCTTCGGCCTCTGCCGCGGCGTTTGCTCTTGCCGTATCTCTCCGGCATGTATGTTTCCCCGATCGCGGCTCTCTTGTTCTGAGCTTTCGGGTCTCTCGTTCTCTGTCCTCTGTCTGTGTGTTGGTGGGCTTATCGGCCATGTTGCGGGCGGGCTCTCTCTCTCTCTGAGAGGCGATGTTGTTGGTGTCTGCTTGTGATGTTGCTCGCGATGTTGCGAGCGTGTGTTGCTGGCGTATGCTTGCGATGTTGGCTCGCGATGTTGCGAGCGTGTGTTGCTGGCGTATGCGGCCAGCGATGAGGCGTCGTCCTGATGTTGCCAGTGATGCTCGACTGGCTTTGTCGATGTTGTCGGCGGGTGTGGGTTTGTCCCTTACTCCTAGCTATGTCGATTGCCCTCCGTGGGTCTTTCTAATGACACTTAAAACTAACTTATGCCTAACTTAAATATATATATACAAGATATTTACATGGTAGAAGAAGTCTTGAAGATTCCTTACAGCTACATATGGAGCTATGCTCTGCTGAAGATGTGGAGGATGCTGCACGTCTCATAAACAACAAAATCCTCGACGCTGCTTCTGAGGCCTCCCCAAGCAGCAACGCTATCTCTCCCGCCCGGATGGATGTCATCCCCCGAGACATCCTGCAGCTAATCCAGCTGAAGCACAGGCTCAAAAAGGAATACACCAGGACTCTAAACAGGGACGTGCACAGAATCCATAGCAGACTGGCTAACCGCATAAGGAAGCTTCTGGTTCGGCACCGCCAGAGCATTCTGGATAAGGAGCTGGAGGAAGCCACACCCAACCACGACACCAATTTTGCCCTTTGGAGACTCACGAGCAGGTCCAAGAGGCAGGTAGCCCCGATGTTCCCGATCCAAAAAGACGATTCCACTTGGGCTCGCACGCCGTTGGATCGAGCTGAAGTGTTTGCCGACAAGCTTCAAGAGAGGTTCACACCATTTGGAACTTCCTCGATAGGGAGAGTTGACAAGGTCAAGAACATTTTGGAAGCTCCTCATCAAATGTCCTTGCCTGCACCCCCCATTCTCTTTTCTGAAGTAAAAATGAGGATTCATGCGATGAAAAAGCGAAAAGCTCCAGGGCCAGATGGGATCACGTCCCAGGTGTGCAGGCTGCTTCCGGATCGGGCCATTTTGTTTCTGGTTTTAATCTTCAATGCTGCGCTTAGATTGGGACACTTTCCGAAGATCTGGAAGAATGCAAACGTTGTGATGATCCACAAGCGAGGAAAGCCGCCCAACGATGTTGATAGTTACCGACCTATAAGCCTCCTTTCCACGTTCGGCAAGATTTTGGAACGGTGCATTCTTGATCGCTTTCTGAAGACACCTGAAGTCCAGAACGCGATGCCCAATCACCAATTTGGCTTCAGGCAAAATCATGGCACTCCCGAGCAGCTTCACAGAGTTGCCGACTTCATCATGGATGGTTTCCAAAAGAGGCAATATACGGTAGCTGCATACCTGGATATCCAACAAGCCTTTGACAGAGTTTGGCACCCTGGACTGCTGGCCAAGCTCAGGGGTCTTCTTCCTCACCAGCTTTTCGAGCTTGTCGTTAGCTTCCTGAAGGACAGATCCTTCCAGGTTGTTCAGGATGGAATATCCTCCTCGACCAGACCCATTCTTGCCGGAGTTCCTCAAGGAAGTGTGTTGGGTCCTACCTTGTACACCCTCTTCACTCATGACGCCCCGATGCCCACTTGCAGACGCAGCAACAGTCTGTGCATCGCCACCTATGCAGATGACACTGCCATATTGTCTAAATCTGATTGTGTCTACGAGGCAACTGACCAACTCCAGATAATCCTCAAGCGTTTTGAAAATTGGTCTTGTAGGTGGAACATTGCCATTAGCCCTGACAAGTGTGCTACGGTCACCTACACTCTGCGCAAGGATTCCAGCCCGGGTGTCTTCCTGCACGATCAACTGCTTCCTCAGCACAAGGAGCACCGTTACCTGGGCCTGATCCTTGATCGCAGGCTCACATTTGCCTCTCACATCAAGCAGACAAGGAGGAAATTGGAGAACGCTGCGAGGAGGCTATATTGGCTAACTCATGCTAACTCTAAGCTAAGTTTAGCCAACAAGAAGAGGGTTTACCTATCTATCATAGCGCCAATTTGGAAGTATGGACTTCCCATTTACGGCATCGCTTCTAAGTCCAATCTAAAGCAGATAAGTTCATTCCAAGCTAAATTTCTTAGGCACATTAGTGGGGCAGAGTGGTATATCCGCAACGCTGACATTCACCGAGATCTCCATGTCCCGCTGGTTGGAGACACAATCAACGATTTCGCCAGGAGACACTGTTCCAGACTCCGAGTCCACCCCAACCCGCTAGCAAGGGCTGCAGCAACTGCGCGGACCAGACGCAGGCTCAAGAAGGTCACCCTAGGTCAACTGCCGAGCCGTAAAATCCTTTAAACCATCTTGCTAACAATTCGGGCAGCTGTTTGCTCTGAAGCATACAAATTGACACTTTAAATTAATTGTAAAGAACCACTATATACAAATTGTTTTTGAAAATAATAGTTATAGTTATTCGTGTAAAAACAGCCACTTCAATAAACCTATTACAAAAAAAAAAAAAAAAAAAAAAAAAACATGGTAGGGGTGAGGCACTTCTCACAACCGTATAATTGGTCGCACGCTTATCCAGCGTCCCAGATCGACAATCGTAGTCCAGCGTAACCCAACGCCCCCATATCTGTTTTTCCTTAATCGACTTTTTCCCGATCATTATTATTCTGCGCTTTATCCAGCAACCCCGCGGCTTATATGAAAACGATAACATAATTGGCACGATTATCACTTGTCACGCGTAACCCAACGCCCCCTATTTCTTTTTAATTTATATTATTTATCTAATAGCCTTATTCCACTGATACATTTTTCTACATTTTTGGGGTATGTTCCGTATTTTGTCATACAAAATAAATGAGGTCATTTAAAAAAAAATGTTCCATACATTTCCGGTATTTTTGTTAAAAATACCAAAAATTTAAGCTCCGATTTCCTTTACGCACTCTTCTACCTTCTTCTGTGTAAATAAAATCACGAGGCAAGACCTTTGGAGCAAACACTCTGTAAAACTCTGCGCAGAACTCGTGTAAAATCTTTTCTACCATCGAGAAGAACACTCGAAAAGCCTTCCAAGTCTGCGGTTCTCTGGAAAAGATTCCAGAGTATACAAGGTGATATCAATACGCTTATCTAATGGTAAAGCGTTCCTAAAATTGGTATCCTTTTTCTTAAGCCCCTGTAGTTCACCCACAAACTTATCAAATGTACTCTCTCCGTGCATCGTAATTTTGAGGCACGCCTTGTTCCCAAAAACAACCATAACACTTCTGTAATATAGATGCAGTATTCGTCATGGTTTATTATTCTTTGTTACTGACAAACTCTCAGATTCACGGGGATGGGCGCAGATCTTTATGTATGTGGAGGCAATGGGTCCTCCTCGGCAATCGCATTGTATACCGTCATGAGATCCTCTTCCCCATCTTCCAAACTGGCCAGTGTCACCATAGCATTGCGTAGAACCCGCTGATAGTGGCTATTTCTTCAATCTCACTAATTTTGTTCAATATTTTCCTTATTTATATTTGACATGTCGGACTTCAAATAAACAAGGAATGTAGCCGAATGTAAATGTAGCAATGGAATCACCCCAACATTCAAAATGTAGAAAAATGTAGCAGTGGAATAAGGCTATAAATCGATAAAACTTTCCCGTTCATTTAGTTTGCGCTAAATCTAGCGACCCCGGATTTATTTTCTTTCCATTCCGATAACATTATTTCGTTCCGATTATTACCTGTGTCACGCGTAATCCAGCGCCCCCTAGTGTCTGTGTAAATCGATAACACATTTTTTTCCGATTATTCAGTATTTTTTGCGCTTCATATAGCGAACCCATATCACTCAAAATCAGAGCTTGCAAATAACTCTCAACCGTCTTTCGTTTTGCCGTCTGCTCACTAACATAACCATAAAAGACGATGCACGTGTGCCCTCGGTCTGAACATAACATTTCGTGTTCCTTTCTTTTGGTGTTTGGTTAACTGTTCTCAGTTGTGTGGCTCTTGTTGTGCTCTCTCAACAACAACTCAGAGAGAGCAATCCAACTGAACGGTCGCTCATTGAGGGTTAGCAGGGAGCAAACACACAAAAGGCTCATCAAAAACGGTTTTAAAACAAAACAAAAACAATTTTAACATATTTATTAAATGTCAACATTATATTTATTATTTATTCGCATATATGTACACATTGTTCGCAGGGGGGTGGCTTTATTCTGAAATGCACTCGATAAGAAAAACACGGTAGAACTTCGGGTGTTACGCGACGTGCGTTGGAGGTCTTTATTGAATCGTATCGAAATTAGTACTAACTAGAAGAACCTTAAAACTAGCTTGGGGAGAGCGGACTAGGAGCTCGATGCACAAAAGTGCAGTGGAAGAGGGAGAGAGAGAGCGAGTGTACGGGATCACACTGCCTCCGGAAAATAAGCGCCCTTTTGGCGTGAACATTCTCCCCCCCCTTGCGAGGATACGCAGCAAAATTATAAGGAGACCTTCGAGGCCCCCTTAGCGAGGATACGCTGTAGGAATATTGGAGGCCTTTGCTCGGGAAAGCGTTGGATACGCTGAGCGCTGATACGTGGCGACCCGTCGGAGGGTGTCGGTTCGGACGGATGGAGGCGCAACGTAGTAGGATGTATAAACTCTATGGCCTCCAGAGTTCTATGGCGCTCAGTCAGGAAAGAGTCAAGTGCTAGCCATGTAGGAATGTCGGTCTTGTTCGGGATAGATTGCTCCCATAATGAGAGCGTCAGTTTTGGAAGCTTCGTGGAACACACATACACCAGGAGACAATCCCAATTATCCGTAGGAAGGCCGGACAAATTTAGGGATGTGAGGCAGTTTTGGATCGTATTTTGCAGCTCCTTCAAGGCTGCCGAAGATTCTTGTGCAACTGACTGCATGTTTAACAACTTTTTCAGTTGGCTGTTCACCAGCGCTCGTTTGTTTTCGAAACGCTCAGATAGGTTTTTCCAGGCTGAGCGGAAACCATCGTTGGTGAGTGGCGACTTGGAAACTATAGAATGAGCTTCACCACTAGTCTTGGCATTTAGATAGAACAACGTTTCAACAGGGGTCAGCGCAGGATTGTCTATATAGACCGCTGTGAAAAGGTCTCGGAAAGTCGGCCAGCGAATATAATCGCCCGAGAAAATTTCGGTATCGCACGGAGGAAGCCGACAGCTAGACGGAAAGGAATTTTGGGGCGCAGCGGATTGGACTAGAGCTTCGTTAGAAGAGATCGTATCGATCTGTTCCATGAGCTGGGCGGCAGACCGTTCGTAGATGACATAGGAATAATCGTACTTTGCCTTAACAGTAGGCAAGGTTTCCGCCGCGCCCTCTAAGCCAACTGAAATTAGCTCTGAACAAGCTTCGTACTCTTTCTCGACCTTGTCCCATAGCGCTCTGACTTGGTCGAGATGAATTTGGCACGTGTACTTGTATGGACTTGGTGCTGCTGGATTGCAGACTCTGGACTCGAAGTGACTTAGACGGTCACAGATCGAAATGAATTTGTTTAAAATGCAGGAAGTCATTCTGGATATATTTTAGGAAAATTTACTGTCGTATATATTATCTGTGTATATTTCGAAATATTTATGTGTCGAAGCTGAATTGGAATTTAGGAACCAATCGAAAAATATTCGGAATTTAATTTATGAATTGTATTTTGTAGTGGCGGAGATGTACGAAATACCTGAATAAAATTCTCTCTGCTGCGAAACGGATACGGTCAAACTAATGCGGATATGGAAGCGCACTTGTATTTCTAACTGACTTAGCTAGTTGGAATTTTATGAAAAATAATTTACAAATTATTTTTATGTATGTATATGGACTTATTTAGTTGACCGCTGCTCGGCTCTTTTGTCACATGTCATAATAAGACACTGTCACGGTCGCCATGAAATAGTTACATCCAAATAAAAACAATAGCGGATTTAATATTCAATGTTTCAGTTTATTTGGGAGCAGGCAATGGTGCCGCTTCCCATATCAAAATGGATCTGTCTTGACATTCTTTCTTAGGTTCTATTTAAGCCTAAGTCTCCTGGCTGCGCTGCCCACAGTTGGACAGCAGAGAGACGGTTATGTATATCTTATATATATGATATATATGTATGTGTTCTCTTAAGCGAGGGAGCTGTGGTATATGCATGCACTTGAGTTCGGCTGTGTATATGCATGCACTTGAGTTCGATCCGACGGTCAGCGCATGTAGCGAAATGCTTAAGTATGCTCTTTGTGGGTGTTCGCCGATCGACTCATATTTCGGCCACTTAGACCGGGGCTCTGTTTATGTAACCAGTGCAACATACTTGGTACAGTGGGTATTCGATATATGCATACTACATTTCCCTCCTTTTGAAAAATAACGTAATTTATGAAGTTATTTTTTTTTTCTTTTTTTTTTGATTTTACTTAAAAGATTAGTTTTTAATTAACAATGGAGATTTTACTATTTTTATTTTTATTTATTTATTTTTTTTTATTATTTTTTTTTTGAATTTAAAGATTTCGATTTTGAATATATTAAATTACAAATAATATTCAATTGTAGATACGAAATTTTGAAATAGTATGGCTATACTAATAACAATTATGAAATTAACATTTTTAACCTATCCTTATATACTGTTTGTTCCTTATTTTTCTTATTTTTTATTACTATATTATTCCGTTCTTCTATTCTAATGACCTCAAATGGTCCTATATAAACTGGTTCTAACTTATGTGCTGTTTCATTTTGCAATAAAACTTTATCGCCTACGTCTATTTTAAAGTCTAATATCCTATTGTCGTATGCTAGTTTTTGTCTTATTTTATTATTTTCTAACATTATACGGGCCCTCTTATACGCGTTTTCTAATCTAAATTTAACTTCTTTAGCATAGTCATCTATATTATATATAGGTTCTATTCTATCTATTTTATTAAAATGTATTGGCATGTTACTTGGCTTACCAAATACTAGTTCATATGGACAGTAATTATGGGTTACTGATGGTGTAGTGTTAAAACAATACACAAAATATTGTAACCATATGTCCCAATCGGTTTTGTCAATATATATGATACATATATGAACGAATGTACTCGTTGAAGGTTCTGTGACTTCTTTCAACGGTACCCAAAGTCTGGTGATGATATGCAGTAGACGTTATGTTGTCTATTTTCATATAACTGCATAAATCATTTATAATTGAATTTTTGTATTCTGTTCCCATGTCCGTAATGAACCTGTTCATTGGACCGTACTTCAGAATAAAATTTTCAAAAATTGCTTTAGCGACAGTGTTTGCACTTTTATTTGCAATTGGAATGGCAACTAAATATTTAGTTAGGTCACATATTAAGGTGACTGCATATTCATTGCCATTTTCTGATTTAGGTAGTGGACCAATAGTGTCTACTATCACCCTGTCGAAAGCATTTATTGGCGTATTGGTTATTACCATTGGGTTCTTGCTGTGCTTTGTTATTTTAGCTTTTTGGCATTTTTGACATTTTCGTATGTACTCAGTAATATCTCGAGTCATACCTTTCCAAAAATAATGTCTTCTGACCTTGGCCAAGGTTTTTGAAATCCTTGTATTGGATCGTCATGGAATTTAGACAGTATAGCTTCTTTCTCTTTTTGTTTTTCTATAAGGGTCAATATCTTATTGCCCTTTTGTTTAAAATTATCTATTGAAACATGTTCAAAGATATTTTCCCACGGTGCCATTTTGAGTTGGCTGATTTTAATTATACCGGCCTGCATTTCAAGCCTTTGGAAAAATTGACCTAAGTCGAGGATTCCATTAGTATATAAATCGCGAACATCATATCTTGCAATAATTTTCTTATCATGTTTAAAGAAACATAGCATATTTTTTATATGCAAGGTCACTACTTTACGTACTTCGTCATTGTTTATGACTTCGTATACGTTGGGCTTAGAAGCTTTTTCAATAGATTGCCTAGGCAATTCTATTTTGTTGTTATCCGCGCGGATTTTCTGTCTATTTTGATATCTTGTAGTGACTTTCATTATATTGCCTGTAATGTTTTGTAGATCTGTAATGGTTATTCTTGATAATGCATCAGCTACATGATTGTCTTTTCCCTTTAAATATTCGACTGTAAAGTCATATTCTTCTAATTCTAGCCTCATGCGTGTCAGTTTAGAACTCGGATTGATCATTGAAAATAGATATATTAATGGTCTGTGATCTGTTTTAATTGTAAAGTGTTTTCCATAAATGTATGGCCTAAAATGTAATATTGCCCAGTGAATTGCAGCTAATTCCTGCTCAGTTGTACATTTATTACTTTCTCCTTTACTGAAGGCTCTTGATGCGTATGCTATGGGAAGTTGGAGTCCGTTATGGTTTTGAGTTAAAACCGCTCCGCACGCTGGCTTACTTGCATCAGTAATTATACAGAATTCTTTGCTGAAATCTGGATATTGTAGCAAAGTAGGTTCCATAAGTTTTGTTTTTAAATATTGGAATGCGTTTTCGCATTCATCTGTCCATTCGAAAGGAACATTCTTTTTACATAATCTTGTTATGTGCCGTGAATATTCGGCGAAATTTTTAATGAAACGTCTATAATAATTGCAAAACGCAACGAAACGTCTAGCGCTGTCCGCATTGTGCGGCGTAGGGTAATTCATAATGACATCATATTTATTGTCATCTGGAAGTATTCCTTTATCTGTGCATTTATGACCTAGAAAAGTCACCTCATGCATAAAAAATGAGCATTTTTCTGGATGTAACTGGATGTATCATCCTCTGGAATGAATTTGGCGCTATTTTTATACCAAAAGGTAGTCGCGTGAAGCGATACGAGCCATTGCTCGTTGAAAATGACGTTATATCTCTTGAACTTTTTTCTAGTTCAATTTGATGAAATCCTGACATTAAGTCAAGACATGAAAAATATTTTGCTCTCCCAAGTTGATCTAAAATGTCATCAATTCTTGGGAGTGGAAATTTATCGGACATTAATTTTGTATTAATTTGACGATAGTCAAGTACTAATCGCCATTTCTTTTGTTCTGAACCTGGAGTTGGTTTTTTCGGAACAAGTAATAATGGGCTATTATATTCAGATACAGATGGTTCAACGATGCCGTCAGTGACCAATTTTCCAACTTGTTTTTGTATTTCGTTCACCTGACTATGTGGGCTTCTATAATTTTTTACATAAACCGGTTCATCATCTTTTAATCTCAGTTTTTGTTTATAAAAATTATTAGTGCTTATTGGATCAGATTCCAATCCGAATATATCATTATATTGGGTGCATAAGCTTGAAAGTTGTGATTCGAATTGTGGAGGAAAGTTTTTCTTTAGTTTGGATAATACAGATTGGTTTATATTTCTATTTCTATTGAAAGTGATTCAAATGCTAAATTATTTGTACTGACTACTTGATCTTTATTCGTTGTATTGAGTAGTCTTATAAAAGCGTTTTTAAATGTTGCTATGGTGCTTGCTATGTAAATACCATGCTGAATTTCTTGATTTGGAATCAATACACTGTCTTCTTTTGAATTTAGTTCTATTTTTCGAACAACTTGGGATCTTGCTGGCAGAAGTATTGAGTTATTGCCAGAACTGTATGTTATTGGAACATAAATGGGAAATTTTAAGTTATTAGGTCTAATTATAAGCCAATCTTCAGATGGCTTGAAGTCTAATTGACAGTTGTATTTTTTAATAAAATCGATTCCTAATATGCCATCACAGGGAATAGCGAATTTTAAATCCACGATATGAAAATCGTGTGGGATTATGTATTTAGTGGTCTGTATTTCAATGGATGTTAACCCCTTTGATTTGGTTACTTCCTGACTTATTCCTTTTATATCTATAATATAATTTTATATTGTATGTCATGAAAGACATCAGAATTTTCTTTAACTATTGAAATGTGTCTACCAAAAAGACAAGTTCTTTTCCTTTAACCCCAAATTTAAAAAAAAAAAAATATTATTTAAAAAAAAAAATTAAAAAAAAAAATCCTTTTTTTTTTTTATTTTTAAATAATAAGGGTGGGGGGTTTTTGTATATTATTTATAAAACACCATATTGAGTACACACTGTACGGACTATGACTCTTCGTCTTAGTCAATTAATAAGCAGAAGTCCAAGCAGAAGTAGGACATAATATGATCGCACACATAAAGTGTATGACCGATCAAGTGCAGTGTCAGCATAATAACGTATAACCGAATGTGCGAATATGACTCTCCCGCTTGGTCGCTGCCTTCAGCAACCAAGTACATAGGAATATACATAAGAAAGCCGCTCCGCTGCCGGGCTTGCTGGCAGCGCAGTTGCGCGGCCCTTAGCTCTAATATATCAATAAGAACTTTGAACAATTTAATCAATAAAGACAATTTGAATGGGACTGACGTCCCTAGACAAAACCAATTCGTTTATTAATGGTGATGCAGTTTATGGCGACCGTGACAGGACCTGTGATATGTGAAATGGATATGGATATGTGAAAAGAAGGATGTGGAACAATTCGGTGTTATCCTGACTGTGTGGACGGATGTCCAAGACTCCAGCAATCAGCAAAAGCTACTAAAGAAAAGGCGGCATACCGGACAAATTTATAAAATCTTACAATTCGTTTATAACTACGAGTTATTCTACTGGCAGTCGTGATTGGCAAACGCCCGACCCCATAACAGTAACCCAAACAGTAAATCAAAATGACTGAAATGGCTGAGCACAAGCAAAAGAACGAGACCCCCGTTGCCGTTTGACTATCGGACTTCAGATCCGAAGATTGCATACTCCACCTAGACCATCCAACTGAAGAGCACCCAGGACATCCTCATCCCGGCGTCACTAGCCGAAAACATCCTAATGTGTAGCAGAAATTGTCTGTGCGAGGACCAGCACCGGCGCCGCCTGAGCCCATAGGCCAGGACAACAGAAGAAGAAGACCAGTGTGGGAGGCAGACCGCCCCCTGCGCCTATGGGGGAAAAAACCAATGTGAAGGACGACAAGCCTGTGCAGCCAGCACCGGAACCGCCCGACGCGCCAAGTCGGGCCAAGGCAAATAGGACCGGCAGCGCTTCAAAGAGCGCCCAACTAAATATAATATTTTTTTTTTGTGCCCTGCGTGGCACTCAACCCTTTATGCACTACGTTGCATATTCAATTTAAATGAAATGTATTTTGTACGACCAAGCAGTTTTTAGCTGCGGGTTTAGAAATTTTTTTGAATAGGCAGGTCATAATATTTGTAAAATTTGTATAAAACACTAGATAAATCTTGAAAAATATAAAATTCTATGTCGTCGTGTTAGGCATATATATATATATTCAGTACACATATCGTACATCTATACATTTTTCGCACCCTTATTACATATACATAAAATCAATGAAAATGAACAAAAAAATAATAATTATAATAATAATAATAATCATAATAATGATTTAACCCTAGAAGGGTAACATTAATTTGCAATTAATTTTTTTTTCTCCTCTTCATCTAAAATAAACAGTTATATACATTTTAAAGTTTTCTGAAAAGTATAAAAAAATATACATATGTACAAAAATTGTCTTATTAAATAGTATGGTTTTTTTATCGACTCAAGCCCAATAATATGGTTTTTTTTTATCGACTCAAGCCCAAAACTAAATAGGATTCAGGAAAGCGTTTATCAAAATGGGAGCTTGGTGGAGCAACAATAAACCTGAAGTAAAGGAAGATACGGCTAACGTTATAAATAACGTAGAGATAGTAGACCACACAGACGATATCCAATCGTTGTGGAGGCTATTACTCATAATAGCTATAATACAAATAATACAATTAGTATTTAATATTTATAGCAGGCATAACAAGATACTTAAGAAAAAGTACCTAAAAAGGGCAAACGACCTAGACAAGGTCTAGTTAAAACGCGCACTTATAGCCTATTTACACTATCGTGCGTTACCTATCGATATCGAAGGAAACGCCATAACGTAGAATGTGTGTTTCTATTGCGTTATTGCGTCTGTTTTTGACAGCTGTCAGCATTTATTGAAAAAGTAAACAAAAATTGACGAAAATGAGCACTTTGAACAACGACGAAAGCCTGATTTTATCAGCCGTGGAGTAAAATGAAGTAACCAAGACGAAGGCCATGGATTTGTCTGCGGTGTCTTTTTCTTTGGAGAAGAGAATTGGGATTGTCACCTACTGCTTGGGATCCTCTACGGAATACCGCACTATAGCGAGTCTCTGGCGCACCCAATAATATGGTGGATTTTGGTTGCGAGTATCCACCAGGATCCCTCACCAATAAGTGAATAACAATATCCGTTAAAGAATTGGTTGATATTGGAGGCAACCTGTTCAAGAAACTTGGATAGGAAATACAAACGAAAGCGCATTGGGCACGCCTGGGTCTAAATGTTCTTTTTGGAACCATTATTAAATAATTATTTTGTACATTAATTTTAAAATATTGTTTAATTAAAAAAAAGGGTTTTTACGCGGTTTTTTAAAACGCCATATTGCGATTCTTGAAAGAGGTCCATCCAAGCGGTCGGCTAGCATCGATCCCGATTTGAATTATATTTTATCTTTCTGTATATGTGGGAGTTCTTCAGAACTCACTGAATTCTGTCATATTCTTTGTCCACAGATCCAGAAGTGCCGACCAGAAGTCCCCAAGAGTGCACTGCTCAAACCGTCAGTTACTAGGTTTTGATTTTTATTTGGTGGTGAAACTTGTACGATAGTCCGAATATAGAGTTGTTATCGAAATACACAGGTGTTATCGACACAAACGTAACTTGAACGCAACTTGGACGCAACTTTTTCCCACCTCTAGGCCCCTATACAAAAACTATGTAAAAAAAACTACGTTTGCTCTGAGACGCAAAAACGCAAAAACGCAGCCTAGTGTAAATAGGCTATTAATCAATATAATCATATTAACAAGTGATGCACGATAAGGTAAAAAAATGGATAACGTAACCCTAACAAAGAACACGGGCGTTAAGAAAAAGACCAACAAACGAGGTGGTCAGAAAAATTTCCTAAATAAAAAATTGAGGGAATTAAATAAAGCCGTTTACAGGGACAACAATGTCCAACCATGGAACACTAACGTTGAACTTAAAAAACAGATAGACGAAATACATGAAAAGTTACGTCTCTATAAGAATAAGGAATATAATTATATTAATCCTGTGTGCAGAAAAGACTGCAAGGGCCCGCTTGACGAGCCGAAATGCGAGTATACTTGCCAAAAAGGGCATAATTAGAAACTCTGTCATTTTGGTATAGATTAATTAAACATTTGATAGATCGATTTAAGCTATTTAAAAAAAAAAAAAAGTTGTATAGCACAAATAAAGTTATAATGATATATAAATAAAATATATTATATGTTCATTTAACATATTTGATACGCATTTCTATATATATATAAATAGAGGATTTAAAGAAGAATAAGTATATACATGGATTGGCAGGAAATAAAAAGCCAACTTACCGAAATTAAAACAACTTTCGACAGATCATACAAGGGTTTGACTCGAAATAGAGAAGTGCAACAAGGCACTCTAAAAAAACACGCACAGATATTAGTGGGATGCTTTAATGAGGCACGCCAATTAATACATAAAGAAAGGGCAAGACTTACAAGAAGTCATTTAACACAGGCAGTTAAATTGCTTAACAAACTCCGAGAGAACTTGTTGAATGTCCGATCCAGACACAACTTGAATTTAACTATCCCTACGATATTAAGCACACCTGTAGTAGCTGAAGTCGATGGGGATATTGAAAGCTCAGAGGAATCTGAATCGGAAATTAAAGAAGAAGATCTTCACGACCTTTCAATTCCAGCGGTAATAACATTACCTGAATTGCTGGAGGAAGAAAGCTCCGATTCCAATAATTCAAGATTAACGGAACAAAAACACAAAATGACCGACTCTGCCGCAGCGTCAAGGGAATATGTGCGACAAATTTCGTCCACAATACCTGAGTTTGACGGCAAAAAGGTAAATCTAAATCGATTCCTCACGGCTCTCCGATTAACAAATCTGACAAAATCAGATAATGAGAATCTAGCAGTAGAGGTAATCAAGACAAAGATAATCGGTCCAGTATCATACAAGGTTGAAAATGAAACGACAATTATCGGTATAATAAATGTATTGAAGGCATCAGTTAAAGGCGAATCGCCTGATGTCATTAAAGCTAAGCTACTCAATACACAACAGCGTGGCAAAACTGCGACGCAATATACCACAGAAATCGAAAACCTACGTAGGTCGCTTGAGGCAGCCTACATAGACGATGGTTTAGATTATGGTAATGCAGACAAATTCGCTACCAAGGAAGCGATATCTGCAATGATAAAGAATTGTGAGCATGGCAAGCTCAAAACAATACTGGAAGCAGGAAATTTCAACACCATGAATAGTGTGATTGAAAAATATATACACTGCAGTACTGAAATGACCGGCAATTCGAATAGTGTTTTATTCTATAATAACGGAAGACACTATCGAGGAAATAATAACCGAGGAAGTTACCACAACAGAGGTAATGGCCGAGGAAATTATAACAACTATAATAACAATTATAGAAGCCGGGGTGGTTACCGTGAAGGAAACAGAGGACGCGGCGGTAACCATTACAATAATAGAGGTGGAGGTTACCCAAGGGGTAACCAAACCCAAAACTATAGAAATAACGTCCGATATATTGATACGGAAAACGAACTAGCCCCCTTGAGCAACAGCCAACAGTAAAGCTGTATAAAATTAATCTCAATTTTTGCATTTTCATTCAAGTAAAGAATATGAGTACCAATTCACTGGTAACTCTTTTAGTAGATACAGGTGCAGAAATTTCTTTGCTTAAATGCAGAAATAATAATTTACATAATATAAATTCGCTGAATACAACTAGTATATCAGGCATAGGGCAAGGGGCAATTCAGTCCCTAGGTACTATAAATTTGGAAATATGTGCTGCAAATGCAGCAATATCATATGAATTCCATATCGTACCTGACAATTTTCCTATACCAGGGGATGGTATAATTGGTTTGGATTTCATTAAAAAATACAATTGTATTTTAGAATTCAACGACCAAGAAGATTGGTTCACTTTGCGGCCCGAAAATTTCAGGAATATAAACATTCCTATAATACATTCACTAGATAATGAAATAGTTTTGCCAGCTAGATCGGAAGTTATTCGAAAGATTCAACTAACGTCTACTGACACACATGTTCTCATCCCCAACCAGGAATTGCAACCTGGCATTGTAATAGCAAGTGCACTCGTAAGCACTCAGAACGCTCTGATTCGCATTATAAATACAACCAATAAAGACGCTATTGTTAACAGCGCAAACATAAAAAGCGAATCAGTAGATGACTATGATGTTTACAATGCAAATGCAGACCATAGTGCACAAAGAACTTCAGAGGTATTAAAACTTCTCAAATTCCCGTCGTTATTTAAAAACGATTTAACAAAACTATGCACCGAGTATAGCGATATTTTTGGTCTCGAAACAGAAACCATATCAGCTAATAACTTTTATAAACAAAAATTGAGATTAAATGACAAAACTCCAGTCTACATCAAAAACTATAGAATGCCAGAAAGTCAAAAGCCAGAAATTCAAAGGCAAGTTGACAAATTAATAAGAGACGGCATTGTCGAGCCGTCCATCTCAGAATATAATAGCCCACTTCTCTTGGTACCCAAGAAATCTCTGCCTAATTCGGCGGAAAAGAGATGGCGATTAGTAGTTGACTATCGTCAAATCAACAAGAAACTGCTAGCAGACAAATTCCCACTTCCAAGAATAGAAGATATTCTTGATCAATTAGGACGAGCAAAATATTTCTCGTGCCTAGACCTGATGTCAGGGTTTCATCAAATCGAATTAGATGAAAAATCAAGAAATATGACATCATTCTCAACTGCAACAGGTGCGTATCGCTACACGCGATTACCTTTTGGGTTAAAAATAGCCCCTAATTCTTTCCAAAGAATGATGACTCTTGCATTTTCAGGCTTAACGCCTTCGCAAGCATTTCTGTATATGGATGATTTAGTAGTTATAGGTTGTTCTGAAAAGCATATGCTTAAGAACTTAACCGATGTTTTCAAATTATGTAGACAACATAATTTAAAGCTACATCCAGAAAAATGCACTTTCTTTATGAAAGAGGTTACTTATTTAGGTCACAAATGTACTGATAAAGGTATATTACCAGATGACTCTAAATATGAGGTAATTAAAAATTACCCCCAACCAGTAAATGCAGACGAAGCTAGACGATTCGTCGCATTTTGCAATTATTACAGAAGATTTATTAAAAATTTTTCAGATAAATCACGCCACTTAACGAGGCTTTGTAAAAAGAACGTACCATTTGAATGGACAAGCGAATGCAATGAAGCATTCGAATACCTTAAAAGGGAATTAATGAAACCAACACTTCTTCAGTACCCAGATTTCAGCAAACAATTTTGCATAACCACAGATGCCAGTAAACAGGCATGTGGAGCGGTACTATCTCAAGACCACAACGGTCAACAGCTACCAGTGGCATACGCTTCAAGAAGCTTTACAAAAGGCGAAAGTAATAAGTCCACAACAGAACAAGAACTAGCAGCTATTCATTGGGCAATAAACCACTTCAGACCATACATATATGGTAGGCATTTTTAGTACAAAGTGACCATAGGCCACTATCATACCTTTTCTCAATGAGAAACCCGAGCTCGAAATTAACTAGAATGAGACTAGACTTGGAGGAGTTTGAATTCACAGTGGAATACCTCAAGGGGAAGGATAATCACGTTGCAGATGCTTTGTCCCGAATAACAATCGGAGAACTTAAAGCAATGAATAGACAAATATTTAAGGTCACAACAAGATCTTCAACAAGACAGAAAAATACCTGCGCAGGTGAAAAATTGCATGAACCACTAACGAATGAATACATTTTAGAAAGGCCCAATATCTATCAGGTAATCAATAACATTGATGCCAAAAAATATGTTGTTCTCAAAATAGACAAACATAAGTGTTTGTTAAAAAGAGGCAAGAATATTATAACACGTTTCGATATGACTCATTTTTATTCTAATGAAAAAATCGATTTAGATCAGTTTTTTCAAAGGCTTAATGAAGAAGCAAGAATAAATAAAATCATTCGAACGCAATTGTCACCAAGTGAACAAATCTTCGAGTTTGTCACTATAAAGAATTTTAAAGAAAAGGGCAATAAAATATTAAAAAATTTAACAATAGCGCTATTGAACAAGGTGACTAAGATAGATAAAAACGATAAGGTTCAAATAAAAGCAATACTGTCTAAATACCATGACGACCCGTCAGAAGGAGGCCACTCAGGAATTTCTAGAACCCTGAAGAAAATCAAAAACTTTTATTATTGGCCACAAATGACAAAGACAATAAGTAAATATGTTAAGACATGTTTGAAATGTCAGCAAGCAAAAACGCTGAAACATACAAGAACACCCATGACAATAACTGAAACACCAGCAACAGCATTTGATATAGTTTTGATAGATACCATTGGTCCACTTCCAAGATCAGAAGATGGAAATGAGTACGCTGTCACTATAATTTGCGATTTAACAAAATATTTGGTAACGGTACCAATACCAAATAAAAGCGCAAGATCAGTTGCTAAGGCAATATTCGAAAATTTTATTCTAAAGTACGGTCCAATGACAAAAATCATTACGGACATGGGAACGGAATACAAAAACCAGATTATAGACGACTTGTGCAAATATATGAAGATAAAAAACATTACTTCAACAGCACACCATCATCAGACACTAGGAACAATAGAACGAAGTCACAGAACATTCAACGAGTATGTTCGCTCGTATATATCTGTTGACAAAACTGACTGGGATGTATGGATACAATATTTTGCTTATTGTTTCAACACAACACCATCAGTAGTTCACGAGTATTGTCCATATGAACTAGTATTTGGAAAATTACCAAGACAGTTCACAGATTTTGGCAAGATAGACAGAATAGATCCAATTTACAACATGGATGACTATTCAAAAGAAGTTAAGCTAAGATTAGAAACAGCTTATATAAGAGCTAGAAATATGTTAGAAAAGGCAAAAGCCGATAGAAAAATAAATTATGATAAAAATGTTTGTAATTTTGAATTAAAAATAGGAGATAAGGTATTACTTAGGAACGAAACAGGTCATAAACTTGACAATAATTATTTAGGACCATATTTAGTTTCAGATATAGGAGATAATGATAATATTACAATTGTAGGAAATAAAAATAAAAAGCAGATAGTCCATAAAGATAGGTTAAAAATTTTTAATTCCTAATATATTTTGTAGGGTTGGCCAACCGCAAAAAAAAAAAACAACCACATATATAAAACAACCATATATATAGATAAACGAAACAAATATATTAGATTGTCTTTAAACTATGTAATTGATTTTATATATTTTATATCAACCAACTAAAAGCAAAAACAAATTTTTGCACAACATACTATAAATACATATATTTTTTCTATAGTTCAATATAAAACATTTATCTAATTTTGAATTTAAAAATATACTATAAAAAAAAAAAAAAATAATAAAATAAATACCTAAATATATATATATATACACAAAAAAAAAAAATAAAATAATAATAATAAAATAAATTTAAATTATAATACTTAAAAAATATTATATAATATTTGGAAAATAACTTCATATATTACGTTATTTTTCAAAAGGAGGGAGATGTAGTATACGCACATATTGAGTACACACTGTACGGACTATGACTCTTCGTCTTAGTCAATTAATAAGCAGAAGTCCAAGCAGAAGTAGGACATAATATGATCGCACACATAAAGTGTATGACCGATCAAGTGCAGTGTCAGCATAATAACGTATAACCGAATGTGCGAATATGACTCTCCCGCTTGGTCGCTGCCTTCAGCAACCAAGTACATAGGAATATATATAAGACAGCCGCTCCGCTGCCGGGCTTGCTGGCAGCGCAGTTGCGCGGCCCTTAGCTCTAATATATCAATAAGAACTTTGAACAATTTAATCAATAAAGACAATTTGAATGGGACTGACGTCCCTAGACAAAACCAATTCGTTTATTAATGGTGATGCAGTTTAGTATTATTGGTTACTCGGACGTTACTTGGGTTGTGATAGTTTTGGCTTCTGTTCGAGTTGCTACGGCCTCTAGAGTCTCCTCTATATTGGCCTCGTCCATTATAGTATTGATTGTTGTAATTATTGTTACTATAATTATTGAAGCGACTGCGAAAGTTACCTCTATAATTTCCACGCCCGCGGTTTCCGCCGCGCTGTGAATTATTTCTGTAATATAGGACAGTGTTTTGCTGTCCGGTTGCCTCTGTGCAACTATTTACGAATTTGGATACGGCTTCATTCATTGTGTTGAAAGTACCGGCTTGCATGATAAGTTTTACCTTATCAATTGTGCAATTTTTAGTCATTGCTTTGACTGCGTTCTGGGTTGAATAACTTCTGGCTAACTCTAGTGGTAAACCGTCTATTATGTACGCACATTCCAACATTTTTGTCAGCTGCTCAACCTCTACTGTGTATTGGTTGGCAGTTTTATTGCGTTGCTGTAGGTTCATCAGTTTTGCTGATAGTACCTCTACAGTTTCGCCTTTGACATTGCTTTTCAATTTGGAAATCACTTCTGTTATTGTTGTTTCGTTTCCGACTAAATTCCTGGCAACACCTTTTAGCCTTGATTTTACAATAGAAACTGCCAATTCTTCATGTTCGCCTGTTATTAATCGCAGAATTTCTAGTGCGTCAATAAAACTGTTTAAATTTTCAGCTTTACCATCAAAAACTGGTATAAGCTTAGTGGCTGTATTAATCAACCTCTATATTAGTTTGCGCCATGGTTCTATTGTTGCCTGTTTTATTCGCTATTATGCTTGAAGAGGTATCGGAATCTGTGGGATTATCCAGATCGGACATCAAAATAGCTGGTATAGTTAGATTATTCAAATCCTGCTCTTCTAATTTAACGTTTGATTCCTGCTCTTCTGGCTCTATTTGGTCATTGTCAGTTTCACTAGTTTCAAATGTAAGGGAAGTGTTAAGTATAGTTGGCACATATATATCTAGATTAAATTTTAGTTTAACCGATATTAAATTAGATCGTAGTCTGATCAAAAATTTCGATACTCGTGACCAATGCTCTTGATTTAATTGTTCTTTTTGTTCATGTATGAGTATGCGTGCTTGGTTAAAGCAATTTACTAGTGTCTCTGAATGTTTCTTTACAGTATTTGTATGAATTGGTCTGTTTTGTGAAAGTGATTTGTACGATTTGTCAAAGTCAACTTTTATTATATTCAATTCTTCATATATCTCAATCCATTCCATTATTTTATGGATATGAACTGGTTCCTCACTATAAGGGTTAGCTGAATTTCCTCGTATTCTTCAATAAATGCCCTTAGTGTAGCCATATCTTTAATATATTCAATATATTATATTAATGTATTTAATGTATTTTGTAATTCTTTTTATTCAATTCATTGCATTACAAAGTTAAACATAGTATTGTTTAAACATGTTATTATTTATTTAATGTTGTTTGTGCTCTATATATATATTTTTTTTTTTATTTTTTCCAGGTCATTTGCCTGGCTCATGTATTTCTTTTTCAAGCATTTATTATGCCGATTATATATTTTGTAGATACAATTTGAGCACATTATGACAACGATTATTATTAGCAAGATGTGTATTAAGAAGAGGTCATACTTATTTGACTCTACTTTGTTAATAACGTTAGCTGTGGAGTCCACAGACTTGACATCTACTAACCCCATTTCGGGTAAATGTATTTTTAACTTGTATATATAGTTATTAGTTGTATGATTTCTAGAAAACTTATCTATTGCATTACTATGCATTTACTTATTACAAATTTTCCTGCCTATCGGTTTGTATAGCTTTACGGGCTATACTGCTCATCGGGCAGAAAAGGTTCCGCTCGATTTTACAATGGGTCGTTTAAGATTAACATGCAGCGCAGTGCATCGATTCTTGGGGTGCCACGCAGGGCACAAAAAAAATAGTTATGTTCGGCTGGGCTGCAACTCTTCCTTCCACGTCAGCTGGGCGTCGCCGGGCTGGCACGCTGACGTTCCCTCGTTGGCGAAAGTGGCGGGGTGCCCCTCTCGCTGCTGTCCTCACTGCTGCTGTTGACCTGGGCCTATGGGCTCAGGCGGCGCCGGTGCTGGTCCTCGCACAGGCTATTCATCATCTGCCTCAATTTTCGAAGCCTGAGGGCAATACTCCGGCCTTCGCTGCATTTTATTATTTGACATTAGTAAAGAGCGGTCTGCTTGCTGCTGAAGTGGCTAACGAAGGCGAACTGCTTGCAATTTGAGCATTACACATCAGTAATTTTTTGGTTTTCCAGGTGACGGTCCAGGTATTTTCTGGACTCTTGGGATCCGAAGTCCGATGGCGGTTGTCTCCACAACTGGGGTCTCGTTATTTTGCTGCTCAATATTTTTTTCACATTTCCACATTTTTCCTCTCGGCTCTTTTTCACATTCCCTTTTTTCTCTCGGCTCTTTTTCACATTTTCACATTTTTTTTTTCTCGGCTCTTTTGTCACATGTCATAATAAGACACTGTCACGGTCGCCATGAAATAGTTACATCCAAATAAAAACAATAGCGGATTTAATATTCAATGTTTCAGTTTATTTGGGAGCAGGCAATGGTGCCGCTTCCCATATCAAAATGGATCTGTCTTGACATTCTTTCTTAGGTTCTATTTAAGCCTAAGTCTCCTGGCTGCGCTGCCCACAGTTGGACAGCAGAGAGACGGTTATGTATATCTTATATATATGATATATATGTATGTGTTCTCTTAAGCGAGGGAGCTGTGGTATATGCATGCACTTGAGTTCGGCTGTGTATATGCATGCACTTGACTTCGATCCGACGGTCAGCGCATGTAGCGAAATGCTTAAGTATGCTCTTTGTGGGTGTTCGCCGATCGACTCATATTTCGGCCACTTAGACCGGGGCTCTGTTTATGTAACCAGTGCAACAAACTTGGTACAGTGGGTATTCGATATATGCATACTACAGATGTGCTCGCCGGCACTCACACTAAGCAGTCGGCACTTTTAGCCATCGAGGAGCTTCGGCTGGCTCTTGAGAGTGCTGGTTTTCCATTGCGAAAGTGGACCTCAAACGAGAGGAACCTCCTACAAGCGATTCCAAAGGAGCACTTGGTGAGTTCCGACTTCCTTGAGCTTGAAGAGGCTAGTACGGCGAAAACTCTTGGGATCCGTTGGCAAGCTACGTCCGATAGTTTCTTTTTTATATCCACCTCCAAACTGCTTACACAAAACGAGAGGTTTTATCTCAAATAGCCAAACTTTTCGACCCAGCAGGTTGGCTATCACCGTTCGTAGTCCGAGCCAAGATTTTCATGCAAAAAATTTGGCTACGGGAGCAGGGCTGGGATCAGCCACTCCCTATGGACCTCGCAACCCAGTGGCGAGAGTTCCTAGAAGGGTATCCATCCCTGAAGGAAATTCGTATTCCGATATGGGTACGTTTCCATCCAGCTCCTAAACTTCAATTCTATGCGTTTTGCGACGCGTCACAGGACGCATATGGGGCTGCTATTTTCGTTCGGATCGAAACGACGGAAGGCTGTTGTACCCATTTTCTGAGATCTAAAACCCGAGTCGCTCCCGTCAGATCCATCTCCATACCACGCTTAGAATTGTGCGGAGCAGTGCTGCTCACTGAGCTAGCAGCATCAGTAATTTCCGAAATGCCTCCTCGTGTCTATGAGACTTTTTACTGGACGGACTCTACAATCGTTCTGGCTTGGCTAAGTAAGCCAGCATGCTCCTGGACGACATTCGTGGCCAATAGGGTCGCAAAAATCGAACAGTGCACCAACGGAAGCAGATGGGGACATGTACGATCCGAAGACAATCCAGCTGATCTGGCAAGTCGGGGCGTCTCAGCCCAAGAGCTTGAGAACAGCGCACTGTGGTGGCATGGGCCAACTTGGTTGCACCTCAAACAGGAGCAGTGGCCGAGCGATTCAGGGGTCCATCCGGATACTGAGCTTGAGCAACGCCCCATCAAATGTCACACTGTCACAGTACCCCCAGCAGTCGAGATCCTAGAGCGTTTCTCAGCCTTTGACAGGGCTCTGCGGGTTCTTGCTTATGTGTTTTATTTCGTAAAAGGTTGCCGAGAGAAGAGTGTAGCCTCATCGGTAGAACTCACCGCGGCGGAATTGTCCGACGTGCAAGAGCGGTTAATCGTGCTCACTCAAAAGAACGAATTTCCCGCTGAATACAAGGCCTTGAACAATAAGCAGTCAGTTCCACCCGCAAGCGCAATTGCTAACTTAAACCCTTTTCTCGACGGAAAGGGGGTCTTGAGGGCAAGCGGCAGGTTACAATCATCTGAGATGCTTAGTTATGATGAAAAACATCTGATCATCATTCCTGCACGGTGTAGGTTCGCCAAACTCCAAGTCCTGTTCAACCATCGCATATCCTTGCATGGGGGGAATCAATTAATGATTCGACTGATTCGTTCCAAATTCTGGATTCCTAAGCTTAAAAGCTTGGTGAAACAAACAATACACTCGTGCCGAGTTTGTGTCATTCACAAGAAGAAACTGCAAACGCAGTTGATGGGGAACTTGCCCCGTGCGAGGTCCACGTTCTCCAGACCGTTCACCCATACCGGAGTGGACTTCGCAGGACCATTTGACATCAAGAGTTATGTCGGTCGAGCCTGCAAAATCACAAAGGGGTATGTTTGCGTTTTTGTATGTTTCACTACCCGGGCCATCCACCTCGAAGCGACCTCCGACCTGACGACCGATAAGTTCTTGGCCGCGTTCTCCCGTTTTTTCGATCGGCGGGGGTGCCCACAGCACGTCTACTCTGACAACGGGAAAACCTTTGTCGGAGCCTCCACGTCCTTAGTCAAAGACTTCATTGAAGCAACCAGAACGTTGGTTTTATCCCAGCACAACCTTCAGAACGTGACCTGGCACTTCAACCCTCCTGGCGCACCTCATATGGGAGGACTCTGGGAGGCGGGGGTTAAGAGCTTTAAAGTGCATTTTTACAAGCACACAGGAACTGGCTACCCTCCTGGCAAAGATTGAAGCCTGTTTGAACTCCAGGCCTATCTCGCCAATGTCCGAAGATCCCACTGACCTTGTGGCTCTTAGCCCTGGGCACTTTCTAATTGGCGGACCATGGCTTGCGGTAGCAGAACCTGAGATTGAAGAAAGTGCCAGCTCCATTATCAATCGGTGGCGGAGGTTGAAAGCCCAGCATCAGCAGTTCTGCCTGCGTTGGAAGGAGGAGTACCTAAAGGAACTCCACAAAAGAAACAAATGGAAGTTCCCAACGCGAGATCTCCAGGAAGGAGATATGGTGGTGATCAAAGAGGGGCGCAGATGGCAAGGTCAGAGTAGCGGACGCTCTCACGGCAAGGGGTGTCATACGACGACCAGTGGCGAAGATGATTCGCCTCCCAATGGACAGCCCTAATGAGTCTAAGAACTCCTCCATATAGCCTTTGACTAGTCCTAAGTTTGTGTCGTCCCACGTCGTCCGTACGTCCATGTGTCATAATCATCTGCATCCATATCGCCTCATTCTCCTTATTTATCCATTTCTACTATAGTTTCGTATATAATGGCTCCAACGACCCGCCACGTTGTTCGTCGCTCGGCATCCACTGATGTGACCGATGTCGAGTCTGCAGGGGTGTTCACCCATTGAAGAGTTGCCAACGGTTCCTGCAGCTACCGGCTGTGAAGCGACTCCGGGCAGTCTTAATTAACAAATACTGCGCAAACTGTCTGGCCCACGAGTATTTGGGTCGGTCATGTCACAGCAAGGGGAGGTGCCACATCTGCCGAGGAGCCCATCACACCCTGCTGCACATCCGCGGCGAACAGTCGCGCTCTTCGAGGCCCGAACACAAGCGCAACCCACGCGCCGCGCCTCAGCCTCAGCAGCGTCGGAAGGCGGTTTCAACCGGGTCACGACGCTCAGCCTCGCCGTTGGATGTGTCGCCACCCCGCAGCTCAGTCTCAACGCCTCCGTCCGCGCCTATCCTGGTGTGTACGAGTGTGAGCATCCTTCCGACCGCAGCCGTGCTCATTGGATCCGAGCAGAAGCGGTTCGATGTGCGAGTCTTGGTGGATCCTTGCTGCCCTGTGAGTCGCATCCACGTCTCTCTGGTGAAGGCTCTCAACTTGGCCATCACGGGCATTGGCGGCGAACGGGTGTGCACCACCGAGATTCGCTCGAAAGCATCCCGGATGAGCAGGCAGCTGCTGATGCTGGTGGACGAGCAGATGCAGACGCGAACGCCGGCTTGTATCGGCGGTACTGGGGGCAGATGTATATGCCGATCTGATGCTGCCAGGTACTCTTCCAGGCCAGGACGGTCTGCCCATGGCGCAGAACTCGACATTAGGATGGATCCTTTCGGGACGTTGCTCCTTCTCCTAAATTGCAAGTCTTCCTCTTGCAAGGGGGGGGAGAATTTTCATGCTGAACAAGGGAGTCAGCTATCCCGCCAGCAGACCATCACTGTTGGCGAAAAATGTACCTTTTACCCGGTTCCGAACTGGGGCGCGAAGCCGCCATGTTCAAAATGTACATCTAATCCGAAGAATAAACCCCAAGTGACAAGTCGCCCTTTTATTAACGCTCCAGCACTCCAACGCATTTCCTTTTTTCACCCTTTGGGATATCTGGGACACCAGCTCGCCGGCCCCGACGATAACCAGTTACAATGTGTCGTTTAAAATTAGCATGCAGCGCAGTGCATCGATTCTTTGGTGTGCCACGCAGAGCAACAAAAAAATAGTTATATTCGGCCGGTCCGGTGCTGCTGTTGCCGGGCTGGCATGCTGTTTGGCTGCAACTCTTCCTTACGTCAGCTGGGCGTCGCCGGGCTGGCACGCTGACGTTCCCTCGAAGGTGCAGGCGGCGGGTTGCCTCCCGCACTCGGTTTCTGCTGCTGCTGACCTGGGCCTATGGGCTCAGGCGGCGCCGGTGCTGGTCCTCGCACAGACTATTTATCTTCTGCTGACCTGGGCCTATGAGCTCAGGCGGCGCCGGTGCTGGTTCTCTCACAGACTATTTATCTTCCGCTGCATATACGGATGTTCTCGGCCAGTGATGCCGGGATGAGGATATCCTAAGTGTGTTTCAGTTTCAGTTTCAGCTTCAGTAGAGCCTGGAATCTTCGAATCCTATGGTCAGGCGGCGACTTACTCCATAACGGGGGCCTCGATCTTTTGGTTCGCCATATCAGCCATTTAGATTCAATATTGTTTTTACTTCCAGAGAATGACGAACACGCTAAATTATGTGGTCTGGGATTTGCAACTCACGATTCGCAGTAGATCATCACGTAGTTATAAATGGTTGCTGGATTTTTGGATCGTCACACACTTATGTTTACTTATGTCACGGTCGCCATATTGTATGTCAGAGCTTTTCACTAGCTCCTGGCAGGATCTCTATACAGAAGAAAACACTTTCCTTGGTTTCAATTTAAAAGATTTTGCTTTTATTATTGAAACAGGGAAGGTCCCGCTCCAATGAATGTAGATTTGTTAATATCTTAATTATTCATACAAAAGGTTCCTTAGCCTAATTCATGTAGCAGCGCTGCGACGCTTATATGCATATACATATAAGTAAGCGACGGCAAAGGGGTCGCTGAGGTAGAGTAGGTATTATGTTCACGTATGTCGCGCATGTATGAAATGCGGACTCAGCACTTAGATAGCCCACTGCAAGGGTCTTTGACTTATAAAATAAGTGCATTAATATATTTGTATTTATTGTATTTATTTATGCATAACACTGAGTACAGTGTGCATTCGCTATGTGAACATACTACAGAGGACGGTCTCCTCTTCCTCCTCATCCCTACAGCTTCAACAGAAGTCATTATGGTGCACCGACAACCTGGACGCATGTGTTCCAAGTAGCCAGTGACCAGTAAGAGCCCTAACGGCAAGGGCCTTAATGACAATAGCTCCTTTGAGCGTTTCGCTGAACGGCGTGGCCAGATCATTCTACAGTGGCGGCAGGTGATGAGGTTTTCCCATTTCCTGTCCGCGAGGAGGTGGAAGTACTCCCTACAGAGTAGTCTGCGAGTGGCCAAGGGCATTTCAACTGACTCCCTCTCCGGCTGAAGAGGGGAGGTTGTACCCTGCCGGGCCAGCTAATCGGCAGCGCAGTTGCCCTCGATGTCCCTCTGTCCTGGGACCCAGATGAGGTGGAGGTCGTACTGCTCCGCCATCTCGTGAAGAGATCTGCGGCAGTCGTTGATGGTCTTCGAGTTGGAAGAAATGGATTCAAGTGACTTTAGGGCGGCCTGACTGTCAGAGAAAATGCATAAGGGAGCTCTGCCCCTAGTTGGGGGGAGCTGATCAAGGGCTTCTTTGATGGCGTAAACTTCCGCCTGAAAGACGCTGCAGTGGTCGGGTAGCCTAAACGAGACGTTTAATCCCAGGTGTTCAGAGTATATACCTCCTCCCACCCGGCCGTCCAGTTTTGAGCCATCCGTGTAGATGTGAAGGGACCCTAGGGGTCCAGGGGGTCCTAGGTTCCATTCCGTTCCGTCGGGGATGTAAACCTGGAAGGGTGTGGGGACACAGTATTTGGTGTTTCCCTCAGTAAGGTGTGGAGCAGAGTCGAGAGGTTCGTATGTCCGAAACTCAATCTTCTCCACAGACCCGCGCCCTTCAGCCTTAATGCCGAGAGTGACGCGGTCATCTCTCCCATTAGTTCAATTGGGAGGATGTCCAGGAGAACGTCCAAGACGTCTCCCGGAGTTGTGCGCAGGCTGCCTGTCATGCAGATCTCAGCCATGCGTTGAATTTTTCTTAACTTGCCCAGGCAGATAGACCGCTTTATAGCTGGCCACCAGATTGCCACTCCATAGAGGAGTACCGGGCGAATGATAGCCGTGTACAGCCAATGGACTATTTTTGGGGTCATTCCCCATTTTAGCCCGATAGCCTTGCGGCAGGTGTAGAGCGCGATTGTGGCCTTTTTGGCCCTCTCGTCCGTGTTAAGGGACCAAGGGATAAGACCTAGATACTTGGCCTGATTTTTAAGGGTGAGAGGTACCCCGCAGAGTTTAGGGGGTATCATGTTGGGGATTTTGTATTTCCTGGTAAAAAGGACTAGTTCAGTCTTCGCTGGGTTTACTCCCAGACCAGACCTTGCGGTCCAGTCCGTCAGAAACCGAAGGCTTTCGCTCATCCTGTCACAGAGTGTCTGCGGGAATTTTCCCGTGAATGCCAAGGCGACATCATCCGCGTAGGCCACGACACGACAGCCGCCCTCTTCTATGCCCTGGAGCAGTTCGTTGACCGCCACGTCCCATAGGAGAGGGGAGAGGACTCCGCCCTGAGGTGTGCCTCTGTTGACTTGTCTGGAGATGGTTGACCCCCCCAGTGTTGCTTCCACCGTTCTGCTGCGCAAGATCCGGTCAATGAGACCCACCGAGTGTTGATCAATCCCCAGCTTAGTCAGTGCTGATGTGATGAGCCTGGAAAGATGTTGTTGAAAGCGCCCTCTATATCCAAGAAGGCGACGAGTGTGAACTCCTTTTCGTGGAGCGATTTTTCTATGATGATGGTAAGCGATTGGAGTGCTGTCTCTGTCGACCTGCCCCTCCTGTACGCGTGTTGAGATCCTGATAAGGATGATTGGGGAATATTAGTTCTAAGATGCAGACTGATGAGTCTCTCCAGCGTCTTGAGTAGAAACGAGGAGAGGCTTATCGGCCTATAATCCTTAGGCGTGCAATGCGATGGCTGGCCTGCCTTGGGGATGAAAACAACTTTTGAGCGGAGCCAACCGTTCGGAATGACCCCTGTATCGAGGATGATCGAGAAGATCAGACGAAGCCAGGGAGTGGATAGTTCGGCTGCATAGCTGAGCTGTGCAGGTATGATGCCGTCCACCCCAGGGGATTTATATGGGCTGAAACTGTTAATTGCCCATTTAATGTTCCTATCAGTAAGAAGGTATGCCATTTCGGACGGACCCCGCCGTGTCGGGAGGTTAGATGGGCTGCTCTGAGAAGAGCTAGCGGGGAAATGGGCATCCAGGAGAACCCCGAGGGTTTCTTCACTGGATATCGTCCAGCTGTCGTCAGGGCACTTGACGAAGCCCGGGTTGGAGGGCGTCGACGAGAGGACCTTCCTCAGCCTAGACGCCTCAGAGTAGTCCTGGATCCCTGTACAAAAGTCGGACCAGGCCCTTCTTTTGGCCTTTCTTAGTTCCCTGTTATACAGGGACAATTTCGATTTATAGAGACACCAAGATGCGTCCGTATTGACGCTCTTGGCTGTATTGAAGGACTGCCTCGTGGTCTTCTTGAGGCAGCTTAATTCCTTACACCACCATGGTGGCTTCTTCCCAGTCTTCCCCCCATTCTTGCTACGGGGGCAGGACCTATCTAGAGCCGTGCTACAAGCATCGGTGAAGGTTTCGACGAGACGCTCCAGCCCCTCTGGACAGAAGTCCGAGAGGGTTGGAGCTGGAGGGGGCTTTAGGATCTTACTCAGATATTTCCCCCAGTCAGTCCTCCGGGGGTTCCGGAAAGTGACTGGGTTGAACCTATCGAAACCTATCGTGAATTGGATGTATCTATGGTCAGAGAATGAGTGCTTCTTCAGCACTCTCCAAGACTTAAGGGAGTCCTTCAGGGATTCAGAGAGAAGAGTGATGTCAAGTACCTCCCTTCTGTTTTTGATGATAAAGGTGGGTTCATTACCTGAGTTTCCCACCAGCAAGTTGGATGCAAGGATAAAATCAAAAAGAGACTCACCCCTGTCATTGGTGTTGGTACTGCCCCACTGATGGTGGTGGGCGTTCGCGTCGCACCCGATGATGAGACCCAGGCCCAGCCTTTTGCTGTCCTCGGTTACATGCTTCACGGTTGGGGGGATGGGGTCCTGATCGTGCCCCAGGTATGCAGAGCATATCCGGAGGGAACCGTTTGGTCCCTCTAGACATGCGGTTATTATGTCTTCATTGCTGAAATTGGGAAGCAAGAAAAGAGTTAATTCTTTCTTTGCGAGTATGCAGGCTCGCGATTTACCTGTTGTGGAGGCTGCGTATAGCCTATAGCCGGCTGCCCTCAACCCTTGGATTCTGTCGCCACAGATCCAGGGCTCCTGGATGAGGACAGCGTCAGTGCCACCTTCTGTTAGGTGGAGGAGTAGAGCAGCGGAGGCTGCTGTTTTGCTGTGGTGGAGGTTTATCTGCAGGAACTTACAACTGTACCTTTACGTAGGAAGAGATAAGAAAAGTGCAGCTGCACCGAGAGAGCGGGAGAATAAGAGAGCGGGTAAACGGGTGAGCGTGGGAGCGAGCTTAACGTTTAGCTGTCGCGACGGCGCAAACTAAACGGAGAAGGCACAAAGAGGAATGCAAAAAAATGCAAAGCAAACACCGGCAGCACAAACTAAATTGTAAAAATAATAACAATTAAATACACAAAACAGAATAGCTGCATGCACACGAAGTGAACGGGAACTTTATTAATCACAAAGTAGAATATTTCAATAAAACCCCGGTTGTTTTAATGCAAAAATTAACACAAAACGAGAGCGCAAGAAAAAAACACGTCCGTTCACTTGGAAGAGAGACCAGTATCGATTGTAATCCGTTTTCAAGAAATGTTTTTCATTGCCAGTTGTTCGGAGGGGGGTGGCTTTAACCTGGAAGGCACTCGATAAATAAAAACACGGAAGATCTTTCGGGGTGTTACGCGACGTGCGTCTTTATTTGTGTAATCGGAAATTAGTACTCCATACAAGAAGAAGCCTTCAAACTATCTTGGGGAGAGCGGACTAGGAGCTCGATGCACAAAAGTGCAGTGGGAGAGGGAGAGAGAGAGCGAGTGTACGGGATCAAACTGCCTCCGGAAAATAAACGCCCTTCCGGCGTGAACATTCTCCCCCCCCTTGCGAGGATACGCAGCAAAATATAAGAAGACCTTCGAGGCCCCCCTAGCGAGGATACGCTGTAGGAATATTGAAGGCCTTTGCTCGGGAAAGCGTTGGATACGCTGAGCGCTCGTGGACATGGAGAAGGGTGTGGTGATCCTGACCACACGACTGGCGTCGGTCGTCACTGCGGCAAGATCCCGTGGAATGATGATGGGCCAGGCAATTGACGCGGTCCTCCCCGCGCCAGTGCTGACCTCCGCCGTCGTCTCGCCGCCGCTCCTCGGCCTCCGTGAGCCAGCCTGGACTGCTGCTATCGCTCCCCACGAGATCCTGTGCCCTCCTGGGCGGCTTCGGCGGGACCCGTGGTGGTCCACCTGCTGCTTGGTCTGTCCGAGAATTTCGTGGTACCGCTCCGTGGGATTTCTGGTCCGTCTCCATCGGAGGTCTTCCTGGGATTGGCTGTTGCTGACGTCCTGCTTGCAATGGCTCCTGCGGTTGTCCTGCTGACCCTTGCTGCTGCTGGATGGCCGGTCTTAGCACCTGGTTCATCAGCTGCATCATCTCCAGGAAGCCAGCCCGCATCTCGTCCCGCAAGCTCTGCTCGATCCCGGCACTCTGGGACTTGCGGTAAGTCTTTCCTGCCTGAGCCAGGGCGAGGTTCACCGCCGACTGGACAGTAGAATCCACTGGAGTGTCCTGAAAGCGGACCGTCTTTTGAGCTGGATCTACTCCCAGCAGGTTGTCCGCTGCAGCCCCTATGGCCTCGAAATCCAAGGATTTCTGAGTCCGCTGCTCCTCCGCCTGTTGTTCCAGCCGTATCAACAGCGGCGTCCTCAGCAACCCAGTAGAAGTACGGGACGGCGCTAACCCAATCGCCCCCTCTGAATCCGTGGCCCACATTTCCTCTTCCTGGGTTAAAGGAACCTTCGACCTAAGCCCATAGTGGTGACCTGTCTCTCCCTCATCAGCCATATTTATTGTCCCTAACTCTACACACCTAACAAATATATATGAAAGACAACTAGAACTAACACCGACGAATAATTAAACACCTAACAAATTAATCAACAACCAACGATGAATAAATAAATATATATTACTAGCTGACCCGGTGAACTTCGTCCCACCTATCCGAATTGCCACAGCACTGCCACATAAATATTATTTGGGTATTTCAAATACAAAACTTGACGTAAATTCCATGGCTACCACATCCATAGATTCAAAATTTCTAATCTTACAGTCAGCAGGCAGCGACTAAAGCTGTATTGCGGACTACCCTTATCGGCTAGGGTTACGAAAAATATATGTTAGCCGATTCTCAGGCCTACAGAAAATTCAAAAAATCATCCAAATCGGTCAAGTAGTTTCGGAGGAGTTTTCTTACAAAAAGTGTGACAGCAGAATTTTATATATAAGATTAGAAAATTAAATAAATAAATGGCAAAAATCCAATAAATATGGATAAATATATATAAATAAATACGATAAATAAATAAGAAATAAATAAATATAATGTGATAAATAAATAAATAAATAATAAATAAACAAGCACCAAATAAATAAATAATTCCCTATATATAAATAAATATTCAGACAGTTAACGTATATCCTATCTAACTTTCAGGGGAGATGGAGCCGACAAACCGCCGGTGGACTCCGTGCCAGACTTCTGCGTCCGCAATTCGCCCAGTGTCGTCCCTACTCCAGCCGCTCGTCAACTGGACTAACTTTCAGCTGAGCTGAAAGTCGCCAGTTAAGGACATCGGCCTTCCGAAGATCCTGTAGGATTTTCCTTGATGAACGTAGGTTAGGTTAGGTTAGGGCGGTGATAGCCGGCTCAGAGAGAGCCGGGCCATCCACTTGAGCCTGAGAAAGGCTCTTTGTGATGCCGCTTAGGCTTAGGTCCCCGTCCGATGCAGGTACTCATGGGCCGATGACCAGTACTACGTAAGGGAGGACCAACCCGATCCTTGGATGAATCGGGTTATCTGCCTCGGTGATGTCTCGCATAGCTCTGCGAGATCCACAAGGGTGGGGAAGCCCAGGTACTGCAGTCTTCGTCTGCTTAGGGCCGGACAGTTTTAGAGGAGGTGGAGGACGGTCTCCTCTTCCTCCTCATCCCTACAGCTTCTACAGAAGTCATTATGGTGCACCGACAACCTGGACGCATGTGTTCCAAGTAGCCAGTGGCCAGTAAGAGCCCTAACGGCAAGGGCGCAGCTTTCCCTCCGGCTGAAGAGGGGAGGTTGTACCGTGCCGGGCCAGCTCACCGGCAGCGCAGTTGCCCTCGATGTCCCTCTGTCCTGGGACCCAGATGAGGTGGAGGTCGTACTGCTCCGCCATCTCGTGAAGAGATCTGCGGCAGTCGTTAATGGTCTTCGAGTTGGAAGAAATGGATTCAAGTGACTTTAGGGCGGCCTGACTGTCAGAGAAAATGCATAAGGGAGCTCTGCCCCTAGTTGGGGGGAGCTGATCAAGGGCTTCTTTGATGGCGTAAACTTCCGCCTGAAAGACGCTGCAGTGGTCGGGTAGCCTAAACGAGACGTTTAATCCCAGGTGTTCAGAGTATATACCTCCTCCCACCCGGCCGTCCAGTTTTGAGCCATCCGTGTAGATGTGAAGGGACCCTAGGGGTCCAGGGGGTCCTAGGTTCCATTCCGTTCTGTCGGGGATGTAAACCTCGAAGGGTGTGGGGACACAGTATTTGGTGTTTCCCTCAGTAAGGTGTGGAGCAGAGTCGAGAGGTTCGTATGTCCGAAACTCAATCTTCTCCACAGACCCGCGCCCTTCAGCCTTAATGCCGAAAGTGACGCGGTCATCTCTCCCATTAGTTCAATTGGGAGGATGTCCAGGAGAACGTCCATGCAGATCTCAGCCATGCGTTGAATTTTTCTTAACTTGCCCAGGCCGGTATACCGCTTTATAGCTGGCCACCAGATTGCCACTCCATAGTGGAGTATCGGGCGAATGATAGCCGTGTACAGCCAACGGACTATTTTTGGGGTCATTCCCCATTTTAGCACGATAGCCTTGCGGCAGGTGTAGAGCGCGATTGTGACCTTTTTGGCCCTCTCGTCCGTGTTAAGGGACCAAGGGATAAGACCTAGATACTTGGCCTGATTTTTAAGGGTGAGAGGTACCCCGCAGAGTTTAGGGGGTATCATTTTGGGGATTTTGTATTTCCTGGTAAAAAGGACTAGTTCAGTCTTCGCTGGGTTTACTCCCAGACCAGACCTTGCGGTCCAGTCCGTCAGAAACCGAAGGCTTTCGCTCATCCTGTCACAGAGTGTCTGCGGGAATTTTCCCGTGACTGCCAAGGCGACATCATCCGCGTAGGCCACGACACGACAGCCGCCCTCTTCTATGCCCTGGAGCAGTTCGTTGACCGCCACGTCCCATAGGAGAGGGGAGAGGACTCCGCCCTGAGGTGTGCCTCTGTTGACTTGTCTGGAGATGGTTGACCCCCCCAGTGTTGCTTCCACCGTTCTGCTGCGCAAGATCCGGTCAATGAGACCCACCGAGTGTTGATCAATCCCCAGCTTAGTCAGTGCTGATGTGATTGAGCCTGGAAAGATGTTGTTGAAAGCGCCCTCTATATCCAAGAAGGCGACAAGTGTGAACTCCTTTTCGTGGAGCGATTTTTCTATGATGATGGTAAGCGATTGGAGTGCTGTCTCTGTCGACCTGCCCCTCCTGTACGCGTGTTGAGATCCTGATAAGGATGATTGGGGAATATTAGTTCTAAGATGCAGACTGATGAGTCTCTCCAGCGTCTTGAGTAGAAACGAGGAGAGGCTTATCGGCCTATAATCCTTAGGAGTGCAATGCGATGGCTGGCCTGCCTTGGGGATGAAAACAACTTTTGAGCGGAGCCAACCGTTCGGAATGACCTCTGTATCGAGGATGATCGAGAAGATCAGACGAAGCCAGGGAGTGGATAGTTCGGCTGCATAGCTGAGCTGTGCAGGTATGATGCCGTCCACCCCAGGGGATTTATATGGGCTGAAACTGTTAATTGCCCATTTAATGTTCCTATCAGTAAGAAGGTATGCCATTTCGGACGGACCCCGCCGTGTCGGGAGGTTAGATGGGCTGCTCTGAGAAGAGCTAGCGGGGAAATGGGCATCCAGGAGAACCCCGAGGGTTTCTTCACTGGATATCGTCCAGCTGTCGTCAGGGCACTTGACGAAGCCCGGGTTGGAGGGCGTCGACGAGAGGACCTTCCTCAGCCTAGACGCCTCAGAGTAGTCCTGGATCCCTGTACAAAAGTCGGACCAGGCCCTTCTTTTGGCCTTTCTTAGTTCCCTGTTATACAGGGACAATTTCGATTTATAGAGACACCAAGATGCGTCCGTATTGACGCTCTTGGCTGTATTGAACGACTGCCTCGTGGTCTTCTTGAGGCAGCTTAATTCCTTACACCACCATGGTGGCTTCTTCCCAGTCTTCCCGCCGTGCTACAAGCATCGGTGAAGGTTTCGACGAGACGCTCCAGCCCCTCTGGACAGAAGTCCGAGAGGGTTGGAGCTGGAGGGGGCTTTAGGATCTTACTCAGCTGGGATCTGTATTTCCCCCAGTCAGTCCTCCGGGGGTTCCGGAAAGTGACTGGGTTGAACCTATCGAAACCTAGCGTGAATTGGATGTATCTATGGTCAGAGAATGAGTGCTTCTCCAGCACTCTCCAAGACTTAAGGGAGTCCTTCAGGGATTCAGAGAGAAGAGTGATGTCAAGTACCTCCCTTCTGTTTTTGATAATGAAGGTGGGTTCGTTTCCCGAATTGCCCTGCAGTAGGTTAGATGAAAGGATAAAATCAAAAAGAGACTCACCCCTTTCATTGGTGTCAGTGCTGCCCCACTGATGGTGATGGGCATTTGCGTCGCACCCGATGACGAGGTCCAGGCCCAGCTTTTTGCTGTCCTCGGTGACTCTTCTCAGGGTTGGGGGGATGGGGTCCTGGTTGTGCCCCAGGTACGCGGAGCATATTTGGACCCTCTAGACATGCTGATACTGTATCTTCATTGCTGAAATTTGGAAGCATTAAAAGAGTTAAAGAGTGAGTATGCAGGCTCGCGTTTTACCTGTTGTTGGGGCTGCGTACAGCCTATAGTCGGCTGCCCTCAGCCCTAGGATTCTGTCGCCACAGACCCAGGGCTCCTGGATGAGGACAGCGTCGATACCACCTTCCGCCAGGTGGACAAGTAGGGCAGCGGAAGCTGCTTTACTGTGGTGGAGGTTTATTTGCAGGAACGTCAGAGACATTCTGCGTCTTAACCTCCACCACAGTGATGTCGGCGTCCGAGGTTGGTTCGTCTAACCCGTCCTCCTCCTCGGACATCCCGACGTCGCGCAAGCCCCTGGCGAGCTCGCTCTCCTCGGAGACGTATCCCTCCAGGATATCCTCCTCGTCGGACAATCCTTCGGGCGCCTCCTCGATGCGAGGTCCCTCTATTTCAGGGTCCTCCTCCTTAAGGCCCTCTAACCTGGCGCCTCGGACCAACGGCCTCCTCAACCTTGGCTACTCGCCAATCAGAGGAGGGGAGGTCGGGGTTGCTTAGCTGCAGAAGCTTGAGAATCTTCTCAGGCTCTGCCGGCTTGTGCGTAAGCCACGCCCTGGCCCTTGGCTTGCTGGGGATCGTGTCCCAGTCGACAGCCACGAGCTTCGAGCCTGGGAACACTTCTCCCAATCCCGCGATCGCTCTCTTGTAAAAGGTGACCGACGCTGCGTCTTCGCACGCGATCACCTTCACGCCTCCTTGATGCCAGCCGGCATCCTCACAACGGGGCAGTGCCCCACCTGACGCCAATAGCTCCTCCACGAACCTGTTGTGCAGCTCACCAACGATCCAACGCCATCGGTCCCTCGGGATCTGTCCGTCACTGGAGCCCTCATCCACCACTCCAATGGGGATCTTGCCCTTGGTCAACTCGGCGAAGCAGCGCTGCCGGCGTAAGTAAAGAATAAATAACTAAATATCGAGAATAGTACGGAATTATCAGCATTTTCCTCATGCCAAAGTAATATGACTGACAATGAACCGAGCTTTGTTTCTGCTCACTCTACCAGACAGCGGTGGTTTTACTCTTACATTTAAAGCCACCCCAGACATTGCGGCTTCAAACGGACAGTTGAAGGGGCACATTCGCTAACAGAATTAGCTCACAAAGGAAAAGAATTAATTCACTGACTATTCTGAAATATTAGAGCTGCAAAGAATTTAATGGTATATTCCACCAACAAACCGCTGATATTTCATAATAAAATAATACGCAAACACTTCCAAAATACAACACTCAAGAAAAATGTTAGAAACAGCCAGTTGGTCGAAGGTCGTAAAGAAAAGAATATTAGCAAGTGTTGTTTATGAAAAGAAACATGGGAGAAGAAATAAGCTAAAAGATAGCAAAGCAGTTGTTAAAAATTCATCTAATAAAATAATAATCAATAATAGAAACAGAACTATTCACAATATAAAAGCTTGCCCGATGGCGGACTTAACTCCTGTGAAACCACACAATCAGGAATGATGCCGTATACGACGACCCGGGCCACAGTTGCGGTGCCCGGCAACACAGCCCCGAGCCGAGCTGCAGCGGGCAATTGGTCTGGTTCCGACTGGTGCACAAACGCGGGGTTTTGGACAATCCAGACATGGCGGTTGTCGCCGTTTGGCACAAACGGCCACCACTACATAGTCTTCCTTGTCATTGCATTTCATTTTCTTATGGTGTCAAATATCTGGGAGTTGTCTTCAGATGTTCAACTGGTTTCACTAATAAGACGATAGCATGTTTTCTTTATGGCATGTCGTGGGGATCATATGGTAAGACGTAAGGTTTCGACTTCCAACTATCATGTGGTAGTTTTTACTGCATGAGGTCACATTTGACTGATGCCAGTTTGTGTGGTAACCCAAGGTACAGTAGGTCTCGGCCATTCAGAAGTGCAGCAAGGCAGCGACTTGGCGTGTGCATCTCTATCAGAAAGAGCGGTACATGCCCATGATGGAGAAATCATTGATAACCTGGGCTACACATCTTCACAGCTGCATGGCAAGGAGCCGCTGTAGGCCTCTTGCATCAAATCACACAGTCATGTCAGATTAGGCACAAAATTTCTGTTTGAGACAGTAGCCAAACAGACTCATGACCACGAAACTGGGCGAAATTTGGGGACGTATAACTTTCTGCTGCATCTGAAAGCTTCATAGTGGCTCACTGATGGAAACCAAACTGAAAGGCGGGAGTCTTACCTAACACAGAGTCTCGATCTCCACTAAAATGGCCCAGTGCTCGCATTCATGCCATTGAGTGCCTGCTCCAAACCCTCACCCTGCCAAAAGAATGAAAGAGAGGTTACAATAAATATCTATTCAGATAGTTGCAGCAAAGCTTTGACCTCTGAGATGTTCAACTCGTGACTGCTGGACATTCCAGCAAATCCTTCCACTGGGGAACAGGGTAATGTTGGGCTCCTGGTCATGCTGGAATTCATAACGAAAAGCTGATGAGTTGAGAAGCGCTCAGACGGTACTGTCCTCTGTTTAGGGTGGCCGCCAACGATAGCGGCTTGGAAGATGGTCAAAGGATAGTTCAAGCATTGATATCCACCAGGATGTGTCGTCAAAGCAAGAGCTGATACATCTGCTTTGGTTATGGAACACTGATGGTGCCCCAGGATGGACCTAAGACTTTGTAGCCTAATTTAAGTCAACAACTACCATCTTCACAAGATGCGTCTGGATATGGAGGCTCGTAAGAAGATGACGAGACGACAAACACATTCTTTGTGAGTGTCCAGCCACATTTGGTCCAGATGAGGCACTGCACACTGACCTCCTCGAGGCCAGCCCGCAGATCAGGTGTCTCGACAAGAGATCTCCGCAAGCTCAGGGAGGCCGAGTTACTTGTTCAATAGGGAGCACATACAAATATTTTCAGTCAGTACTAAGTCTTCGTAGGAAGATTTCAACATTTATTATTATAACACTATTATATTTTTAAACTACAGAATGCATTTTCTTGTTGTTTAATACATTCGTACGATAATCACTTCGAAATGGTTGATGCCATTCAATCACGAATTTTCCTGTTCATGACAGCGATGTCCCATTATGAATATGTCGACTATTTCACGGGCCCAATTTAAGTTTTCATAACAAATAACACCTAGAATCAGGATATATAAAGATTAGCCAGTCGAAAAGACATACTGGGAAATTACATATGAATTACAAATAATCGAATTACCATGTCACAGCTGATACCACCAGATCAAAAGGGGGAATAAATGAAAAAGGCACTGCTTGAAAATGGTTAGTTGGAACTCTGATCACTCATTGTACCAGAATACACAAATGACTTAATTGAAAACAATAACCAACAATTTAATATCAACATTGTTTAACGAGATGTGTCTTCCGATTTAAAAACATTTTATTGACTGCTTCACGATTATTAACATTCGACTTCCAAAACATAATTGACAAAAATTACAAAACTGGCAAAATTGATCTATTTAATAATAAAATTTTTAAATAATAAAGATATTAAAGAAATATTAAATCGTTTAACAAAGCCTGTATTATTGCAGATTTAATGGATATTTCAGAGTTCAAAATTGCATTGCATAAAGAACTCCTTATAATTTGCTATAAATACTCGGTAATAATTCAATAGAAATTACTATGCTTATTCATTTTATGTGAATGATGGAATATTTACAAGTGTGTCGTTAAATGCGAAAATACTTTTACGAAATATATAATTTGAGAACGAACTTTAATAACTATTGCATATAATAGAACTTGTTTCACCTGCTTATTAAATGGGACAGTATCTGTAGCTCCGAGAAAATATGAAAATAGATATCATTCGCTGTGTCATTTAATAAACGGAAATAATATTGTAACAATTGTCATTTAGATGGCTCATATTTCTTAATAACATTTACTTGGTACAATTACTAATAGTCATTAGTTTCATACACCAATTTGGGGATAATGTGTGCCCTGAATACATAATTGTAGTAATTATTTTAAGAATCTGAAATATCGAATATTTAATATCCACTTAGAATTTCTGTTTCTGACAACATTAATATTTTAAACTCATTTATTTAAAATTTTTCATTTGAAAACATTTACATTATTATTTTAATCATTTTGTATTGATTATCACATTAATAATAATTATATTTAGCCGCAGTTCAGCTTCGATGCAATGCGTGCCTTCTTTCTTGAGGTTCTCCCAAGTAAATAACGCCAGTCCTCGAAGTGAATCTCACAGCGTCTATTAATAGCCATCGTGACGGAAACAATGCTCTCGAGCTGATCATCCGAAAAGGTCACCGACTCCCCTGGAAGAGATCACCCTCTCCTCAGAGGGGGAAATTGTTATTGCCAGAACAGACGATGGACGCTTAGTATTGTCGCCGTTCACACAAAAACAATACTGACACCACGATTAGCGGAGAACAGAATGCAAACAATTAGAGACGGAAATCTGTTGATAAAAACAAAATCAAGCACAAAAGTGACAAACTCCTCAACTAACCACAATGCCAGCAACATTCCCATTGTGCAACTGACACAGAGTTTGGGTCACTGCAAAGGTGTAATATATATTGCAATGATTCGAGAGGCAGCAGAAGAAGTTTAGGCCTGGCAAAGCGTGGGTCACAGAAGTGAAGAATGTTCTTCTCACTGGAAACCGGCTTAATAATTCTACCTACTGCCAGCTTAATCCTCCCAGAAATGTAACATTACTATGAGAGTGGTGGTACACTTCAGCCACGTGCCAGCCACTGCTGTGCATTGACACACAGGCAGCCCATCATGCTCAAATGTGTCGCACATCCTTACAACAACCTGTAGACTGAGAATCTCATGCACCGAAACCAAAGCTGACACCGCCGAGAAACTACCTCAACGTCCACCTTCCAGACAGAAGCGTCCAGTCTTCAACTTACCAAGAAATCCAAGCCATCAAACATTGGCTTTATAGACACCGTCGCGCCTTGTCCATAATCAGACACCAACACGATGGCCGCCAGGCTGTCAGTACAAACGCACGACAACCAACCAAACCTCAATACCTGCAACACAACTTTGAACAATTATCAACAGCTTATCAATCATAATATGAAGATGACGACTCTCGGGATAAACACAGCTTCGATTTGGTCTCGGAACATAATAATACGGTTAATTTATTCCAAACATGTCAAAAGAGAAAAGACTACTGTACATAATGAAATTCGGTCGTTATCTCGATCCAAAGTTAAGTCACAACGAATCACAGCGTATATCCTTAGGAAAGAACTAGCACTGATTAAATCACCAAACTACACACTGACTATACAGCAATAGACTTATCATTACCTAAATACCACGAATCCCTTATCTCATAAAACATAACTCCAAAAATATTCCTCCAAGAAACTCCATATAATACTTACCCGTTCTTTTCTTTTTTCACTCCCATACTTTGAATGTGCAGCAACATAACATCTCAAGTAGCAGGTGTTGCGTTATTACACAGTTCCCCAATACAACACAAATACGGTTATCTGACTACTGCTTCTCAGTTCAACACAACAGTTTGTGCAGCATAATCCCACCACAAACCCTTGCTCATACAGAACTAGAATTAATGTGCCAGCTTGGTCTCATCCCTACAACAAGGCGAGATTCAACAGTTGAATGTTAGCTGTAAATACCTCTGCCATGAGAAACTCCCTGAACATTCAATACTCATTTGATTCCAACAGTGGCGAACTCTTTTTCGACACACAAGCCATACCATTGATCTGCTCTCAGTACTGACTTCACTGTTCACGTGATGTAAAGAGCTACGATATACCAGATAAAGTAGACACACTTCTATCACATAAATTTCAACAAATAGAAAGCCACAAAAATATTTCACTCAGTTTTTTGACAAATTGGTGAATATCACCTGAACAACCAGAAAGCATATTCATTAAACCACAGGCATGAATAATGTGTATGAGCAATTTAAACAAACAGTCCTCAGAGTGCATACAGAGCATTCTCAAACACAGCCATCTAAACAGACCACAATGTATTTCAGTGGAATAAAAACTGAAATCATTAAAGAAGCTATAAATGCAGTGGGGTTCTAGCAGAACAATACGAAAACTCTATTAGATATAAACGGCAACGTTAATGCAGAAGAGAACAACAAGCAAAAAGACAGTTTATACTGACAGCCACACAAATGAATAAAATGGCAGTCAGTCATGGAATAAATCGCCATTTTGCGGCTTCAGCATAAAGCAACAGCGATCCACTGTATTTCAAGATTCGACCATCCTGCATTACAGATGCCAGGATATAGCCGACGCTCTTTGTTACATTGGTTCATCTGCTTCGAAGACACAAAGCTCACCCTTTCGCTGCGATAGCTGACGAGCTACTCGAAACATCCACATAAAAATGCAGAATTTCATGGAGCGATATCGATCTACAAGTATTGCTTTCGTCATAAGACACTGCTTGATAAATAAATTACGCCATGATAATACACACGCTAAATATAGAATAACTGATTTCTTCACAACATCCTACGATCTCAAATGTCATTATTACTTATAGTAGCACCATACCCTTACTCCAAAGCGTCGTCATGCACACCTTACGACCTGAGCGTCGCTCAACCTGGTATCTCGAAAAATATTGATAAAATATAACAAAATGGCTATGGTGGCTTCATATCAAACAAACTACTTAATAAAACAGTCAAATGGGGCTTAGAAAGGGAAATGTTACAGACTGTCTACTATAGATGCCTCTAATTAAGGCAGCACTCTCTGAAAAGAAGAAACATTTATCAATGTATCGTTAGACCTTGAAAGCATTCGAAAAAGTAATTACACATCAGTGATAAAAGACATAGCGAATGCATATCAGTACTCATGTTATGCATAATAAATACATAAATACAAATATATTAATGCATCTCTACTTATGTCAGCATTCCTTGCAATGGGCTATCCAGTGTTGAGCTCCGTATTTCATACATGCAAGATATTGCCGTGAACATAATATTCTCTATTCAGTACTTCGCCGTCGCTTACTTATGTATACAGACAGGCAATGTAGCGCTTCGCAGCTCACGCCGGCAAAGGCTGCTTGCCTGATTAGCTAAGAGTCTTGTATGAATAGCTTCATTGCACATTGCCTGCTCCATTTCTTATAAAACTGAAACTTAAAACTCAGTTCAAAATGACTTATTTTATGGTGACTTGAGGAAACCTTCCATATGAGAGATCAGACATAAGTGACAGTGAGACGAAAATTAGCAATCATGTGTGCTCCATATGATCTTCACCTGTCAATTGCCGCGACGATTCACAGAATATGGAAAAACCCAGATCTTCGTCATTCTTCGAAGTAAAACAATAATAATCAAAATGATCATTATGAAGCAAAGATCGATGACCTCCGTTATGGAGAAAGTCGCGCTCGATTCCAGGCTCTACTAAACCTTCTCCTATAGCAAGCTGAAACTGAACTGAAATTGAAACGAAACACACTTGGGGGACATCCTCACCCGGGCACTAGCCGAGTAACAACCAGAGATAGCAGCGGAAATATCTGGTGAGGGAGTCATGGTCATGACGCCTGAGCGCAGGCCGGGCAGAGTCGTGCAGCACTGGAGTGCCGCCCATAGGCCTGCGATTGGTGGAGGCAACCTGCTGCCTGCACTGGATCGCGCTCGTCGGCGACGCCAAGCTGACGTAAGGAAGGAAGAGCAAACAGCAGCCGTAGCCGATTGGGGCATCAGCCGAATATACTCTTGCCGCCTTCGCGGCACACCTGCCCGATGCACCGCGCCGCATATTGTCTTAAACGACACTTGTAAGACAGCGGAATTCGCTCGATGAGTAGTATGGCCTGCAAGCCGCATGACATAATAGGTAGGGGACTATAAAAGTGAGGAATAGTCGAGCGGAACACAAAAACTTTTATACAAATATAAATTTACATAAATTTTATATAAAATTCTCATTTTTAAATTAAAAAAATATATATATATAGATAAAATTACATAAACACAAAATTTACTGAATGCCACTAAAAAAAAGAAAACTTGCGCTTTTTTGAAGGGGGGGGGGAAAAAAAAAAAAAAAGACATGTATAGAGTATCGACATCAAGGGGCAGTGCCGAAAAACCATTCATAAATGGTATACAACAATAAGTAAATTAAATCTCATGTTGGATAATAAAGGCAGTGGACTCCACTGCAAATATTGAGAATAAGATCGAACTAAAGAATTTAATTCGAATTCACTTACGCATTGTCAGTCAATAATGCCGCAATTTTGAGTGTGCATAAGTTATTTGTATAAAGCTATATTGCTACAATAAATGCATCACGAAAGGGGCCTTGCCATGCAAATGATCTATGCACCAGCTGACATGGCAGAAATAGCATTGTTGAAAAATATATATATATATGAAAATAAAATTAAAAAGAAAAAACAAATAAAATTTTGTATCATAAATTACTGTAATTACCTTTATTATTTGAAAACTGGGGTATTCGAAAAACACCGAGGTATTATAGTGCGAAAATTAAAAGAGGCGCATCTTTAAAGCGGTTAATTTGTTCTTTTCCACCTCGCAGTTGCTCAGAAGATGTAAAGCGAGCTTGATTTTCATATCAAGCAGCAAACTCAGAAGGCAAGTCTGCACTCGCGATAAACATGAGGTGATAAGAAATATTAAGACACCACCAGAAAACAGTTACCACAAAGAAAAGAAAGTGTTGCCAGAATGACGCTCAGGGGCCTTCTGACAGCAGCCACTGCAATTATACGCAGGTAATGCCAGCCTGGTCAAGCAACACATTTCGCCCACAAAGAAACATGAATAAAGAAATCACCCGAAAGAAGTCGTAAAAATGATTTCTCTGTGCCCCAGATTGAATAGGCCAAAAGACGCAACGTTCAAACAGTTTTACGAATGGAACGACCGTGCAAAATACAAAACGAATGTTAACAAGCCTGACAAGCTTGGCCCTGACATAGAATAGCCGGTTCAAAGGCCACGTAACAACATGCAAACTGCTCGCGCTGCATGTTTGCTATTGCGGCCTTGAACTCTCATTCTGTACGTAAAGATTTATACGACTTGTCGAACTGGTGCTTTATTTCGTTTAATATTTTGCACAGTTCGTTCCATTCCATGCTAAAATTTGTTTAGACCTTGCAGTCTTTTAATATTCAATCTGGAATTTTAGAGAAATCGACTTTTTTTTTTACGACTCTTTCAGGTGGGTTTTTCTTTATTCATGTTTCTTTATTAAGGCAAGAAAATGTGTTGCTTGACTTTTCAAGGCTGGCATTGCCTGCACGTATAATTGCAGTGAACACTGTCCAGAGGCCCTGGGCAGTCGGCTGGGCAACTTTTCTTTTCTTGTGGTAACTGTTTTTCTGGTGGTGGCCTAATAATTTTCTTATCACATAATGATTTTATCGCGGAGTGCGGACTGCCTTCTGGGTTTTGCTTTTGGAGACTTGATGTGAGAAAATCAAGCTCGCTTTGCATCTTCTGGGCAACTGCCCACGCGGGAGGTGGAAAATTCGTATATAGTAGCCACTTTAAGTGCGCCACTCTTTTTTTAATTTTATTTTTCACACCCCCGCGTTTACCCATCGCATAACGCACTCGAGTGTTTTTTTTCCGAATTTTAGTTTTCAAATAATAAAATTAATTTAATTAATTTATGATACAAAATTTTTATTTATATTTTTTTTTCTTTTTTGGTTTTTATTTTTCATATATGTATATGTTTTTTTCAACAATGTAATATATTTCTGCCATAATCGTTTAGACCTTATCTAGGTCGTTTGCATGGCTTAAGGCCCTTTTCGTGATACATTTATTGTGCTTAATATAAGCTTTATACAAAATGTATGCACATAAAATTGCAACGATTATTGACAACAGTATATTCGTAAGATTCGAATTCGATTCTAGTTCGATCTTATTCTCAATATTTGCAGTGGAGTCCACTGCCTTATTGTCCAACATGGTTCTGATTTTAATTTTACTTATTGGTAGTATACCATTTATGAATGGTTTTTCAGCACTACTTATTGAAGTCGATACTCTATACATATAGCTTCAAAAAGTATTACTGAATTTTCTTTTTTTTTTTTTTAGTGGCATTCAATTAAATTTTTGTGTTTATGTGATTTTATCTATATATATATATTTTTTTTTTTTAATTTAAAAATGAAATTTTTATATAAATTTATGTAAATTTATATTTGTATAAAAGTTTTTTTTTTTTCTAGCTCGATATTCCTACTTTTTTACAATAGTCCTACCTATTATGTCGTACGGCTTTACGGGCCATACTGCTCATCGGGCAGAAAAATTCCGCTCAATGTTACAAAGTGTCGTTTAGAAATAATATGCAGCGCAGTGCATCGAGGTTGGGTGTGCCACGAAGGGCAACAAAAAAATTATATTCGGCTGGTCCGATGTCGGGCTGGCTGCTGTTTGCTCTTCCTTCCTTACGTCAGCTTGGCGTCGCCGGGCAGGCACGCTGACGTTCCCTCGAAGGTGCAGGCGGCGGGTTGCCTCCCGCAATCGGTTTCTGCCACTGCTGACCTGGGCCTATGGGCTCAGGCGGCGCCGGTGCTGGTCCTCGCACAGACTATTTATCTTCTGCTGACCTGGCCTATGAGCTCAGGCGGCGCCGGTGCTGGTCCTCGCACAGACTATTTATTTTCCGCTGCATATACGGATATTCTCGGCTAGTGATGCCGGGATGAGGATGTCCTAAGTGTGTTTCGGTTTCAGTTTCAGTTTCAGTTTCAGCATATAGGAGGTTTTAGTAGAGCCTGGAATCTGGTCAGGCGGCGACTTTCTCCATAACGGAGGTCTCGATCTTTTGCTTCGCCACATCAGTCATTTTGATTCAATATTGTTTTTACTTCCAGAGAATGACGAAGATCTGGGTTTTTCAACTCACTATTCGCAATAGATCATCACGTAGTTATAAACGAATTGGTAGATTGGAAGATCCATATAGGATTTTTATGGTTGCTGAATTTTTTTTTCGTCACACACTTATGTCACTTATGTCACGGTCGCCATATAGGAGGTTTTATAAGTCACCATAAAATAAGTCATTTTAGTTTTGGGTTTTAAAGATTTGGTTTTTATTAAATGGAGCAGGCAATGTCCCGCTCCAATGAAAGTAGCTTTGTTGATTGACTTAACTTATTCATACAAAAGGTTTCTTAGCCTAATCCAGGTAGCAGCGCTGCCGGCGTAGGCTGCAGCGCTGCGACGCTTATATGCATATACATATAAGTAAGCGACGGCGAAGGGTCGCTGAGATAGGGGGAGCTATTATGTTCACGTATGTCGCGCATGTATGAAATGCGGACTCAGCACTTGGATAGCCCATTGCAAGGGTCTTTGACTTATAAATTAAGTGCATTAATATATTTGTATTTAATGTATTTATTTATGCATAACACTGAGTACAGTGTGCATTCGCTATGTGAACATACTACAGTGTGTAGTCCTACTTTTTCGAATGCTTTTTCAAAGTCTAATGATACGATTGATAAATGTCTCTTTTCGGAGAGTGCTCTGCTAATTAGGGCATCTACGTATAGTAGACAGTCTGTAGCAGATTTCCCTTTTCTAAAGCCCATTTGATGACTATTAAGTAGTTTGTTTGATGTAACAAACCACCATAGCCGTTTTGATATAATTTTATCCAATATTTTCGAGATACATGGGTTGAGCGATATGGGTCGATAAGATTCAATGCATGACTTGTCTTTTCCGGGCTTTTGGATGGGAACTATGGTGCTTACTTTATAAGTATGTGGTATTTGGGATCGTAGGATGTTATTGAAGAAATCAATTATTCTATATTTAACTTTTTTCGATGTGTGCTTTATCATAGCGTAATTTATTTTATCAAAGCCTGGGGTGTTTCCTCTTAAGCTATTTGAAGCTGTCAAGAATTCTAATAGATCGATATCCTGCTCCATGAATTCTGCATTTTTATGTGGAGAGTCGTTTTCGGTGCTCATCAGTATCTCGCTTTTGGCTTGCAGAAAGGGGGGTGAGAACTTATTGTCTTCAGAGCGAATAGACCAATGCTTGGCAAAGGCGTCAGCTATATCCTGGGCATCTGTAATGCAAGAGTTCGAGTCGAGATCTTTAATACAGTGGATCGCTGTTGCTTTATGTAAGCCACAAAATTGTCGGATTTTATTCCATATTGTTTCGCATTTGGTTTCTGGACATATGCTGGCTGTCAGTTTACTTAAACTGTCTTTTTTGCTTGTTCTGATTTCTCTTCTGTATTGAGCGTTTATACGTTTGTAGTCTATTAGGTTTTCATTATTTATTGTTCTGCTAAATTTTCTCCACGCTGCGTTTTTGCTCTTCTTTAATGATTCCAGTTTTTTATTCCACCAAGGTACATTGTAGTTCTGTTTAGATGGCTGTGTTTGGGGAATGCTTCTGTATGCACTCTGGAGGATGATTTTGTTTAAGTTGCTCGCTTCTTTGTTTGTGTTCGTTGCTACTGGTAGTTTAATAGATATGCTTTCTGTAAGTTGTTCGAATTGATCCCAATTCGCCAATTTTGTCAAAAATTTGGGTGAGTATTTTTGTGGCTTTCTATTTTGTTTGGGAAACATTTGTATTGTGATAGGGAAGTGGTCACTACCTTGTAGTGTGTCGCTAATCTTTGCATCACAGTGAACAGTGAATTCTAAGTTCAGGTGCACAAAGGGCAAGATCAATGTGAGTATATGAGCTGTGTGTCGAGAAGTGTGTGGGTTCGCCCTTGTTAAGGATCAAATAATTGTTGTTGGTAATAAATGTTCCAAGAATTTTTCCTCTTTTATTGTCTTGGGGTGATCCCCACAGCGTATTCCAGCTGTTGAAGTCGCCTGTTATTAGGGATGGGATGTTCGTGGCTGGGAACATTAATTCTAGTTCTGTATGAGTAAAGTTTTGGTTTGGTGGGATGTATGCTGCGAAAATTTTAAACTTTGTTATTGATTGAACTTCGAGGGTAATTGAGTCAAATATGGTTCCAGTAGGAATATGTTTGTGTTGTATTGATTTGTGTATTAATAACGCAACACCGCCTTTTGCTGAGATGGATGTTATGTTGTACATTTCGAAATTAATGGGGGTGGGGAATTTTTGGGTAAGTGTTATATGGGTTTCTTGGAGGGAGATGATTTTTGGGTTGTATTGTTTTATAAGGATAAGGAGTTCATTGAAGTTGTTTAGGTAGCCGTTCAAGTTCTATTGTAATATGGTCAGTGTCATAGTTTTAGTGATTTAATTGAGGGAGTACTTTAGTTCTTTCCTAAGGATATACCTTTAATTGATTCGTTGCTTAGTAGTGACTTAACTTTGGATCGGGTTAGCATTGAATTTGAGATTTCGTTATTATTTTTTAGTAGTCTTTTCTCTTTTTTTGACATGTTTTTGGGATAAATTAGCCGTATTGTTGTGTTCCGAGTTGATCGAGCTAGTAGACATCGAGTCGTCATCTTCATATTGTATGATTGGTCGCTTGCTTGTTGATGGTTGTTCCGAAGTTGATGTTGCAGGTGTGTTGAGGGGGTTTTGTTCCTGTTGTGTTGGTTGGTTGTCGTTGCGTTTGGCTACTGACGAATACAGCGAGCCATCGTGTTGGTGTCTGGTCTTGTATATGGACCAGGCTTGACGGTTGTCTACTTTTCGTAATGTTTTGATGGCTTGGATTTCTTGGTAAGTATTGAAGACTGGACACTTTCTGTCCCTTGAGAGGTGGTTAGCGTTGGGGTAGTTTTTTTCTCGGCAGTTGATACAGCTTTGGTTTTCAGTGCATAGTTCTCCAATCTCTAGGTTGATATGGGATGTGCGACTGCATTTGAGGCATGATGATGGGCTCTTGCAATTCTTGGCTGTGTGTCCAATACGCAAGCAATTGAAGCAGCGCATTGGCGGGGGGATGTATGGTCGTACCTTTACTCTCTCATAGCCAATGTTTACATTTTCTGGGAGGTTAAGCAGCGAGTAGGTTAGGATTATTAAGCCAGTTTCGGTTGTGTTACCCAAGGAGAACTTGGTAATTTTCTTCACTTCTGTGACCTTTTTTGCTTTTAGGTTGTTCAAAATTTCCGCTTCTTCTATACCTCTCAGATCATTGCAATATATTACACCTTTGCAGGTATTTAGAGCTCTGTGTTCGGTTACTTTAATGGGAATGTTGCTTGGCATTGTGGTTAGTTTGAGGAGTTTGTCCACTTGTGCTTGATTTTTTGTTTTTATCAACAGATTTCCGTCTCTAGTTGTTTTGCATTCTGCAATTTCTCCACTAATCGTGGTGTCAATTGTTGTTTTTATTGTGAACGGCGATATTCCGCTAAGCGATCCATCGTCTGTTCTGGCAATAACAAGGTATTTCCCCTCTGAGAGGGGTGGTCTCTTCCAGGGGGGGTCGAGCATTTATTTGCTTTTCGGATGATCGATCGGCTCGAACTTATTGATTTCCGATCTGATAAGCGTTCTATTAATAGACACTGGTAAGTTCACTTCGGGTTTAACGAGGTTATTTTACTTGGGAGAACTCAAGAAAGGCACAACCGTTTGCATCGACTGTCGAAACTGAACTGCGTACAAATATAATTATTATTATTATTAATGTGATAATCAAATACAAAATGATTAAAATTAATAATGTAAATGAAATTGATGTTTTCCAAATGAAAATTTAAATAAATGGGTTTAAAATATTAATGTTGTCAAGAGTAAGTTCTGAATTGTTGGATATTAAATATTCCGATATTTCCAGATTCTTAAAATGATTACTGGTTATGTATTCAAGAATTTTGTTATCTAAATTGGTGTATGAAATATTATTTATTGTAGTTGTACCGTTAAATGTTATTAAATATGAGCCATCTAAATGATAATTGTTTACAATATTATTTCCGTTTATTAGAATGACACCTTCTTGAATGATATCTATTTTCATATTTTTTTCTCGAATTTTAGTGCAAATTGATTTTTCTCCATTTAGTAAGCGGGTGAAACAAGTTCTATTCTAACTTATAATACAATAGTTATTAAAAAGTTCGTTCTCAAAATTATATATTTCGTAAAAGGTATTTTCGCATTTAGCGACCTGATTACTTATAAGTAATTTTCCATCATTCTGTAAAATGGATCTGGCATAGTAGATTTCGCTTCTGTTAGTTATTACCGGGTATTTTATATAAATTATAAGGAGTTCTTTATGTAATACAATTTTGAATACGGAAATATCCATTAAATCTGCAATAATTACGGGCTTTTGTTCGTGATTTAATATTTCTTTAATATCTTTATTATTTAAAATTTTGGTGTTAAATAGATCAATTTTTGCCAGTTTTGTAATTTTTGTCAATTATGTTTTGGAAGTCGAATGTTAATAATCGTAAACGATCAATAAAAATGTTTTTAAAATGATCGGAAAGTGATTTTATCTCGTTAAATAATTTGGAATTGATAATAAATTGTTGGTTATTGTTTTCAATTAAGTCATTTATTGTATTCTGAATTTTAATGAAATCATCATGATCCGGAGTTCCAGCTAACCATTTTCAAACAGTGCCTTACTCATTTATTCCCCCTTTTGATCTAGTTGATATCAGCTGTGACATAATTAATTCGATTATTTGTAATTCATATGTAATTTCCCATTGTGACCTTTCATTTGTATCCTTTTTTATATATCCTGATTCTAGATTGATTATTTTGTTATAGAAACTTAAATTAGTTACGTGAAATAAGTCGGCATATGATTCATAAGTAAGGACATCCTTTTTGTCCTTGAACAGGAAAAATTCGTGATTGGTGTAATCAATTATTTCAGAAGTGGTTATCATTACGAATGGTATTAGAAGTAACAAGAAATGCATTTTCTGTAGTTTAAAAAAAAATATAATAGTTGTTATATAATAATAATAAATGTTAGGGGAGATCTCCCTACAGAGACTTAAGGCACTGCGGCCGAGTGGTCTTTTGTGCCTATGTTACTCCCTATTGAGACAAGAGTTGCTCAGCCTCCCTTATGAAGGCTAGCAGGTCTCTTGTCGAGGCTTGCCTGATCTGCGAGGCTGTCAAGAGATCGCTATGCGGGTGCCTCCTTCTGGACCAAATAATGGCTGGACACTCACAAAGAATGTGTTTGGTCGTCTCGTCGTCTTCTTTACAGAGCCTGCACTCCGTATCCGAGACGCATCTTGTGAAGATGGTAGTTCAAGACATGGTGGCCGATGAGGTAGGCTACCAAAAGTCTTAGGTCCATCCTGGAACACCCATCAGTGTTCCTGCCCAAAAGCGGATGTATCAGCTCTTTAGCTTGACGACATCCTGAGTTGGATATCCAATGCCTGGACTTAGCTCCTTTGACCCATCTTCCAACCATATCGTTGGCAGCGGCCCACCCTAAGCCACAGAAAGGCTCCGGACCGTGTAAAGGAGTCGCTGAGCCGGCTCTTCCCAGCTCATCAGCGTTTTCGTTGCCGAGAATTCCGGCATGACCGGGAACCCAACACAAAGTTACCCTGTTCCCAGTGGAGAGTTTGCTGGAGGCTGGTCCAGCAGTCCGCGACGAGTTTGGAGCTTATCCTCCAAGAGGATAGCGCTTTAATCGCCGCTTGGCTATCTGAATAGATATTTATTGTAGCTCCTCTCATTCTTTTGGCAAGGATGAGTTTGGAGCAGGCCTCAATGGCATGAATCTCTGACTGAAAAACACTGGGCCATTTACCTAGTGGAATCGAGACTCTGGTGTTAGGTCCAAAGATCCCCGCACCCGCCCCTTGCTCAGTTTTGGACCCATCAGTGAGCCACTGTAGGCTTCCGGGGTCACGGCAAGGGTTGCCATTATTCCATGCCCTACGGTCTGGGATGAGAGTCCTAAATTTCGCCCCGAAGTAGAGTTTCGTGGTCATGAGATCTGTTTGGCTGCAGATCTCTAAGCCAGAAACATTTTTCAAAATCCTGACATGACCAGCATCATCTGTCAGTAACCCAGATGTGAGTTTGATTCTAAGAAGGCTTCTAGCGGCTCCTTCTTGTATGTGAATGTGTAGCGGAGTTAATCCAATGATTTTCTCCATCGCCACAGTTGGGCATGTGCGTATAGCTCCTGATAGAGATGCACACACTAGTCGCTGCAACTTGCTACACTTCTGAATGGCCGAGACCTGCTGTACCTTGGGTTACCACACAAGAGCAGCATAGGTCAAATCAGGCCTGACCATCATGCAGTAAAGCCACATGATGGATTTGGAGTCAAGGCCCCACGTCTTACCATATAGTCTACGACATGCCCATAAAGCATTTGTGGCCTTGGTAATCGTCTTATTGAGGTGAGAGTTCCAGTTGAGTCGCTTATCTAGAACAACTCCCAGATATTTGACCTCCCTAGAGAGTTCTAGGGGGGTCCCCCCAATGACAAGGAGGCTAATGTAATTGGTGTACCGTTTGGTAAACGGTACGACAACCGCCATGTGCGGATTGATGTTAAAACCCACGTTTGTGCACCAGTCGAGGACCAAATTGAGTGCCCTTTGCATCAACTCGGAGACAGTGTTGCCGAACTTCCCTGTGACTACAATGGCCAGGTCGTCGGCATACCCACTGGCATCGATTCCCTGGTTGTGTAGTTTTTCTAGGAGTTCGTCCATAATAGTTGTTAAAACTTTATATTGTCTTTGTGAATAGTTCTGTTTCTATTATTGATTATTATTTTGTTAGGTAAGTTTTCTTTAACAACCTTTTTTTTATATCTTTTTTTTAGCTTATTTCTTTCTCCGTGTTTCTTTTCATAAACAACTTGCCCTACATAATATTCTTTTTCTTTACGACCTTCATTATGTGTTTCTAACATTTTTTCTTGAGTGTTCTTCCGAATTTTGGAAATGTTTGCGTGGTCAATTTTATTATAGAGAATATCAAAAGGTTTTTGGTTTGTTGTAGAATGAATGCTCTGATTAAATTCTTTTGCGGCTCTAATACTTATTTCAGAATAGTCAGTGAGATTAAATTCTTCCTTTATGCAACGAGCTAATTCTGTTAAGTTTGAATGTGCCCCTTCAACTTGTCCGTTTGAGGTACTGTGTCTGGGGTCAGCGAAATGTAGAGTAAAACCGCATCTTTGTGCAAAGGATTTAAATTGAGCAGAAGTAAAGCTCGGTTCATTGTCAGTCATAATTACTTTGGCATGAGGAAAATGCTGAAGTAATTCCATTACTTTATTCTCGATGTTTAGTTTATTTTGAATTTCTTTTACTACTAGGAATTTTGAATACGCGTCAACACGCGTTAAGAAAATAAGGCTTTGCGCATAATAAATATCGATGTGTAAGTTTTCTCCTTCTTTAGTTGGAATAGGAGCTTCCCCATTAGGAATTTGTATTGGAAGCCTGTATTTATTTATTTTCATTGCAAATTTTACAATTTTTAATGTATTCTTTTAATTTGATAAATAACTTTGGCCAATAATATAATCTATTAATTTGTTTGTAATTTTCGTCTAGTCCTCTGTGAGCTCTACAATGTGTATCTTCTATTATAATTTCTTTATCTTCATTGTTTTCTACGTCTTGTAGAAATGTTCTAGTAAAAAGGAATTTGTTAGTAAAATTATTTTTCAAGGGTAATTGAATATGATAAAGATCTTCTAAAGTGTAGTGAATTCCTACCGTTATGTTTAATGGTAGATACTCCCTTAATATTGTTATTAAGTTTTTGGTCGTCAGCCAGCGGGCGGACAGGGGGAAAAACGGGTGAGAAATCACCTGCCGTAACTGTTCGCACCGTTGGAAGTGCGACTATACTCTCCCCGTGAGGGCGGCTGGAAGCAGGTCCCAGTACGGTCATGTCTCTGCTGAGGATGCTGACGAATGGTAGTCGGTCGGGGAGAAGAAAACTCCTGCCCAAAAAATTACCCCAATCCAAGGTGGAACAGCATGTGCCGAGGGATGCGTGTCCGGGGGGTGCTTGGACACTAATATGCGGACTCTGGTGGACCGGCCGACCCATCAGTTTAAACTAGGCTTACCACGGTATGCGGGCTCTACCGTGGCGGACCATCCCCAACCCAGCATACTCGTGGGAATCAAATGAACCAAGCAAATTATAAAAACAAAAACAAAAAAGGTGACCGTCAGACCTCAAAGGCGGCTGGGGAAACCCCCATCACTAGCACCAACTCGGAGACGCTAAGCGGCCGAGTGCTTAAAAAGGAAGAGGAGAGCTCCTCGGAGCGCCTTAACCTAGAGGCCAGTGTCACTGGGAAGGGCGAGCCAATGGGCCCACCGAGCGGCGTGATCGGGGGCAAGTCCCTCGACGTGACCGCAGGGGGTTTCAGAGGTAAACCCAGCCCAGGAGGCACGGCCCAGCAGCAGCAAAGGACGAAGAAGACGCTGTATAATGAGCGGAGACGAGCGGCCTTCATCCTTGCGCGAGCAAACCCAGCCATGGAGGCGGACCCGGAGCAAGCGGGTCTCATCAAATGGGCGAAAGGCGTTCTGCCGGATTTCCAGCCTGTTAAGGCGGGAAAGGCGGTTGTCCCCAACGCCCAGCAAGCCAACGCAGACGCGGGCAGGAGCACCACTAAACCCCAGCGGTCTACGGAGGTTTAACCTCCGCAGCCAAAGCGTTCCAGAGTGCAGCCTCAGCGGTCCTTCGCCGAGGTGACCAAGGGCAAAATCCTGATTGGAGTGGTGGATGAGGGCTCCAGTGACGGACAGATCCCGAGGGACCGATGGCGTTGGATCGTTGGTGAGCTGCACAACAGGTTCGTGGAGGAGCTGTTGGCGTCAGGTGGGGCACTGCCGCGTAGTGAGGATGCCGGCTGGCATCAAGGAGGCGTGAAGGTGATCGCGTGCGAAGACGCAGCGTCGGTCACCTTCTACAAGAGAGCGATCGCGGGATTGGGAGAAGTATTCCCAGGCGCGAAGCTCGTGGCTGTCGACTGGGACAAGATCCCCAGCAAGCCAAGGCCCAGGGCGTGGCTTACGCACAAGCCGGCAGAGCCTGAGAAGATTCTCAAGCTTCTGCAGCTGAGCAACCCCGACCTCCCCTCCTCTGATTGGCGAGTAGCCAAGGTTGAGGAGGCCGTTGGTCCGAGGCGCCAGGTTGTCCTGACTCTCAATGAGGGGACGGTCGAGGCGCTGAAGAAAAACGGGGGGCGCTCAGGTACGGCTTCGAGAGCGTTGCCATCCGCATCTACAAGCCAGACGCGAAGGCGGGCCTTAAGGAGGAGGACCCTGAAATAGAGGGACCTCGCATAGAGGAGGCGCCCGAAGGATTGTCCGACGAAAAGGACATCCTGGAGGGGTACGTCTCCGAGGAGAGCGAGCTCGCCAGGGGCTTGCGCGACGTCGGGATGTCCGAGGAGGAGGACGGGTTAGACGAACCAACCTCGGACGCCGACATCACTGTGGTGGAGGTTAAGACGCAGAATGTCTCTGACGTTCCTGCAAAATAAACCTCCACCACAGTAAAGCAGCTTCCGCTGCCCTACTTGTCCACCTGGCGGAAGGTGGTATCGACGCTGTCCTCATCCAGGAGCCCTGGGTCTGTGGCGACAGAATCCTAGGGCTGAGGGCAGCCGACTATAGGCTGTACGCACCCGCAACAACAGGTAAAACGCGAGCCTGCATACTCGCCAGGAAAGATTTAACTCTTTTCATGCTTCCAAATTTCAGCAATGAAGACACAGTAACAGCATGTCTAGACTCTAGAGGGACCAAATGGATCCCTCCGGATATGCTCCGCATACCTGGGGCACGACCAGGACCCCATCCCCCCAACCCTGAGAAGAGTCACCGAGGACAGTAAAAAGCTGGGCCTGGACCTCATCATCGGGTGCGACGCAAATGCCCATCACCATCAGTGGGGCAGCACTGACACCAACGGTAGGGGTGAGTCTCTTTTTGATTTTATCCTTTCATCTAATCTACTGGTGGGTAACTTGGGAAACGAGCCCACCTTCATTATCAAAAACCGTAGGGAGGTACTTGATATCACCCTTCTCTCTGAATCCCTGAAGGACTCCCTTAAGTCTTGGAGAGTGCTGGAAAAGCACTCATTCTCTGACCATAGATATATAAATTTCACGCTAGGTTTCGATAGGTTCAACCCAGTCACTTTCCGGAACCCCCGGAGGACTGACTGGGGGAAATACAGATCCCAGCTGAACAAGATCCTAAAGCCCCCTCCAGCCCCAACCTCCCCGGACTTCTGTCCAGAGGGGCTGGAGCGTCTCGTTGAAACTTTCACCGATGCTTGTAGCACGGCACTAGACAGGTCCTGCCCCCGTAGCAAGAATGGGGGGAAGACTGGGAAGAAGCCACCATGGTGGTGTAAGGAATTAAGCTGCCTCAAGAAGACCACGAGGCAGTCCTTCAATACAGCCAAGAGCGCCAATACGGACGCATTTTGGTGTCTCTATAAAGCGAACTTGTCCCTGTACAACAGGGAATTAAGAAAGGCCAAAAGAAGGGCCTGGTCCGACTTTTGCTCAGGAATCCAGGACTACTCTGAGGCGTCTAGGCTGAGGAAGGTCCTCTCGTCGACGCCCTCCAACCCGGGCTTCGTCAAGTGTCCTGACGACAGCTGGACGACATCCAGTGAAGAAACACTCGGGGTTCTCCTGGATGCCCACTTCCCCGCTAGCTCTTCCCAGAGCAGCCCACCTAACCCCCCGACACGGCGGGGTCCGTCCGAAATGGCATACCTCCTTACTGATAGGAACATTAAATGGGCAATTAACAGCTTCAGCCCATATAAATCCCCTGGGGTGGACGGCATCATACCTGCACAGCTCAGCTACGCAGCCGAGCTATCCACTCCCTGGCTTCGTCTGATCTTTTCGATCATCCTCGATACAGGGGTCATTCCGAACGGATGGCTCCGCTCAAAAGTTGTTTTCATCCCCAAGGCAGGCAAGCCATCGCATTGCACGCCTAAGGATTATAGGCCGATAAGCCTCTCCTCGTTTCTACTCAAGACGCTGGAGAGACTCATCAGTCTGCATCTTAGGACCAATATTCCCCAATCATCCTTATCAGGATCTCAACACGCGAACAGGAGGGGCAAGTCGACAGAGACAGCACTCCATTCGCTTACCACCATCATAGAAAAATCGCTCCACGAAAAGGAGTTCACACTCGTCGCCTTCTTGGATATAGAGGGCGCTTTCAACAACATCCTTCCAGGCTCAATCACATCAGCACTGACTAAGCTGGGGATTGATCAACACTCGGTGGGTCTCATTGACCGGATCTTGCGCAGCAGAACGGTGGAGGCAACACTGGGGGGGTCAACCATCTCCAGACAATCACCAGCAGAGGCACACCTCAGGGCGGAGTCCTCTCCCCTCTCCTATGGAATGTGGCGGTCAACGAACTGCTCCAGGGCATAGAAGAGGGCGGCTGTCGTGTCGTGGCCTACGCGGATGATGTCGCCTTGGCGTTCACGGGAAAATTCCCGCAGACACTCTGTGACAGGATGAGCGAAAGCCTTCGGTTTCTGACGGACTGGACCGCAAGGTCTGGTCTGGGGGTAAACCCAGCGAAGACTGAACTAGTCCTTTTTACCAGGAAATACAAAATCCCCAAAATGATACCCCCTAAACTCTGCGGGGTACCTCTCACCCTTAAAAATCAGGCCAAGTATCTAGGTCTTATCCTGGACAGGAAGCTCGATTGGTCCCTTAACACGGACGAGAGGGCCAAAAAGGCCACAATCGCGCTCTACACCTGCCGCAAGGCTATCGGGCTAAAATGGGGAATGACCCCAAAAATAGTCCGTTGGCTGTACACGGCTATCATTCGCCCCATACTCCTCTACGGAGTGGCAATCTGGTGGCCAGCTATAAAGCGGTCTACCTGCCTGGGCAAGTTAAGAAAAATTCAACGCATGGCGGAGATCTGTATGACAGGCAGCCTGCGCACAACTCCGGGAGACGCTTTGGACGTTCTCCTGGATATCCTCCCAATTGAACTAATGGGAGAGATGACCGCGTCACTCTCGGCATTAAGGCTGAAGGGCGCGGGTCTGTGGAGAAGACTGAGTTTCGGACACACGAACCTCGGCTCTGCTCCACACCTTACTGAGGGAAACACTGACTACTGTGTACCCACTGAACACCCCATCACTCCCTTCCAGGTTCACATCCCCGACAGAACGGAATGGAACCAAGGACCCCCTGGACCCCTTGGGTCCCTTCACATCTACACGGATGGCTCAAAACTGGACGGCCGGGTGGGAGGAGGTATATACTCTGAACACCTGGGATTAAACGTCTCGTTTAGGCTACCCGACCACTGCAGCGTCTTTCAGGCGGAAGTTTACGCCATCAAAGAAGCCTTTGATCAGCTCCCCCCAACTAGGGGCAGAGCTCCCTTATGCATTTTCTCTGACAGTCAGGCCGCCCTGAAGTCACTCGAATCTATTTCTTCCAACTCGAAGACCATCAACGACTGCCGCAGATCTCTCCACGAGATGGCGGAGCAGAACGACCTCCACCTCATCTGGGTCCCAGGACATAGGGACATCGAGGGCAACTGCGCTGCCGATGAGCTGGCCCGGCAGGGTACAACCTCCCCTCTCCAGCCGGAGAGGGAGTCAGTTGACATGCCCTTGGCCACTCGCAGACTACTCTGTAGGGAGTACTTCCACCTCCTCGCGGACAGGAAATGGGAAAACTTCATCACCTGCCGCCACTCTAGAATGAACTGGCCACGCCGTTCAGCGAAACGCTCAAAGGAGCTAGTGTCACTAAGCAGGGAAAGCTGCGCCCTGGCCGTTAGGGCTCTTACTGGTCACTGGCTGCTTGGAACACATGCGTCCAGGCTGTCGGTGCACCATAATGACTTCTGTAGAAGCTGTAGGGATGAGGAGGAAGAGGAGACCGTTCTCCACCTCCTCTGCCACTGTCCGGCCCTAAGCAGACGTAGACTGCAGTACCTGGGCTCCCCCACCCTTGTGGATCTCGCAGAGCTATGCGAGACATCACCGAGGCAGATAATCCGTTTCATCCAAGGATCGGGTTGGTCCTCTCTTACGTAGCACTGGTCATCGGCCCATGAGTACCTGCATCGGACGGGGACCTAAGCCTATGCGGCATCACAAAGAGCCTCCTCAGGCTCAAGTGGATGGTCCGGCTCTCTGAGCCGGCCATCACCGCCCTAACCTAACCTAACCTTTCTGGCGTATCATATTCGATTATATGTCGTGTTTTGTCAAAAACTTTCAATGACTCATGTATTGTATAGCTCCCCGTTGTTAATAGCAGTTGTTGTTGAAACTGATTTAACGGTTTATGGGTCTCTTGTATTACATTTTCAAAACTACTTTTAGCAGAATGCTGTTTATTTTGATCTTAGCTTGATTGTGCTAAGTCTCTGTTTGTAATTGTTGAAATAAACAAGTAATGCCACAGTTATGGAAGCCACCATTCAATAATAAAAACACTCAATTATTTAATGTTTCAAATAATAATATCTTTAATTTTCTTTGTTGCTTTATATTTTCGTCTGCACGCACTCGCCGGTCTTAACACACAGAATAAGAACAAAAAGGTGAAGCCGATCATTGTGACTTTTGAATGATTCGATAATGTATCGATATTTTCAACACGCCACCTCAAAAGTTACATTGATCAATCAATATCTTTTAAATACAATATTTATCCTACTCGACGAGTTTGTGCATTCTGGGGATAACAATTATTATGATCCAGCATTTGCTGCATAGGATTTGGGAAACCCAGTAAAACCAAATCAGATCATTTAAAAAAATAATATTTATTTTATATACAAAAAAATTAATTGCTTCATGCAATAATTCATAATTATATGATATGTTAATTTCAAAAATGAATCAAATAAAATTAAGTAAATTAATATTCAAAATATATATGAGGAGTAGTTATATAAAAAGTGTAGTGTTCTGCAAGTCCGAGTTCATCTCTCAAAATTAGGAACCTTGCCGCTGGTAGAGGTTTCGTCAATATATCTGCCAGTTGTGAGTCTGTGGAAATATACTTTACAGAAATTAATTTCTTTTCAATTTGTTCTCGGGAAAAATGATATTTAACATCTACGTGCTTTGATCTCTTATGACATGTTGGATTATTGGCAATGCAAATACAACCCTGATTATCTTCATAAATGACTATTGGTAAGTCCTAGTCTATTTTCATTTCATTCATTAATGACTTAAGCCATAATGCTTCTCTTACGCCTTCAAATAAGGCCATATATTCTGCTTCGGTAGATGAAGCAGCGACTGATTTTTGTTTCATGGTACACCACGAAATCAAACATGTTTCAAACATTTTAAACAAGTACCCTGTAGTACTTCTTCTATCAGTCTCGCAGCCTGCCCAATCTGAATCGACATATCCAATAAGTATGCGATCATAATTGATATTAATTTTAAAGGTTAGTTTTAAGTTAACAGTACCCTTCAAATACTTTAAAACTCTTTTCAGGCATTTCCACAATTCTTTATTATTATTGTTACTGTATCGACTCAAAATACTTATTGAAGTACTTAAATCCGGTCGAGTACATAGCATGATGTACATTAAACATCCAATTAAATTTCGACATGGTGCATCATATGTTTCTTTTGACTGCAAAGCCTCATAGTTCAGTTTGCTTGGTAGGGGTGTATTTACTGGATTACAGTTTTCCATATTAAATTTTCTTAAAATATTATTAATGTAAGATGACTGACTTAGACATAGTTGATCGTTATTTCTATCAATTTTTATACCAATGAAATATCGGATTTCAAATAAATCCGTCATTTTAAATTTATTCTTTAAGTAGGACTTAAACTCTGACATTGTACTAGATGTATTTGTAGCAATTATTACATCATCTACATATAACAATAAGTATATGTTTTTAGAAATTTCATCTTTATTTAAAATATACATACAACGATCAACTCCTAGATTTTCAAAACCAACTTCCTTGAGTACATTTTCGAAAACTTCGAACCAACATCTAGCAGCCTGTTTAAGACCATAAATAGCTTTATTAAGCTTGCAAACTGTGTTCTTATCATGTGTCAAACCTTGTGGAACTGTCATGTAAATTTCATCTTTTAAGATTCCATTTAAAAATGCGGTTTTGACATCCATATGATGAACTTTTAATTTATGTTGATTTGAAAATGCTAGAAGAAATCGAAAACTTGAAATTCGTGCAACTGGTGCAAATGTTTCATCGTAACCAGTCAAATATTCTTGCGTGAATCCACGCGCAACAAGCCTGGCTTTATATTTTACCAAATTACCAAATTCATCTTGTTTTATTGTAAACACCCACTTGCAATCTACTATGTTTTTGCTTTCAGGCCAAGATTCATTTTCAAAATGAGACTTTAACTCATCTTGCATAGCTTCTTCCCAAAGAGCCTTATCTCTGTGAAATTTAATTTCTTCAAAAGAATTGGGAATATCATTTAAATATGTTTGGGCATTCATTAAACATTTTTCTAACAACCTATAAGATACTTTTGGCTTCTCTTTAATTCTATCACTGCGTCTGAGTTCTTCATTATTTTCACCAATTTTCAGAATTGGATCGGCATTCTCTAGATTTGTGGAATTTTCAATATTCTGAACATCTAATTTTAAACCATCTGATTTTAAACTATCAGATACATCATCAATTGATGATTTACCATTTTCCATCTCAACCAATGGAAAATCAGACTCTTTATCATCTTTATTTACTTCTCCATATTCTCTTTCAGAATTGGAATCACTTTCCTCGACATCATTAAGTTGAGACACAGAGTCAATTTCATGTTCAGATCTGTTTTTAACCATATTTATTTCATCCACCACAACATCTCTAGCTATCATAAACTTCCACTTTTCCACATACCACAATTTGAACCCATTTGGTTCATAACCGACATGTATACACTTGATGGATTTTTCATCTAACTTGCGTTTTCTTACTTTATTAAGTACATATACTGTCGAACCAAATATCCTAAGATATTTCAAAACTGGCTTTTTATTATGCCACATTTCATATGGTGTTTTCTTTATATTTCCCAGCGCTCTACTTGGGCATCTGTTTATCAGATATGTTGCTGTTAAAACAGCTTCACCCCAAAAACTTTTACTAAGTTTCGCACCATTAACCATCGATCGAGCTTTTTCAGTTATGGTTCTTATCATGGGCTCTGAAACTGAAAGGGAGTTCAATAAAAACACCTTCATTCGTTGAGTTGATATTTCAAACTGAAACTTTATTTTCTAAGTCCTAGCTTAGGTAGCTAACATGAAATTTACATATTCTAATCTTATCTCTAACTAGACCAACGCAGTGGCCATCTGTTCCCCAGATGTGGGAAAGGGTCTTATTCCTTATCTTCAAGGAAATGCTACGTGATCGCTTGCATCTTTATTTAAGGGATGAAAACCCACGCAGGAGTTCGTTGTTTATCCCAGATATCTATGCCTAACGCTCAAGCGTTGTTTATATTTAGATAAGGCATTGCTGCAGCGCTTCACTAGCTGTACATACATTTCTTATGTAAATTCTTATACATATTTCCATGTTCGTCTGAACATTCTGCCAAGGGCCAGCAAAAGTAGATGTATATTTAAATTAGTTGCATTATCAAATTAGTGGACTGTATTTATTTTATTCGATATAATTTATTTTGCAACTAACATTTACAACGGCCGTGGCTTTTTATATGTTTATTTTATTTGTTTACAATTCTATTTTTAATATCTTGAAGTACATATTTTTTGTGTTACAAACAACGATATAGTGGACTGTATTTTTATCTATATATATTTTCTTAATAATTTTGTTGCTTATATAAACAGTTAACATTTACACTACTGACAATGGACCTGCGAAGGTTATGGCTTGCAATCTTTGTTGAATAGCACATTTTCGTATAAAATATATTATTAACACTACCATTATTATTAATGCAATAATTAATCCAGCATGTCCGGAAATATGATGGAAATCTAAGTCCTTTAATTTCTGATGATGCTCCTTCATATATTTAATTTCATTATTTAATCGTTCAAATTCTGCAGTATGATTTAATAATGACAGTTTTAGCGGATCCCAAATAATCTTCGGAACTTCACTAACTTCCCCTATATAAGGCGTTGATAGCGATTCTTCGCTTTCGGACGATTGAATATTATGGTGGGCAACTAGAATTTTATCGTCGGTTCTAGCCGTACAATATGGCGCAATGCTTAGAACGCCTTGCTGAGGCAAATCAAACAATTCAATTTGAGAGCCTGTACATTGCAGTCGGACTTTGGAATTTACCGGAACCTTAAACAACCAACTGCTTTTCTTCTCCAACTCTACCCAGTAACTTTTAGAATCGACTGCTGTTTTATAGACACAGTTCGCCGCTCTATTTGGCTTTAGAGGCTGGATCTCACATGCGTTATCATTCGCAGAATTCCAGGGCCAACTTCCTTTGCATATCCTCTTATTTAGTTGCCATTTCTGACATTGATTTAGAGTAGCTTCCGTCATCATGTGATAGGAATCTATTTCAAAATTATAAATTAAATATTCGGAAGCGGTATGCACCATTATTATCTGCTCCTCATTACGTATTGGCACCGGAATGAGTCTAAACAATTTAGATGGATGCCTACTAAACAGAGGCACCTTTGCACTAATTATTAATTTGTCGTCGATAAATAAACCTCTGGCTGTTAACAACGTATACACCTCCTTAAGTTCCGTACCTGACCGTTTTCTTGGAATTACTAAATTCTCCGAAAGACTCTGCTGAATTTTGGCAATTTCCTTTTTGAGCTGATATGGCCTAAGAATATTTGTATTTAGCCTCCCGTGATTGATATCAATCAAAAGGCTTATAATACCAGCTTGAACTTTTTCGCCTTCTTCTATCAATGAGTGCAGCTGTTTTGTAACCATAAAGAATTTTATCGATTCCTTATAAACATAATAATTTTCTTTAAGAACTTCGGTCATATTCTCAATTCTTATTTGCATACTCCTAAAATTGGCGTTAACATCTTCGGTGGTTCTTTTTAACAAATTTGTCGTTGAATCAACCACTGACGTTTGTTGTTTAATTAGTTTATCAAGGTTGTTCTGATTATCTAATAAGTTCTTCATGTTTTGTTCTAATTGTTCCCTGTCATCCTCATCCATTATACCAAATAAAATATGATATAATGAACCCATAAATTCGAACGGGGCACGCTTGCTTCTGGATCTAGACTGCATCATAAACAATTTATTGTTTTCTTCAAGTTCCGATAACTGATTTTGCATATTATCTAAAACTTGACTACATTGTTCTTCAAAGCTATGAAGTCTTTCGCAAACTTTTCTCATCCCTCTTATAAGCGCATTACCTTTTGTGATCATTTTAAAATATGGATCCATTTTATAATAGATCACTAAATTCCAAGACGTACTCACAATCTCAACATCTCCTAGAGGATCTAAATATATTGCTGAGGTCTTATTTATATTTTCTATTGAATATTTTGGTGTTATATTTTTAGGTAATGCGCTAGACAATTGACAGCTTAATACAAACAACAACATCGCCATGATAATTCCGATCTTGGACATTCCGGATGTCGCTCTAGTTCGTCTTTTTGGCTTAGGGTCAGCCTCATCTTTTTCAACAGAACTGATACCTTCTAAGGGACAAATTTTTGTAATGGGTCTGGTGATAAATCCCTCCTGCATCTTTAATTTAGCCACTCGGACCTTATCATCTTTCCCTTTATGGACTTTTTCCACCTTTCCTAAAGGCCATCTTGCTGGATGACAATTTTCATCCTTCAATAAAACTATTTGCCCTTCTTCTATATTAGGAATTTCTCTTTTCCATTTATTCCTTTGCTGGAGCGTATGCAAATATTCATTCTTCCATTTTATCCAGAAATCTTTCCTCATCTTTTGGATAAGTCTCCACCTATCCAAATTTCCGATTCTTTCATCTTCCATTGGTTCGACTATTTCTAAGGGGGGTCTTCCAAACAAAAAATGACCTGGTGTTAAAACTTCTTGCTGGTCAATCTCATTAACTATAGTGTATAATGGTCTTGAGTTTAAACATGCTTCTATTTGACATAAAAGAGTTGACATTTCCTCATATGTCAAAATAGTGTCGCCAATTATACGCTTTAAATGGTATTTCATCGACTTAACCCCAGCTTCCCAAATACCTCCGAAGTGAGGTCCTGCCGGGGGAATAAAATGCCAGTCAATTCTATCCTTCTCCAGCTGTGCAGCAATTGCTAAATTTTCTTGAATTGCCTTAAATAATTCTTGATCTAATTTTCTGGCAGCTCCTACAAAATTTGTTCCGTTATCTGAATAGATATTGGCACATTTACCTCGTCTTGCAATGAACCTTCTGAGAGCAGCTAAAAATGCGTCCGAAGTTAGATCGCTTACCATTTCTAAATGTATGGCTTTGGTTGCCATACAAACAAATACGGCAACGTATCCTTTAAATGTTTTTTGTCCGCGATTTTTTGAACACCTAACATAATAAGGACCTGCGTAATCTACTCCTGTATTTAAAAATGGAAATGACATAGTAACCCTATATCTTGGCAAATTACCCATTATTTGATGAGCTGTGTTTTGCCTGTACCTTGCGCACTTCACACATTCTCTTAAATATTTTTTCAGTGAATTTTTTAGACCAAAAATCCAATATTTTCTTTGTATGTAATTTCGCATTAGGTTTATCCCACCATGCAATGTTTTACTATGAGTATTTTGTATTAATAATTTTGTTAGGTAACCTTTTTCTAAAATAATCGGATGCTTAACTTCAAACTCTGCATTTGAGTTTTGCAGCCTTCCTCCTACTCTCAGAATCCCATCCTTGTCCAAAAATGGATTCAATGACAATATTTTATTACTTGTCTTAATTTCCTTATTGTTTTGCAGACACTTTATCTCTTGCTTGAATTGATATTCTTGTTGTTTCCTAATAACAACTCTTTCAGCTATTTTTAGCTCCTTTACTGAAAGAATAGATGGATAGGCTTCATTTTTTGTTTTTATCTGCACGAATCTATTTATGTATGCTACTATACGTATAAGCTTTTCTACACTGGAATACTTTTTTAATAATTCGTAAATTGGATCATCTATTTCGTTATTTAAAACCGTATTTATTAAGACAGGTTCTTCTACAGACTGCTGCCGAGGCCAAAGTTCTTTAGGGTCAGCTAGCCATTTCGGACCTTTCCACCAAAGAGCACAGTTGATCAACTGGTTAGAATCCACTCCCCTAGATGCTAAATCTGCTGGATTATCCTCTGACTTCACATGATTCCATTCAGTGTTCGTTAATTTCCGAATGTCATCCGTTCTTCTTCTTATAAATTTGATCTTACTTTGACCACTGTTAATCCATGCTTAAGTAATCGTGGAATCACTCCAAGCATAGATCTCCATCACATTGTCAATTGATCCTTTTAATCTTTGGATTAACCCACTAAGCAAATGAGCTGCACACAGCTCCAGTTTGGGAATTGTCTTCCTATTTTTTATAGGATTGACTCTGCTTTTGCTAGCTATTATATTAACATTATGTCCCACTTTAGCATAGACTACTGCTGCGTATGCTTTTTCGGAGGCGTCAGCGAATCCGTGAATCTGTATGACTGCAGAACTGTTTGTATTAATCCATCTTGGGATTCTAATATTTTCTAACAACAACAAGTTTTCTTTATATTTTACCCAATACGTTTTGTCTTCTATGGATAATTCCTGATCCCATTCACTTTTATTTAGCCAAAGATTTTGAACAAAAAGTTTTCCTAAAATAGTTACTGGTGCCAACCATCCTAACGGATCATATATTTTTGCTAGCGTTGATAACACAACGCGCTTGTTCGTATGTTTTGATTCAGTGCAATTTACGTTAAATTTAAATAAATCATTTTGAGGTTCCCATTTCAGTCCTAACGTTTTAATACATTCATTTTCTGTAATATTGAGAACCTTATTATCCCCTGTGTCCTCCACAGTTGTTAATATTTTGAGCTTGTTGGAAATCCATTTCCTTAAGTTAAATCCAACTTTCTGCAATTCTTGTGAAATTAATGTTATTAATTTATTAGCTTCTTCTACAGAATCAGCTCCAGTCATTAGGTCATCCATATAGAAATCATTCCTAATTATTTCACTTACAACTTTGTTTTCACATCTATCTGCAATATCTTCCAGAACCCTGGTAGCCAAATATGGTGCAGATGCAGTTCCATAAGTGACGGTGGTTAATTTATAATTCTTAATTTTCTCTTCCGGAGAATTTCTCCATAAAATATACTGATATTTTTGATCATTATTATTTATTTTAATTTGTCGGTACATTTTTTCAATGTCCGCCGAAACTACAAATTCCCATTTTCTCCATTTGATAATAATGTCAAAAATATCTTTTTGAACTCGTGGCCCCACCCACATAATGTCGTTCAAACTTTTGTTATTCGTGGTTTTTGCTGAAGCATCAAAAACTACTCTTAACTTGGTCGTCAGGCTTGAATCTCTAATCACAGCCTGGTGAGGTAAGAAATATTTGCCTTCATTACTAACCTCAACCATGTGTCCCAAATCCATGTATTCTTTCATGAATTTAGTGTAGTCCACCTTAAGTTTTTCATTTCTTTGTAGTTTTTTCTCCAGATTCATGTAACGAGCTATGGCTTGTTTCTTTGAATCCCCTAAGGTGACATCCTCCTTAAATGGAATTGACACAATGTATCGCCCATCTGAATCCTTTTTTGTAGTTTTAATAAATTTATTTTCACAGATTTCAGACTCGATATCATTTTTTTCCTCTTCTTCAACTTCCCAATAGCGATCTAAATCTTTTAATTCTATTGTTGTGGCTACAATGGTTTCTTTCCCTTTGGATTTTTTACATCCAGAAACTATCCACCCGAAATCAGTTTTTTGCCCAAGGAGCCCGTCTATTTTTTTAACTCCATTTTGCAAAATGTGAGTATATACGTCTGCTCCAATGATTAGATCAATACGACCTGGTTTATTAAATTCGGGATCTGCTAATTTAAAGCCCTTCCATTTTTCCTGATCAACATTAATTGTGTTGACTGGAAGTGCTTTCATTAGCTTTGGTAGAACAAGTGCTTCAATTTCCAAATTTTTTGGAGAATTTTTGATCGAAATAATTGCCTTGTGCCTGGAAATGCACGTTCCTGTGGAAGATACTCCACTTATTTCTGTCTGTGAACGAAATTTTTTCAACTTTAAAATCTGTGCAGATTCTTCTGAAATGATTGTGCTTTGAGAACCACTATCAATCAAAGCTCTTAGTTTTTCAAAACCTCCATTCCTCGACTTCACTTGAACCAAAGCCGTGGCCAACAAGGCTTGACCTGTTGTTCTACACGTATTCACTTTTTCTGGATTATGACCTGCAAAGTGAAGCAACGTGTGGTGAGGTTTTTGACAAGTCGAACAAAGCTGATCGCTTGTACATTTTTTATTAAAAGGATGCCTTAGACATCTTAGGCAAACCCTATTTTTTCTTACCCAGTCAGACCGTTCTGCTGGATTCATTATTTTAAATTTATGGCATTGAATTAAATAATGCCCTGGCAGTCTGCAAAATGGACAATTATCATTTTTATTCATGCTAGTGTTACTAAATTTCTTTACAGGTTTAACTTCCTGTGAAAATGACGACATTGAATTGAGTCTTTGCTCTAAAAAGTCCATGACATCAGAAAGTGCCTGTATTTCTTTTGTTTTTTTGACATGGCTTTCAAATAAATTGAGCGACTCTTTGTTAAATTTTCGAAGAATTATGTGAGCGAAAATTGCATCCACATCTTCTGGCAATTGTGCCTTTAATTTTATAATATAAATTGACTCGTTAATCGTGTCAATAAATGTCTTTATTTGCTTATTTGATTCCAAATTTAAACTTGGCATATCAATAAGCCTATTCATGTGCTCTGAGAAAATTTTCCTTTTATTTTCGAACCGCTTGGTCAAAAAATCCCATGTGGCTTCGTAATTTTCTCCAGAGCCAAGCAGTAAATGAGTCACCATATTCCTGGCTTCTCCTTTTAAAGCTGACTTTAGATAATTAAATTTGAGTGAAGGACTAAGATCCTCCCTCGTATGAATGAGCTCTGTAAAGAGCTCGTTAAAAAGATCCCATTCTTTGGAATCACCAAAGAAAGTGGGTATCTGGATTTTTGGCAGGGTTGGTAGCTCCTCTGCCTTAACAACCGTCGACATTTCAGCTTTGTTGTTTTCGCCACTGAGTCGACTATTTATGGCTGCTAAAATATTCTGCCTGTCAAATTCAAGTTCGCTAATTTCTTCATTAAATAGCGAACTTTCGAAATAAGTGTTAACCTGTTCTATCAGGTTATAAATTTTGTTCCAAAGGAACTCTATTTTGTTTTTCCTTATTTTAAGGAAATCTGGACTACTATCTATCATTTTTGACGTCTCATCTAAATATTCTTTAAATTGACTAACGTTATTTCGGAACGCCTGCTCTATTTTTATAGTATTGTCACTTGGCTTTTGTGTCATACCCTCTGTTCTTGGAATACCCTTCTTCTCCGGGTTTGAAACAGGGGCTGTGTGCTCAACAGAACTACTCTTACTTTTTTCTGCTTTAATTTTAATTTGAGCTAAGACCATCATTATTAGGTCATACTGCTTTGAATTAAAATATTCATGATCGACAACACCGATCTTTATTAAATTGCTATGATTAGCAATGAAGCATTTTTGAAGCTCCTCTAAGCTTCCTAAATCGGAATCTGACAAAGTTGGTTTTGCTTCCAACTTCCTAATTTCCAAAATAATTTCGGACTGCTTTTTTAAAAATTGAATACTTTTTTCGGACATCATTATGAATTTTTATTTAGTATTTAAAGATCTATTTTTATTAATTTTTTTTTTTTTATGGTAGGTATAAGAAATTATGTTTTTTTTTTTTTGTTTGTTGATGACCTTGATCTCACAAGTTTTTTAATTATAATAATAATCAGTTTTTTGTTTTCAATTTTTTAAGCAAAAAAAATTCTTAGAGTAATAAAATTAAAATAAGTAATGTTCGGCTTATCTTGCGTCCTTTTTGATGTTGGTGTCCTATGGTGGCGATGCGCTGATGTTGCTGCTGCTGTTGTTGTTGCTGCTGCTGTTGTTGTTGCTGCTGTAGTTCTTGCTGCTGTTGGCGATGATATTTTCACCGGGTCTTCCTTCCTTCCTTCTTTATGTTTTACGTCGATGTTTAATGATGATTTAGAGATGTTTTTGTTTTTGGCACATTTATTTATTATTTTTGTAGTCCAGTTCGAAGAGGCATTTATTTAGCACTCTTTTTATTCAATGATGCTCTAACGGCATTTACACTGCACTCAATTTCTGAGCTGTTTATATGTATAATGCTCTATGGCATTTATTTGGCACTTTTTTATTAAATGCTCTAACGGCATTTACACTGCACTCAATTTCTGAGCTGTTTATATCTGTAATGCTCTATGGCATTTATTTGGCACTTTTTTTTTTATTAAATGCTCTAACGGCATTTACACTGCACTCAATTTCTGAGCTGTTTATCAATGCTCTATGGCATTTATTTGGCACTTCACAATTGCTGATGTATGGCCTCAAGCACGCCTTACCACAAATTATTATGGCAAACAAAACGACCTTTAGTTATTTAAATACTATAAGGTGTTTGTTTTAATTTAAAACATAAAAGATTCTTTTGTATCTTTTTTTTTTTTTTTTTTTTATACTCTGTCCCTTACCACGCAGGGGGAAACAAGAGTTAATTATTTTTGCTACCTTTAGCTGCAAGATTAACTTAGCAATACTTAAGGAGCTGGCCTTTCTCTGAGTCCCTTACCAATCAGGGGGAAACTGCAGAGTTGCTTTAAGGCTCGATTGACCAAAAATGAAAGGGAGTTCAATAAAAACACCTTCATTCGTTGAGTTGATATTTCAAACTGAAACTTTATTTTCTAAGTCCTAGCTTAGGTAGCTAACATGAAATTTACATATTCTAATCTTATCTCTAACTAGACCAACGCAGTGGCCATCTGTTCCCCAGATGTGGGAAAGGGTCTTATTCCTTATCTTCAAGGAAATGCTACGTGATCGCTTGCATCTTTATTTAAGGGATGAAAACCCACGCAGGAGTTCGTTGTTTATCCCAGATATCTATGCCTAACGCTCAAGCGTTGTTTATATTTAGATAAGGCATTGCTGCAGCGCTTCACTAGCTGTACATACATTTCTTATGTAAATTCTTATACATATTTCCATGTTCGTCTGAACAGAAACACCATTTAACTGTGGAGTGTGAGGAACCGTTAAATGAAAGCTGATGCCTTTTTCTGTACAAAACTCACGCATCTCATTAGATAGATATTCCCTGCCATTGTCAATATATAGGTTTACAACTTTAGAATTAAAATGAGCTTCGCTCTTAGCAATGAAGTCCTTAAAGACAAAGAATACGTCAGACTTGTATGTTATCAAATATGTCACACAGTAATGTGTAAATTGGTCAATAAAAACTACATAATAATTTGTATTATCTATTGTAGAAGGTGTGATAGGACCACACACATCAGAATGAATTATAAAAAGTGGCCTTTCAATATATTTTTTATTTTTAGATATTTGAAATTTAAGTCTGGATTGCTTGCCATACATAATTCATTCTTAAGTTCGACATTTTTAACAAGATCAATATCTTCAAATAACTGGTTGCGTTTAATTTCTAAAAATTTGCCAATACTTATGTGCCCAAGCCTTGCATGCCATAAGTTATACTCTGCACTATTAAGATTGCTCAAGGCAAATACTCTTGGATTCAATTTAAATTTAATTATTGGAACATTATACTCACAGATACCATCAAATACCATTTGACCATTTTTGGACACTTTAATCCCTTCCGGATTAAATTTAATCGTCATTCCCGAGTCTTGCATCTTTTTGACAGATAGTAAGTTGTGAGGAATGTCCTTCGAGAACAAAACATTTTCCAGTGTGATTTCATTTCCACAGCTTTTTAGTTGAACCACTCCCTTGGATGTAGCGTGGATACATTCTCCGCGTTTGGCAATTTCAATTTCCACAGGAGTTTCCAAATTCACATAGTCAGCGTATAAAGCAATGTCTGTTATAAGGTGATCTGAAGCCCCTGAATCTAAGATAAATACTACCTCGTTTTCTTTCAAGTGATTTTTCTTTGAATTCAGCATAAAAGCAAACCCACGATCTTGCTGTGATGTTGTTGCTATTTGAGCATGTTTTTCTTTTCCTGGAATCTCATTGGTTTTATTTCCAGTCTGCTTTTTAAACAGAAAACAGTCCCTTTTTAAATGGCCCAATTTACCACAGTGAAAACATTTCTGTTTCAATTTAAACTGATTTTTAAAGGATTTCTTAGTATTTTTAAAAGCAAATTTATTTTTATTTTCTTTATAGACTTTATTTTCTATAGCCTGCCAAACTTTATGACTTGTGTCTTTGCTCATGCCCTTTATTTTAATTTCTTGATCAAGAAGTCGTGTTTTTACGAATGCAAGTGTTAAATTATTTTCAGAGAAAGTCTCAATGGCCGTAATGACCCCATCATAAATATTTGGGAGAGTTAAAAGCAAATGCGAAATTTTATCCATCTCATCCAGCTTAGCTCCTGCAGCTACTAGCTCTGTTATGAGATCATCAAAGAAGTTAAAGTGATCTACCAATTGAGTGTCACCTTTTAGTTTTAATGCCAATAACTGCTTTCTCAAAGAAAGCTGTGATGCCAAGCTTTTACGCTCATATATTGCATCCAAATTTTCAAAAATCTGCCTAGCAGTATTTTCACCATTAGCAAACACAAGGAACCCATCACTTAAATATTCAATCAAAATACTTTTTGCATTTCTTTGCTTCTTTTTAAACTCTTCTGTTATTTCAATTTGCTCTTGATCAATGACTTTCAATAAATCATTCTCTTCTAAAAGTGCCCTTACACGAAACTTCCAGATTGAATACTTCCCTCCATCAAAAGGTTTTATATTTCGTTTTACTTTTTCCATTTTAATTATTTCAGCACTAAATGAAAACTATTTATCACTTCTCACTTAAAGACGCTTATATACTTCGCTTATATACTTCTGTGAATTTTGTGGCGCTTGTATTCCTGTGAACTCTGCACAATTCTGCACAACTCTGCACAGTTCCTTGGAATTTGCTCGTGGAATTTTTTCGTTTGGTTGTGAAATTGTCTTTACTAAAATATTTTTTATTTTTTTAATATATTTTATGTTTTTTGCATATTGTTCAACTGTATTTATTATTTTTGATCACAACTACGTTTAAACCGATTTGCAACAATTTACAACAAAAAATTATATTTCACCAGAGCGTTCAATTACTGAATGATATGTGTCTGGGCCCATAACCTGTTGAAATAAACAAGTAATGTAACAGTTATGGAAGCCACCATTCAATAATAAAAACACTCAATTATTTAATGTTTCAAATAATAATATCTTTAATTTTCTTTGTTGCTTTATATTTTCGTCCTTCTGCACGCACTCGCCGGTCTAAACACACAGAATAAGAACAAAAAGGTGAAGCCGAACTGGTTCATTATCAGATCAGCTGTTAACTCGATCATTGTGACTTTTGAATGATTCGATAATGTATCGATATTTTCAACAGTAATACCGTAGGTACAAAGGTATATTAAGTTTGTGCAAATGTATGTAACAGGCAGAAGGAAGCATTTCCGACCCCATAAAGTATATATATTCTTGATCAGCATAAACAGCCAAGTCGATATAGCCATGTCTGTCTGTCCGACTGTCCGTCTGTATGAACGCCTAGATCTCAGCAACTATAAGAGCTAGAGCCACCAAATTCGGTATGTAGGTCGGAATGTTTTGCACGCAGATCAAGTTTGTTTCAGATTTAAAAATTTCCCTCCCACTCCCCCGCAAATCAATAAAAACGTTTTGCAGCCACAAATATTACCATAGATCTTTCTTTTTGTGCATAGGCATGCATATGTAGAACATGTATCAATACCGAAAATCTGGTAAAGATCGGGTAAAAAACACAAAAGTTATTTACTTATCAGTGTGCTATCTATTTGGCAGCTAGCAACAGGTGCATCCCAAAAAACAACAACAAAAATGATGATCGCAAGAAACTAACTCCCGTGCTCAAAAAAGAGAGAGAGGCTATCTCTTTCTCTGTCTTGCACACGCAAGTGCATGAGATGGTGGTGGTTTTGCAAAGAGCAAGTTTGTTTACATTTCTCTAATAGGCAAAAGTCGCGATCAGCTGATCAGCTGTGGTGTTCCCTGGTTACCGATTTTATTTATAATCGGGAGCTAATTCGAGCGGCGATATATTTTGGTACATGGTATATAACAGTCGTTCACGAACGACTATAGCTTTCTTACTTGTTTTTTTTAAAAGACACATATAAATATAACTAATTGAATCACTTTAAATCTTGAATCTACTTGTTTTTATTCGTGATAGTGCGACAGCTACGACATTTGTAGTTCCGGGCTTATATATTATTTTTGGAGTAAAATTTTCTATAAAAGAATACCATCTTTTCATTTCTACGCTCGGGTTTTTATCCGAGATTGTAAAAGATAAAGATTGATGGTCTTTTTGTATTTCTATACCAATAACTCCATACAAATAATTTCTGAGATTTTTAAGAGCCCAAACTATGGCAAACAATTCTTTTTATTTGTGGCATAAAGTTGTCCGGTTTTATTTAGAGTTTTTGATTTGAAAGTAATTGGTTTATTATCCTGTGATAAAACCGCTCCGATAGCTACATCTGATGCGTCTGTTGTCAAAGTGAATTTTTTGTTATAATCTGGTTGAACTAATTCCACTTGTGCTATTAAATTATCTTTAAGTTCGTTAAAAGCTTTTACAGCTGGGTCACCTAACTGTATTGTAATTTTAGTAGACATTCTTTTAGAAATTTTACCATTATCTCCTCCTAAGTATTTGGTTAAAGGTTTGGCAATTTTTGCATAATTTCGGACAAATTTACGGTAATAGCCGGTAAGGCCTAGAAAACTTCAAAGCTCTCTAATGTTTTGTGGAGTCGGATACTTCATAATTGTGGAAATTTTTGCAGGATCTGTTTTAATTACATTGTGAGAAACAATATAGCCACGAAATGCTGTTTCTAATTTAAAGAAGTTAGATTTTTCAGGAGAAATTTTCATATTTGCCTGTTGAAAAATATTAAATATTTGAATTAGATCAGTATAATGTTGTTCAATTGTATTCGAAAAGATTATTATATCATCCATATAAACGTGAAAAAATTTTTCCGACTTGTTCTCTTAATATATTATCCATTGCTCTTTGAAATAATCTAGGGGCGTTTGTTAGCCCAAATGGCATACGTAAAAATTCAAATTTCCCATTATTAATTGAAAAGGCTGTTTTTGCAATGTCTGATTCATTAGAATTTGGTGAAATCTTGATTCCAAATCAATTGTTGAGAAATATTTTGACTTTCCCAAGTTAGATAATATTACAGACGGGTCTTGCATAGGGTATCTGTCCGGTATTGTGTTTTCCCACTCCCCCGCAAATCAATAAAAACGTTTTGCAGCCACAAATATTACCATAGATCTTTCTTTTTGTGCATAGGCATGCATATGTAGAACATGTATCAATACCGAAAATCTGGTAAAGATCGGGTAAAAAACACAAAAGTTATTTACTTATCAGTGTGCTATCTATTTGGCAGCTAGCAACAGGTGCATCCCAAAAACAACAACAAAAATAGAAGCACAAAAAACACACTCCCCTAATCAAAAAAAAAGGGGGCTCCCTCTTTCTCGCTTTTAAAAACAAAAAAATAAAAATAATGGGTGTTTTTTAAAAAAAGGAGTTTTTTTAATTTTCTATAATAAGAAAAAGCCCAAACAACTCAATCAGTGTTGGTGTTTCCCTTTTAAATTTTTTAATTAAAAATAGAAAAAAATTGAGAAGAGATATATATTGGTAATTAGTAAAAAAAAGTTCACCAACAAACAAAAATTCTTTTTTTTTTTTTTTTTTTAAAAAAAAAAAAAAAAAAAAAAAAAAATAAAAAATTAAAAAATTTAAAATAATTTTTTTTATTATTTATTATAAAAAAAAAAAAAATTTTATTTTTGGGTTTATATTTTTTTTTTTTATAAAAAAATTTTTGTAAGGATGCTAATCACGGGCCAGGATAAATACTCAGCCAGGCCAGGATCCTCCACAGAAAATATTTATTTGTGGGACAGACAGAATAAAAGGGGGCCTACTGGCCAGGATTTGGAAAATAAGGATCTGGGGATCTGGGAATCTGTAGGGGCAGGGGAAAGGCTGTAGTGCTTGTCTCGTATCTAAGCGAGATCCTTGGCCCAAGGGGGGCGGCTGCGTAATCGCGGGGCCGCCTCCCAGGCGAGAATCAGGAAGGAGGGTCCCCGGCCAGGGGAATAGCTGCGTAATCGCGGGGCCACTCCAAGGCGAGGGTTAGGAGGAGGGTTCCCGGTATGGGAGACGGCTGCGTAATCGCGGGGCCGCTCCCAATGCGGGATTTAGGAGGAAGTACTCCCACCAGGGAGACGGCTGCGTAATCGCGGGGCCGTTTCCCGGGCAAGAGCCAGGATGCAGGGTCACCTGCCAGGGAGATGGCTGCGTAATCGCGGGGCCACTCCCAGGCGAGGGTCAGGAGGAGGGTTCCCGGTATGGGAGACGGCTGCGTAATCGCGGGGCCGCTCCCAATGCGGGATTTAGGAGGAAGTACTCCCACCAGGGAGACGGCTGCGTAATCGCGGGGCCGTTTCCCGGGCAAGAGCCAGGATGCAGGGTCACCTGCCAGGGAGATGGCTGCGTAATCGCGGGGCCACTCCAAGGCGAGGGTCAGGAGGAGGGTTCCCGGTATGGGAGACGGCTGCGTAATCGCGGGGCCGCTCCCAATGCGGGATTTAGGAGGAAGTACTCCCACCAGGGAGACGGCTGCGTAATCGCGGGGCCGTTTCCCGGGCAAGAGCCAGGATGCAGGGTCACCTGCCAGGGAGATGGCTGCGTAATCGCGGGGCCACTTGGGAGACGGCTGCGTAATCGCGGGGCCGCTCCCAAGGCGGGATCAGGAGGAGGGTTCCCGGTATGGGAGACGGCTGCGTAATCGCGGGGCCGCTCCCAATGCGGGATTTAGGAGGAAGTACTCCCACCAGGGAGACGGCTGCGTAATCGCGGGGCCGTTTCCCGGGCAAGAGCCAGGATGCAGGGTCACCTGCCAGGGAGATGGCTGCGTAATCGCGGGGCCACTCCAAGGCGAGGGAGAGGAGGGTTCCCGGTATGGGAGACGGCTGCGTAATCGCGGGGCCGCTCCCAATGCGGGATTAGGAGGAAGTACTCCACCAGGGAGACGGCTGCGTAATCGGGCCGTTCCCGGGCAGTCAGGAAGAAGGATCACCTGCCAGGGAGATGGCTGCGTAATCGCGGGGCCGCCCCAACAATGAGGGATCAGGAGGAGGGTTCCCGGTATGGGAAACGGCTGCGTAATCGCGGGGCCGCTCCCAATGCGGGATTTAGGAGGAGGGTTGGTGGGGGGGGAAAGGAAATGCACAAGTCCGGGTGTCTTTGTTCACTTGTCTTTTATTTCGGTTCGGGTTGTATCCTATTTGTCTTTTCTATTTCGCGTCCGGCTCCTTCATGGCGATGGCCCGCTAATCCAGCGCGGTGACCACCGCCAGACTCGCGGTCCTCCTTGTCTCCAGGTGCCGTCGTCGTTCCCCTGCTGTTGCGACACGCCCGGTCGGTCTCGTTTCCGTCCAGCTTCTCCCCGATCGGCGGCCAGCGCTGCCTCCAAGAAACCTCTTCTGCCGCCGATCTGCTGCCCGAGCGTTATCGCCGTCGGCCGCTAGTAAGCCGTCGTGGCTTACGTGGCGGCGTCGGGCTTCGGCTCTGCCGAGGTGTATCGGCTCTGCCGCCGTGTGTTGGCTCTGCCCGGCTGGGCGGACAGCGTTCCGTCCGGCAACCGATCTGTTGGCCGAGCGTTATCGCCTTCGGCCGCTAGTAAGCCGTCGTGGCTTACGTGGCGGCGTCGGGCTTCGGCTCGCCTTGTTGTCGATGGCTTTCGGCTCTGCCGAGGTGGGCTCTGCCGCCAAGGGCTCTGCCGCAAGGGGCTCTGCCGCCATGGGCTCTGCCGCAATGGGCTCTGCCGCCATGGGCTCTGCCAGGTTGTGGCTCTGCCGCCATGGGCTCTGCCGGGTTGTGGCTCTGCCGCTATGGGCTCTGCCAGGTTGTGGCTCTGCCGCTATGGGCTCTGCCAGGTTGTGGCTCTGCCGCTACGGGCTCTGCCAGGTGTTGTGGCTCTGCCGCTATGGGCTCTGCCAAGTGTCTTGGCTCTGCCGCTAGTATGGGCTCTGCCGTGACACGTTGGCTCTGCCGCTATGGGCTCTGCCAGGTTGTATATGTACGGGGGTTTAACCCCCATGTACACAAAGATGCCCCTCCCTCTGGGTTGTTTTTTCCCCCTAAGACCTATAAATTAAACTATGTTCCTAATCTATCTTATATGTCTACAAATCCTAACCTACCTACATGTCTACAAATATTAACCTATCTATATATCTACAAATCCTAACCTACCTACATGTCTACAAATATTAACCTATCTACATGTCTACAAATCTTAACCTACCTACATATCTACAAATCCTAACCTACCTACATGTACAAATACCTACCTTCTACAAATATTAACCTATCTATATATCTACAAATCCTAACCTACCTACATGTCTACAAATATTAACCTATCTATATATCTACAAATCTAACCTATTTAAATAAATGTTGATGAGGGAACCGCTCCGGTCCCTCACACTCCATCCCTTCTTTGGGGTGGCAGGGTGATCCGGACGTGTTGTCCGTTCCGGGATACCTGCACCTGGTAGCGTTGCTCCCCCTCCTCGTCGAGATAACGCAGGCTCCGCCCTGCGTTTCGGCGTGCCCTTTCTTGCACCCGGTGGACGAGGGCGGCGGGGAGCCAGCCTTCCGGCGTAGTCCATCCGGCGGGTGCTCGGACCAGGGCCGGTGGGGCTTCGTCGTCCTCCTCACCGTCGTCGCTGCCGTCGTCGACCATCTCGACGTCGTCGTCGCTGCTGCCGTCGCGGTCGCCCTCGACGATCTCGACGTCGTCGTCGCTCTCCTCGTCGAGGATATAAACCTCCTCGGCGACGCCCTCGTCCTCGTCGGAGGAGGTGCTCGGCGACGGAGCCTCCGCTGCGGGCCAGGGTGCCGGCCGACGCAGCGGGTTTCGCAGGCACGGGACTCGTCCGGACGGAGCGAGTAGTGGAGGCGCGACTCCTCCCCGGAACCGCCACCGCCAAGCGTCCGTGGCGGGCATGGGCCGAACTCTGGCCACGGGGCGGTCTACCACGGTGCGCCCGAGGATGACGCGTTTTGGTGGGGCTGGAGCGTTCGTGGCAGCTGGGGCGTCTGGCGAGGGAGGCGCCGGGGTGGCGGTGTCCAGCGGCTGGTGAGGCGGGGAGCCTGAGTGGTGGGGCGCCGCCTGCCCGCTGATCTGGGCCCGTCTTATGGCTCGCTGCCTGGCCGCCGCTGACGTGGTTGGTCCGTCGGGCGAGGCCAGAAGCACCGTGGAGTGACGCCTGGCTTCGGTGGAGCAGGCGTGGCTGGTGGGCGTCGCACGGCCGGATGGTGCCAGGTCCTGCGCCTCGTTCTCCTGGGCCGCCGCCGCCGGCTCCTCCTCCAAGGAGGGCATGCTCCGTCCGATTTGGTTCGGGGAGCCGGTTACGCGGGCGCTGGAGGGGTCCGTGTCCGTGGCGGCCTCGTCCTCCGACACATCTTCGTACACCGCCCCCAGTGGGTGCTTGTCGGGCTGGGAGGCGGTGGCCCCTGATTTGGGGCGCGGAGGTGTGAGGTCCGCATGGAATTCGCCGAAGCGGGCTTCCATGGGCACGTCGTCTTCCAGGCAGATGTCCAAAACATCGTCCAGAGTCAGGCCCTCGCACCAGGAGGGGCTGAGCGGGGGGGAGCCGGCTGTGAAGAGGGGTGGCGGCGAGGGCAGCCTTACTAGTGGCGGCGTCTCCGGCGTGGTCCGGCGCGTGATGGGGACCAGCGGGGGTGGGGAAGATGGCGTCCGGTTGAGGCGCGGATCCCTCTCCATTGCGTGATTACGTTTTTTCTTCCGTTAAATTTTCAAAATTTTGTGCTCACGTCCGCCGGTGGCTCCTATAGCGCAGTTTGTGTTATCGGGTTATCGATCGTTCGATTGCCGCGAAACGCGGTCATCGACCCCTTTGTTTTCTGCTGATCTGGCCACTCAGTGTGCGAGCTTTGAAAGCTGCACATGCGAAGAAAGCTTATGAAAGCTTGCCAATTTTTTTTTTCTTTATGTGCAATTTGTGATCAGCCGGTGGCCTGGGGATGTTTCCTTATTTTCGCGGATCCGGGAAACACCAGGCGGGGCGTATTGATTTCCAGCGGGGTTTTTACTCCTGCCGCTGGTCTGAGAAGCACCAGGCGAGTGTGATCTTTCCCCCAGCGGGGGGTGGGGACGTTGGCTGGGCGCACCCAGCATCAAGTGGCCCCCCTGACCCCCTGGGCTCCCCGACCAGGACGGGAGCATGACGATCATGATGACCCTTGCCCGCGGTGGTATTGTCGGTGGACGGGATCTGCTCCTGGTCTTTGTTTGTCATAGTCTCGTCGGCTCCGTGGGTTCCCGTGGGCGCCGTGTATGTGCTGGCCTCCTGGTCCTCGGTGTGGGCGTCATCGCTGTCCTGATGATAGGGTTTTAGGTCCTGGAGGCCAGACGTACGGCGTCGGCGGCTCCTGGTGTCCTGTAACCTGACTACGTTCGGCGAGAGGAATTTTACGACCCGATAGGGCCCCTCGTATCTTGCCGCTAGTTTAGCGGCGAATCCTTCGGCCGCGTTGGAGAGTGCGTGCCGGCGCACGAGAACGGAAGAACCTATTGCTGGTCTCCATTCTCGCCGCCGGAGATTGTAGTGCCGGCCTTGCTCAGCGGAGGCTCGCTCGGCGTTGTCGCGAGCGATTTGAAAAATGTTGTGAAGCCGCTGGCTCTTTTCTTCCGGCGGAATCAAGGCTGTCCCTCGTCCTGGGGTTACCTCATCGTAGAGTGCGTTGGGCAAACGTGGCTCCCTTCCTTGGACAAGGAAGGCGGGGCTGAATCCGGTTGTATCCGATACGCTACTATTGACAGCTAGCGATATCTCCGGGAGTAGCTGGTCCCAAGTATTCTGTGGCGTGTCGCCAATATATTGGGCTATCATGGTTTTCACGGTCCGGTTCGCCCGTTCCGTGGGGTTTTGTTGCGGCGTGTATGGCGCCGTATGTTGCACCTCCATTCCCAGGGATTTGCAAAACGCCTGAAATCCTCGACTCGTAAATTGCGTCCCATTGTCGCACACCAGGGTTTTTGGGATTCCGAACCGGCTGAGAATTCGTTCCCGAAAGGCTCGCTCCAAATGTGGTACTGTGGCCCGGCGCATGGGGATAAGCTCGACCCACTTGCTGAAGGAATCGAGGAATACCAGGAGGACGGTATTCCCTTGTTTCGAGCGTGGGAGTGGTCCCACGAAGTCAGCGCAGAGTATCTGAAAGGGCTCGTCCACTTGGCGAGTGAACATTTTCCCGGCTGGTTTCTCCTGGCTTGTTTTGAATTTCTGGCAACTAGGACATCGCCGGACATAGATCGCTACCTCCCGAAATAGTCCGGGCCAGTAGTATTTCTGGGCCACCCTCGTGCATGTCTTGCGCACTCCCAGGTGCCCAGCAGTAGGATGATCATGGCATTCCTGTAGTACACGTCCTCGAAAGTTGGTGCCCACGCACAGTTTCCACGGAGTGTAGTCCTCCTCCTCCGGGCGCAGCCCTATGCGCCTATACAGTTGCCCGTTTTCCTCCCTGTAATCCGGGTATTTCGTCGGTTCCTGATGGATTTTCCCCAACATCTTGGTTATCCATTTGCAGGAATTTTCCCGCACCTGTGCTTGCTGGAGGGTGGCGAGAGGTTGGCGCGATAGCGCGTCGGCGACCAAATTTTGCGCCCCGCGCCGATAGTTTATGTCGTATTGGAATTGTTGTAATTCCAGTGCCCACCGAGCTATCCGGCCCGTTGGGTTATCTATGGAGTTTAGCCACTTGAGCGAGTGGTGGTCCGTGAGGACTTCAAATCTATAACCCTCTAGGTAGCAGCGCATCTTGCGCACTGCCCAAACTATTGCAAGACATTCCTTTTCCGTGACTGAATAGTTCCGTTCGGCTGTATTTAGCCGGCGGCTGGCGTATGCGATAACTCGTTCCTGTTGTTCTATGGTTTGGGTGAGCACAGCCCCAATACCATAATCGCTGGCGTCTGTTTGTAGTACAAATTTCTCCCCGAAATCGGGACATGCGAGGATTGGTGCTTTGGTCAGGAGGTTTTTCAAGGTTTGAAAAGCTTGCTCCTGTGTTGTTGTCCAGTCCCATTTCCGACCCTTTTTGAGGAGCGCGGTCATTGGCTCGACCACGTCGGCGAAGTTTGGCACGAAACGTCGATACCAAGACGCTATGCCGAGGCAGCGACGAAGTTCCTTCAGATTCGTTGGCGGTATTAGTTCCCGTATGGCGGCGACCTTTTCCGGGTCCGTATGAATCCCTGCTTCGCTGATTACATGTCCCAAATAGCGTATGCTTCGTTGGAAGAACTGACACTTGTCCCTGTTGAGACGAAGGTTGGCTTCCCTCAGTCGCCGGAACACCTCTCGTAGGTTCCGTACGTGTTCCTGCAGCGTAGCCCCGATCACGATGATGTCATCGAGATAGGCAAAGGCATGCGGTTCCATGTCTGGGCCAATGACGGTGTCCAGGGCCCTCTGGAAGGTTGCCGGGGCCGAATGTAAGCCGAAGGGCATCACCTTCCAGTGGAACAATCCCCGGCCGGGGACGGTGAACGCTGTGCATTCACGGCTGGCGACGGCCACTGGTATCTGCCAATATCCGTTCTTCAGATCCAGTGTCGAGATGTAGCGGGCATGCCGTAGCCGTTCTAGTATGTGGTGAATCCTAGGTAATGGGTACGCGTCGGGGACGGAGTTCTCGTTTAATTGCCTATAGTCGACGCACATCCTGATGTCACCGTTCTTTTTGGAGGCGATGACGATTGGCGCACTATGCGGGCTTTTTGACGGTTCGATCCTTCCATCGCGAAGTAGCTCGTCAATCTGCTGATCGATGATGGCTCTCATGGCGGGATTTCTTGGGTGGTATCTTTGTTTGAGGGGTTTATTACTCCTCATGGTGATAGTATGCTCGGCGATGTGTGATACGCCGGCCAAAGTGTCAAAACGGGACAGTTCCCGTTCGAGGAAAGGCCCGACCCATGGCTCTGGGTAACTCTCGGAGTGGTCGTTGGGTGGTGGTTCTTCCGCCGAGTCGTACTCGGCGTTGGCCGTTCCGCAAGAGGGGCTGCGTGTTGTTGTGGATGATTCTTGGTCCTGGAATCGGACTCGTTTCGCTTCTCGGCGAAAAGGATTGCACTGAACAGCCGCTGCGTCCGAGGCGGGCAATGCTTTGATCCAGCTTGAAGTGCTGGGCTCACCCTCGTAAGTGACCCGGGCTGATATGCCCGTTGATGTGGCCGTGTCCGGACCGTCGTGTGGTGTTTGAATCCGTGGCGCGGCTGGTGGTGAGGTGATCGGTGGTGGTCTGGGTGTCAAGCCGGGGTTGTGCCCAGGAGACGCCGGAGAGGTGGCTCGTCGTTTGTGTTTATTTTCAAGGGGTGGCCGGAGGGTGAGTTCAATTCCCCCGCACTGGAGTGTCGCTGCTCCGTAGCATAAGAAGTCCATCCCCAGGAGAAGTTCGTCCAACACCTCCGTCATTATGAGAACGGAGAGATTGACTCGTGCTTCGCCCAGCTGAACTGTTACCCGTAGTGCTTGTGTTACTTCCCGGTCGGATCCGTCTGCCAGTGTGACCTGGGATCTGACGGCTCGTAGATTCTTTCCGTCTTTTAATTGTTTCGCCAGGCGCTCGCTCATGAAGCTGTTCGAGGCCCCCGTATCCAGGGTAGCGGGGAGGAGTCGTCCCTCGACCGTAACCCAGGCGCAGATACGGTGGTGGTCCTGCTGGATAGCAGTTCTTAGTTCCTCTGGGGGTTTGGAGGGGTCCTCGGGCAGTTCCCGGATGCTCGAGGCCCTTGATCGTTTCCCTGAGCCGGGGTCCGACAGCAGTCGATAGTCCGTACACCCTGCCGGCCACAGTCCCAGCAGAACAGAGTCCGTGGGTTGCGACATTCTGCAGCGAAATGACCGGTCTGGCCACAATTTCGGCAAGCGTTGCCTGGGTCTGTGGCTTGTCGGGCGGGAGGCTCCTGTCCCTGACTCCCGCTCGGATAACGGCGGGTGTTATCGGTCCCGGTGCTCCGGGGTCTTGGGGGCTGTGTTACCACGGGTGGCGTATGCCCTCGGTTCCGTGTAGTCTGATTACCCGCGACGGTTTCCATTTCGGCTCGGCCGGTAGGATAACCCCTTATGGCTCGGCCCCCGCGGCTACGAGCGACCTCGTAGTTCACCACGAGCTGGGTGAGCTCGGATAAGTTTAGGAAGTCCTGTCGTCGAGTAAACATTTGGTACTCTGGCAGCATGTTTTCGTATATGCGCTCCAGTTCCTGTGCCGGTGAAAATCCGGCACGTCGCATTTTTAGTCGTAGATCGATTAGGTATTCCTTGAAGGGCTCTTGGGCCTTTTGGTAGTGCGCCCGGATTTCGTCGTCCAGGCGTTGGTAGTATCGGGGCGGTAGAAAGAATTCTAAGAATTCTTGGCGGACTTCGGGCCAGGATTTTCCTTGCAGACCGCTGGTACGGAACCAGTTCTCGGCTCGGCCGGTTAAGAGAAGGGCAAAGGCCAGGGACAGATTCTTCCGGTCAAGCCGGTGGGTAACTGCCCGCTCCTCGACGTGTTCCACAAAGCTAAGTGGATCGGTGGAGCCATCAAAAGAAAGGCCCCATTTAGTCACCTTGTCGAGCTGGAGGTGACCCGTGCCGGCGTCGGGTTGGGGTGTGTTAGCGCGTGGTGTTCCCTCGGATCTCCCTCGTCCCCCGGGCGAGGTACCGCGTGGTACCATCAAAGTGTGGCTAGTGCTCGGCAAGGCGGAACTTGGCCCCGGGGCACCTGTTGATGCTTCAGTGTCAGGCGGTATTGGTGACGCCGGCTTGCTCTCTCCCGACGGGGAGTTCCCGTATTTTGTCTCCATTTCCGCGAGGCGTGTCTGGAAGGCGTCGGAGAGCCCCGGTTGGCGAGCGAACGCGTAGAGTCGGGCTCTTTGTTCCTCGACCGTACCGTTAATGGTTAGGCCAAACTCGAGGAGGATAGCTTCCAGTTCGTGCTTCTTGCGATACGATATCCACGTGACCCCCATGTCACTGTCAACGTGGTTGCACTTCCTTTATGAGTTCCGCCGCGGTTGAGACTGGTATTCAGACTGTAGTTTGTGAAGGCTCCTTTCTGGAAGGGTTGGGAACCGTGTCCTTGCTAAGTTGATTGTTCGTTTTCTTTGGAGGTGTTCTGTTGGGCCCAGTAGACCCTGGTGTTAGTAGTGCACAAAATTCTTTAACTATTATCCACTGCCTTGTTGGGAGTAGGCGGTGGGAGCTCTGCTGGTTATCCTTGAGGATATTTCTTTGTGGGTTACCCTTGAGGGTATCCTGCTGGCTATCCTTGAGGATATTCTTGATAGTTACCCCTGAAGGGTGTTTGGGATGGTTATCCTTGAGGATATTCTTGATAGTTATCCCTGAAGGGTGTTCTGGATGGTTATCCTTGAGGATATTCTGCTGGGTATTCTTGAGGATGTGGTTCGGTTGGGAACTGGTGATCGACTGCCTTCATGTCAGTCGGCGTCGTACTTAAATACCGGCTCGGCCGGCCTCGGACCTCCCTCCCAAGTGGGGAACCATTGCGTGCGAAAGGGACGTGGAAATTCTGCTTGCTAAGGGCGACGACGCCGGCTGCGGCGCCGTCGTAGACGTTGCTGTCTGCCCCGAAGGCTCTGCCCTCATCTCTGTCATGTTAATCACGTCGGGCGCGTAATCGTATGTTTTGCCCTTCGTGTTTTCTTGTACTATGTTTTCCCATGTTTCGTGTCGTGGCCGACAAGTCCCTGTGGTTCGTGGCTATGCCTAGCCGACCCTTTTGGGTTTCGTCAATTTCCAAACTCTGTCTACCCATGTTTCGTGTCGTGGCCGACAAGTCCCTGTGTTTCGTGCCTATGTCTAGCCGAACCTTTTGGGCTTCGTCAATTCCCGAATTCTGTTTACCCATGTTTCGTGTCGTGGCCGACAAATCCATGTGGTCCTCGCTGCTGCTAAGCAAAACTTCCCGCCCGAAAGGTGACCTCTATGGTCAGGTGCGTCCCAGCGATCTTTGTCCCTAACCTACAATTTTCCGTCCATACTTTCCCTACTTGTGGGGCTTTAATCCACGATGGGTGTTAAATGTCCTTTTATCCTGCCTAGTCCCTGCTCGGGCGCCATTCTGTAAGGATGCTAATCACGGGCCAGGATAAATACTCAGCCAGGCCAGGATCCTCCACAGAAAATATTTATTTGTGGGACAGACAGAATAAAAGGGGGGCCTACTGGCCAGGATTTGGAGAATAAGGATCTGGGAATCTGTAGGGGCAGGGGAAAGGCTGTAGTGCTTGTCTCGTATCTAAGCGAGATCCTTGGCCCAAGGGGGGCGGCTGCGTAATTGCGGGGCCGCCTCCCAGGCGAGAATCAGGAAGGAGGGTCCCCGGCCAGGGGAATAGCTGCGTAATCGCGGGGCCACTCCAAGGCGAGGGTTAGGAGGAGGGTTCCCGGTATGGGAGACGGCTGCGTAATCGCGGGGCCGCTCCCAATGCGGGATTTAGGAGGAAGTACTCCCACCAGGGAGACGGCTGCGTAATCGCGGGGCCGTTTCCCGGGCAAGAGCCAGGATGCAGGATCACCTGCCAGGGAGATGGCTGCGTAATCGCGGGGCCACTCCTAGGCGAGGGTCAGGAGGAGGGTTCCCGGTATGGGAGACGGCTGCGTAATCGCGGGGCCGCTCCCAATGCGGGATTTAGGAGGAAGTACTCCCACCAGGGAGACGGCTGCGTAATCGCGGGGCCGTTTCCCGGGCAAGAGCCAGGATGCAGGATCACCTGCCAGGGAGATGGCTGCGTAATCGCGGGGCCACTCCTAGGCGAGGGTCAGGAGGAGGTGGTTCCCGGTATGGGAGACGGCTGCGTAATCGCGGGGCCGCTCCCAATGCGGGATTTAGGAGGAAGTACTCCTACCAGGGAGACGGCTGCGTAATCGCGGGGCCGTTTCCCGGGCAAGAGCCAGGATGAGGGTCACCTGCCAGGAGATGGCTGCGTAATCGCGGGGCCACTCCAAGGCGAGGGTCAGGAGGAGGGTTCCCGGTATGGGAGACGGCTGCGTAATCGCGGGGCCGCTCCCAATGCGGGATTTAGGGGAAGTTCCAGGGAGACGGCTGCGTAAGCGCCGTCGAGAAAGAAGGGAAGAGGGGGGTTCCCGGTATGGGAGACGGCTGCGTAATCGCGGGGCCGCTCCCGATGCGGGATTTAGGAGGAGGGTTGGTGGGGGAGGAAAGGAAATGCACAAGTCCGGGTGTCTTTGTTCACTTGTCTTTTATTTCGGTTCGGGTTGTATCCTATTTGTCCTTTCCCTATTCACGCAGGCCCCTCCCCTCCGGGTGGGGGATTTGGCCGGGGGCTCACGCCGGCTCCTTCATGGCGATGGCCCGCTAATCCAGCGCGGTGACCACCGCCAGGCTCGCAGTCCTCCTTGTCTCCAGGTGCCGTCGTCGTTCTCCTTCTGTTGCGACACTCCCGGTTGGTCTCGTTTCCGTCCAGCTTCTCCCTGATCGGCGGCCAGCGCTGCCTCCAAGAAACCTCTTCTGCCGCCGATCTGCTGCCCGAGCGTTATCGCCGTCGGCCGCTAGTAAGCCGTCGTGGCTTACGTGGCGGCGTCGGGCTTCGGCTCTGCCGAGGTGTATCGGCTCTGCCGCCGTGGGTTGGCTCTGTCCGGCTGGGCGGACAGCGTTTCGTCCGGCAAACGATCTGTTGGCCGAGCGTTATCGCCTTCGGCCGCTAGTAAGCCGTCGTGGCTTACGTGGCGGCGTCGGGCTTCGGCTCGCCTTGCTGTCGATGGCTTTCGGCTCTGCCGAGGTGGGCTCTGCCGCCAAGGGCTCTGCCGCAAGGGCTCTGCCGCCATGGGCTCTGCCGCAAGGGGCTCTGCCGCCATGGGCTCTGCCGCCATGGGCTCTGCCGCAATGGGCTCTGCCGCCATGAGCTCTGCCAGGTTGTGGCTCTGCCGCTACGGGCTCTGCCAGGCTGTGGCTCTGCCGCTACGGGCTCTGCCAGGTTGTGGCTCTGCCGCTACGGGCTCTGCCAGGTTGTGGCTCTGCCGCTACGGGCTCTGCCGAGTGTTATGGCTCTGCCGCTATGGGCTCTGCCAAGTGTCTTGGCTCTGCCGCTAGTATGGGCTCTGCCGTGACACGTTGGCTCTGCCGCTATGGGCTCTGCCAGGTCGTATATGTACGGGGGTTTAACCCCCATGTACACAAAGATGCCCCCCCTCTGGGTTGTCTTTCCCCTAAGACCTATAAATTAAACTATGTTCCTATTCTATCTTATATGTCTACAAATCCTAATCTACCTAAAAAACCAAAAAAACCTAACCACCTTACATTTTAAAAAAAAAAAACCACCTACATGACAAAAATCTTAACCTACCTACATGTCTACAAATATTAACCTACCTACATATCTACAAATCCTAACCTACCTACATGTCTACAAATATTAACCTACCTATATATCTACAAATCCTAACCTACCTACATGTCTACAAATATTAACCTACCTATATATCTACCAAAAATATAACCTATTTAAATAAATTCTTGTGAGGGAACCGATCCGGTCCCTCACACTATAAAAGAATACCATCTTTTCATTTCTAGGCTCGGGTTTTTATCCGAGATTGTAAAAGATAAAGATTGATGGTCTTTTTGTATTTCTATACCAATAACTCCATACAAATAATTTCTGAGATTTTTAAGAGCCCAAACTATGGCAAACAATTCTTTTTTATTTGTGGCATAAAGTTGTCCGGTTTTATTTAGAGTTTTTGATTTGAAAGTAATTGGTTTATTATCCTGTGATAAAACCGCTCCGATAGCTACATCTGATGCGTCTGTTGTCAAAGTGAATTTTTTGTTATAATCTGGTTGAACTAATTCCACTTGTGCTATTAAATTATCTTTAAGTTCGTTAAAAGCTTTTACAGCTGGGTCACCTAACTGTATTGTAATTTTAGTAGACATTCTTTTAGAAATTTTACCATTATCTCCTCCTAAGTATTTGGTTAAAGGTTTGGCAATTTTTGCATAATTTCGGACAAATTTACGGTAATAGCCGGTAAGGCCTAGAAAACTTCAAAGCTCTCTAATGTTTTGTGGAGTCGGATACTTCATAATTGTGGAAATTTTTGCAGGATCTGTTTTAATTACATTGTGAGAAACAATATAGCCAAGAAATGCTGTTTCTAATTTAAAGAAGTTAGATTTTTCAGGAGAAATTTTCATATTTGCCTGTTGAAAAATATTAAATATTTGAATTAGATCAGTATAATGTTGTTCAATTGTATTCGAAAAGATTATTATATCATCCATATAAACGTGAAAAAAATTTTCCGACTTGTTCTCTTAATATATCATCCATTGCTCTTTGAAATAATCTAGGGGCGTTTGTTAGCCCAAATGGCATACGTAAAAATTCAAATTTCCCATTATTAATTGAAAAGGCTGTTTTTGCAATGTCTGATTTATTAGAATTTGGTGAAATCTTGATTCCAAATCAATTGTTGAGAAATATTTTGACTTTCCCAAGTTAGATAATATTACAGACGGGTCTTGCATAGGGTATCTGTCCGGTATTGTGTTTTCCCACTCCCCCGCAAATCAATAAAAACGTTTTGCAGCCACAAATATTACCATAGATCTTTCTTTTTGTGCATAGGCATGCATATGTAGAACATGTATCAATACCGAAAATCTGGTAAAGATCGGGTAAAAAACACAGAAGTTTTTCTTATCAGTATAACGAAAGTTATTTATTATAGGTGCTACCTAAAAAAAAAAAAATCCCAAAAAACAACAACAAAACTGATGATCGCAAGAAACTAACTCCCGTGCTCAAAAAAGAGAGAGGGGCTATCTCTTTCTCTGGCTTGCACACGCAAGTGCATGAGATGGTGGGGGTTTTGCAAAGAGCGAGTTTGTTTTGTAGTATGCGCCTATGTAACATTAAGAACATTTAAGTACAATAGTACTTAAAACATACAAACGCATAGCAGCACGTTGTTACTGCGTTTATGCAATCAATAAGGCCCAGACGGATGTAACATGATCATCCACTTTAAGGGGCCAATATATATTTGCACGGTCAGCGTTCCCACGCTTACCAAGTGCCAAATACATAAGTGCATAACTCTCTCTCCCGATCAGCATATATAGATATATGATATACATAAGTGAGCCGCTCCGCTGCTGGCGTAGCCGCAGCTACGCGGTTTAGCCTTAGGCGAAATGTATTTAAGGAACATATGAAATAATTAAATTAACAATTAAGAAAACACTTTCATTGGAGCGGGACCTTACCTGCTCCAATCAATAAAAACCCATTAAAACCAAAAACCGAAGTGTTTCATATTATATGGCGACCGTGACTCGCTACAATCATTGGAAAAATGTACAGATAAGTACATCAGATTGGATGGACGAAATACTATCCATTTTTACGGACGGCGAGTGGGAAGAACTGATAGACTTGGACGAAGAATTGGACATCCAAGGATCAGAGGAGGAAACGTCAAACTGATGGAAAAATATTGAGTGGAAAAATTTTTGTACAAAATTAAGCAGAACTGGTCAAGGAAAACGCCTACAGAAGAAAAGGCTAATTAGAGACACAGCCAGAATTGAGCGAAAACAAAAAGTTGAAGCAATATCAAAGTGATTCGATTGATTTGCAAAACACAAGCATGAATACGATTATTGTGCATTGTGCTAAAGACCCTAAAACCATCTATCCTCCCCATATCGCCGTCTCCTCCAAGACCATCCAACTATAATCAAAAACAATATCCTGATACCGGCATCACTGGCCGAGGACATCTGTCAGGCAGATGATAAATAGCCTGTGCGAGGACCAGCACCGGCGCCGCCTGAGCCCATAGGCCCAGGTCAGCAGCAGCAGAAACCGAGTGCGGGAGGCAACCCGCCGCCTGCACCTTCGAGGGAACGTCAGCGTGCCTGCCCGGCGACGCCAAGCTGACGTAAGGAAGGAAGAGCAAACAGCAGCCAGCCCGGCAACAGCAGCATCGGACGATCGGACCAGCCGAATATAAATTTTTTTTTGTTGCCCTGCGTGGCACAACCAACCTCGATGCACTGTGCTGCATATTATTTCTAAACGACACTTTGTAACATTGAGCGGAATTTTTCTGCCCGATGAGCTGTGTGGCCCGTAAAGCCGCACGAAACACTAGGTAGGATTTTTTGTACATTCACCCAGGAGTGAATTAATATTAAATTTCTCTCCGCCAATGGGCGTAAAGGTAACTGAGACTATTTGCTTATATAGACGTTAATCGTCCGAATTCCAAATTTTTAAAATGGGCGGAAAAGAATCCAAGCCCGAAGTAAAAGACAACGCTGCCAACGTTGTCAATACTCTTGTGGTTGACACCACCCCGCATCTAGAGTCTCAGTTAAACCTTTTAATTTTAATTGCAGTAATACTTTTGATAAACCTATTACTTAAAGTATATCTCATGTATAAGAGAACTTTAAGGAAAAGGTATATGAGCCGAGCCGATGGACTCGACAAGGCTTAAAAAAAAAAAATATATATATATATATATAAATAAATATAAAATAAATAAATAAAAAAAAAAAAACACAAAGACATAAAATTCATTTTTCACTATTTCAAAAAAAATTTTAACTACTCCCATTCCTACAAAAGGAGACTCCCACCACCTTATGAATTTTTTCCCCTTACTAACAAATGGAATGGTCCAGACTCTCCTCAGAAATCAAAGAGGTACGAGTAGAATTTGATAAATCATTTAAGTGCTTAAATAAAAGCGCTGTAATATCAAATCAGACCAAGATAAAACACGTTGAGATTCTTATTGAAAAATACAATAAAATACGTGAATTAATCTCAGCTAATAAAAACAGGCTCAGCGGCCTAAACTGGGTGCAAGCTTCAGACATCTTAAAACGCTTGCGGGAACAATTGATTTGTGTATCAGATAGGCATAAATTATTTTTATTTTGCCCATCTATATTAAGTACACCGGCATCATTTGATCCATCAGTGTTGCTGTCACCGGACATTAAGGAGTCAGAAGAGACTATTAACGTGTCCGTACAACCTGCATCACTTGACCCATCTGTGTTGTTGTCAAGGGAAGTTAAAGAGTCGGAAGAGACTATTAACGTGTCCACACAACCTTCGTCATTTGATCCATCTGTGTTGCTATCAACACGTAACGTGCCCGAACAACCAGAAGGCATCCAGCCAAGTACAAATTTAACAATGGCTCAGACCAATATTGATTTTATAAACACAGCATCTAAGCTTATACCAGTTTTTGATGGTAAAGCGGAAAACTTGAGAAGTTTTTTGGATGCTCTCAATATAGTCGACACCATAAAAGGTGAACATGAGCAACTGGCTGTGTCGATAATTAAGACAAAACTAAAAGGGTCAGCCAGAAACCTAATTAACAGTGAGACAACAATAATTGAGGTCATAAACAAGCTTCAGTCCGCTGTTAAAGGTGAATCAGTTGAGGTGTTATCAGCAAAATTGATGAACCTACAACAAAAAAGCAAAACAGCGAACGTTTACACCCAAGAGGTGGAGCTATTAACTAAAGCTTTAGAAGGAGCCTATATTAGTGATGGGCTACCCCAAGAACTGGCAGCCAAATACAGTGTAACACACGCTGTAAAGGCAATGACTAAAAATTGCTCAATAGATAAGGTAAAACTTATCATGCAGGCAGGCACGTTCAACAACATGAACGATGCAATCTCGAAATTCGTAAACAGTTGCACTGACGCAACTGGGCATTCAAACGCCGTACTCTATTATAATAATGTAGCGAACCGCGGAGGTTATCGAAACCGAGGTGGACAACACCGAGGTGGATATAGCCGAGACGGCCAAAACCGCGGAGGTTATAATAACAATAACCGGCGCTACAATAACAGAGGTAATTATCGAGGAGGCCAAAGGAGCAACTCCTACAATAATGCCAATAATGGACAAGTCCGAGTTGTTCAAAGCAACCCGGAAAACCAGCAGTGACCTTTAGGTGCAAAAACCTAATATATGCCAAGGTTCATAAAGTAAACCTCAGTCTCAATATATTTATAACACTAACAAATGTAGCAACTAGCAAAAAGCTAACATTTTTAATTGACACTGGTGCAGATATATCCCTATTAAGAACTGATTCCGATGTCTTTCATGACATCAACAGGGATAAAATAGTTAGTATCCAAGGCATAGGCAAAGGAGTAATATACTCGAAAGGCCAAGCCTCCGTAGAGCTACAGACAGAAAATTATATAATCCCGCACAATTTTCACTTGGTAGATTTTAATTCACCACTACCAAGCGATGGGATTATAGGTTTAGATTTTATAAAACGATTTAATTGCGTTTTAGATTTTCAAGAGTTAGAAGATTGGTTTACATTGAGACCATCTAACTTACATTTTCCAATCAATGTTCCCATACAGTTTAACTCTGGTAATAATTCAATATATTTACCAGCAAGAACGCAAGTCGTCCGAAAAATAGAGCTAACCTCGAATGAGGATAGCATATTGATCCCAAATCAGGAAATTCAAAATGGCATTTATGTTGCAAACACAATTGCCACAGCATCAAATGCATTTGTCCGTTTACTAAATACAACCAGTACCGACCAGTTAGTTAACATCAACAACTTGCAATACGAATCACTTTCGAACTATGAAATAGTTCAAACTCCTCCAAGCAATAGGGAAAAAACTGTCCTAGCTCAACTAACTAAGAATTTTCCACCCCAGTTCAAAACAGAACTGGTGGAAATATGCACCATGTATAGTGATGTGTTCGGTCTTGAAACAGAGGCGATCACAACCAACAACTTTTATAAACAAAAATTGAGACTGAAAGATACAGAACCGGTTTATATTAAAAACTATAGAAGTCCACATAGCCATCTGGAAGAGATCCAGAAGCAAGTAGGGAAACTGATTACGGATCGTATAGTCGAACCATCCGTATCAGAATATAATAGTCCACTCTTGTTAGTTCCGAAAAAAGCCCTTCCGGGCTCAATAGATAAAAAATGGCGATTAGTAATCGACTATCGTCAAATTAATAAAAAACTTTTGGCTGATAAGTTTCCTCTGCCAAGAATCGAAGATATTCTAGATCAACTTGGCCGAGCAAAATATTTTTCGTGTCTTGATTTAATGTCAGGATTTCATCAAATTGAACTTGATGAAAATTCAAGAGATATAACGTCGTTTTCAACGAGCAATGGCTCATATCGCTTTACGCGATTACCTTTCGGCTTAAAAATAGCGCCAAATTCATTTCAGAGGATGATGACTATAGCATTCTCAGGACTTGAACCTTCCCAAGCCTTCCTTTATATGGATGACTTAATAGTTATTGGATGCTCAGAGCGACACATGATCAAAAACTTGACCAACGTGTTTGAACTGTGCAGGAAAAATAACTTGAAATTACATCCAGAAAAATGCTCATTTTTCATGCGTGAAGTGACTTTCCTAGGTCACAAATGCACAGATAAAGGAATCTTGCCAGATGACAAGAAATATGACGTCATCAAAAATTATCCAGTCCCACATGATGCGGACAGCGCTAGAAGATTCATTGCATTTTGCAATTACTACCGACGTTTTATAAAGAATTTCGCCGACTATTCACGGCACATAACAAGATTATGTAAAAAGAATGTTCCTTTTGAATGGTCAATCGAATGCCAAACTGCATTCGAGCACCTAAAACATCATCTTATGCAACCAACTCTGTTACAATATCCAGACTTTAGTAAAGAATTTTGCATAATCACAGATGCAAGCAAACAAGCGTGTGGAGCGGTGTTAACTCAAAAGCACAATGAACTCCAACTTCCAGTTGCATACGCTTCAAGAGCCTTTACAAAAGGAGAAAGTAACAAGAGTACAACGGAACAAGAGTTAGCAGCTATTCATTGGGCAATAGTGCATTTCAGACCATATATTTATGGCAAGCACTTCACTGTCAAAACAGATCACAGACCACTCACGTATCTGTTTTCGATGGTAAATCCCAGCTCTAAACTAACCCGAATGAGGCTAGAATTAGAAGAATATGACTTCACTGTAGAGTACCTAAAGGGCAAGGACAATCATGTAGCGGATGCGTTATCAAGAATAACCATCGATGAACTAAAACACATAAATGCAACCATATTAAAAGTCACTACGCGAAATCAAAGTAAACAGAATAAATCCTGCGCAGGACATGAACAGTTAGAATTGCCAAAGCAATCTATTGTCAACGCTTCTAAGCCCAACGTATATGAAGTCATAACAAATGACGAAGTACGTAAAGTAGTGACCTTGCGAATAACCGAATCCAAATGCTCATTAAAGCATGGAAATAAAGTTGTTGCAAGAATTGATGTTAGCGATCTGTACACCAATGGAATTCTAGACTTAGGTCAGTTCTTCCAAAGGCTTGAAACGCAAGCCGGTATACTTAAGATCAGCCGACTCAAAGTGGCACCGAGCGAAAAGATCTTTGAATTAACTTCAATAGAATCTTTTATCAAAATGGGCAATAAAAAACTAAAAACATTACGAGTAGCGCTACTCAAGCCGGTGACCCTAATAAAAAATACAAAAGATCAAGAAGCGATTCTGTTTACAAACCATGACGATCCCATACAAGGTGGTCATACAGGGATTTCAAAAACATTGGCCAAAATAAAAAGACACTACTATTGGAAAAACATGACACGTGATGTCAAGGAGTACATACGTAGATGTCAAAAATGCCTGACGTCGAAAACAACGACGCACACAAAAACAACTATGACCCTAACTGACACACCAACTAAAGCGTTCGACAGAGTGATAGTAGACACTATTGGTCCACTACCTAAGTCAGAAAATGGCAATGAATATGCAGTCACCTTAATATGTGACCTAACTAAATATTTAGTTGCCATTCCAATTGCAAATAAAAGTGCAAACACCGTCGCAAAAGCAATTTTTGAACATTTTATTCTGAAGTACGGTCCAATGAAGACGTTCATTACGGACATGGGAACAGAATACAAAAATTCAATTATAAATGATTTATGCAGTTATATGAAAATAGACAACATAACGTCTACTGCATATCATCACCAGACTTTGGGTACCGTTGAAAGAAGTCATAGAACCTTCAACGAGTACATTCGTTCATATATATCAGTTGACAAAACTGATTGGGACATATGGTTACAATATTTTGTGTATTGTTTTAATACTACACCATCAGTAACCCATAATTACTGCCCATATGAACTAGTATTTGGTAAGCCAAGTAACTTGCCAATACATTTTAATAAAATAGATAGAATAGAACCTATATATAATATAGACGACTACGCTAAAGAAGTTAAATTTAGATTAGAAAACGCGTATAAGAGGGCCCGTATAATGTTAGAAAATAATAAAATAAGACAAAAATTAGCATATGACAATAGGGTATCAGATTTTAAAATAGACGTAGGCGATAAAGTTTTATTGAAAAATGAAACAGCACATAAGTTAGAACCAGTCTATATAGGACCATTTGAGGTCATTAGAATAGAAGAAAGGAATAATATAATAATAAAAAAATAAGAAAAATAAGGAACAAAAAGTTCATAAGGATAGGTTAAAACCAATATGAAAAGTATAATAATATTAATACAAAAAAAATAGTGAAGAAAGTAATTTTACACACAAAAAAAAAAATAAAAAAAAAAAAAAAAAAAAAAAAAAAAAAAAAAAAAAAAAATAAATAAATAAATAAATATATAGATATAAATATAAATAAAAATAAATACATAAATCGCTTAAGAAAATCGTATAAAATAACTTCATAGAATTACGTTATTTTTCAAAAGGAGGGAGATGTAGTATGCGCCTATGTAACATTAAGAACATTTAAGTACAATAGTACTTAAAACATACAAACGCATAGCAGCACGTTGTTACTGCGTTTATGCAATCAATAAGGCCCAGACGGATGTAACATGATCATCCACTTTAAGGGGCCAATATATATTTGCACGGTCAGCGTTCCCACGCTTACCAAGTGCCAAATACATAAGTGCATAACTCTCTCTCCCGATCAGCATATATAGATATATGATATACATAAGTGAGCCGCTCCGCTGCTGGCGTAGCCGCAGCTACGCGGTTTAGCCTTAGGCGAAATGTATTTAAGGAACATATGAAATAATTAAATTAACAATTAAGAAAACACTTTCATTGGAGCGGGACCTTACCTGCTCCAATCAATAAAAACCCATTAAAACCAAAAACCGAAGTGTTTCATATTATAGTTTACATTTCTCTAATAGGCAAAAGTCGCGATCAGCTGATCAGCTGTGGTGTTCCCTGGTTACCGATTTTATTTATAATCGGGAGCTAATTCGAGCGGCGATATATTTTGGTACATGGTATATAACAGTCGTTCACGAACGACTATAGCTTTCTTACTTGTTTTTTTTTAAAAGACACATATAAATATAACTAATTGAATCACTTTAAATCTTGAATCTACTTGTTTTTATTCGTGATAGTGCGACAGCTACGACATTTGTAGTTCCGGGCTTATATATTATTTTTGGAGTAAAACTTTCTATAAAAGAATACCATCTTTTCATTTCTACGCTCGGGTTTTTATCCGAGATTGTAAAAGATAAAGATTGATGGTCTTTTTGTATTTCTATACCAATAACTCCATACAAATAATTTCTGAGATTTTTAAGAGCCCAAACTATGGCAAACAATTCTTTTTTATTTGTGGCATAAAGTTGTCCGGTTTTATTTAGAGTTTTTGATTTGAAAGTAATTGGTTTATTATCCTGTGATAAAACCGCTCCGATAGCTACATCTGATGCGTCTGTTGTCAAAGTGAATTTTTTGTTTTAATCTGGTTGAACTAATTCCACTTGTGCTATTAAATTATCTTTAAGTTCGTTAAAAGCTTTTACAGCTGGGTCACCTAACTGTATTGTAATTTTAGTAGACATTCTTTTAGAAATTTTACCATTATCTCCTCCTAAGTATTTGGTTAAAGGTTTGGCAATTTTTGCATAATTTCGGACAAATTTACGGTAATAGCCGGTAAGGCCTAGAAAACTTTAAAGCTCTCTAATGTTTTGTGGAGTCGGATACTTCATAATTCTGGAAATTTTTGCAGGATCTGTTTTAATTACATTGTGAGAAACAATATAGCCAAGAAATGCTGTTTCTAATTTAAAGAAGTTAGATTTTTCAGGAGAAATTTTCATATTTGCCTGTTGAAAAATATTAAATATTTGAATTAGATCAGTATAATGTTGTTCAATTGTATTCGAAAAGATTATTATATCATCCATATAAACGTGACAAATTTTTCCGACTTGTTCTCTTAATATATCATCCATTGCTCTTTGAAATAATCTAGGGGCGTTTGTTAGCCCAAATGGCATACGTAAAAATTCAAATTTCCCATTATTAATTGAAAAGGCTGTTTTTGCAATGTCTGATTCATTAGAATTTGGTGGAATCCTGATTCCAAATCAATTGTTGAGAAATATTTTGACTTTCCCAAGTTAGATAATATTACAGACGGGTCTTGCATAGGGTATCTGTCCGGTATTGTGTTTTCGTTTAATTTTTTTATAGTCAATAACTAGTCGATGTTTCGGACTTCCATCTTCGTTTTGACCTTTTTTTGGTACTACTAAGACTAATAATTTGTTCCTTTAGCATTCTGTCGATTTCACTGTTAACGAAATCTGAGAATGACATAGCTTAAGGATATTGTTTGCTATAAATTGGTCTTTCATTGTCCGTATTTATTTTTCCTCGAATGTCGGTTCGGAAAGGAATTTGCATATTTATTTTAGAATGCTCATTTTCAATTTTATTCATAATTTTATTTTCGATATCTTTTATTTGATTTGAAATTGTAGTTAAATTATGAATTTTATCTTTGTCGGAAAATTCAACGACGGCGTGTTCAGGATTTCTATATCCCAAACGATTATATTTGTCGGATAAATCAACGACGGCGTGTTTAGGATTTGTGGATCCCAAACTTTTATTTTTTTTTATTGTTGGATAATTCAACGACGCACAATGGGGCAAAAGATAGAGATACTATACCTACAATAATCAACTTTTTGATAACAACGGATCTTGTTAATTTGTTAATTTGTTAATTTGTTTGTTGTTAATCTTGGAAATTTGTTATTGCATTCGGCAGGAAATAGTTCAATAGGGTTGAATCCAAAAAATTATTCAAATCGGTTTATTATTTAGGAAGTTACACGTGTTAAAAGTTGAACCTTTTTTGGTTTGCAAAAAAAGCTAGTCGTTTTTGAGAAAAATTCCGACTTTGAGGTCGAATTTTAGGTAAAATATGTAAACGACGGGCATGGTTATAGTCTCTATCGAAAGGGTCATCAAATCTCGGTTAAACCAAGGTAGAATAAAATTATAATAGATTTTGCACGTGCAGGCATACCTGTTTTACCGAAGTACTAATTTTTCACCTATTTTTCAACTTTGATGGTTGTTTTGAAATAAATGTATAATGTTTAAGTATTCTTCAAAAATATTAAACGATGTAAAATTGAATGATTATTTTGAACAAAAAGTGAATAAATGATTGAAAATTGGTAAAAAAGAAAAATTAAAAAAAAAATTTTTTTTTTTCTTTTTAATTAATTATTTTTTTTGTAAAGCATTAAATATGCACCATATTAGCATTTTAAGAGAAAACCAACGAAAAGTAGATTTCGAAATTGAATAAATATTGAGAAAATTGCCTCAAAAAACATTACTTTTGGAGTATAAAATCTACTATTTATCACACCATATAGTATGACCACTCAGTCGAAAGGAACTGAAACATTTTTTTCATTATAAAAAAAAATTATGAAAATATCTCAAGTGGTTCAAGAATTATGATTTTTTTAACCCTAAAGTATCTAAACTGCCACTGTGCGACTGGGCGCTCAGGATTTTTGGATCCCAAACTTTTAGTTTTTTTATTGACGGATAATTCAACGTCGGCGTGCTTAGGATTCTTTGATCCCAAGCTATATAAACTTCCTTCAACAATTACCGTATCGGTTTTAAATACTTCTTGTTCATCAAAGTATAATGTATTCTTTTAATGGAAGTGTATTTTCTTCCTCAATTAAAAACAAATCGTTATTTTCCTCATCGTCATAATATTCCAGTTTTTCTTTTTTCCCATGATATTCCAGAATACCTTTTTCAACATCAATTTTGGCTTCAATTTTACTTAATAGATTGTACCCAATTAATAAGTCAGATTCTAAACCTTCTATTTCGTAAAATAGATGTTTTGTTTCAAATATTGTTAATATGTGGTAATATTTTATAATAGAGTATCCATGGACTGTAGATACTCTCTTGTAAATTGGTAATTCTTTTTTATTTTCATAAATTCCGTTTTTGATGTAGCAAGATGTGGCTCCTGTGTCAATTAATATTTTAAATTGTTTTTTGTATGTCTGTCTGTTCTTGTTATATGAGGCATTCCCATGTAGGGCTCTGCTCTAAAAAATGATCTTCATCAATGTTATTAATTCTCATACCTTTCTGGGCTGGTTGGCTTACTGTCCCAGTTGCTTCCCTTTTTAATGGGTCTTGTGGTTCAGTTTTTTGTTCTTGGTTTTGATTATAATTATTTCTTTGCGAAAAATTATTATAATTCTGTATGTTATTATTATAGCCCCTGTTATAATTATTATTTGGATAGTAGTAATTATTATTCGGACGATTTTGGAACTTTATGGAACTATCTGCGTCCATTGGTACCGGTGGGGGTTGTACCTTAGAATTGTTATTTGAATTCTAATTATTATTTTGTCCAAAGTTACCGTTTTACGGCCAATTATTATTCTGATTATTATTCCAATTATTATTCATCCTATTTGAGGTATTATTATTCTGTCTAGAATTTACTGGATTAAATCTTAGGTTGTTTCCCTGATTTTTGTTTTCATTCCTAAATCCATAATACCTATTTGCAAACTGGGCTCGAAAATTGTTAGACTCTAATTCCTGACATTTTGCCAAAGCATTTGGCAGGTCTGGTGGGTTAAGAGAAAAGATTGAACCGTTCAATCCGGAAATAAAAAATCTGAGAGCGTTACTCCGAATTGTTTTATTCGTTTCTTTGGTTATTTCGCTGTCTTTTCCATATGTCATTATAGTTTTATTTATGAGTAATGTCATTTTCTTGTTTACTTCATTATAGAATTCTGTAATGGTCATGCGACTCTGTATTAAGATGGTCAATTCTGATTCAAGAATATGGATTGGTCTTTTATCGTTATAAATAAAATCCAATCCAGAAAGTATTGCTTGAAAATTTAAAACGGTACCATGGTTAGTTAGAGCATCATGTGCTGCTCCCATGATTTTATTACGTAGAATTGTTAAAGCGATAAAATACTGTTCGCTTTGAATTTTATATAAGCTCATGACAGTTTCTGCCGCTTCTCTCCAGCCTACATATTGAGTAATTTCACCTGTGAACTTGGGTAAAGACTTAACTACCTCTGTGGTGGTTTCGCATTTTATATTTGGCTCAATTGTTTGGATTTTATAATCTTCCACTTCGTTTTTGTTAGCAGTTAACTGCCCTTCTATCCCTTCAATTTTTCACTTCACCCAATTTTACATTAACTAATCGGTTAATTAATTCCATTGTCAGATTGCTGGCGCTTGATATCCCGCCCGCAGAAAAGGTTGAAGCTGAACCTCCGGTTGCCATTGTTAAATTCAAATCTTCAAAACTATTTATTAAATTTTCCAGATTGTTATTTTAAATTATTTGTTGAAATTGATTTTGTAATATTCGATTTTGAAACTTTAAAGTATTCCCTTTATCTTGATCTTGTTTATTAATTGACTTTAAATAATATTTTAATATTATTTTATCTGCTCACTATACTTTCTGTTGGCGTCTTCCTTCAGTGTAAGTTGTCCTGATTTTGGGTCTTCCTTCAGTTTAGTTCTCCTGATTTGGGGTCTTCCTTCAGTTTAGTTCTTCTGTTTATATTATGTTGGGGTCTTCCTAAAATTTTTATTGAATTTTTATTTAGCTGTGGCGGGTGTTTTGCCGTCAGCTCTGCCTTCCTTCTTGGTGTTGATTTGTTTAATTTGTTTGAATATTTTGGTTGTATATTGTGTTTGTAGTTGAGTTCTGATTACTATTTTTATTGTGTTCTTGTAATTTCTATTTAGTATTCAGTCCACCTTTTGAAATATTAAATTCTTAATCGGATTATTCCATTAATTAATTTCCAATTAGGTTTTTCCACGATCACTGCCACAATCGTTAGGTGTCGTTGGTTTAGTTTGGGTGTTATAATTTTCCCACTAAAAATTTGAGTTGTTGGCGGCGCGAGTTCCGTTTTATATATGATATAACTTGTTATTGTTAATATTTTATTTAGAACTTTTAAGTACACCGCCCCACGTTGGGCGCCAATTAAAATTGTTGTTGTTAATTATTTAAAAAAAAAATTTTTTTATTTTATATTTTTTAATATTTCTTTATTGATGTAAAACTTTTCACTTAATTTTTAATTACAAGACATAACTTCTGGTTTGTTAAACCTTTATCGAACTCGTCCCGTATCAGACACGAATCAAACTCAGACTCAGACTGATCTTAGAATTATTAATCCTAATCCAATCAACCTCGGCCAGAAGCTTTCTTAGGAAACTTCTTGAACTTTCAATTATGTTTAGAATAAAAGCTTTATGCTGAAATTATTCCACTGCATTTTGAAATTAAATTATGCAGTTTAAATGAAGCGCAATACGTTGACCATGGTTTGGTCTCTAAGCGAAAGCTGTGTTTACTTTACGTTTGGGTTGTTTACTTTAGCGGGTAGCTAGGCGTTGGCAAAGGCAATGATAAAAACAAAGACAAAGGAAATGTCGCCGAGATTGGAATGTGAAATTTGTTTATAAATTGGGGTGGAGTGCTGTGTTTACGGGTTGGATAACTTACACACATATGTATGTATGTGCTTGCGAAACGTAGTGCGGTTTTCAAATTTTTCGAGAGCGGCGATGTGTTACCAAGTTAACAAGTGAACTCACTGTGGCAAGACGTGTTTTTCCACGCTACGTAATTGTATCCTCCGTGTTTTTATTTTATTTTATTTTAAAACAGAGTATAAAGTATATAACATTAGATAGTAGGATAGGAGGTATAAGTGAAGAGTCCGCTTCCGTGGGACTGCCGCAAAGCTCTACTTCACGGAGAGGCTGGCGGTCAAGTTGCCGCTCATCTGTCGCCTTCAGTGCGTCGGGTCTGCTCCCGGCGCCTCAGTTCTCTTGTAACGGTTGCTGCCATTCCGGCGACGGCCTCCCACTTGGAAGGGGCTTCCAGCATACAGCTGATTAGGTTGTCGGGTGCAGTGTTGCCAGAATTTTGTTGGCCAAAATAGCTAAATGGATTGTGACGTGGTTTCTATAGCCGGGGTAAGACCTCAGTCGCGGCCAAGGAACCTACACAAGAAATTAGTATAGAAGGGGGAACCTGTAGTTGGAATCTTGTACGTAGGAGTAGAAAGGCCGACAGAAATATTGATGCATAACCCCCTACCCCTGATCGCCTCTTATGGTGTTGGTTTTGGCCCGTTCTCAGCTAGCGGCCACGCTGCTGGGCGGCCGGCAGTCGGTAGTGAAAACAAGGACCCCCTGGCGGTGATACGCGGCGATCGCCTCGGCTCTTCGCCGTCTGGCAACTCCGGCTCGAAACGCCGTCTGACAACTCGGGTTCGCCGCGAGTTGGCAACTCTGACAGGTCCGCACGGTCTGACAATCCTGAATGATCTGGCAACTCTATCAACTTTGAAAACGGTCTGGCAACTCTGCTCACTTTGAAGTATCTGGCAACTCTGTGACTTCTGAACGATCTGGCAACTCTGCCAACCATAAACGATCTGGCAACTCTGTGACTTCTGATCGATCTGGCAACTCTGCCGACTCTGGCTGATCCGGCAACTCTGAACCGGTCTGGCTACTCTGTCTCAGCACGGTCTGGCAACTCCGGCTCAGCACCGTCTGGTATCCCTGGCTAACAGCTTGTGGGACAAGAGGTCGGGGGAGTCATGGGAATCTTCGGGACACTAGGGCTTCTCGGGACACCTTCTTCGGTTAATCACGAAGGCTACGGGGTGTCTAACACTCCGGTTGGTCGCGGAAGCTACCGGGGTCGGTCGGAATGCCAAGAGCGTAGCGGCGTGAACTCGGGAGTTCCGGTGCGGATGCGAGACCAAACGCAGGGGAACCGTCGGGCCACGCAGCGTACGCCGGCAGAGGATCGGGGTGAGGGGGGAGCAGAGGTGCTGACTCGGGAGTTTTGTGCGTCACATGCAAGGAGTGGGAGGCAGAGGTGGTCGGGTTGGAGGAAAAAGGCACTACGACTTAGTTGCAATGATACGTTTCTTTTATTTCAGTCACAAACTGCCCCTGGCTGCGGCCAAAGGGGAAGGGGAAAACAGGTGGCTTACTTGCTCTGGCTATGCTAGTCGGTGCAGCGGGAAAAGGCTGTCGCCGCTGATACTCTGGCGTCTGTAGTTGGTGCCGCGCGAAAAGGCTTTCGCCGCGGGTATTCCCGCGATTGGAGTTGGTGCAGCGCCGCTGGTGTTTGTTTGCGCACGCACGTGTCTTTTGGCGCTTTCGATGCTTACGATCACTGTGTCTTTTTTTTCACGTCTGTCTTGCTCGCGACCGGAACCAAAAAGCCACGATCTTAGTGGTTGCACCTCCTCGATCGTTCACTTATCGAACTATCGTATCGAACTATCGATGTCCTAAGGTTGCCACCTGGGCACTTTTATGAAGGGTATTCTTTGGGACTTCGTGCCCCTATAAAACATATCGGTATGGGTGGACTCCGTGTCCCTAGTGAACTATCGTTATAACGTTTTAAGCTTAATTTTTACTTATATTATTTACATATACGTGGGCGTGTAATACTAAGAGTTTGTATGACCCTAGAAAAGGGTCGTTACATCCCCTCCGTACTTCGGGGGGCAAAAGAGATGTTCCTCTGGTTGGGAGTTGGAGGCAAAGGGATCCCATCCGGTTGGCAAATCCAGGATCATACCCTTTGGCGACATGGGGGCGAGTCCTGCGGCCTGGTCCTCGGTGTTCCTGGAGGTGCAGGATGTTCGTCTGTGCCTACTGTGCGCGGCCCTGGGCCACTGGTCGGTGGTGGCATCATGTTGCTGGGCAATGTTAGGTCGGTAGCTCCTCCTCATTGTAGCCAGTGCGGTCGCGGGGTCATAGGCTCCTTCCTCATACGACCCCGTTGAGCGCAGGCAGTATGGGTAGAGCCCTGGCGCGCTGCGGCCGCCGGTGCTATCCATGCACTGCGTGGAGAAGGCTGAGGTGGGGGTGGTGCGTCTTGGCGGCGGTGGTCGTCCTATGCTACATCGTCGTCGGTGTCCATCTGTGGAAGAAGAAGGATGAAACGCTGTTAGGTCTCCAATGCTCGCAAGACGCCCCTTCCGAGGGCCGTGTAGACGTATTCGGAAAACGTTTGGAGACTGGGAAGTGACTAATCTGTCTGGTCCGTTGAATTGACTGGGAATCGTGGCTCTGCCGGTGCGTTGGCTCCGACGGTTTGGCTCTGCCTGGGTATTGGCTCTGCCGGGTTGGCTCTGCCGCGGGGATGGCTCTGCCGGGGTGATGGCTCTGCCGGGTTGGATCTCCAGTTTATTCGTATTCTGATCTTTCCGTGGTCTTGTCTCGTGCTCGATGATGCCTAGTCGTGGTTCGGGGGCCATGGATGGTGAAGCTCTTGCGTCATCTATCTGGCGGGGTGGTCTGGGTCGAGGCTGTGCCGAAGGTCTTGCGTCGTCGGTCTGGGGCGGGGGCCGTGGCGATCTGGGTCGGGGATGTGGCGGATGGCTAGTGTCTGCTATCGGGCGAAGTGGACTCTGTGATCTGGGTCGGAACTGGTGAGGTTGTCCGACTGTCTCGGCGGTGTCCTGGCTTATACAACTTCTGGAGGCCCCTGTGTTAATGGTGGCTAGCCGTACGTGATCACCAATGTCGACTTCGGCGGCGATCCTCTCTCTCTCTTGATTCACAATGGTGCGATTACTGGCGGTGCTCGGCTGAGTTGGTCCCCGACGGACTCCACCGATCGTGGGGACCCACGTCGTTTCCCGGCCGTGGTCCCGGCAGCACTCGACTGTGCGGACTTCCAGGCGTCCACAGTCCCAACAGAAATACTGCCGGGGGTTCGGACAATCACGGCTGAAATGTCCTGGCTCTCCCCAATTCCGGCAAGCATTCCAAGCGTCGATTCGGCAGTCGGATGCGGTCACTCTGTTAACTATGGCTGGCATGGATAATCTAGGCTCGGGCTGTGCGGGCGTGCTAAGAGGAAATTGGACATTGTTGTTGCGCCCTAGGACCCGTTTCTTAAAGGATTCAAACTCGGTGGCCAGACGCACCAGTTCCCCAATGGTCCGGAACTCGTTGCCTCGGATGTACATTTGATATTCGGGGGCGACATTTTCGTAGAGTCCGTCCAACTCTTGTTCTTCGTTGTAGCCGGGGTGGCGCATGAGTATCCAAAGGTCTAGCATGTAGTCCTTGAACGTTTCTCCATCTAGCTGCTCACGACGCCGAATATGGTCGTCCAAGCGCTGGAGGTACCTAGGCGGAAGGAAGAATTCTAGAAATTCCTTCCGAAAGACGCCCCAATCAGCCCCTTGGAGGCGGCTGGTTTGGAACCACTTATCGGCTCTGCTCGTCAGCAGCTCTGCCATGGCCTGGGGAAGTATCTATGAAGTCTATGCCATAAGATACTGCGCGGCTCTCTACCTGCTCTATGAACGCAAGTGGGTCGGAATAACCGTCGAATTGGAGACCCCATTTGCGGATTCTCTCCGGCACGCATACGTATTCGCGGCAGTAATGGTCGGTGCTCGGGTCAGCGGAGTTTTCCCCAATGGTCCGGTCGAATGGAGAAGGGGCGGAAACAACGATACCAGGGGTGTTCCGATTACGAGGGGAGGTTCCGGGGTTCGACCCGGTATTTGTACTGGCGAGGTGGCCGCTGGGGCCGGGCCGGTCCTCACCGAGGGGCACTGGGCTACTGGATCGGAGGGCATATCGTTTCTCCAAGTTAAAGAGTCGGGCCCATACTTCTTGGGTCTGTTCGGAGTCTTTTACTAGAGTGGCAAAGTTTCGGCGTAAGCTATCGACGACGCCGTCGGCAGGGAATCCGAATTCCTCGGCAAAGGCTAGTAATTCACATTTTAACCGGGAATAATTCCACCGCGTGGAGACCGCCGGATTCTTAATTTTGCGTGGAACGAGCTCACCGGGAATTTTCCGGTCTGCGTCCATGTCGGAAAATTTCTTCTCTGAGGCCTTGTCGTCTTTCAAATGGTTCTAAGCGTCTTTCTCACGGGTCTTCACTTCTCGGATGGTTGTGTTTTCGTGTCTATGGTTTATTGTCACTGGCACTGATCTACGGCACTCGCTCGCGTGGACTGTACGTTCTAGCGGTTAAGCACGTGGGCTTGGTTCTGGACGCGCGGACTGTTATTTCGAGCATTTTGCACGGTCGCGGGCACTTTGTTCACCTTTTGGTTATTTTTCGCGGTATTTTGAGGTTATGTCACTATTCTGGAGGCTTCGCGCTCCGTATACAGATGGTAATTTTCCTGGTATTTCTCCCTATCAGGTCCCTGCTCGGGCGCCACTTGTGACGTGGTTTCTATAGCCGGGGTAAGACCTCAGTCGCGGCCAAGGAACCTACACATGAAATTAGTATAGAAGGGGGGAACCTGTAGTTGGAATTTTGTACGTTTCTACGTAGAAAGGCCGACAGAAATATTGATGCATAAAATATTGATGTAAAAATAAGAAAAATCTATTCATAGTGAATGGTCGTGTTTTTGTTTTGCGCTCCGAATATTGTGTTGTTTTGCTTTTTAAACCACCGGGGTTTTATTAAAATCATCACAAAACTTCTCACTTAACTTCAGCCGTTTGCTTCCGCGTGTGCATGAGCTTTTTTCGTGTTTAATTTGTATTTAATTAAACTTTTAGTTTTTGTGCTTAGACGGTTTCTGCATTCTCTTTTGTGCCTATCCCTCTTCTCCCCGCTTACGTTCCGTTGGTGTTTAGCTGCAGCTAAACGGTTCTAAGCTCTCTCGCCCTCGCTATTTCTTTATCGCTCTCACTCTCCCGCTCACCCGCGTTGACGGATCTTCCCTTTGCACAGTGGTCTAAGGTTTGTGGAAATGTCTTTTAATATTGTCTGTGGAATTAAAAACTGCCAAAAAACCATTTTGGCAGACCAACCAAGAGTATATTGCTGGCTTTGTCATACGGTCGTACACGCTAAGTGTGTCGAGTTGTCGGGCCGTATTGCGGATGCAATTTCCAGTAAAATGGGAATACATTAGTGTTGCCAGTCCTGTCGAGAGGTTGAGAAGGAAATGAAATCCTTCATGCGGCAGACCAGAAACGGATTTAGTGAGCTCACGGTCAATTTTCGCAAAGCGAATGATCTGTTCACAGCGTTAGACACTCAGTTTAACAGTCTGAAGCTATTAAACGAGTCGCCAAAGCGCAAAAAATCTGTTGCTGGTCGTCAGCAACTGTGCGAATCCCAGCAACCTACCATCGGGATCACCCCTTCGGCACAGCCACGGATACCAAGCCCAATGGTCTTAAGATCGGGAGCGGTACTAGATTCGGTAACCGAATGTACAGGGGTGGAAATGGCAACAGGTAACCAGTAATTTCCGTTGAGTCCGCTGCGGTGTCCCAAACTCGGACTCCGCAGACTGCTCAGGGCGAAAAAACATCCGGACAACCGGCTGTCGGTAACTTAGTGTTACCAAAGACCCTAACAGCTGTTCCACCATCGAAAACAATATTTGTTTCGCGGCTTGCCCCTGACCTCGCATCGGAAGATGTTCTTGCCTATATTCAAGGCAAAACCCAAGCCGAAAATGTAAAAGTGGAAAAGTTTAATTTTTCGTATGTCAGACACATATCGTCTTTCAAGATTAGCGTCTATCCGAATATCTTTGACACAATTTGCTCTGGTGACTTCTGGCCCGAGCACATTGTAGTTAAAGAATTCGAGGCTAAAACAAAGAAAAAGCGGCCAGTGGGAGTACGCCTCCCTATACCGCCACAAACCGCAAGGACCACCGCTAAGACCACCTCAACACCCTCAGTCCCAAAAAACTAACCACTTCCTTCCAAATTTCCTATCAGAACACTAGAGGCTTACGCAGCAAGCTCTCGAAATTTAATTCTGACAGTTTTTCCTTCGCATCCCAGGTAATTGTATTTACCGAGACCTGGTTAAAGCCAGATATCCTTAGCTCTGAGATTCTCCCGGGTAAATATACAACTTACAGGGTTGACCGACGAGTCCAGCGTGGAGGTGGAGTTTTAATTGCCGTAGACTCCTCCCTCATCACAGAACTTGTTGCCCTTGACGATATCACCGATATCGAATTTATTTGTGTTAAACTTTCATTTCCAGGTAGTCTTATTTACATAACTTGCTCCTATGTTCCACCATCGGCTGAGGAGCCCATTTATTGGAAACACCTTGCGGCAATTCAGGCCGTTTCCAACAGGCTTTCAGATCGAGACCAACTCGTAGCGCTAGGGGACTTCAATATACCTGGAGCTCGTTGGTCATCTGATGGTGTGTCAAATGTCCTTCAGACTATGGCACAGCATGACCTTATTGATGGCCTGCTTGACATATCCTTGTCTCAAGTTAACCATGTCCTGAATTCCTTAAACCGCTTATTGGATCTTTGTTTCGTCTCTGATCCTCTAAGTGTTGACTTAGTTAGAGTTCCTCCATTGACGCTACCTGAAGATCCTTACCATCCAACTTTCGAAGTGACTATCGATACGGGGACGGTTGTAAGAAACGAATCAGATTGTTTAGCCATTAAGGTTAGCTGTTTTCGTAAAGCCAACTTTCATGCGCTGAATAATCTTATATCTGAATTTGATTGGTCAAATCTGTACATGTGTACTGACATGGCAGCCGCCGTGGACATTTTTTACAGTGCCATGAACTCGTTCTTTTTATCCTGTGTTCCGTTAACCTATCCGTATGTCTCTAGTAAACCACCTTGGTTTAATAAGGAGCTGACACGCCTAAAAAATGTTAAGTCTAGGCTTTATAATAAATATAAACTTACTCGTTCTAAAACTGTCTTTTCTAACTATCTCAGGGCTCGGTCGAAATTTACCGTGCATAACGCTCGGTCTTATAAAAATTATTTGAATCGTTGTAGGGTTGAGTTCACACAGGACCCGAAACAGTTTTATAATTTTGTTAACACCAAGCGTAAACCAAACCTATACCCTTCCTCGCTTTCATTTAAAAATTCTTCAGCAAAATCGGATCAGGCAATCGCCGATCTCTTTGCTGAGTTTTTTAAAACTACTTATTCTTCCTCAAACCAGATAAACCAGACGTATTCTTTCCCTATGTCCAAATCGAACTTAATTTTCAGTCCTATCTTAGACGAAAGCTCTCTTCGGCTGGATCTTCAAATCTTAAAGAAGTGCGTGCAGTATAACGACAGCTCATGCCAGTCAGACTTACAATCCGATCTTGACAACTTCCAGGCATGGTGTAGTGATAACTTATTAAATCTCAACAGCTCAAAATGCAAACTGATGACATTTTCACGTGTTACTCCCCAGTATGCAACATATACGCTTAATGAATGTGCATTGGAAAGAATAACTCTCGTTGACGATCTAGGTGTCCGTCTAGATCCTAAGCTTTCGTTTTCAGAACATATTTCTTGCATGGTTAACAAGGCCAAAGGCATGCTTGGATTTATTAAAAGGTGGTCGAAAGAATTCGATTCCCCTTACGTAACTAAGACTCTTTTCACTTCATTAGTTCGTCCTATTTTGGAATACGCTTCTTGCGTTTGAGTTTGAGGCTTATGAACCTTTTAGGGTCTTATGTCCCGATTACAACCGACTTTTTAAATTCATAGAGGGACCTGAGAGCCTCCCTCGCCTTAAAACTGTATTGCTAGTAGAATTAGCTTGTATGTTGCATTAACCTAAACCTAACTTTCCTCGTTCTTTCCTATATTTTCCTTCTCACGCATCTATCTAGAACGCGATCGAGCCGTACGTCACACGGCTGCGCCCCTCGATCGGTTGGGCGGGAGGTGGGCGTGGGACTCACGCGAAAAAAAAAAATAATAACCCCCTACCCCTGATTGCCACTTATGGTGTTGGTTTTGGCCCGTTCTCAGCTAGCGGCCACGCTGCTGGGCGGCCGGCAGTCGGTAGTGAAAACAAGGACCCCCTGGCGGTGATACGCGGCGATCGCCTTGCTTGGCGCCTGCCGGTATTGGTCGTACTGCTCGTCTCGGCTGTTCGCCGTCTGGCAACTCCGGCTCGAAACGCCGTCTGACAACTCGGGTTCGCCGCGAGTTGGCAACTTTGACAGGTCCGCACGGTATCTGGCAATGATCTGAATGATCTGGCAACTCTGTCAACTTTGAAAACGGTCTGGCAACTCTGCTTTCTTTGAACTATCTGGCAACTCTGTGACTTCTAAACGATCTGGCAACTCTGCCAACCCTGAACGATCTGGCAACTCTGTGACTTTTGATCGATCTGTCTCAGCACGGTCTTTCAACTCCGGCTCAGCAGCGTCTGGTATCCCTGGCTAAAAGCTTGTGGGACAAGAGGTCGGGGGAGTCATGGGAATCTTCGGGACACTAGGGCTTCTCGGGACACCTTCTTCGGTTAATCACGAAGGCTACGGGGTTTCTAACACTCCGGTTGGTCGCGGAAGCTACCGGGGTCGGTCGGAATGCCAAGAGCGTAGCGGCGTGAACTCGGGAGTTCCGGTGCGGATGCGAGACCAAACGCAGGGGAACCGTCGGGCCACGCAGCGTACGCCGGCAGAGGATCGTGGTGAGGGGGGGCAGAGGTGCAGACTCGGGAGTTTTGTGCGGATGGGAAGCCAAACGCGCAAGTTCCCGGCGAGCTACACAAGGTTCGCATGCAAGGAGTGGGAGGCAGAGGTGGTCGGGTTGGAGGAAAAAGGCACTACGACTTAGTTGCAATGATACGTTTCTTTTATTTCAGTAACAAACTGCCCCTGGCTGCGGCCAAAGAGGAAGGGGAAAACAGGTGGCTTACTTGCTCTGGCTATGCTAGTCGGTGCAGCGGGAAAAGGCTGTCGCCGCTGATACTCTGGCGTCTGTAGTTGGTGCCGCGCGAAAAGGCTTTCGCCGCGGGTATTCCCGCGATTGGAGTTGGTGCAGCGGGAGAAGGCTGTCGCCGCTGGTGTTTGTTTGCGCACGCACGTGTCTTTTGGCGCTTTCGATGCTTACGATCACTGTGTCTTTTTTTCACGTCTGTCTTGCTCGCGACCGGAACCAAAAAGCCACGATCTTAGTGGTCGCACCTCCTCGATCGTTCACTTATCGAACTATCGTATCGAACTATCGATGTCCTAAGGTTGCCACCTGGGCACTTTTATGAAGGGTATTCTTTGGGACTTCGTGCCCCTATAAAACATATCGGTATGGGTGGACTCCGTGTCCTAGTGAACTATCGTTATAACGTTTTAAGCTTAATTATTACTTATATTATTTACATATACGTGGGCGTGTAATACTAAGAGTTTGTATGACCCTAGAAAAGGGTCGTTACAGGGTGAAAAAAATTGCTAGAAATTGCTAAAAAAAAAAATGCTAAAAATATAGCTAAATTGTTTATAGATGTTAAATTAGGATTTAAAGAGAATATTGATCTGAAAATGAAACAAACTCTATTTTAAATCTTTTTTTATTATGATACAATAAGGAAAGAGTATTGTCAATTTCGATGAGGTGCTCCGCCACATACAGGCATAATGCCGCTTCCTGTTCCGATGTTTTTGTAACCTTCTGAGCGAACTGTATCTTAATGGTTTTTTGAAAATTGCCTGCTACGGTCTTATGTTTTTTAGTATTACCATGTGACTTTATGTCATGCAGCTTAGCTGCAATACTGCATTTGCTGTAGCTGCAATACACCTTGGTCGAGTCGGTTAAGGGGTTATATACACTTGCGTTTGTCAAAAAAATCGACATTTTTTGTATTGCATTTTCTGAAAGTACATATCTTGGAGAATGTTTTCCCAAAAAATCATTAAATTCTGAGCATTAGAACCGGATTGGCAGCTATTTAGTAGCGGCTATCTGCACTACGAGTCAACGGCGAATCATTCTTTACACGCGATTATCTCGAAACTGTTTTTCAAAAAGTGTGGTTGCGGTGACCACGATTACTAAAGAACCGTTAACTCGGTCAGCCTGAAATTTTGCAGGCTTATTAACAACACTATTGACCAGTGCATGGACGAAGGATTTTGAATTTAAGGCAAAACTTTTTTTTTCCTGACGTAAAAACCAAAAATGTATACGTTCAAAACCGGTTTTTTTTAGTGAAACGATCATAATTTTTGTAAAAAATTTTGTTTTGCAAAATCCTTCGTCCACGCACAGCGTATAGGTGTAAACTACATAAATTTTTTCTGTTTTTGTATTTCAAATGAGCACATCCTTCGTTATCGTGGTCACCGCGGACGATATTTGAAAATTGTGTTTTTGCATTATGGCCTACAGCAACTACAAAAATAAATATTTTGTTTTGGAAAATTTCATGAAGAATCTCAGAAAGTGTACAAATAAATATACATTAAGTGTTTCACGACAAGTTGTTTTGTTATTCCACAAAAAAAAATCTTAAAAAAGCCTATTTTTCCGCGCGCGCAAGTGTATATAACCCCTTAAATCTTTTCGAATCCAGTCTTTAATTCAGTATTCTGCAGCCACGTATCGGGAAAATGCTGTTTATAAGAAATTGTAGGCATTTTTTACGCTGTTGCTTTTTAACTTTTGTCACTAGATGTTCGATCTTTGTCAGTATCAATATCGATGTTTTAATGATCTGTATCGATTATTTTGCAACAGTAGTTGCCACATAGTTTCATATTCACCATCAATTCTTAAAAAAGGTCGGAAAAAATCGAAACTATTGAAAAACTGCCAAAAGTTGCCAACTTACTTTTTAAAATAGCTAAATTTCTAGCTAATAGCATTTTACCAAATGTTATAGCTTTTGCAATTTCAAAATAGCTAAATCTAACTACAAAATTGCTAAAATGGCAACACTGGTCGAGTGTAGGGCGACGGTTTAAGGCTGCTTCCAAAGCAGCTCGTTCTGCGAAAAAGAGGGGGCACACGAAAAAGGCATGCTCCGCGTCTTCGATGACTTCGCTGCCGCAATATTCGCAGTATGGGTTGTCCTCATGCTTGAACCTGTTTAGGTAGGCCTTGAAGCATCCGTGTCCTGAGATGATCTGCGATGTGTGGTAGTCCAGCTGCCCATGGCTTCTCTGCACCCAGGGGACCAGGTCGGGGATGAGCTTGTGCGTCTACCGCCCAGTGCTCGCATTGTTCCAGCGCTCTTGCCACCGCGCAATGGTGCTGCTCCGCTGGGTTCTGCTGCCAGAATTCCCTGTTCTGCGCTCGTCTGCCAGGAGATCTATTGGGATTGCTCCCGATAACACCAATGCAGCTTCCTCGAACACCGTGCAGAAGCAGCTGGAAATGCGCAATGCGCAGCGTCTGTACACAGATTTGCACTGCCGGCTGTAACTGGTGGTCCTCATGGCTTCAGCCCATATCGGCGCGGCATACAGGATTGTCGAGGTCACCACTGTTGCTAGCAGTCTCCTGCTAAACTGCTTGGGACCACGCGTGTTGGCCATCATCCTTGATATGGCTGCCGTAGCCTTGGATGCCTTGGCCGCCGCGTACTCAAGGTGGGTTTTAAAGTTCAATCTGTGGTCGATCATGACTCCCAGATACTTTATTGATGGGCTCGACTCGATGGTTGTCGAGCCGACCCGGAAGTTTACCTTCTCCACATCCTTCCTGCTGCTGATGAGCACCGCTTCCGTTTTGTGCTCGGCGAGCGAGAGCCCATTGTCGGCAAGCCAGGACACCATCCTGTCAATTGCGAGGCTGCATTTAGCAGTGACATCGGCCAGATGCTTCTCCACCGTGACTAGCGCTATATAATCGGCAAACCCTACTACGGCGCAGCCATCAGGTAGAGGCAGCCTCAGTATCCCGTCATACATGACGTTCCACAGGATTGGCCCAAGAACAAAGCCCTGGCGCACTCCTCCAGTCACGTGGTGGACCTGGTTGCCGTCGTCGGATGCCTACAGTTGGACGCGATCCCTAAGGTAGTCCGCTATCAGGAGGGTGAGGTATCCGGATATGCCGCAGAGCTGTAGTGCCTGCAGGACTAGACTCCAATTCGCTGAATTGAACGCGTTTCTGACGTCTAGGGTGCAAACCAGGCAATATTGCTTGGTGCCACCCTGCCATCTATCGCCTTCGATTGCGTTAGCTGCTATCTCCGTTACCTCGCGAATCGCGTCGATCGTGCTCCGCTTTTTTCGAAAGCCGTGCTGCTGGTTCGATAGGGCTCCAAGATCTTCGACTTTTGCCTCCAGCTTGTTGCAGATAATGCGCTCGAATATCTTCCCCACTGTGTTTAGCATACAAAGGGAGCGATATGAAGACGGGTCATCATTGGTCTTGCCTGGTTTCTGGATGAGCACCAGTTTTTGTTGCTTCCAGACTCTTGGGAAGGTGCGCTCGGCAATGCACCTGTTGTACACCTGAGCGAATAGGCTCGGGTAGGCCTCCATTATGGCGCGCAGTGCAGCGTTGGGAATGCCATCAGGTCCCGGGGCCTTGCCTGTCTTATTGCTGGACAGTGCACGGTTGATTTCCTCCTCGCTGATGAGGATCTCATCGCTCGTATGCATGTTTGGCAGCGTTAGGGGCGGCTGCGCAGGGAACAGCGTGGAGACGATTTCTCCGAGTTGTTCCTGCGAGGTTGGAGTCGGTGGCCTGTAGAGCTTGCCCATAACCATCTTGTAGGCGAGCCGAATGGTTCCTGGTCTGCTGCTTCGCACAGTTCCTGGAAACACCTGTTCTTGCTCGCCTTGATGGCTGCCTTGAGAGCCTTTTTCCTCTCCCTATAGCGGGCCTCGAACAGCGCTTGGGTTGGACGTCCTCTGTTCCTCTGGCATCCTCGCCTTGCAGAGAGGCATTCGCTTCTGGCTGCTGCTATCTCCTGGTTCCACCAGGGCACTGGTCGTCTGCCGTTTCCTCTAATGGAGGTCGCCATTGCGGCATCGCAAGCAGTCTTGATTCTCGCAGCTAGTCCAGCTGCGCATGTGTTGGCATCGCCAGCTATATCATTGCGTCCATACTGGCTAGTAGAACCTCTGTGTTAAGGGTGTGTACCTTATACGCGGGTTGTCGATTAGCTGGGCCGGGCTGGCTGCGCATCATCTGGACAGTTATAGCAGCATGGTCACTGTATGTGAGCAAGTCCGTAACTTCCCAGTGGCTGCTTCGGGAGAGCTCCGGGCTGGCGAAAGTCAAGTCAATAAATGACTCATTGCCTGCCTTGCTGTATGTCCATTTGATGCCATCATTAGGTAGGCAGATATCCAGGGTGGCCAGTGCATCCAGGAGGATTGTTCCCCGCTGAGTCGTCCTCGAGCTTCCCCAACGCCCATGCGTTGAAGTCCCCAGCTATTAGTACCGGGGATCGTCCACGGGCATCTTGGGCGATTTCCTGCACTATTTCCCTGTAGGCATCAATATGCAGGCTCGGGGCTAGGTAGCAGCTGTAGACGGTGGTTTCATGGACCTTGGCCCTGGCGTATCCAGGTCTCGAGGCCCTCAGACATTGGTGACCGGGGGACTGCCGGCAGCTCCAGATGGCAGCACCACCGTCCGCGCTCTGTTGCCATACTCCCTCTGCTTTTGGCTTGTACGGTTCGCTCAATACAGCCACGTCAACTCTCTCCTCAAAGACCGTCTGTGCCAGCAAGTCTTGTGCAGCTCTGCAATGCTTTAAATAAAGCTGGAGGACCTTAACCATTATGCAGGTTTTGGATGGCCTTCCAGTACTCAGGGCAGGTCCTGCTCAGGGTTGCGTGTTCTGCCTCCCTCGCGGTCTTGCCGCCTCTAGTGCAAAGGATGCACCTGGGCTTGCCTTTGCACGTGTTGTGCTTGTGACCGGTGCCTCCGCACTTGAAGCATGACTCCTGTGTGGCTTTGGCCGTTGCGTCGGAGGCGCGGCATCTTGCCGAGGTGTGCCCGAAGCCCATGCACTTGTAGCAGCGCCTTAGCTCCGTCTTCTTCCTGATGCGGCAGACTACCCATCCAAGCGTCGCTTCGGATGTCGCTCTCCTCTCCCGCAAATAGGGCCATTGTTACCTCATCCACACTGGTCAGGTCGTCCAGGTCGCGGATCGCGATCTGGACCGTCTCCTGCATGACTGACACCTCCGCCTTGCCAGGAGTAGTAAGGAGTAAGGAGTAGGTGCGATGAGCCAGGAGGCAATCCCTGCAGGCCGGGATGATGACACCCAGGCGCTAGCAGTAGCTAGCGCAGAGAAGGAACTGCTCAGAAACTTCCAGCGCATCAAGCAGAAGGTGCAACGGTCGCCTCCAGTGTCAGCACCCCCAAAGGTGCAGCTTTGGACACACTGAAGAAGAAGCTGCCACTCCGAAGAGAAGTTGGGATGCTGTGAGCCCTGACAGGAACCAGCCAGGAGCCAGCAAAAAGCAGACGCAAGCGCATCAGACCTAGTCGATAAGCTTGGGAAGATGCTCGACGATATGATCGCCAAGTTCACCGACACCAAGACGAACAATAAAAAGGTGGTCCGTCACGTCACACAGGGGACGATTGACATTATGGTGGCCATGAAGAAGCTGCAGGTTGACATCAGAGCCGCACTGGCACTTTGTGCTCAAGCCAGCAGACCACCCCCACGCTGGCAGGCACGATCTCCAATACCGCATGTACTGCCGGGACGGGAAATGGTACTTGGCAACAAGTCAGGGCCAAACCCAAACCCATGCAGAGCCAACGCAGAACGGAGAACAGCGAGACGAAAGAGAACCGCGCACCCCACGCAGCGATGCCCATGAAGCAACGCGCCGACGCCATTATAATAAAATGCAAAGAAGGCTCATACGCGGATATGCTGAGACAACTTGGAGCAATAATCTCCACGCTGTTCCCTGCACGCTGTTCCCTATTGCTGTTCCCTATTGATCCCCATCAGCGAGGACGAAACCTTTTGGGCGCTGTCCGGCAGCAAGGCAGCCAAGGCTCCGGGACCCGATGGCATTCCAAACGCCGCACTGCATGCCATTATGAAGGCTTATCCGAGCGTATTTGCACAGGTATACAACAGATGCATCGCTGAGCATGCCTTTCAACGAGTCTGGAAGCAGCAAAGACTGGTGCTCATCCCGAAACCAGGCAAGATTGATGACAACCCATCCTCAAAGCGCCCCCTTTGCATGTTCAACACAATCGGTAAGATATTTGAGCGTATAATCTGTAACAAGCTGGACAGAGAAATCGAGAAGCGTGAGACTACCACTACCTGATGGCTGCCCCGTAGTAGGGTTCGCCGACGACATTGCGCTGCTCACGGTGGAGAAGCAGCTGGCCGATGTCTCTGCTAAATGCAGCCTCGCCGTTGACATGATGATGTCTTGGCTGGCAGACAACGGGCTCTCCCTTGCAGAGCATAAGACTGAAGCAGTGCTCATAAGCAGCAGGAAGGCGGTAGAAAAGGTCAACTTCCGGGTCGGCTCGACATCCATTGAGTCCAGCCCGGCGATCAAATACCTTGGAGTCATGATCGACCATAGGATGAACTTCAAGATCCACCTGGAGTACGCGGCTGCTAAGGCATCCAAGGCCACGGCAGCTATATCGAGGATGATGGCCAATACGCGAGGTCCCAAGCAGCTTAGCAGGAGACTGCTAGCAACAGTGGTGACTTCGACAATCCTGTATGCTGCGCCGATATGGGCTGAAGCCATGAGGATCACCAGTTACAGCCGGCAGTGCAAATCTGTGTACAGACGCTGCGCATTGCGCATTTACAGCTGCTTCTGCACGGTGTCAGAAGAAGCGGCATTGGTGATATCGGCAGCAATCCCAATAGACCTTCTGGCAGACGAGCGCAGGACAGGAGCTTCGGGCAGCAGAACCCAGCGAAGCAGCACCATTGCTCGGTGGCAAGAGAGATGGGACAATGCGAGCACAGGGCGATGGACTCACAAACTCATCCCCAATCTGGGTCCCTGGCTGCAGAGACGCCACGGGCAGTTAGATTTCCATACCTCGCACATCATCACTGGGCACGGTTGCTTCAAGGCGTACCTGCACAGGTTTAAACATGGGGCCGACCCTTATGGCGACCACTGCGGCAGGGCATTTATCGAGGACGCCGAACACTCCTTTTTCGAGTGCCCCCTTTTCTCGGCAGAACGAGCGGCGCTGCAAGCAGCCATTAACTGCCGCCCAACACCCGAAACCCTTATCGGTTGTATGTTGGAGATCCCCTCCAAAGCGGTTGCTGCAGCATCCGTGATGCGAGAGCTGAGGCGCCGGGAGCAGATCCGTCGCAGGGAAGACGACCGACGAGCGGCAACATAACCGCCAGCCGCCCCGTGAAGTATAGCTTTGCAACAGTTCGACGGAAGTGGACTCTTCATCTTCATATGTTCTTCTACTCTTTCTGTACCTTGTATTATAACTTTATATTCTGTTAAAAAAAAAAAAAAAACAAAAGAAATGTCTGTGCACGATCGTATTAGGTTGTGTGCGGCTTGAAAATTTGTGAAATATATTGTCTGTACAACTTTTGGTCGAGCTTGTATTTACTCACAACCCTATACGATCGTGCACAGACATGTCGCAGTCTAACTGTAAACTTTAGGAACTCAGCGCCGCGCACGGCGTTGTTCAAGCATGTGTGTATGTGTGTATGTACACAAACATACATACATTTTCATTTTACCCTAATATCATTTAATTTTGAAAATTTTATCTGAATTATTAAATATTTTCAGATTGACATTGACTTTAAATTACTCTACCCTGGCATAGAGCATTTACTCTTGTCTAAATGGGATGAGTTTAAAATATTAAAATATTATTCAACTCACCTACGCAACGACACCTGTAACAACAACTGGCCATAGCAATCTCATCGGCAAATAAAGGTAATTAAAAATAATAATAAATACTAATGGTATGTATAAAAAAATTATTTCTACATTTCAGATCTCCAAGACTTTCTCGTTGCCATTTAGCTAAATGGAGTTTTGCCCTGTTCTTCGTTTTTAAGAAAAGCGACAACAAAATATCGATATTTTTAATACACCGCCATTGCATCTATATCCCTTAAACAATGGGAAAACATCTGTTAAATATTAAAATATACATTATACTAAATTTAATTAAAATGAATGTTAATCGTATAACAAAAAAAACAAATTTATTTTAAAGAAATATTTAAGCACAACTTATTTAAGTTTTATCGTATTTGGAATTAAAAATTTAAAGAATTTTGGAGATTATTTGGTATGGGTATATGTAGCTACCAAATATTTTGTTATTTTGTTTTGTTTTGTTTTTGTATGTTTCAGCGTTTTTGCTTCAAGGTTATAGAAAGTCCTGAGTGGCCTCCTTCTGACGGATTGTCATGTTATTTAGACGGTATTGAGTAGTTGTTTAATGCGGGTTCTAGCACAGTCATGGGAGAGTGCACACTGGGGTGGGGGTAATTAGTCACGCTTGCGTGCACACGGGGGGTGCAGGTGTCCTAATTAGCATAAGAAACCTATTAATTAATGGTGGGAAGGGTTTGGGGTGCCTAATTTTTACGCATGTGTGATCATGATCAGTCACGTGTGTTGTTGGACGTGTGAATTTAGTGCTAAATGGGTTAAAGGGATAAAGTGCGTGTGATAGTGCGTATCCGGCTTGTGCCTGTCCGGCTTGTATGCCAGCAGCTTGTGCATATCTCGTTCTAGTGTGTTTAGAAGGGTGGATCTTGTGCTATGTTTAGGAAGGGGGATCTTCTCGGTCACCTGCTTGTGTGTGTTACTGTGTGTTTCCGTCTTGTGGTACTGTTTTAAATCAGGGGGGAGTTTTTTCAATTAGGATATCAGGTGTTAAGTAACTTTACTAAGCATGTAAGGTTTTATCAAATGATTGTGGCTATCCTCCCCAAATATTTCTGGTGACCTACTTTCCCGTGTGTTGATTGTTCAGGCCAGGGGCCACTGTAGCCCCGCTGCTCTCAGAGCGTTCCTTTCTGCTCTGCCTCTGCTCTGGTCGGTCTCTGTCGCGAGGCGGACTTCGGGACCGCTCGCCTCCGATCGTGTTCGTTCTCCCGCTCTCGAGGTCTCTAGTATGTAAGTTAAGTTTTAGTCTCAAAACTGAAGTCAAATAAAGTGTGAAGTGATACTCGACGTCCCCATGCCTATTTATTTCGACGATTTCAATTCGACTGCGTCGGGACGCCACCACCACTGGATTACTTTTTCTGGGATTATTTTTCACCTGAAGGAACCCACCCCCCTCCAAACAGTGGTCCATCAGAGCCGGATCAGCCCATACACCAGCAGCTCATTTCATTTCAGTTCATTTTCTTCTTCTGACGTATCAGCATTTGGAGTTTCATAGTCATCTGATGATACCCTAGTATTGTCAGTTTCATTGTTATCTGCTTCATTTTCATTATGATGGCTATTATGATCTAGATTTAAATTTAAATTTTCATTTTGATTTGCATTTTCATTTGGATTTACATTTTAATTTTGATATACATTTTCACTTTGATTTACATTTCCATTTTAAAATACATTTCCACTTTGATTTACATTTTCACTTTGATTTACATTTTCATACATATTGGCTTATGTTTACATTTTCGTTTTTATCGATATTTAGCTTTTTATATTGGCTTATATTTACATTTTCATTAGTATTTTCCTTTTCATTTTTACTATTTCCGGACTTGGTCATAAGTTTTCTATTTCTTCTAAAGTAGCTATTAAAATTATCCGTTATAATTGTAACGACCCTTTTCCAGGGTCATACAAATTTAGTATTTTATATTTAGTATGTTTACGCCCATGTACATATATTCGCTGCAAATAGCATAAGTTAACCTTAAGCACTGTCATTAACGATAGGGACACGAAGTCCATCCACCGTCTGTTAGGTCATAATTATAATATTCGGGACACGAAGTCCATCCACCATCGGTTAAGTCATAATTATAATACTCGGGACACGAAGTCCATCCACCATCTGTTAAGTCATAATTATAACACTCGGGACACGAAGTCCATCCACCATCTGTTAAGTTATAATTATAAATATATAACTATAAGATCAGGGACACGAAGTCCACCCACCTTCATTAAGCTGTAATAATAGTGTTAGGAGCACGACGTCCATTCACCGTCTAGTAAGTTTATCGAGTTGGAATAATAGTATTAGGGACACGGAGTCCATCCATTAAGGGCACGAAGTCCCTCGAGAATACCCTGCACAAGTGCCCAGGTGGCAACCTAAGACCGCGATAATGGAATGCGATATATCGATAAAAACAACGATCGGCGAGATGCGATCACTAAACCGGAGATCGTGGCTTTTGGATTTCCGGTTCCGAGCAAAGCAGACGGGTGCGTAAGAAAACTGAGCGATCGTAGAGAACCACGCGGCATCGACGAAACGAAAAGGCTCCCAGAGACACGCGAGTGCGCGAGTTAAGCATCGGCGGCGACAGCATTTCCCGCCGCACCAGACCATCCCGAGACGCGCGAGTGCGCGACCAAGAACACCAGCGGCGACAGCGTTTTCTTCCCGCTGTGCCAGACGACAGAAGTAGAGCACGTAAGCCACCCGTTTCCCCCTCCCCCTTGGCCGCCGCCAGGGGCAGTGGATTATTGAAATAAACTAAACCCCCATTACTGCAACCAAGTTTTCAGCGCCTTTTCTTGTCCAACCCGAATGCCTCCGTTCCCCCCTCCCCTTGCATGCCAACCTAGGGTAGCACGCCGGGAACTTTGCGCGCTTGGATTCTCATCCGCCAAAACTCCCGAGTCCGCACCCTTGCTCCCGCCTCATCCCGATCCTCTGCCGGCGTAAGCTGCGTGGCCCGACAGTTCCTCTGCGTTTGGACTCGCATCCGCACCGGAACTCCCGAGTTCACGACGCTACGCGACTGGCCTGCCCATTAACCCCAGTAGCCTCCGCGTTCATCCGGAGTAGTAGAAATCCCGGAGCCTTCGCGATTATCCGGAGGAGGAGGCTTGAGAAGCCCCAGTGTCCCGAGGATTCCCCTGACTCCCCCGCCTCCTCGTCCCACGAGCTTTTAGCCAGGGCTGCCAGATCGGCCGCCAGAGCTGCCTGAGTTGCCAGATCAATCGAATTAACCAGGGTTGTCAGACCAACCAAAACTCGCCAGGGTTGCCAGATCAACCGAAAGTCACCAGGGTTGCCAGATCAACCGAAAGTCACCAGGGTTGCCAGATCTATCGAATTAACCAGGGTTGCCAGATCAACCGAAAGTCGCCAGGGTTGCCAGATCGATAGAATTAACCAGGGTTGCCAGATCAACCAAAAATCGCCAGGGTTGCCAGATCAACCGAATTCGCCAGGGTTGCCAGATCAGTCAACGTCCCCAGAGTTACCAGAACGTGCTACGTTGTCCGAGTCGTCGATCGCCAAGCCAGGCGATCGCCACGTGTTACCAGCAGAGACGTCCTTGTGTTACACAACCGACTGCCGGCCGCTCAGCAGCGTGGCCGCGCGTCGAGAACGGTCCAACACCAACACAATCAGTTGCGATAACCGGTAAAGGATTATGCCTCAGTGCTTCTGGCGGTCTCTACGCTCCTACGTGCAAAATTCCTAACTACAGGTTCCACCCTTCTATACAAATTTCTTGTGTAGGTTCCTTGGCCGCGACTGAGGTCTTACCCCGGCTATAGAAACCACGTCACAAGTGGCGCCCGAACAGGGACCTGATAGGGAGAAATACCAGGAATATTACCATCTGTATACGGAGCGCGAAGCCTCCAGACTAGGGACATAACCTCAAAATTACCGCGAAAGTAACCAAAAAGTGAACAACGTGCCCGCGACCGTGCAAAATACTCGAACTAACAGTCCGCGCGTCCAGAACCAAGCCCACGTGCTTAGCCGCGAAACCGCCCAGTCCACGCGAACGAGTGCCAGTGCAGTGATAAGCCAAAACAAAGGCCTAGACTCCAGAGACGCATCCCCGAAGCGGAAAGCGAGATCAGTGCCTGTAAACCAGCGACGAGAAGACACAAAGACGCTTAGAATCAGCTGAAGGACGAGAAAGCCCAGAACAAAGACTCACAGCCATGGACGCCGACCAGAAAGTGCCCGGTGAGTTCGTTCCACGTAAAATTAAGAATCCGGGGGTCTCCACACGGTGGATCTATAGCCGACTCAAGGTCGAACTGTTGTCCTTTGCCGAGGAATTCGGATTCTCTGCCGACGGCGTCGTCGACGACCTACGCCGAAACTTTGCCACGTTGGTAAAAGACTCGGAAAAGACCAAAGAAGTATGGGCCCGACTCTATGACTTAGAGAAACGATATACTATACGAACCAGTAGCCCCGCGCCTTGCGATGAGGACCGGGCCGGCCCCAGCGGCCACCTCACCAGCATAAATGCCGGGCCAAACCCCGGAACCTCCCCTCGTAATCGCAATGCCCCAAATATCGTTGTCTCTGCCCCTTCTTCACTCGACACGACCCAAGAAAACTCCTCTGACCCGGGCGGCGACCGACACCGCCGCGAGTACGTATGCGTGCCGGAGAGAATCCGCAAATGGGGTCTCCAATTCGACGGTTATTCCGACCCACTTGCGTTCATAGAACAAGTGGAGAGCCGCGCCGTCTCCTACAACATAGACCTCGGGCTCCTTCCCCGAGCCATGGCGGAACTGCTGACGGGTAGGGCTGATAAATGGTTCCAAACCAGCCGCCTGCAAGGGGCTGATTGGACCAGCTTTCGGAGAGAGTTCCTCGACTTTTTCCTCCCGCCTAGGTACCTCCAGCGCTTAGACGACCAGATTCGGCGTCGTGAGCAGCTAGACGGGGAGACCTTCAAGGACTATATATTAGACCTTCGTATCCTCATGCGTCACGCCGGATACACCGAAGAGCAGGAGCTGAACAGGCTCTATGAGAACATGGCCCCGGAATACCAAATGTATATCCGCCGTAGCGAGTTCCGGACCATCGGAGACCTGGTCCACTTGGCCACCGAGTTCGAAGCTGTTAAGATCCGAGACCTAGGGCGTCATAACGCCAGCCAAGCTTCTATGCCTGCACCGAGTGCCTGCGCTCCGACCCGAGCCCAGCCTTTACCCCACGGGGAAAGTAGCCGGGGAAATATACTGCGCGCACCACCCGAACCCAGAGTAGCCATGCCGGCCAGAGTCAACAGAGTGTCAGCGGCCGCTCCCCGCGTTGAGGTGCGAGACGCATGTTGGAATTGTGGAGAGGTCGGACACCTCAGTCATGACTGCCGAAACCCTCGCCAGTACTATTGCTGGGACTGCGGCCGCCGAGGCATACGCACGGTGGAGTGCTGCCGGCGTCCACAACAGGGAAACGAGACGGGTCCCCGCGATCGGCGGAATCCGTCGGGGACCAACCCAGCCGAGCGCCGCCAATAGATGCACCGTTGAGGATAGAGAGGGGGAGGATCGCCGCCGAAGTCGATATTGGTGGACATGTGCGACTAGCCACCATCGACACAGGGGCCTCCAGGAGTTTCATAAGCCAAGACATTGCCGAAGTGGTCGGACAACCCCACCACTTCCGAGAGATCCGCACCCAGATTAATCTGGCGGACACGTCGCGAGTGGACGTCACCCGATTGCTGCTGGCAAACGTAACGCTCGCTCGGAAGACGATCCAGGTGTCTCTGCTAGTCATGCCGGCTATGCTAGAACCCCTGATCTTAGGGATGGACTTCTTGGCCACCATAGGTACTACCCTCCGATGTGGGACCGCCAGTCTCACACTATCTCGACGCAGACCTGGAGATAACGACCCGGCCAGACATTGCCCCCCAGAGCAAAACGCGCAAATGGAACCCGAGACTCGACCTCGACCACACAGACCACCCCGACAAATAGACGGCACAAGGACCTCGCAAACCCCGACCACCGAACCACGGCTAGGCATCACGGACCACGAGATACGACCCCGGAACGAACCGAACACGGAGACACAGAGACGTCATAACCCAGAGCCAGAAACCCAGAGAAATTATAACCCAGAGCCAGAAACCCAGAGAGATTATAACCCAGAGCCAGAGACACAGAGTCATCCTAACCCAGAGCCAGAAACCCAGAGAAATTATAACCCAGAGCCAGAGACACAGAGTCATCCTAACCCAGAGCCAGAGACACATAGTTATTATAACCCAGAGCCAGAGCCACAGAGTCCACGGATACCCGACCCCGGAAACCCAGAGGATGATGACGCAATTCCGCCCCGCGTACGAGCGTTCCTCAAAGAGCAGCTGGCACTATTCGAAGGCATGGGAGGAGTAGCCAACATAGCCGAGCACCGAATAACAATGAAGGACGACCGACCGATTAAACAACGCTATTTCCTGAAGAATCCCGCCATGCAACGAATCATCGACGAACAGGTGGATGCCTTACTGGAGCAAGGATGCATAGAGCCGTCACACAGCCCTCACAGCGCACCCTTGGTTCTAGTACGGAAGAAGACCGGCCAATGGCGAATGTGTGTCGATTACCGGCAATTGAACGCGAAGTCCGTCCCGGACGCGTATCCGCTGCCGCGTATCAACCACATCCTGGAACGATTGAGGAACGCAAAGTTTATCTCTACGTTGGATCTACGCAATGGGTACTGGCAAATACCCATGGCAGCCGAGAGCCGAGCATGCACCGCGTTTACAGTCCCCGGACGCGGCCTGTACCAATGGCGAGTCATGCCCTTCGGTCTGCACTCCGCCCCAGCGACCTTTCAGCGAGCCCTAGACAGCGTGATCGGGCCAGATCTTGACCCACACGCTTTCGCATACCTTGACGACATAATCGTCATAGGGGCCAGTTTAGAGGAACACATGAATAACCTACGTAAGGTGTTCGGACGCTTGAGGAAAGCGAATCTGCGGATTAACCAAGAAAAGTGTTCTTTCTTCAAGCGGAAGCTAGCTTATTTAGGACACATGATCAGCGTCAGAGGGATACACACTGACCCAGACAAAGTAGCCGCCGTACGAAACCTGAACCCGCCGACGAGCCTGAAAGAACTGAGGAGATGCCTCGGCATGGCTTCATGGTACAGGCGTTTCGTACCAAACTTCGCGTCCGTAGTTCAACCCATGACGAACCTGCTGAAAAAGAACCAACGATGGAAGTGGGGGCAGGACCAACAGGCTGCCTTTGACCTCCTCAAGAACCTGCTGACAGACGCACCCGTATTAGTATGCCCGGACTTCTCCGCGAAGATGACACTCCAGACCGACGCCAGCAACTACGGACTCGGAGGAGTTCTGACCCAAGAAGTCAACGGCCAAGAACGGGTCATTGCCTACGTAAGCCGGAAGCTCGATGCCGCCGAGTTAAACTACTCTTCTACAGAGAAAGAATGCCTCGCCATTGTCTGGAGTATTCGGAAGCTCCGTTGTTACCTCGAGGGTTACAGGTTCGTCGTGATTACCGACCACCTGGCCCTTAAGTGGCTCGATCACATCGAGAACCCAACCGGAAGGATCGCGAGATGGGCACTAGAGCTCCAACAGTACCAATACGACGTACATTACCGACGCGGAAAGTTGTCGCCGACGCCTTATCCCGACAACCCCTGGAACACCTTCAGTTGCTCACCCACGACAGTCACCAGTGCAAGTGGCTTCAACGTAAACTCCGAGAGGTCAGAGAGGAGCCCCAGAAGTTCCCCGATTACACCATCGAAAACGGAGAACTCTATCGACACTTAGGACACCGCCCTGACGACCAAGACTATATCCCCTGAAAACTGTGCATAGCGAACGAACATCGAGAGCGCATTCTCCAGGAATGCCACGACGCCCCCACGGCCGGCCACCTCGGCGTCCGGAAGACAATTCTCCGAATCTCGCAGAAATATTACTGGCCGGGAATGTTCCGCGACGTACGACGACACGTACGCCAATGCCTCCCATGCCAGAAGTACAAGTCAGTACAACGACAACAAGCCGGAAAGATGTTAACCCGGCAAGTCAGCGAACCCTTCGGCATCTTATGTGCAGACTTCGTGGGGCCGTTGCCCCGATCAAAGGAAGGAAATACGATGCTCCTAGTATTTTTCGACAGTTTCACGAAATGGGTCGAGTTGATACCCCTACGGAAGGCAACCACGGCTACACTGATACGAGCGTTCCGCGAGAGGATCCTCAGTCACTTCGGAGCGCCCAGGAAATTGGTGTGTGATAACGGCACACAATTCACGAGTAAGACATTTAGAGACTTCCTCCAGGAGATGGGAGTAGACCTCCAATTCACTGCTCCATACTGCCCCAGGGAAAATCCGACCGAAAGGGCTAACCGTACGGTCAAAACTATGATCTCTCAGTACGTCGAAACCAGCCAGAACACATGGGATAGCTTATTGCCGGAACTGTCACTCGCGATCAACACCAGCATCTCGGAGACGACGGGATATAGTCCGGCATTCCTGCTGCAGGCACGGGAACCGAGGTTACCCGGATCGTGGTACGAACGAGTAACGCCTGGTACGGCCGCGTTACCCCAGTCACCACTCGAAAAGTCAGAGCACCTAAAGGAGATCTTCGCCATCGTCCAGAACAACCTACAGAAGGCCAGCCGGGAACAAGGGCGACATTATAATTTGCGCCGAAGGATCTGGAAACCAGCGATGGGATCCTTGGTCCTAGTACGACAACACCACTTGTCCAAAACAGTGGAAGGTTTTGCTGCGAAGCTCGCACCAGCGACAGCGACGACGGCGCAACAGCGCCCTCCAGGCAGCCGGCAGCCAACCGCGACCCCCGACTACGTCCAGGAACGGCGTACGTTGGGCGGTCCTCACGGCCATGTCCGGTGGGTGGGAGCCAGCAAGGTGACTCTGGCCGAGCGTCTCAATCCTCGCCAGAGGCCTCCTGTGCTAGGACACAGGCCCATCGGGCAGCGCCGACTGCCTCCCCGAGCTATGACACGTTCGAGAGCGGCTTCTCAGACTGCCCAGACTTTGGAGCAGAGCGTCCCCCTAGCCCAGTCGCCGACTACGAGGACATGTCCCTCCCGGAGGACTCCGACGCCGGACGAGTCTACGACCCATGTGGTCGCGAGGACGAGGGCAGCGACGACGAGAGGAGTTCGTTAGTTCCCCTCACCACGACTCAGAAGGAGGAACCCCGGGCGCCCACATCGAGGCCAGGTGACCATGAAGCCCAGTGGCACCGTCACCATCAATTTCGTCCCCCCCCGAAGTACGGAGGGGATGTAACGACCCTTTTCCAGGGTCATACAAATTTAGTATTTTATATTTAGTATGTTTACGCCCATGTACATATATTCGCTGCAAATAGCATAAGTTAACCTTAAGCATTGTCATTAACGATAGGGACACGAAGTCCATCCACCGTCTGTTAGGTCATAATTATAATATTCGGGACACGAAGTCCATCCACCATCGGTTAAGTCATAATTATAATACTCGGGACACGAAGTCCATCCACCATCTGTTGAGTCATAATTATAATACTCGGGACACGAAGTCCATCCACCATCTGTTAAGTTATAATTATAAATATATAACTATAAGATCAGGGACACGAAGTCCACCCACCGTCATTAAGCTGTAATAATAGTATTAGGGGCACGACGTCCATTCACCGTCTAATAAGTTTATCGAGTTGGAATAATAGTATTAGGGACACGGAGTCCATCCATTAAGGGCACGAAGTCCCTCGAGAATACCCTGCACAAGTGCCCAGGTGGCAACCTAAGACCCCGATAATGGAATGCGATATATCGATAAAAACAACGATCGGCGAGATGCGATCACTAAACCGGAGATCGTGGCTTTTTGATTTCCGGTTCCGAGCGAAGCAGACGTGTGCGTAAGAAAACTGAGCGATCGTAGAAAACACGCGGCATCGACGAAACGAAAAGGCTCCCAGAGACACGCGAGTGCGCGATTTAAGCATCGGCGGCGACAGCATTTCCCGCCGCACCAGACAATCCCGAGACGCGCGAGTGCGCGACCAAGAACCAGCGGCGACAGCGTTTTTCCCGCTGTGCCAGACGACAGAAGTAGAGCACGTAAGCCACCCGTTTCCCCCTCCCCTTGGCCGCCGCCAGGGGCAGTGGATTATTGAAATAAACTAAACCCCCATTACTGCAACCAAGTTTTCAGCGCCTTTTCTTGTCCAACCCGAATGCCTCCGTTTTCCCCCCTCCCCTTGCATGCCAACCTAGGGTAGCACGCCGGGAACTTTGCGCGCTTGGATTCTCATCCGCCAAAACTCCCGAGTCCGCACCCTTGCTCCCGCCTCATCCCGATCCTCTGCCGGCGTAAGCTGCGTGGCCCGACAGTTCCTCTGCGTTTGGACTCGCATCCGCACCGGAACTCCCGAGTTCACGACGCTACGCGACTGGCCTGCCCATTAACCCCAGTAGCCTCCGCGTTCATCCGGAGTAGTAGAAATCCCGGAGCCTTCGCGATTATCCGGAGGAGGAGGCCTGAGAAGGATGTCCCGAGGATTCCCCTGACTCCCCCGCCCCCTCGTCCCACGAGCTTTTAGCCAGGGCTGCCAGATCGGCCGCCAGAGCTGCCTGAGTTGCCAGATCAATCGAATTAACCAGGGTTGTCAGACCAACCAAAACTCGCCAGGGTTGCCAGATCAACCGAAAGTCACCAGGGTTGCCAGATCAACCGAAAGTCACCAGGGTTGCCAGATCGATCGAATTAGCCAGGGTTGCCAGATCAACCGAAAGTCACCAGGGTTGCCAGATCGATAGAATTAACCAGGGTTGCCAGATCAACCAAAAATCGCCAGGGTTGCCAGATCAACCGAATTCGCCAGGGTTGCCAGATCAGTCAACGTCCCCAGAGTTACCAGAACGTGCTACGTTGTCCGAGTCGTCGATCGCCAAGCCAGGCGATCGCCACGTGTTACCAGCAGAGACGTCCTTGTGTTACACAACCGACTGCCGGCCGCTCAGCAGCGTGGCCGCGCGTCGAGAACGGTCCAACACCAACACAATCAGTTGCGATAACCGGTAGAGGATTATGCCTCAGTGCTTCTGGCGGTCTCTACGCTCCTACGTGCAAAATTCCTAACTACAGGTTCCACCCTTCTATACAAATTTCTTGTGTAGGTTCCTTGGCCGCGACTGAGGTCTTACCCCGGCTATAGAAACCACGTCACATAATGTAGGATCTTTCATTTACTCTTTTGTGAACAATACCATATGACCATTCATTAGCTTTTTTACGAAATAGAACATGATCACCTATGTTAAATGGACGTAAAGTTTTCGAGTGCATGTTATAGTTTTATTTTTGTTTAGCTCTTTTATCCTTAATTTTTTTCATTATGGATTCTTCGTCTATTAAACTTCGGTATAATTCAGATTTTTTAATCGGCATTTTGGTTTTGCACATTCTGCCAAAAAACAATTCGCATGGGGCAACACCTAAGCTTTCTACTTGAGTGGCATTATACTCAAGAATTCTATACTGGTAACTGTTAAGTTCATAACAACGTTTTAAAATGTTTTTCGCAATCGCTACTCCCTTTTCGTTGGACTAGAAAATTGCAATAATATATTGCACTCATTCGCAGAATTATCGAACGCCAAAGAGTTATACGGGTTATTGTCGCACTTTAATGTTGATGGGTAGCCATAGTTATCGAACGTTTTCCTTAATTCACCAATCACACACCCCACTGACTTGTTTTTAAGCTGATTGACAATTAAAAAGTTTGAATAAGCATCAAAAATGGATTAAAAGTATCTTCCTCCATACTCAAATATATCAGTTCCCGCCATATGAAAAGGATATTTCGGCATTTCATCTTATATCAATGGTTCCTTTTGATTATTTTGTGGGGACCACCCACTAACTTCCGCACCATGCCTGCGTCCGCCAGTGTAATGGCAAACAGCCATCACCGCGAATGGCAATTTTCGATACTTAGCTTTTTCGATAGTTTTAAGAGTACGATCTCTATCATCTAACAACCACCACCAGCGGCCTCGCGTCAATAACATAATTTACTCTGTTCTTAAGTTTATAATTAAGCCTTGTCAATAAAGGAATACTATCTAACTCCCACATTGGTGACCCCGACGTGATCTAATTGCGAAAATCGAGTGGAGATCGCAGTATTCCGGCGCACTTATTGGTATTCCGGCACTTTGGTGGTGCATAACCTCAAAATATGGTTAACCACAGCGATGATGAAGACGCACACTCGAGGCAGCAACAGCCTCAGCAGGCACAATCAGCGCCTCCACTACAAGCGCCTCCACTTCAAGCGCCTCTTCAATGGCCGCAGCAGACTCTTCAAACACCGCTGCAACAGCAGCCGGCGACCCAACCAATTGGGCAACCGCAAGGTTCATTCTAACCTCAAAATTTTGCTCCTATGGCGTTGCAGCAACCCGTTGCGTTTTATCCGACTTCATCCGCTCCGCCGCCATCGATCCTGATAAGGCCGGGAGGCGACGAGCATGCGTCAGGCGAGATTGGCCGAGTGTCGTTTAGGGCTCCACTATACATGAAAGGGCATCCGGATGTATTTTTCACCCTACTGGAGTCCCAATTCGCAAGTCTCCGCATAACGGTGGACGAAACAAAGTACCATCAAACTTTGAACGTACTGCCGGCAGAGTACTTGGAGACCATCATGTACATTCTGCGAAATCCGCCGCCTACTGGAAGGTATGAAGCGATTAAGGCCAAAATTATTGCCGAACACATGCCTTCAACGCAGTCCCAGTTCGCACAGTTGTTTCGGTCGTTGGAGCTTGGATACAGCAAGCCGTCTATATTGCTGCGCCGCATGCGCGAACTGGCCAGGGGCGGCATTGGAGAAGACGCCCTGAAAGCCATGTGGCTTGAGCGCTTACCCGAGGGCTTGCGACTTGTAGTGGCGATGGCGCAAAGCGATCTTGACAATACCGCGATAATGGCTGACAGGACCAGGGAGTACGCGCACCCCACGATCAACGCGGTCGCTGCATCTGCTCCGATTACAACCCATAGCGCGTCAGCACGGCACGGATCTGTGGAGCAGCAATTGACGGAGTTGAGAGCGATGAAAGCCGAGCTTGTAAGACGCCCAGACCATCAGAGCCGTAGTCGAGCTAGAAGCAACAGTTCCGGCTCTCGTGGAAATATCAGCAGTCGATCAAAGTCCCGTGACGATGGCTTTTGTTTCTACCACAATCGGTTCGGCGAAAAAGCGAGGAAATGCAGATCGCCTTGCAAGTGGCCAGCGGGAAACTAACCGCATGCTGCCTCTTGCGAAGTGGGCGCGATCCAGTCCAGACGTCTATTCATATTCGACAGAAATTCGAACACTGAATATTTGATAGACACTGGCGCGGACATATCAGTTCTGCCCGCCAACGCATTCCCTAACCTAAAACCATCGTCAACGCATCAATTATACGCAGCCAATGGCACACCAATTAGCACCTACGGGACAAGAACCCTGGCACTCACACTTGGACTCCGACGACGTTTCAACTGGACGTTCATAGTGGCCAATGTGTCAAAAGCTATCATCGGCGCCGATTTCATATCTCGTTACGGTCTCATCATCGACATCAAGCGACGCAAAATCATCGATGGAGCCACTTCACTGTCTACGGTCTGTGAACTTCGTAATGTCCAGTACTCACCCATCTCGACCGTTGCCACCGAATGTGACTACCATGACATAATTCTACAATATAAACCTGACCCTGCCTCCTGTTTTCGATGAGAAACTCATGCAAAATACCCGAGTGCAGCACTACATTATGACAGAGGGCCAGCCCGTATTCGCAAAGGTCCGCCGTCTGAATGCTGAGACTCTAGCTACCGCCAAAAACGAATTTGCACGAATGCTCGAAGCGGGAATATGCCGACCGAGCAGCAGCAGCTGGGCATCGCCATTACATATGGTGAAGAAAAAGAACGGCGAATGGCGACCTTGTGGTGACTATCGTCGGTTGAACGCGATCACTGTTCCTGACCGATACCCGCTCCCATATGTCAACCAGGTGTTCGCCGGCAAGTCCATATTCTCCACCATCGACCTGGTCAGTGCCTATCATCAGATCCCGCTCGCGCCGGAAGATCGGGAGAAGACCGCCATCACACCATTCGGACTCTTCGAGTTTTATGTAATGACATTTGGCCTCCGCAATGCATCGCAAACGTTTCAGCGGCACATGAACAACATCCTTGGCGATCTCGACTTTGTGGCTGTGTACATCGACGACATTTGTGTGGCTTCGGCAAGTGAAGCTCAGCACCGTCAGCACCTAAAAATTGTTTTTGATCGCCTGCGGCAAGCCAACCTACATATTAACGTGGCTAAGCGTGTGTTCGGAAAGACTGACGTAACATTTCTGGGACACTCTATCACGGCATCCGGTATATCCCCAACGGTCGAACGAGTGAATGCGATCAACGAGTTCCCGAAGCCGACCAAGATATGCGAGTTGCGCCGATTCATTGCCATGCTCAACTATTACCGCCGTTTCCTGCCGCAAGCAGCCGTTGTTCAATGCATTCTTCAAGCGCTCATCCCGGGCAACAAGAAGAACGACCAGACGTTGGTAGTTTGGTCCGAGGACGCCGAAATGGCATTTTTGCGCTGCAAAACCGACCTGGCCAGCGCAGCACGGTTGGCGCACCCAATAGCCAACGCACCCCTTGCTCTCCATGTTGACGCCAGCAATTACGCGGTTGGAGCAGCGCTTCACCAGGTCAACGACAAACAACTGCAGCCCCTGAGTTTCTACTCTAAGCGCATGACGGAAACACAAAAGCGCTACAGTACGTACGATCGGGAGCTACTAGCGATTTTCCAAGCCGTCAAATTCAATCGTTTCATGATCGAGGGACGCGACTGCACTATTTACACCGACCACAAGCCATTAATTTATGCGTTTCGGCAGGATCATGAGAAAGCATCACCACGACAAGCGAGTCAGTTGTCGTTTATCGCCGAATTCTGCACGAAAATCGAGCATATTAGTGGAGCGCCCAATACTGTGGCAGACGCCCTATCCCGCATTGCTGGAATCGAACAAATCGACATTGACGAGTGCGCACACCTACAAGAGGCGGACGACGAGCTGCAGCAGCTGTTAAGAGACATCGAGACGGGCAAATCTTCGTTGCAACTGCGTAAACTCCAGCTGCCGAACTCCAACATCAGCGTGTATTGTGATATATCATCATTTCGTATTCGTCCATACATTCCATCGCCAATGCGCAGAATCGTATTCGACGTGCTGCATGGTATGGCTCATTCCGGCAAACGCGCCAATGTCAAACTGATCACAGAACGCTTTGTGTGGCCCAGCATCAACAAGGACATCGCATCATGGTCGTCGTCTTGTGTCGAGTGCCAGCGATGTAAGGTATATCGACATAACAGAGCCGCCCTCAGCAACTTTGATGTGCCTGATGCACGTTTCCAGCACATCAACATAGACCTGATTGTTCCGCTACCACCATCCAATGGCTATCGCTACTGCTTGACGATAATCGATCGGTTCAGCAGATGGCCAGCAGTAGTACCATTGACTGAAATCACGGCTGAAGAAGTGGCACGCGCACTCCTGCACGGTTGGATCGCACAGTATGGTGTCCCGATTAGGATTACGACCGACCAAGGACGACAGTTCGAGTCGGGCCTCTTCAAAGAGCTTTCGCGCATCCTAGGCGTAAAATTAAGCAGAACCACACCATACCACCCACAGTCGAACGGAATCATCGAGCGCTTTCATCGTACACTAAAGGCAGCGTTAAATTGTCACAATACCTTCGACTGGTACAACCGTATTCCCATCGTCTTACTTGGACTGCGAGCGACATTCAAACCAGACATCAACGCATCACCCGCCGAAATATTGTATGGCACCACCATACGCCTGCCTGGTGATCTTTTCGAGTCTAGCCGGATCGAGGATTGCAATTCGCACTTTGTCAAGAGCCTGCGGAACATCAGCCGACTCAAACCTCAGACCACGCTACAACAAGGACCTCATTCGTCGACAAACACTTGCAGACGTGCTCTCATGTCTTCATCAGAGACGACACAGTACGCGCCCCGTTAAAATCGCCGTACGATGGTCCATATCTTGTCCTGCAGCGAGAGGACAAATTTTTCGACGTAGAAGTAAAAGGCAAACGATTAAAAGTCAGCATCGATCGACTCAGCTCAGACTTAGCTTTTTCGATAGTTTTAAGAGTACGATCTCTATCATCTAACAACCACCACCAGCGGCCTCGCGTCAATAACATAATTTACTCTGTTCTTAAGTTTATAATTAAGCCTTGTCAATAAAGGGATACTATCTCAACTCCCACAATTTCTTCTGAATCTTTCGCATATTTCACACGCATATACCACATTCTTAATTTGTACATTCATGTTCGGCCAGAAATAAAGTTTACGTGCACGCTCGAGTGTTTTTTTAATGCCTAAATGTAACTCATGCATCTGCCTAATAATCTGGCCCTGCTATTTATCTGGAATTACTAATCTACCTGAACGAAATAGAAGACCTTGTTCAAAATTCAACTGATATGATTTTGAAAAATGCTTGACTAAAGTTGTTTAATTTGTGAAAAAAAAGGCCAGACATTTTCAACAAAATTACAAATGTTTCTATAATTTTCATCTTTTTCCAGAATTCTAAGGTAATAATTGTAGTTTTCTTCCGTTTAACAAGCTGCACGAGTTATTACATGAATGATATTAGCCAATTCTGGTATTTCACTTTCTTAAGGTAATTGAGCTCGTGATAAACAATCTGCTACTATCATATCTCTACCTGGTTTGTATTTAACAGACATTTTTGGGTATTTAAGCAGTATGCCGCCCAAGAAGGACTTCAAGAGGCTTATGATTACTTTCCACTACAAATTCTCGGCCATAAATGTAGTAATGAAATCTCTCACATGCAAAAACAATTGCAAGAAGCTCCTTCTCAATCTGTGCCCACTTTTGCTCACACTTTGTAAGCGTGCGAGAAGCAAAACTAACAGGGTGGGCATTCTGTATGATGACGCATCCAAGACCATCCTTAGAAGCGTCGGTTTGAATAGTTACATGTTGTGAATTATCATATACAGCTAGAACTGGGCCACTCGATATAATTTTAAGCAAATCATCCAGCTCCTTTTGGTGTTCATTATTCCACTTAAATGAGGTGTCTATTCTAGTCAGATTCCTAAGGTTTGCCGTTCTGGATGACAAATCTGGAATGCATATCGCCAAATATTTGAACAAACCAAGAATACGCAATACACCTGGCTTGTCTTCCGGAGTTTTAATATTGTGAATTGCTTCAAGATGTTTTCTTTGAGGTTTAATTTTTCTCCCAGACAGAATATCACCCGTAAACTCAACCTGTTCTTTCCTATATTGAACTTTTCCCGAGTTAAATCTCACCCCAGCAATCAGCAATCGTTCTACTCCCGCACAGAGCGGACGTGGTCTCGCGCGAGCTCCGGGAAAACAATTTAAAATAGTGGATGAAATAGTGAAAACTTAAAGAATATTATACTGGAGCAGTCCAAATAGTGCGAAAAGACGCTAACAATTAAAAAAACAAAGAAAAATATAATCATAACCAGTGTTATGATTAATACAAGTGCTTATTTAATTTAAACAAATAAGTGCCACGCATAACAAGCTCGAAAAATGAGCAGCGATCAAAAGAATGAGCGTAGAAGCTCCGTCAACCCAAGATAAGCTTGCTACTCTTATTTCTCAACTCGCGATATAGATCAAAATCAGAAGTCGACAAAGAGCAACTCGACTCTACTGACCGTCGACAGCAAGACAGCCAGCTCTTGCTCACCCTCCCTGCTCACCCCAACTCCCGCATCATGGAGTTACCAATGCCAAACCCCTCCACCGCCGGCTTTGCTGAATGAAGCTCCAACAACAAGCAGTGCGACAATTTCTGCAGTCGCTGCAAAATCACCACCAATAATTAAACCAACTACCAATACTGCGAATTCGGTGCCAACGGCTGCACAGCAAAACACAATGGCATTAAAACCGTAAGCTTTGATAAGCAACAAGCGGTCCCGGCTATTCAGACCGGTATAGACCGCTACATCCAGATTAAGCGCAAGCTTAGTCCACTCAACACGGTTGGTAATAAACCAAAGATCAACCGAACCAACAAAAGCACCGACCAAACGAGGAGCTCCAATGAAAACCGTTTCTCCATCCTAGGAGAGGCGGACAACAACCAACCAGAGTTGGGGCAGGAGACCCAAAGGAAACCTAAGCCCCCACCTATTTACATAAGGGAAAAGAGTTCAGGCGCCCTGGTCAACAAAATTGTTGCGCTGGTCGGGGACGAGAATTTCCATGTTGTTCCGCTTATTAAAGGGAACATACACGAAACAAAGGTTCAAACGAAGTCCGAAGAACACTTCCGAGCTGTGTCTAAGTACCTGGAAGACACAAAAAGAACTTTTACACCTATCAACTAAAAAGCAGCAAGGGACTGCAAGTTGTGCTAAAAGGTATAGAACCTGACGTCACCCCCTCTGAAATTCAAGAAGCCCTTAAGGCCAGGGGCTTCTGTGCCAAAAATGTTAGCAATATTGTTAACAGAAACAAAAAACCGCAACCACTTTTCAAGGTCGAGCTCGAACCAGATAGCAAAGCCTTAAAGAAAAACGAAGTGCACCCGATCTAAAAGCTGCAGCTCTTACTGCATCGTAGAATCACCGTGGAAGAACCCCACAAACGCAACGGCCCTGTTCAATGCACAAACTGCCAAGAGTATGGACACACCAAGACTTACTGCACACTTCGGACGGTCTGCGTAGTCTGCGGAGACTTCCACAACTCCGTAAACTGCCCCGCAAACAAAGAAGACCCCCAAAAGAAAAAATGTGGCAACTGTGGAGGAAACCATACGGCAAACTATAGAGGCTGTGCGGTCTACAAGGAGCTGAAGAGTCGCATGCGACGAGCGACAGCTACGCACCAACAACATACGCAAAATGTGTATTACAACTCAAAAAGTACGCCAGACGTATTTTTCGCCAAGGCAGCCAGATCATCATTTGGGCAGCTAAATACAACCAAGGGAATCTCCTACGCCGAAGCACTAAGAACAGGCATGGAAAATCCACCCCAGCCTCACTCAGAAAATGCTCAGCAGGTTCCAGGGCAGCCGCAAAGTAAATTGGAATCTATGATGATCACCATGCAACAAAGTATGATGGAACTTATGTCATTCATGAAAACAACCATGCAAACCCTTGTTCAGAACCAGAACATGGTAATTCAGTTGCTTGTAGCACAACAGTCCAAATAATAAATGACTAACCTACGTATATCCATGTGGAATGCCAATGGCATTTCACGGCATAAACTTGAAATAACTCAATTCCTAAACGTAAATCACATCGACGCCATGCTGCTGGTTGAAACGCACCTCACAGGGAGATATAACTTCCATATAAGAGGTTATACCTTTTACCGCACAGATCATCCGGATGGCAAGGCCCACGGCGGAACGGGCATCTTAATCAGAGAACGCATCAAACACCATTTTCATCAACGGTTTGCAACAAATTACCTGCAAGCCACGTCCATAAAAGTGCATTCAGGAAACGGCAACCTTTGTATTGCCGCTGTCTACTGCCCACCTCGATTTACTATCTCTGAAGGTCAATTCATGGACTTCTACAACACTCTGGGGGATCGCTTCATAGCCGCAGGAGACTACAACGCCAAACACACGCACTGGGGATCACGCCTCGTGACTCCCAAGGGAAGGCAACTGTATAATGCACTTATAAAGGTGAGCAATAAACTGGACTACGTTTCTCCTGGTAGCCCCACATATTGGCCTGCAGACCCAAAAAAGATCCCAGATCTAATTGATTTCGCGGTGACAAAAAACATCCCACGCAATCTAATAAGCGCCATAGCACTACCGGATCTCTCATCTGACCACTCGCCTTTGTTGATAAGCCTTCTTCAAAGCCCAGAAATTACGGACCACCCCTACAGACTGACGTCGCACAACACTAACTGGATGAAATACAGAAAGTATGTGAGTTCTCACATTGAGCTAACTCCCCAACTAAATATCGAAGCGGACATCGACTGCTCCACCTCCGCCCTGGAAGAGGTACTCGTCACAGCAGCCAGGATCTCAACCCCTATTCGGAAAGTTGGGGAATTTAAGAAGTTCAAAACCAACCGGCAAATCGAACAGCTGGTTCAGGAAAAGAGGCGTCTGCGACGAGCGTGGCAAACCAGCAGATCGCCATGCTTAAAGCAACGTCTTACTGAAGCCACCCGCAATCTAAACCGGGCCCTGAAGCAAGAAGCTGAAAATGAACAACTTAAATATATTGGAAAACTCTCGCCAACTAGTACAAAGCATCCCTTGTGGAGGGCTCACCCAAATCTAAGCTCTCCAATTCAAACCGTCACCGTTACGTTGCAGGCGGGTTCGAGTGGAGACCCGAGTCAAGACCCTTGCTAGAGGATTTGGGTGGACAGAGAGTTTTTCATTGTAGGACGCTTTTTGCTTGTCTATTTCATCTTTTACTGCGAGAATGCAGAGGTCCCTGTGGATGTTTTGATTACGAACATACCACGGTGCCCCGGTGATAGCTCTGAGGATCTTTGATTGTGCTCGTTGGACGATGTCCATATTGCTATTGCAGGTATTTCCCCACAGCTGACGAGCTAGTTGAGCTGATGCTTGTATCGGGCATCTGGATCGGCTAAGGATGGCGGTGTCGTCGGCAAAGGTGGATGTTGTCAGACTTCTGCTTGTTGGTAGATCGGCTGTGTATAAGAGGTACAGGGTTGGCCCAAGAACGCTGCCTTGGGGGACCCCTGCTCCAATTTGATGGTCAATGGAAGTTGCAGTCTGAGCGGCGGTCTGAGTCTGCCTTCGACAGTGACGGACGTGTTTAAACCGAGCTCCGCGAAAATCAATCGATTTGCATGTGTAGTGAAAGTTTAATAAACAGAACAAAATATCAGAGTCTCCAAATTAGGCGAAATAGACGCTAAGTGCGATGAAAGCACTAAGATAGTTTGAGTTTATTAATTATTCTCAAATTATAAGAAAGGAGAAAAATAAACTAAAATAACCATGAGTCAAAGCGATACTCGCTCTCAGCGCCAGCGAGAGCAAGACGACCGTCGGAAATCTCTTCAAAAGAATAACGCTTACTTCTCTTTTACATCAACTCAACCCGCAACTATTCCAAATGCAGTAAGCGAGCGGTCATCGAACCTAAATCCGGCAAATGTAATCCTACCAACAAGGCAAGAAGGAGCGCGCTCTTGCTCTCCCTCATTACCTAACTTACCACTGAGTAACCAACCACAGCATCTCAATGCAACTACAACAACTTCGCTAAACATTCCCGAAATTGCACTTTGTGTACCGACAGCGACAAGTACAAAGACTACAATAACTACCGCAACGGCAATTACAACAACAACGGGAACGGTAGCGACAGCTCACCTAATTTCGGCAACAACAGCAGCAGCATTCACTGGGACAGCGACCGCAACCTATGTAAACAAACAAAACGAAACTGCAGCGCAACAACCTCAGATACAAGCAAACAAAACCGTAGGGTCGACCTTGCAGACGGGTATGGACCGCTACATTACAATCAAAAGGAAGCTAAGCCCTCAAAAGGCTAAATCGGGGAATAAAACAAAAATCTCGCGAGACAATAGTAGCCAAACACCTAGCGAAGCGTTATCATACACATATAGGTACGAGATTCTGGCAGAGATCACGGACGACCTGTCATCAGAGCCATCAGAAAATGCAAAAAAGAAGCTAAAGCCACCACCAATTTTCATCTGTGAGAAGAGCTCAAGCGCTCTAGTAAACCAGCTGGTTGACCTCATTGGAAAGAACAATTTCCACATAACTCCACTAGTAAAGGGCACAATCCACGAAATTAAAGTCCAAACAAATACGGAAGACAACTTCAGAGAACTCACGAAGTATCTAAGCGACAAAAATAAAAATGTTTACACCTACCAGCTTAAAAGCAGCAAGGGTCTACAAGTGGTTTTAAAGGGTATTGAGCCCGAGGTGACGCCCGAAGAAATTACGGAGGCGCTATAGGAAAAGGGACTTTCGGTTAAATCAGTTTTTAATATTCTGAACAAAGACAAGAAGCCGCAACCACTATTTAAGGTTGAGCTCGAACCTGAAACCAAGCAGCTAAAAAGATACGAGATTCATCCAATCTACAAGCTACAGTTTCTCCTGCATCGTAGAATCACAGTAGACGAGCCGTATAAGCGCAAGACTCCAGTTCAATGTACAAACTGTCAAGAATTTGGCCACACCCGATCTTACTGTACACTGCGCACAGTATGCGTAATTTGTGGAGATCTCCACGCCTCTGCACACTGTCCAGCAAACAAGAATCTACCCAGCGTGAAAAGGTGCGGAAACTGTGGTGGCAATCACACAGCAAACTACAGAGGCTGCCCAATTTACAAGGAGCTGAAGAGTCGTCTCCAGCTGCGAACCATTACATTAAGGACCCAGCAAGGTATGCCCACATTCGCCCAACCAAACAGGAACCCAGAAACATCCTTACCCAGAGGTACAGGAACTGCCACCGGGTCCGTCCCCTTTAACGCTAAATTAACGTTTGCAGAAGCTTTAAAAACTGAACAGCTGCCCACAGCCCACCAACAAAACCAAGCAACCGAACGCCTCCAACAACGAACTCCGAGCCTGGCAAGGAACAAAATCATCAGCCCTCAGAACAAAACGAAACAAAAATAGAAGCTATGATGCACACCCTGCAAAAAAGCATAATGGAGTTTATGTCGTTCATGAGAACTATCATGCAAGATATGATGCGAAACCAAAACCTCCTGATAAAAATGCTAGTTTCTCAGCAGACTAAATAAAAAAATGGCTTCCCTACGCATAGCTATGTTGAACGCTAATGGTGTTTCCCAACGCAAACTTGAGGTAACTCAATTCCTATACGAAAAAAATATCGACGTAATGCTTATCTCGGAAACTCACCTAACAAACAAATACAACTTCCAAATAAATGGCTACCTTTTTTTACGGTACCAATCATCCTGATGGTAAAGCCCATGGAGGGACAGGGATCCTTGTAAGGTGTAGCACGAGGCATCACTATCACAATGGATTTTCTGAAATCCACCTACAGTCCACATCCATAAACATACAGACGGATAACAACAACCACCTTACCCTAGCCGCCGTATATTGCCCCCCCCGCTTTAAAATAAGCGAAGACCAATTCCTTACTTTTTTCAAAACACTTGGAGACCACTTCCTTGCCGCAGGAGACTATAACGCTAAGCACACACACTGGGGATCGCGCCTCGTGAACCCAAAAGGAAAGCAGCTATATAACACTATAATAAAAGCCGCCAATAAACTTGACCATGTTTCTCCTGGAAGTCCAACATACTGGCCAACAGACCTCAACAAGCTGCCTGACCTGATCGATTTTGCAATCACCAAAAACATTCCTCGTAGCCTGTTGAGAGCCGAATGCCTACCGGAGCTATCCTCTGATCACTCCCCAGTTCTCATCCATGTATCGCGACTCGCCAAAACGGTCGAAAAAACTGTTAGACTGACGTCACACAAAACAAACTGGTTTAAGTATAGAAAATATATCAGTTCACACATTGATCTAAGCCCACAACTCAATAGCGAATCGGACATTGACAAATCAACCACAACTCTGGAGTCCATTCTTGTGGCAGCAGCACAATCTTCTACCCCTCAAACTTACACAACAGATCCCTACCCAAAAAAGACAAATAAACAAATCGAGCAACTGGTCCATGTAAAGCGACGGTTAGTCCACGAATGGCAAACTTACAGATCCCCATCAGCTAAACAGAGACTGAAAGATGCCACTAACAATCTAACCAAAGCCCTGAAACAAAAAGAGGAGCAATCCAAACGTCGATACATAGAGAAACTATCCACAACAAGCACAAAGCATTCACTGTGCAGAGCTCACCCAACTCTTTGTCCACCGACCGTCACTGTGTCGCCAATAAGAAATTCCAGGGGCGGCTGGGCTCGCAGCGATGCAGACAGGGCCAGTACATTTGCCGCTCACCTACAAAAAGTCTTCCAACCAAACCAGGCTACTAACGCATTTACACTAACATCACCAACAAATGACACCAATCCCCATCATGAGCCAAATGTGTTTCACCCAAGAGAAATTTTAAAACTCATAAAGGAGCACATTAACCCAAAGAAATCCCCCGGCTGCGACCTCATAACCCCAAAAATGATCATTGAACTGCCTTACTGCGCCATTTGCTTCATAACCCATCTATTCAACGCCATAACTAGAGTTGGTCACTTCCCAGACAGATGGAAAAAATCGATCATCATAATGATTCCTAAACCCGGTAAGGATCCCACATCTTCGTCGTACAGACCTATAAGCTTACTTTCATGCCTCTCAAAGCTCTTCGAAAAATGCCTGCTGATCCGACTAAACTCGTACCTTAGAGCTCACAACATAATACCAGCACACCAATTTGGTTTTCGCGAAAGCCATGGAACCATAGAACAGGTTAACCGAATAACTACAGAAATAAGAACCGCATTCGAAAACCAACAATACTGCACAGCGGTCTTTGTGGATGTATCCCAAGCATTCGACAGAGTTTGGCTAGACGGTCTTATGCACAAGATCAAGCTAAAACTACCCAAATATACGCACAAACTACTTAAATCATACCTCTACGAAATAATAATAATAATAATAATAATAATAATAATAATAATAATAATAATAATAATAATAATAATAACCAAGACCCATAAACAACAACCCAGTGATCAAGAAGTTCAAATTCGAACAAGATACGCGCGCGCGCCTAAACAAGCGAAGGGGCACTCTAAACCCGAGAGCCGCCCACACTAAGTCAGGCAAATACCGAGCATCGGCCACACTAATTCGGGCAAAACCCACGGCCCGAGCGGGCACACCAAAGCCAGCCAAACGCGATATAAAGCGGGCCGCTGGCCTCAGATTATTCATTCAGTGGTCGGCGTCGACCAAGACAGAAGTCACCAGCGAGCAGCAACCAGGCCACCAAACCAGGATTAGGAGCCAGCGGTAACCAGGAGTAAGACTCTAACAACACTAAGTATTCGGCTGACGGTTTCGTCCTGCTTTATTAATACTACGTATTCTGCTGACGGTTTCGTCCTGCTATATCAACCTTACGTATTCCGCTGACGGCTTCGTCCTGCTATATCAACCTTACGTATCCCGCTGACGGTTTCGTCCTGCTATATCAACCTTACGTATCCTGCTGACGGCTTCGTCCTGCTGTATCAACATTTATCCCAGCCAGAAGCGAGGGACCCCCCATACACGGATACCGGACACGCGGAGCTTCCCCCAGGACGCGGACGCTCGTCGGCAACCGCCGTGGACAATCGGCAACACCATCTTCGCAGCCAGTTGCATTACTCTGTCAAGAAAACCAATAAACTTCGTATATCTACTTATAAGCCTAGTTAAGGTTAAACTCTACGCGTTATCACTGGGACTCGGGTCGGGGATTCCTTTCTAGCACCACTATCCGGAACCAAATAAATGTCCTGGATGACCCTGGCCAGCACTGACTATCCGAGGCAAGGCTGAACGTCACACATTGTAGTAGTTTTAAAGACATTAAAGATTTAAAGATTTGTTTGTGCTTGCTTATTAGTGTTTGGGTTGAACGAAGTGGATTTTTGATCTTTGGCTTTAAATGTTTTAGGAATGTGTCCATTTCCTCATTTTTACTGTCATAAGTTACGAGGGACCGTTGGGCTGGCAATGTTGTATTTTCGATTGGGTTGTCTAAATCTTTACGTATATCTTCTAAAGGAGTTGTGATCATAGGGTTTACTTTTTTTTCTTGTGTTCCGCTTATTGCTGTAGGTTTAGTATGGATTTCTATTGGTGCTGTGTTTTTCAGGGTCTGTGAATAAGTCGTTTCTTGGATGGGATTGTGGCGCGCATAGTATATAGAACGGGCGGTTTGGGTTTGGGTTCCTGTAGGCACTCGTTGTTGTCATTTGTGTGAGTGGTTTCTGAACAATTTTTGCATGTAGGGCTTTCTTGTTTGCAAAAGGTTTGGGGATGGTTAAAACGAAGGCATTTTTCGCATTGCATTGGACGTGGTATGTACGGGCGAGTGAAAACAATTTCGTAACCAATCATTACCTTTTCGGGGAGATTTGTCGAATCAAAAGTTTATGTAATTAGTCCTGATGGGACACGTTTTTGGTCAATCAATTTAGTCCATTTGTAAACTTCTTTTGCCTTTTAAGATTTCAGCTCTATTAGAAATTCTTCTTCTGTGATATTTCGGAGTAGATTGCAATAAATAACTCCCTTCGTTTCGTTTAGGCTTTTATGTTCGTATGCTTATACATCCATTGTACCCAATTTTTGAATTTTTAGTAGTTTTTCTGCTTGTTTGATGGTTTTTGTTTTAATTAAAAGGGTTCCGGCTCTAGTAAGTTTGCATGTATCAACTTCACCTCCACTAGTATAACCGATAGATTTTTTAATTACAAATGGATTAGCATTTTCAAGGGATAAGTTGTCTTTTCGTTTAATAATTATGAATTTTTGTTCATTTGAGTTTAAAGTTTTAGAAAAAAGTCTATTTTTGTCAGGTGAAATCATTTTTATTTCATAGGGAGCACCCCTTTTTGTTGTTGCTTTGAACTGTCAGATTTTGTGTTTTATTTATTTTTTTTTCATTTTTTAATTTTTTGCAAAGTTTATTTAACAGCACTTGTCTTTGACCGCTCTAGTTGCACGAATGTATTCACAAAGATCTGAAGAGGATTTGGTTATATTTTATTTAATTATCCTATATAGTTTTTATTTCTTTTTATTTAATTTATTTTAAGACTTTCAGAAAGTATGACCAGCTCCCTTGAAGGTTAAAAATGCCATGAATAGATAAATATAAAATAGTGTAAATAATGTAAATAAAACCCTAAGCTGTAATATAACATATAATTCCCCCCGTTTAGATTTAATTAGATTTAGGCTACGGCAGCCACATACGATAGTTAAAACTATCATCCCCAACCCAAGCTCGACGCACACGGACACACACACACAATCACACGCACCATAATCTACCACCGAAAAGTAGATTACATGACCTACGACAATGTGCAGCGAAGCAGAAAGACGGAGGAGAGAACGAGAGAGCGCGAGAGCCGTCAGAATCCACCCCGAAAATTGGCACGATCGGCACAGAAACTTCGAGAAGGAAAGATGAAACTCAACACAAAGTTCGGAAGAAGTGCAAAAAGGGAAAAAGCGAAGGGGAGTTCGATAACGCGGTCATCGAGTGCGGACGCAACTTAGTGAGTGGATTTTCGGAGTTATTTTGAATCGATTTTTGCGAAGGCGGACTAACTAAGGGCCGGCGAGTGCCACCTTAGCAGGAGCGTGTTTCTGGAGCAGCAGCAGAAGGAGATTTTGGAGACAGAGGAGGAGTCGCCGAGGTCTGGCCCAGGACCAGCGGCGTGGCAGCGCCGATTCACACGGAGCCAATTTTCCACGTGCCGTGTGTGTGAAAGCGAGATGGGTGAGTGGTAGCAAGTGAACCGCAACGAGGTCGCTGTGTGTGATGGAAATATAAGGAAATATGTACAGGCGGAATAAAATGACAAAACGGAAAGTTACACTGAGAGAAATTATCGGGAGTAACGTTCAAGAAAAAAACAATGTTAAATAAATAAGAATTTAATTAAATTAATTGAATTATAACTTAGCCCCGATACACTGAGAAAATACCCAAAGAAATGAAGAAAATTAATTTTGAAGAATAAAATCCAAAGGATATATGATAATAGGGAAATGAATAAATCCGCGGGAGGAACCTGAGAAAACTGAAAAAAAAGGAAAAAGGAAATAACAAATGAAAGAAAACATAGTCTTAAGTCTTAATGAGAGCCTTTGTGATGATGACTCTTAACGGCCCTTTTCTTTCGGTGTAATCCGGCGGCTGACGGATTCCATTGTCAGTTCACCGGCTCATCCAAGCCCTCGTCCCCATATCTATAAATTTTTCTGTAGAGGACCCTGGCGGCACTGAGTCGCTATCCCATCCTATGAGAACTACTTTACAAAGTGAACGGAAGTGTTTTTTTCTTGCGCTCTCGTTTTGTGTAAATTTCTTAATTAAAACAACCAAAGTTTTATTTAAATCTTCTACTTTGTGATTTATAAAGTACCCGTTCACTTCGTGTGCATGCAGCTATTCTGTTTTGTGTATTTAATTGTTATTATTTTCACAATTTAGTTGTTCTGACGGTGTTTGCTTTGCATTTGTTGCATTTCTTTTTGTGCCTTCTCCGTTCAGTTTGCGCCGTCGCGACATTAAGCTCGCTACCACGCTGTCCCGCTTACCCGCTTACCCGCTCTCTCGTTCTCCCTCTCTCTCGGTGCAGCTGCACTCTTATCTCTTCCTACGTAAAGGTACAGTGGTAAGTCCCTATAATGTCCGCAATTGTCTGTTTCGCTAAGACCTGTAAAAAGGCTATTACTGCAAACGATCCTACAGTCGGCTGCTGGCTGTGCGACAACATTATGCATGCCAAGTGCATTGGTGTTGTCGCTCGGACGGTGGACGATGTAAGAAGAAACATCAGTTTGCGTTACTGCTACGAGGCCTGTCGAAAGGCTGAAAGAGAGATGATGTCTTTTATGCGGCAAACCAAGGGCGGTTTTAAAATAATATTACTGAGTTTTCTTAAAACTCAGGATATATTCTTGGCGCTGGACACTCAATTTAATAGCCTTAAACTATTAAATGAGTCTCCTAGGCGCAAAAAAACCGCAACTGGTCTGTAGCATATAAGCGGATCTCAACAACCAGCGGACTCCCAACAGCAGCCTCTCCCAACACAGCCTTCGACCTCAGAATCAATTCAAAGAGTTTTGAAATCGAGTGGCAAAAAAGATTCGGCATCCGAATGTGTTGCGGGAGGGAACGTTCGCCCGGTGAAATCCGTTTTGTTCCCTGGGGGGTCTTAAATATTGACCCCTCAAAGCAACCTTAATTTACTTGCTCAGGGTATCAGGCCTGGACTACCGGCCGATATTGGCAATGCAGATAAGCAGTCTGCATAGCCGAAAGCTTTTATTGCAGTACCACTTTCGAAACAGATATCTGTTTCGCGGCTCTCCCCTGCTCAGACATCGGAAGATGCTATTGCCTTTATCCAAGGTGGAAAAATTCAAATTTTCTTACGCTGGGGATATTTCATCTTTTAAAATAAATGTTCCTAATGAACTCTTTGACCAGATATGCTCTAGTAACTTCTGGCCTGAGTATGTGGTAGTCAAGGAGTACGAAGCTAAGAAAAAGAAAAGGCGGTCCGTAGGAATTACTCTTCCCAGGCCCGATCAGACCACTGCGCCCACTACGACTTCCAATCCCGCTCCAAAAAACTTATCAATTCCCTCTCTATCTCCTATCAGAATGCAAGAGGCTTACGTAGTAAACTTAGCAAATTGTATTCTGATAGTCTCTCATTTGCATCCCAGGTTATCGTGTTCACAGACACCTGGCTAAAGCTTGATATTCTTAGCTGCGAAAATTTTCCAGCTGTGTTCACGATATATCGGCTGGATCGGCCTATCAAACTTGGGGGTGGTATCCCCATAGCGGTTGACTTCAGTCTCATGTCTGAATTACTAACTGTCGAGGAGTGCATCTGTGTAAAGCTATCAGTAAATGGTAGCTCCATTTTTATTAGGGTAAAGGTGGCAGTTGTGGACACGGGGGGGTTGTGTATCTTTTGACACAGGACAGATATATGGATCTGTCAAATGTCATGGGTGCGCTATTGAAGCTCGATTGTTTTGTGCCGAATACCAAACGGAACGGACGCATCTGCTTTGTGTCCCGGAAAAATGAAATTTTTCACCGTGAAAAAAATCACAAAAGTTTTATTGCCATTGATTTAATTATCAGTACAGCTATATAAGTAAATATATTTTAATGGTGTTTATATTCTTTTCTTCGATGTTTGTTGCCAAAAAAATTGACCGTCTCCAACTCCGTTCTCTGCAATGATTGTGATCGGCCAGTGCACTTAAAGTGTGCTGACATGCGTGCCAGCTATTTCATATGCGCGAATTGTGATTCTGATTGGGAATAATATCATGCGTAGTATTTTTCATTCTTTACAAATTAATAAACTTCAATTTTTTCTTCATTTGATTGCGTTTAACTTGATACTTTCCTAGTTTTAGCACATATTAAAAAGGTGTCCACAGCCCCCCTAAAATCTAAAATTACTATTTTACAAAAATTAAAAAATTTTTTTTTCAGTAAAAGATATTACTGTAATTATTCAAAACCTAGTTAGCTAAGGTCTCTAGCTTTCCATTGATATGCACCTGTCCGCATAATATGCTCCAGTAAACAATATATAAGTGAAAAAGGAAACTGTGTCCACAACTGCCACCATTCCCCTCCTTGTTCCTACATTCCTTCGTTGTCGGAACTTCCTTTTTATTGGAAACATTATTCCAGTATCTAGACAGTTTCTTGTCGACTTTCTGATAGGGATCATTTAGTAGTTCTTGGGGATTTTAATATCCCAGGGGCTATTTGGTCCTCCAATAATTCCACAAACACTCTTCCTACCACCTCACAGCATGACTTTATTCATGGCTTGTTCGACATTTCGCTCTCTCAAGTCAACCGCGTACGAAATTCCCTAGAGCGCTTGCTTGATCTCTGTTTTGTCTCAGATCCGGCGAGAGTCAATTTAGCCAGGGTGGCACCGTTGACGCTTCCCGAAGATCCCTTTCATCCTACTTTCGATGTGACCCTCGACATTGGGACTAACTTACAGAATATATCTGACTGTTCAGCCAAGAAAGTCCTTTATTTTCGCAAGACGGACTTCGAACAGCTGAATAACTTTATATCAGATTTTAATTGGTCCGATTTATACATGTGCACTGACATGTCAGTAGCCGTGTTTTTTTTTTACAGTGCCATAAATTCCTTTTTTACTAAATGTGTTTTGTTATACTATCCATCAACATCGAATAAGCCTCCTTGGTTTACTAAAGAGTTGAGTCATCTTAAAAACAAAAAATCTAGGCTAAATATAAATATACCGGTTCTAACTCTGCGCTTTCCCTTTATTTACCGTGTTGAACGCGCAGTGTTACAAGAATTATTTAACTCGTTGTAGGGTAAAGATATCTCAGGACCCACAACAGTTTTATAATTTTGTTAACACTAAACGTAAGCCAATTACGCATCCTTCCTCGCTTTCATTTGAAAATACAACCGTAAATAACGATCGGGCTATTGCCGATCTGTTTGCGCAGTTTTATTTTATTCTTACTTCATTTATTGGAAGGAATCATTTTTTATTCCTCTCCACCAAAAAGGTAGCAAATTGGATGCCAGCAACTATAGAGGAATCTCTAAGTTGTCGGCCATTCCAAGACATTCCGAGAAAATCATTACTCCACATTTGCAGCACCTGTGCAGATCAATTATTTCTCCACGTCAGCATGGATTTTTAAAGCATAGATCAACGACAACCATCCTTTTAGAGTTCACATCCTTCTTAGTTAAGGGCTTTCAGACAGACGAAATCTTTACTGATTTCAGTAAAGCATTTGATTCTGCCAACCATTCTCTTCTTGTTCGAAAACTCGATCTAATGGGATTTCCGGTTGATCCTCTTAGTTGGATATCAACTTATCTGAATGGCAGAACGCAAAGGATCCTCTTTAAAAATTCTTCATCTAATGTTCTCAGGGTTACTTCTGGCGTCCCGCAAGGGAGCCATTTGGGTCCCCTGTTGTTTACATTATTTATCAACGACCTGCCCAAAGCTCTGACTAACTCCAGAGTACTTATGTATACGGACGACGTCATACTTTGCGTGCAATATAAGGACGTTTCCTGTCAGTCTGATTTACAAACAGATCTCAATCCAAACATGGTGCCGCATAAACTTATTAAACCTTAACGGCTCTGAATGCAAGCTAATGATTATCTCACGTGTCGCTGCCAAGCTGGCGACATACACGCTAAACTGCTGCTCTTTGGAGAGAATTATTATAGTCTATGATTTGGGTGTCCGACTGGATCCTAAACTTGGGGTTCACAGTAAACGCATTGAGTCAGTTCAGAGGAACTTTTTGCCTTTCGCTTTACGCGGTTTGAACTGGGATCCAAACCAGAGGTTACCCTCGTACTCTAGTAGACTTCTCCTAATTAACTTACCTTCTTTAGCTAACCGTAGTACCATGCTTAGCATTACGTTCATTTTTAACCTTATTCACGGTAACGTGGAAAGCGCTAACTTGTTGGGTCAGCTTAACTTTCACGTACCGAGTAGAAATACTAGATCTCCTATATTCCTTTAGTTTTGCGACTCAATCATCAACTCCCGCATAGAGCGGACGTGGTCTCGCGTGAGCTCCAGGGAAAACAAATTTAAAAAAGTGGATGAAATAGTTAAAACCTAAAGAATATTATACTGAAGAAGTCTAAATAGTGCGAAAAGACGCTAACAAATCAAAAACAAAAAAAAATATAATAATAACTATTGTTATGAGTAACACAAATGCTTATTTATTTTAAACTAATAAGTGCTACGCATAATAAGCTCAAAAAATGAGCGATCAGAAGAATGAGCATAGAAGCTCCGTAAACCCAAGAAACGCCTGTTACTCTTATTTCTCAACTCGCGATATCGATGAAAATAAGAAGTCAAAAAAGAGCAATTCGGCTCGACTGACCGTCGACAGCAAGAGAGCCAGCTCTTGCTCACCCTCTCTGCTCACCCCAACTCCTGCATCATGGAATTACCAATGTCAAACCCCACCACCGCCGGCTTCGATGGAAGAAGCTCCAACAATGCTAGTTGTGCAATTTCTGCAGTCGCAGCAAAAGTACCACCAATAATTAAACCAACTACCAATACTGCGAATTCGGTGCCAACGGCTGCACAGCAAAACACAATGGCATTAAAACCGTAAGCTTTGATAAGCAACAAGCGGTCCCGGCTATTCAGACCGGTATGGATCGCTACATCCAGATTAAGCGTAAGCTTAGTCCACTCAACACGGTTGGTAATAAACCAAAGATCAACCGCACCAACAAAAGCAACGACCAAACCAGGAGTTCCAATGATAACCGTTTTTCCATCTTAGCAGAGGCGGAGAACAACCAACCAGAGTTGGGGCAGGAGACCCAAAAGAAACCAAAGCCCCCACCTATTTATATAAGGGAAAAAAGTTCAAGCGCCCTGGTCAACAAAATTGTTGCGCTGGTCGGGGACGATAATTTCCATGTTGTTCCGCTTATTAAAAGGAACATCCACGAAACAGAAGTACAAACGAAGTCCAAAGAACACTTCCGAGCTGTGTCTAAGTACCTTGAGGACACAAAAAAGAACTTCTACACCTACCAACTAAAAAGTAGCACGGGACTGCAAGTTGTACTAAAGAGAACAGAACCTGACGTCGCCCCCTCTGAGATTCAAGAAGACCTTAAGGCTAAGGGCTTCTGTGTCAAAAATGTTAGCAACATTGTTAACAGAAACAAAAAGCCGCAACCACTTTTCAAGGTCGAGCTCGAACCAGATGGAAAAACCTTAAAGAAAAACGAAGTGCACCCGATCTACAAGCTGCAGCTCTTACTGCATCGAAGGATCACCGTGGAAGAACCACACAAACGCAACGGCCCTGTTCAATGCACAAACTGCCAAGAGTATGGACACACAAAGTCATACTGCACACTTCGGACGGTCTGCGTAGTCTGCGGAGACTTCCATAACTCCGTAAACTGCCCCGCAAACAAATAAGACCCCCAAATGAAAAAATGTGGCAACTGTGGAGGAAACCATACGGCAAACTACAGAGGCGGTGCGGTCTACAAGGAGCTGAAGAGTCGGATGCGACGAGCGACAGCTACGCACCAACAACATACGCAAAATGTGTATTACAACTCAAAAAGTACGCCAGATGTATTATTCGCCAAGGCAGCAGATCATCATTTGGGCAGCTAAATACAACCAAGGGAATCTCCTACACCGAAGCACTAAGAACAGTCATGGAAAATCCACCCCAGCCTCACTCAGAAAATGCTCAGCAGGTTCCTGGGCAGCCGCAAAGCAAATTGGAATCTATGATGTTCACCATGTAACAAAGTATGATAGATCTTATGTCATTTATGAAAACAACCATGCAAACCCTTGTTGAGAACCAGAACATGGTAATTCAGTTGCTTGTAGCACAACAGTCCAAATAATAAATGACTAACCTACGTATATCCATGTAGAATGCCAACGGTATTTCACGGCATTAACTTGAAATAACTCAATTCCTAAACGTAAATCAGATCGACGCCATGCTGATGGTTGAAACTCACTTCACAAGGAGATATAACTTCCATATAAGGGGCTATGCCTTCTACCGCACAGATCATCCGGATGGCAAGGCCCACGGCGGAACCGGTATCTTAATCAAAGAACGCATCAAACACCACTTTCATCAACGGTTTGCAACAAATTCCTTGCAAGCCACGTCAATAAAAGTGCACTCAGGAAACGGCAACCTTTGCATTGCCGCTGTCTACTGCCCACCTCGCTTTACTATTTCTGAAAGTCAATTCATGGACTTCTACAACACTCTGGGGGATCGCTTCATAGCTACAGGAGACTACAACGCCAAACACACGCACTGGGGATCACGCCTCGTGACTCCCTAGGGAAGGCAACTGTATAATGCACTTATAAAAGTGAGCAATAAACTGAACTACGTTTCTCCTGGCAGCCCCACATATTGGCCTGCAGACCCAAGAAAGATCCCAGATCTAATTGATTACGCGGTGACAAAAAACATCCCACGCAATCTAATAAGCGCCATAGCTCTACCGGATCTCTCTTCTGACCACTCGCCTTTGTTGATAACCCTTCTTCAAAGGCCAGAAACTACGGACCACCCCTTCAGGCTGACGTCGCACACCACTAACTGGATGAAATACAGAAAGTATGTGAGCTCCCACATTGAGCTAACTCCTCAACTAAATATCGAAGCGGACATCGACTGCTCTACCGCTGCCCTGGAAGAGGTACTCGTCACAGCAGCCAGGATCTCAACCCCTAAACGGAAGGATCTGGAAATTAAGAAGTTCAAAACCAACCGGCAAATTGAACAGCTGGTTCTCGAAAAGATGCTGAAAATGAACAACTTAAATATATTGAAAAACTCTCGCCAACTAGTACGAAGCATCCCTTGTGGAGGGCTCACCCAAATCTAAGCTCTCCAATTAAAACCGTCACCCCTATATGGAATTCCTCAGGTTGCTGGGCCCTCAGCGACAAAGATAGAGCCGAAGCATTTGCCTTACATCTCAGAGGCGTCTTCCAGCCGAACCCCGCAGCAAGTGATTATGTTCTTCCGCAAATCCACCTCGAAACTGAATCCACGCCAACTACATTTCGGCCGAACGAGATCACAAAAGTCATCAGGGAGCTAAAACCAAAAAAGGCTCCAGGAGGTGACCTAATAACTTCAAAAATGATAATGGAACTTCCGTACTGTGCAATTGTTGTCATCTGTAAACTCTTCAATGGAATCATAAGTCTCGGCTACTATCCAAGGAAATGGAAAAAAACAATTATTATAATAATACCGAAGCCCGGAAAAGATCACACGATTCCGTCATCTTACAGACCAATAAGTCTATTATCATGCCTGTCCAAATTATTTGAAAAATGCCTTTTAACGCGCTTAATACCATATATGCGAGCCCACAACATTATCCCAGCCCATCAATTTGGCTTCAGAGTAAAACACGGAACTATCGAGCAAGTTAACAAAATAACATCAGAGATTAGCACAGCATTCGAGCACAGGGAATAATGCAGCGCGATATTTCTCGATATATCTCAAGCATTCGACAACGTCTGGCTCAAATGTATCACGCATAAAATTAAAACACACCTGCCTGGTTATACTCATAAACTACTTGTATCCTACCTCCACAATACAGCCTTCGCAGTGAGGTGTAACACAAAAAAGTTCCGACAGCTACACTATCGAAGCTGGAGTCCCACAAGGCAGCGCACTTGGGTCAACTTTATTCCTCCTTTAAACAGCGGATATCCCCACGAGTGACCGACTAACAACATCCACCTTCGCTGACGACACTGCGATCCTTAGCCGCTCCAGATGCCCAGTCCGTGCAACAATCCAACTCGCCAACCACCTCGTGTTAGTCCAGAAGTGGCTATCTGACTGGCGTATTAAAATAAATGAACAAAAGTGTAAACACACAACGTTTACTCTTAACAGACAAACTTGCCCTCCGCTCTGCCTGAATAGCACGCAGATCCCCCAAGTAAATGAAGTAACGTATCTCGGCATCCACCTCGACAGACGTCTAACATGGCGTATACATATCGAAACCAAGAAACTGCACCTAAAACTGAAAGTCAGCAGCCTCCACTGGAATCCACTCCACTCCAATCAAAGATCCTGTGAACTATCACTGGGGCACCATAGTATATTCGTAACCAAAACATCTACAGGGACCTCGACATTCTCGCAGTAAAAGATGAAATAGACAAGCAAAAAGCGTCCTACAATGAAAAACTCTCTGTCCACCCAAATCCTATAGCAAGGGTCTTGACTCGGGTCTCCAGCCGAACCCGCCTGTAACGTACAGACCTTCCAACCCAGCCATAATTTGTCAAGGCTACTGTTCCAGTCTACATGACTCCTAGTTAGGTTACAGTATAAGATTTGATACACTTATTGTTAGTCTCGAAAATAAGAAGATTCAATAAATAAAAGCAAAGTAAATAATAAGAAAAATAAAAAAGTTATGCGCCACCGTAGAACGTTTTTTGAATTGCATGAACCCTTTAGAGTTTTATGTGCAAATTATAATGATTTGTGCATGATAACATCAAACGTAGAAAGCCTTCCCAAACTAAAAACTTAAATACTACCCCCAAACAATCTGGCAGCACGCCAGTAGTCACTTCCTCGTATTCCTTTTCTATACTTTCATTTGTCGCGCCTACTAACACCTAACACGAACAGGCACGTGCTTGGTGTCAGATGGGCCACTTGAATATACTGATCGTAGTGCATCAACGTTCAGAAAAATACCCAACAAGAGAAGAGTGGAGAAGAGGGAGTGTAACCGAGCCAGATGAAGTGTCACTCGTCGGCTCAAAGATGAGCGGCGGGGTAGGGGCCGGAATCTTTGCCGAAACCTGGAGGATAGGAAGATTCCTTCCACCTCCCAGGGTCAGTAACAGTGTTCCAGGCGGAGGTTCTCGGTATATTGAAATCAGCTGAACTTTCATTGGGGCAAGGCCTCCTAAATACCAAGGTATGGATATACTCAGACAGCCAAGCGGCCATCAAATCTCTCGCACTCTACTAAATGTAAGGAGGCACTAAATAGACTAGCGGAACACAATAGGATGAAGATAGCTTGGGTACCCGGACATGATGACATCCCCGGTAACGAAAAAGCCGACGAGCTGGCCAGAAAAGGACAGAATAATTTTCACTGACAACAGATATTCAAACACTTCAAACTACTAGCCAGCAAGGAATGGTTGATGAAGGCGGAACTCAGGAGATCGAAACTATGCTGGCCTGAATATAATAGGAGACGGACTGCAGAGCTGATCTCCAAGAGTAAAACGGACATCAGAGGGGCATCGGCAGTTATCTTGGGGCATTGGCGAATAGGCACGCATGCCTTACCCTACAACACACACTGCAGAAGCTGCAAAGAACCGAACGAGCAGGAGACACCGAGCCATCTACTGTGCCACTGCGCGGCATTCAACCAGCTAAGAGCACGGCCCTTCGGAGCCTATCAAACTCGGGTCACTAGGGAAAGTGGGAAGGCAGTCAGTGAATTTAATCCTGGCTAACCTGAATCACACGGACTGGTACTGAAAGGAGGCGCTGACTACTACCAAAAACAAGGGGGGGCACAGTGGGCGATTTGGCCGATCTGGCGAAAGGAAATCAAAACAATTTTTGGTTGAAATGTTCTCAAATTTGAATTCCCGCCGATAACTAAATATTTAATTAGCACAAAAATACTATTTTTGGTGTTTTAATCGATATATTTCATCAGCTGTGAGCTTTCAAAGTGAGCATATGTTTTCGCTGCAATCATAATAAGCATATTCAGCGTTTTTCCTGGTAATTCCATTCTTTGCAAAAAATGAACTTTTAACCTTTTCGAAGATTTTATTCTGTTTTTACAAAAAGTCAGGTATGTAGTAAAAGAAAAAACAAAAACGTTTTGTGACCTGTAATAAATGTTGAATTATTAAATGGTGATTGAATGTGGTAAGCCATAAATGAATAATAATTGTGAATAATTGTTAACTTCTGTGGAATAAAACTATATGATGCACCTCCTTGCCTGTGATAATTGTGTATACATTTGAAAATATGAATCGTCTTCTATTCAAAATGGCCAAGCTTTGCTGCATTTAGGTGCCGCTTTTAATATTTTTCATATTGCAGAAATTTTGTTTTGAAAAATCTTTTATTTTTTGAGTTATTAATTTTTTGCTGGATTGGCCAAATTGCCCACTGTGGGGTGGACCACAACGGATCTAAGCTCTAATTGGAGATTACCAGAGTAGCCTCACCACTTACACCTACATACCTACTTACCCATTACCTTAAATAACAATAAATCACAAAGAGTACAACTATTAAACTAAACATTCTTACGGGATAGTCACTTGATTTATTTCCGGTGTTTTTTGCATAAATATGAGAGAGAACGTGTAAAGCCTTTTCTACCTCTCCATGCTCCAGCCAAAATTTGGGACTTTCCGGAAAAGTTAACAACCATAATCCGAGCAAAATACTAAAATTGAAAATAAAAAATATAAATAGCATTTTATCATCATTATAATCTTAATAAGAAAAAATCTAAAAACAATTAATAAATTAAAATTAAACGAAACTATTATATATATTAACGATTTCTACTCGGAACGTAAAAATTAATTTCATCCAAATCCCCGTTTACACAAGACTGCGTTATTGCATTATCATAGCAAACACAGTTTTTTAAATAGGTTTAGTATAGGTGCATAAAGGTGGGAAAAAGTTACGTCCAAGTTGCATTCAAGCAAAGAGTATGAATATATATGTTCAATGGCGGGTTCCAGCGGAAGAACCCTCATTTTACTAGTGGAACCCGCAGTGCTCGATTCTACTTTGAATCTGGCCGCCTGGTTGCCTGCTTGCCGTTTGGGCTAGTGGTTAAGGTATCGGACTGCCAATCTACTGTACTTTGGTTCGAATCCCAGTAAGACTTTAGATTTTATTTTTTTTTTTGTTTTTTTTTTTAATATACGATTTTAAATTATGAGCTACAATGATTTCTTTAAGGTTTATTCGACTTATAAGTAGTTTTTAAAGTTTTAAGCCTGTTTTTCGTGTGTTTTTTTGGGTTTTGAGTTTTTTTTTATTTTTTTCATTGTTAATGTTTTTTTTTTTTTTTTAGCTATTAAGTTTTGTGTGTGTGTGTTTTTGTTTTAATTTTTAAGTGTGTTTTCTTTCAGGGTCTGTAATCATTATAAGTATTATAAAAATCAAATGACAATGATTATATTTTGATTTTTTTGTTATTACAAAAAAAAAAATTATAAATAAAAATTATTTTTGATGAAAATAAAAAACTTTCAAAAATAATGATTACACAGGCCGACAAAACCAGTTCGATCCTCTGACCCAGAAACCAGTATATACTTTTACGAAGGTTTTCGGTGAGCTGAATCCGAATCCGATGTCCAAATTTCCGAATTGGCTCTGGCTTCCGAGATATCCTACCTAAAAGTGCAAAAACAGCGTTTTTTGCCTATATTTGAGGTTATGTAGCATCGAATTTGTTTTTTTACTGAAAATACTAAAAAAACCATCTTATAACCCTTGCCCTTTCAAATGCTGTTGAGTTTGATTAAACATCTCTTTTTTTTTTGCTGAGATATCGTACTTTGAAATTTTCATGTTAATGAATTTACCTCAAAAAAAAAAAAAAAATTATGGATAGGCCCTATGAAGCAAACATTTTTCTTTGCACATTTTTATTTTTTTGATCAAACTAAAACTCAAAACCAAATCACGGAGTCTGTTTGAGACTTGTTACCAATATTAATTGATATTCTTACATAAGGGCTAAGCTACCCTCAAGTACCATTTCTTATAAATATCGCGGCAGGGTAATAGCTTTAGGACAAAAAATGTCTGAAGTGTCAATCAGCAGAAGTTTTCGGTGATTATGGAAGTAAAAAATGCATGCATTGACCTTGTGACCGCCGCTAATATCCCGTTGGCAGTACTGGACTCCAAAGGCTTCAAAACTTGCAGTTATTTTCGCCTTTGCGTGTTCTCAGGTAATATAAATTTTGAGCAAAACATGTTGACAAAGAAAAATGTTTCGTAACAACTAAATGTTGCTAGCAACAAAGCTTTCAAAATAAATTAATTGATATACATATTTTTAAGGCAGCTATATGATATAGTTGTCCGATCCGGCCCGTTCCGACATATATAGTAGTGAGAGCATATAGAAGACTATCTGTACAGTTTCATTCAGACAGCTGAACTAATTTGCGTAGAAACGGACAGACGGACATGGCTAGATCGACTCGGCTGTTGATGCAGATCAAGAAAATATATACATACGAGTATAAGGACCGGTAAGCTACCCCCAGTACAAAATTTGTAATAATACGTTCTTAAGGTTTTTGTGCTGCTTTTATACCTTTGCAGGGTATTATAATTTTAGTCAGAAGTTTGCAAAGGAGTGAAGGAGACATTTCCGAACCTATAAAGTAGATATATTCTTGATCAGCATCAACAGCCGAGTTGATCTAGCCATGTTCGTCTGTCCGTCTGTCTGTCTGTCCGTTTCTACGCAAACTAGTCCCTCAGTTTTTAAGCTGGTACATTATTGCTCCGGGTGAGCCAGAGACTCGCTCCAACAAAAATTTTTAATTTCTTTGTTTTCTAACATAACACAGTGCAACACATAAAAAAATAAAAACTGTTCCCGTGATAGTACACCAAAAAAGAAAATATAAGTGTCTTTCCGTTGTTCACCTACGGTTGCAACTTTTTTTTACGTATTGACAAGTTTTTGCCCTAAATACAAATTTTTCGGAAAAATTATCATTTTATCAGGCTCTTATTTTGCAAACCGCTGGGAATTTTGAATTTCTTTTTGGAGCAAAGTTGTAGCTCTTGTCAAGGCCAACAAAATATATATAGGGGAAAGGCGGCAGTTGTGGACATAGTTTTGTTTTTCGCTGATATCTTTTTAACTGGAGCATATTATGCGGACATGTGCATATCAATGGAAAGCTAGAGACCTTAGCTAACTAGTTTTTGCATAATTACAGTGATATCTATCACTGAAAGAAAAATTGTTAAGTTTTTGTAAAATAGTAATTTTTGCCAATTTCAAATTTTAAGGGGGGTTGTGGACACCTTTTTAGAATGTGCTAAAATTAGGAAAGTATCAAGTTAAACGCAATCAAATGAAGAAAAAATAAAAGTTTATTCATTTGTAAAGCAAAAAAAAATACTACGCATGACATCATTCCCAATCAGAATCACAATTCGCGCATGTGAAATAGCTGGCACGCATGTCAGCACACTTCAAGTGCACTGGCCGATCACAATCATTGCAGTGAACGGAGTTTTAGGCGGTCAATTTTTTTGGCAACCAACATCGAAGAAAAGAATATAAACACCATTAAAATATATTTACTTATATAGCTGTACTTATAATTCAATCAACGGCGATATATTAATTGGGTGTCCACAACCCCCGACATTTAAGTGTCCACAACTTCCTCAAGCAGTCGTTTTAAAATCATATGAAAAAATTTTTTATTGTGAAAATTTTGTCCAAACCCGGTGTGGAATCTTAAACATAACTAAATTTCACGTCAAAAAATCTATTGCACTCAACCTTTTAATTGACACACTTCACACGGTGACACTTTTAAAAACGTGCAATAAAACTTTTGTGATTTTTTTCACGGTGAAAAAATTCATTTTTCCGGGACACAAAGCAGACGCGTCCGTTCCGTTTGGTATAAGGCACAAAACAATCGAGCTTAAATAGCGCACAAATGACATTTGACAGATCCATATATCTGTCCTGTGTCAAAAGTTACACCGGGGTGTCCACAACCCCGCCGTATCCACAACTGCCACCTTTACCCTACACAAAATCGAAAAAAAATTTCATCTTTAAGGGCATGTTACAACCCTACTGCAGGGTCATACAAATAGTATACATCTAATCCGCCATACTATAAATTCCTCTTAATACTACTTTTACTACTTCTAGATATATACTGTGTAAATACTACTTGAATACCCCTTATTCAACATACTAGATATATCCAACCTTACTTTTAATACCACTTAATACTACTTAAATGCTACTCATGGATATATACTAAATTAATGGACATGAAGTCCACGAACGCATTTGTCATCCTAGGTTTAAGGACAGGAAGTCCAAACCCTCCACTTCGTTGTTTAACTAGATTTTGAAGCTAGGGCGCGGAGCCCACTAGACCTTGGTAATAATTAGTATAAGGCGCACATTTCCTAGTATTTTTGTTTTAGTATTATTTGCTACCCGTGGCAACCCCGATACATCGATACGAATATCGATCATAAAAGCCTACCCTACGATATATCGATGAGGCAAGCATCGCAAAAGTGCGATCTCTATTTTTCAAGATCGTGGCTTTTCGTTTCCTGTCGTCGCGGAGTACAGACGCGTGCCCGAGATTTTTCGCGAGCAATCACCAGACAAGAGAGAAACACGTGTCCAACGTGCGATCGCTAGCGCGCGAAAAGGACGCCACATCCCCGCCTCTAGAGGAAAGCAACAGTATGTAAGCCAGTCACCCCCTTCCCCTCCGGCAGCAGCCAGGGGAATCCAATTAGAACAAATAAAGAATAAAACCACGATTACTACCTATTATTTCATTCACCCCGGCCGCCTTTGCTTCCCCGCTGCCCTCCGCAGCATGCAAATACCGCGTAGCTCGCCAGAACTTGTGCGTTTGGTTCTCTAATCCGCACAAGAACTCCTGAGTCCGCGTCCCTTCTCCCCCTTCTCCTTGCATGCCTAGAAGGCCGTAGCGTCCAAGACCAGCCGGAGCAGTTGAGAGCTCTGTAGCCTTCGCGACCAGCCGAAGGAGTAGTCTCGAGAAGCGCTGCGAGCACCTAGAGGATTCCCTAATATTCCCCGCCCCCCCGAGTTCTGACCTTAGCCAGGGCACACACCCGGTCAAGCAGTGCGATCGGTGCCGCCAGAAAGCGTTTAGTCGAGCCACACTATTACCGATCGTAAAGCAGTACGATCGGTCGCCGCAAGGGGTGCATTCATTTCTAGTTACCGACAACCAGCCGCCAAGCAGTGCGGCCGTCAGATATCGACGCCAGGGAGCGAATTTATTACCAACTGTCGACCGCCAAGCAGTGCGATCTTTACTACCGACAGTCAACCAACAAGCAGTGCGGCCGCCAGATATCGGAGTTAAGAATTATTCTAGAATAGGAATAACGAGCAGCGATCAATGGTATAGGTTTAATCATTCGTAACGCTGTCGGTCTCTCCACTCATGTATACAAATTCCTAACCATAGGTTCTACCCTTCTATACAAATTTTTTTTGTAGGTTCCTTGGCCCCGACTGAGAACTCACCCCGGCCAGAGAACTACGTCACAGGCAAAATCACAAAAATGCTGAAAAAAAATTTTTTTAAATCTGAAAAATGTTGAATTTAATTTTGTTTGCTTTATTTTCAATTGAGTCGCAGATACTATTCTATCCATTACAACAACAGTATACAACTATTCGTATTGACATAAATAGGTGTATGTAAAATTTATATGTAGTGTACACATGGCATGGTTTTATCTTGTGAGGAGCCGTTTGGCCCTCCCAAATTAATTGATATATATAAATAATAATAACTAACTATGTAAATAATTTAATAATATCCTAAGCCATGCACATATAAATAATAATCACTAGTTAAGCCGTAATAATAAACGCTCTTTTAATTCTGTTTAAAATTCTTCCTCATTATATGGTTTTTCTAGTTCTGGCCGTTTTTGATTTGTTACAAATATAAAATGTCTGAATATTATTATTAATGTAGTAATCAAATACAAAATTATTAAAATTAATAATATAAATGAAATGATATTTTCCAATTGAAAATTTTAATAAATGGGTTTAAAATATTAATGTTGCCAAGAATATGTTTTGAATTGTTGGATTTTATATATTCTGAAATTTTCAGATTCGTAACGAGATAAAATCGCTTTCTGATCATTTAAAAACATTTTTATTGATCAAGAATTGCCGTTACGAAAACATCGTTTACGATTATTAACATTCGACATCCAAAACATAAATGATACCTGCTATTACACTGGCAAAAATTTATGTATTTAACACATGGTTATCTCCGTATTCAAAATTGTACTACATAAAGAACTCCTTATAATTTATATAAAATTCTCTGTAATAAATTTCACAAAATTATGGAAAATTACCAGGGCCGCAGAGAGAAAATCAGGGCCCGGGGCTAACCAAGTGCCGGCCTTCCCCCCGCTTGACATTTCTGAAAATCTCGGGCCCCTTTTGAAAACTACGGGCCCGGGGGTAATCCCCCCGCCACCACCCCCCTCTCGGTGGTCCTGAAAATAACTAATAAGTAATCAGGTCGCAAAATGCGAAAATACTTTATATGAAACATCTAATTTTAAGAACGAACTTTTTTATAACTATTGTATTATAAGTTAAGATAAAACTTGTTTTATCCGCTTAACTTACCTTTTGTGAGACTTATCTAAATGGAGAAAAATCAATTTGCACTAAGATACGAGAAAAAAATAAGAAAATATATATCATTCAAGAAGGTGCCATTATAATAAACGGAAGTAATATTGTAAACAATTCTCATTTAGACGGGTCATATTTAATGACATTTAACGGCACAACTACAATAAATATTATTTCACACACCAATTTAGATAACAAAATACTTGAGTACATAACCACTAATCACTTTAAGAAAACTTATTATGTATACATTAGTGTTAATTTATTTGTAAATCTTAAAATTAAACATTTTAAATAAATTATTATTATTATTATTTACATTCGTTTTATTTACAAATTTTTATAATATGTTTTTTAATTATAGTGCTGGATTCTCCATTTTAGCCATTTTAATGTAATGCCAGACTAACTCTCGTTCATAATTGTCGAGCGCACGTTGATTTTTATCTCGTTTTCTTTTGAGTTGTATTTTTTTATCCTCACTTAGTAAAGATTCATCATTAGGGGTGGTAAGGGTGCATCAGACCAAGGCAAGATCAGCATAGTATTTGCTGATGTATATTCCTTGGGCCACTGGTGCATCAAGTCGACTCGTAGGTGTATATCAATCCGATAGACACCACCTTCTCCTCGGAGAGGGTCCTCCGCGCGGTACCTCCTGGAAACGTACCTCGGTACGGCTAATACGAGCGGCAATTTCCCGTGAATCCCAACCCTTTAGCACCTATGACTCCTCCTCCCTACCGAGACCTGGGAAAGTCTTAAAACGTCCTCCCCTCAAGTCAGGGGTGTCAAGCGACCCGTGCCCCTGACTTTTTGGTTCGCAGCTGAGGGGTTAATCCAGCTGTGTCTGAACGGAGCCTTCTCAGGGCCGGGCAACCCTGGGTCGTAAGATGCCTTGCCGCGGCTTTGGGGCGAAGCCGCGGTCGACCTTCTTCAAAGCCCCAAACCCCCTCTGGCCCGCCGCGCTTGCCAGGTCGAGCAACGCGGGCGATTATGTAATGTAATGGAATCAAAATACCGTGCTTCGGAACTCCCGGGAGAGGATAAACCCCAAACTTTGTCGGAAGAGGACGAGAAGGAGCTGCTGAGGCCCAGTTTGGTCTCGGCAACTCACCACAGATCGGGAACCGATGACGACGAGCTGCCGATGTCCAGCAAGGACATCCCGGCTCCATCGCGACCCGAGGGGAGAGCAAGTAGCACTCCCTAACCCAAACACAAAGGTGGGGCTCAGCTGGGCACCACCGTAGACAACAGACTGAAACAGCTTACACATCAGCAGCGAAGAGCGAGGGTCAATAGAGCCCGCTTCATCCTCGGCAAGATTGCCAAGAATGAGGCTGAGGGCAAAACAGACCCCCGAGATGCTGAGAACAAGGCCCAATTCCTTGCGGAGATCGCGGAGTATGAGGCATATTAGAAGGCGAACCCGGCGGAGCTCCAGCCCTCTCAGGCGAAACGCAATCGCTCGCAAGAAGTGAGCGAGAGCGCGCCTAAGAGAGCGAAGGACCCACAGGGTAAGCCAAGGGCGACAAACTTCGTCAACAAGGCGAAGAAGTTTAGTGAGGTGGCCAGAGACAGTCTGGCTATGGCTCTGGTGGATGAACTTCACGACGACGGTCGTCTGCTGTCGGAGAAGTGGGAGGTGATCGAGGCCAAGTTGTCCGACATGGTAACCGACAGGTTGGTTGCCGTGCCGACCGGCCCCATTCCCTCCTTCGACTCCTCAGACGTGGTCAGGGGGCACCGGGTCATCAGGTGTGACGATGGGTTTTCGAGGACCTTCCTGGCGGAGTGTGTGGCTAAGATTAGCGACACCTGGGCTGGCCTTAAGATTAGGCTAGTCCACGCCAGGGAGATTCCGAGGAGGCCCAGAGCCCGCATCTGGTTGCAGAAGGGGCAAACTGACCATGCAAGGGTGATCGCCTGTCTGAAGGCCCAAAATCCGGACGTCCATACAGAGGACTGGACCATCCTCAAGGCAGAAAAAGAGATGAAGTCGAGCCAGCCGTTCCTTCTCCTTATTAACCAACGCTGCCTGTCGCAGCTCGAAGCAAACGACCACAAGGTCTGGTACGGCATACGGAAGGCCAAGATTAAGGTCTTCCTTGCCGAACCGGACGAGATACTAGAGGAGGTCGATGACACCAACAGGTTGTTGGATGATATGGTCATCGACGACAAATCCCCGGACACAACCCCAACCAACCCCGATGTCGAAACTCGTGGAGATTAACCTGAAGTGCAGCACCCACGCTTCAGCAAATCTCACGATCCTTCTCAGGGAGAAGGATATCGACATCGGACTGATACAGGAGCCTTGGACCAGGGACGAGCAAGTTGCTGGTCTAAGGATCCCAGGATACACAGTACTGTGCACCAACTCGGTGGGTAGGTCGAGAACATGCATAGTAATTAAGAATCATTTTAACGCTTTTCTCTGTTCCAACCTCAGCACACCAGATCTGGCAGTAGCTAGATTCGTGGCAGCGGATGGAAGCGGAGTGATCATCGCCTCTGCCTACATGGCCCACGACGATCCGGCCCCGCCAGAACCGGTCGTCAAGCTGCTGCAATGGGCCGAATACACTAAGACGACCCTGGTGCTGGGATGCGACGCGAACGCGAGGCACCCGCTCTGGGGAAGCTCGGAAACGAATGAGAGAGGTGAGTCTCTTTTTGACAATATTATTAGTCGTAAGGTTACGATCTGTAACAAGGGCAGCACACCAACCTTCATATTCCCCAGTACGAAGGGTTTTCAGGGTTGGGAAGAGGTGTTAGATCTCACCCTTCAAATAGAATATGACAAATATAAAGTGGAGAACTGGAGAGTGTCAACCCAACTCTCCTTTTCGGACCACACATACATTTTCTTTGACTTATCGGCATCGGTAAATAAGCCGATACCGAGTCGTAACCCCCGCAGGACAGACTGGGACAAATTCGGCGAAATTGTCCACTCAAAAGTCAGCAACAGGAGGGTAAAGGTACAATCCTCCTCAAAGGCCCTCGACAAGGAAGTAGAGGACCTTACAAACATCCTTAACAACGCATTCAAAGAGACATGTAAAGTTTCATTCTCCAAGAAGCAGTACCCACCATGGTGGACCAAGGAACTGAGCGACCTCAGGAAGAGAGCGCGCAAGACCTTCAACACATGCTATGGGACCAAGAAATGGGAACCATATAATGAAGCACAGAAAGCATACAAAAAAGCAGTATATGAAGCCAAGAATGAATCTTGGAAGACCTACTGTGAATCATTAGAAGGCATAAAAGATACGGCAAGATTAAGCAAAATCCTTGCCAAGGGGCACACAAGCCCCACTCTAATCAACAGACCAGACGGCTCGGCCACAATGACAATAGAGGAGTCACTAGAGCTACTAGTCGACACTCACTTCCCGGCGAACCTACGAGAGAACTCGGCACCCGAGGAAGACACAAATGCACAAACAGACACACAAACGAAAGACATCATCACCACGGAGCGAATCCAATGGGCAATTGATTCTTTCGACAAATACAAAAGCCCGGGCCCGGACGGCATAATACCGGCAATGCTACAAACTGCCAAAGGAAGCCTCTGTAGACGGCTTAAAGCCATATACAAGTCTTGTATAAGACTAAGGCACATCCCGCTCAGGTGGCGGGAGGCCAAAGTCATATTTATACCGAAGCCAGGCAGAAGGGGACACATTCTAGCGAAGGACTATAGGACTTTTTTATAACTATTGTATTATAAGTTAAGATAAAACTTGTTTTATCCGCTTAACTTACCTTTTGTGAGACTTATCTAAATGGAGAAAAATCAATTTGCACTAAGATACGAGAAAAAAATAAGAAAATATATATCATTCAAGAAGGTGCCATTATAATAAACGGAAGTAATATTGTAAACAATTCTCATTTAGACGGGTCATATTTAATGACATTTAACGGCACAACTACAATAAATATTATTTCACACACCAATTTAGATAACAAAATACTTGAGTACATAACCACTAATCACTTTAAGAAAACTTATTATGTATACATTAGTGTTAATTTATTTGTAAATCTTAAAATTAAACATTTTAAATAAATTATTATTATTATTATTTACATTCGTTTTATTTACAAATTTTTATAATATGTTTTTTAATTATAGTGCTGGATTCTCCATTTTAGCAATTTTAATGTAATGCCAGACTAACTCTCGTTCATAATTGTCGAGCGCACGTTGATTTTTATCTCGTTTTCTTTTGAGTTGTATTTTTTTATCCTCACTTAGTAAAGATTCATCATTAGGGGTGGTAAGGGTGCATCAGACCAAGGCAAGATCAGCATAGTATTTGCTGATGTATATTCCTTGGGCCACTGGTGCATCAAGTCGACTCGTAGGTGTATATCAATCCGATAGACACCACCTTCTCCTCGGAGAGGGTCCTCCGCGCGGTACCTCCTGGAAACGTACCTCGGTACGGCTAATACGAGCGGCAATTTCCCGTGAATCCCAACCCTTTAGCACCTATGACTCCTCCTCCCTACCGAGACCTGGGAAAGTCTTAAAACGTCCTCCCCTCAAGTCAGGGGTGTCAAGCGACCCGTGCCCCTGACTTTTGGTTCGCAGCTGAGGGGTTAATCCAGCTGTGTCTGAACGGAGCCTTCTCAGGGCCGGGCAACCCTGGGTCGTAAGATGCCTTGCCGCGGCTTTGGGGCGAAGCCGCGGTCGACCTTCTTCAAAGCCCCAAACCCCCTCTGGCCCGCCGCGCTTGCCAGGTCGAGCAACGCGGGCGATTATGTAATGTAATGGAATCAAAATACCGTGCTTCGGAACTCCCGGGAGAGGATAAACCCCAAACTTTGTCGGAAGAGGACGAGAAGGAGCTGCTGAGGCCCAGTTTGGTCTCGGCAACTCACCACAGATCGGGAACCGATGACGACGAGCTGCCGATGTCCAGCAAGGACATCCCGGCTCCATCGCGACCCGAGGGGAGAGCAAGTAGCACTCCCTAACCCAAACACAAAGGTGGGGCTCAGCTGGGCACCACCGTAGACAACAGACTGAAACAGCTTACACATCAGCAGCGAAGAGCGAGGGTCAATAGAGCCCGCTTCATCCTCGGCAAGATTGCCAAGAATGAGGCTGAGGGCAAAACAGACCCCCGAGATGCTGAGAACAAGGCCCAATTCCTTGCGGAGATCGCGGAGTATGAGGCATATTAGAAGGCGAACCCGGCGGAGCTCCAGCCCTCTCAGGCGAAACGCAATCGCTCGCAAGAAGTGAGCGAGAGCGCGCCTAAGAGAGCGAAGGACCCACAGGGTAAGCCAAGGGCGACAAACTTCGTCAACAAGGCGAAGAAGTTTAGTGAGGTGGCCAGAGACAGTCTGGCTATGGCTCTGGTGGATGAACTTCACGACGACGGTCGTCTGCTGTCGGAGAAGTGGGAGGTGATCGAGGCCAAGTTGTCCGACATGGTAACCGACAGGTTGGTTGCCGTGCCGACCGGCCCCATTCCCTCCTTCGACTCCTCAGACGTGGTCAGGGGGCACCGGGTCATCAGGTGTGACGATGGGTTTTCGAGGACCTTCCTGGCGGAGTGTGTGGCTAAGATTAGCGACACCTGGGCTGGCCTTAAGATTAGGCTAGTCCACGCCAGGGAGATTCCGAGGAGGCCCAGAGCCCGCATCTGGTTGCAGAAGGGGCAAACTGACCATGCAAGGGTGATCGCCTGTCTGAAGGCCCAAAATCCGGACGTCCATACAGAGGACTGGACCATCCTCAAGGCAGAAAAAGAGATGAAGTCGAGCCAGCCGTTCCTTCTCCTTATTAACCAACGCTGCCTGTCGCAGCTCGAAGCAAACGACCACAAGGTCTGGTACGGCATACGGAAGGCCAAGATTAAGGTCTTCCTTGCCGAACCGGACGAGATACTAGAGGAGGTCGATGACACCAACAGGTTGTTGGATGATATGGTCATCGACGACAAATCCCCGGACACAACCCCAACCAACCCCGATGTCGAAACTCGTGGAGATTAACCTGAAGTGCAGCACCCACGCTTCAGCAAATCTCACGATCCTTCTCAGGGAGAAGGATATCGACATCGGACTGATACAGGAGCCTTGGACCAGGGACGAGCAAGTTGCTGGTCTAAGGATCCCAGGATACACAGTACTGTGCACCAACTCGGTGGGTAGGTCGAGAACATGCATAGTTTTTAAGAATCATTTTAACGCTTTTCTCTGTTCCAACCTCAGCACACCAGATCTGGCAGTAGCTAGATTCGTGGCAGCGGATGGAAGCGGAGTGATCATCGCCTCTGCCTACATGGCCCACGACGATCCGGCCCCGCCAGAACCGGTCGTCAAGCTGCTGCAATGGGCCGAATACACTAAGACGACCCTGGTGCTGGGATGCGACGCGAACGCGAGGCAGGATTGTTTTCCATCGAAGTAGTTTTGGATTCTGACCTTTCAAATTTTCTAGCCAGATTAATGGCTTATGGTCTGTGACTATTTTGAATCTACGCCCGAAAAGGTATGGTCTGAAATGACCTACAGACCAAATGATAGATAGCATTTCTTTCTCTATCGTCGAATAGCGGATTTCCGTGTCCGAGAGTGTCCTGCTAGCGAAGGATATGGGTCTGTCATTAGTATCTGGGCCTTGTGACAACACAGAGCCTATTGCATAATTACTTGCGTCTGTGGTCAGCGTGAACGGTTTATTGAAATCAGGGTATATGAGTATGGGATCATTACAAAGAAGATCTTTCGACGTTTCGAATGCTTGTTTAAATTCATCGTCTATTATTATAGATTTCTTCCCTAGACTATCTAGTATATCCGCAATGTTCGGGATAGGGTATCTATCAGAGACAGTCTTCTCATTTAATTTCCGAAAATCGATTACCAAGCGCCACTTTTTTTCGCCTATGACGTCACTTTTCTTAGGTACGACCCAGACGGGTGCACTCCATGGGGAATGGCTGTTTTTTATGATGTTTTGCTCGAGCATTTTTGAAATTTGCTTTTTTACTTCGTCTTTATGTACAAATGGGTAACGGTAAGATTTTGTGTGTATCGGTATATTATCTGTTGTTGGTATAGAGTGTTTGACGGCGTTAGAGAACGTTAGTTGGTTGTTTTCGTTGTGGAAAAGTCTTTTGAATGACTTGCATAGTTTGAGTATTTGTTGTTTTTCCTCGCTGTTAAGGTGTTCCGTTTGAATTTTTAATTGTTGGTCATCCGGTTGTTCTGTATCTGTTCCCGCGGACATACAGTTTAAGTATTGGTGGGTTTGTGGAGAGAACTCTTCTGCTTGTAACGGTTCCTCGAGGTAAAGTGTTTGGATCTGGTCTGAGTTATTGCAGACTTCGTAATAGGCGGATCCTGCGTTTGCGGTGTATAAACCGCCTGTTATGGATATTTGATTATCCAAATTCATAGTTTCAAATATAAAGTCTCCCTGCATGAAGTTTACTGGGAGCGGAAGTAGCATTTTGGTATTTTATGGCAGGTTATGTAATGTGTCTACAGGGTTTGCCCTTGTGAGGATTGGGATGGCGGTTTCTGGTGTTTCTAGTATGGACTCGGCAAAGTTTATTCTTGCATTTAGGCTAGATAGGATATCCATGCCTAGGAGACCATTGAAGTGGGGGTGGAAATTAAATAATAAGAACTTAAAATTGGGAATTTTTTTGAATTGTTTGAAATTTATTTTATCTGTATATTCCCGAATTTTGAATGTACTGAGAACAGTGTGGATATTGATATCTGAGGTTAGTTTTTTTGATGTGATCTTCATTAATAAGTGCCGGGTTTATGAAAGAGTAAGTAGATCCAGTGTCTATTAGGAATTTTAGAGGATTTGACACCATGGAGTTTGGTGATAATAAAACAAATGGCAAGGAAGATCCGTGAGTCTTCTTGCTTATGTAGCCGACTGGCTTCCCGAGGCTTCTATTTGAAAATTTGCATCATCGTTGATGTTACATAGGGGAGCTCCTGAATTACGGTTGTTTCTGTTTTGGTGACTTAGGGATTGATTTGGTTGGTCGTTATTGTGGAAGGGGTTTCTGCCCAGAGTTTCTTTATCTTGTCGACCATTACTATTGTTATGGGAATTATGTTGACGTGTGAAGCGTCTATTATTATTGTTGTTAAAATTTTGTTATCTCTGTATAAAGCGGCCATTATTGTCATTGTTGGTGTTATCGTATCGTGGTACATGACGAGCGTTGTTGCCATTATTATAGTTCTGTTGTCGTGGTATGTAGCGACTGTTGTAGTCACTATTTGTTGGTTGTCCTCTCACGTATGGGTGATTCCTGTATATTGTGCTGTCGCGTCGTCGGTTTTCTTGTTGTTTGTTCAGGCTTCTAGAGAAGTTTAATTCAATCTGTCCGTACTCGTATGCTTTCTCGATTGTCTCTGGCCTTTGATTCCTAATGGCTGACCTAAGTGGGTCCTTTAATCCAGCTAAGAATGTATTTAGGCAGAATCTGTCGTATTGGTCACGTTTGGCCGCAAGAGAGTGTCCACTAGAGTCTGCTTCTCTGGCGAGTGACATTAATTCGCTTCTTATTTTTGCGGCTGAGTAATACAATTTTCCCATACTGAGTCCGTCCGGAAGATTATGTAGCTCTCTAACAAGCATTTCTTCTGTTTTCTTGCTAGAGTATAGTCGCTTGAGGTTTGCTTTGATATCATCCCAACTAAGGAGTGCATCGCAGACATTCAGCGCTTCGTCTGCTCTGCCTTTAATTTTGTCACGGATAGTTCCAAGTAAGTACTGTCCGCATGTTGCTTGGTCCACCGATGAGGCTAACAAAAGAAGCTGATCTACTCTGTCTATAAATCTATCAAGATTGTCAGGTGGGCCTTCGTAGGTTGGTAGTTGATGTACAAGGGTTAGTAGTTGTTGTAGATTTAGGTTGGTGGTGGAATTTAGTGGCCCTGTGTCGTTACCGGAATCCATAGCGTTGGTGAGATTAGGATTATTGTTTTGCGATTGAACCGACTGGTCTTCCTCTTCTGTTCCTGTCGCTTCCCTTATCTCAGATAGTCTAGATCCGCTTCTTAGCCCTGATCTGCCCCTCACTGTGTTAGTAGTATTCTTTAACATTTACGTTTGTTAGGAATAAATCTGTATTTTTGTTTGCAAATAATCGCGATTAATTATATATTGGGGTATGGTTATGGTATTTGTATATGGAAAGTTTTGGGTGTTTGTTTGGTTTGTTTTGTTTTCGTTTGTATATTAATGTAGTAAACTATTGTATTATATTTTATGATACTATGTTTATGCATCTATTTTTTAGTGTGTATTGTTTCCAAAATAAAAGAAAACCTGTATGTGTGTGTCCGTACGCTGCTGTGCTTCCTTCCACCTTTGTAGTTTTCTACTGTTTTTGGCTTTGACTGTAATGCATAAATTAAATTAGTATTCAATAGAGCGTATTTTAGAGGTTAGTGAACATGTGACACCAGTAGACGTTTAGTTGTTTGTGGATTGTTTCGTCGTTTTCTCTTATTTTTCTTATTTCTTTTTATATACATATGTTTAATATATTTCTAGAATTTATTTTATTGCTTTTTTTTTTTGTTTTAAGTGGTTCTATTCTCGCAGTGCGTGGTGTGCAAAAAGAATTCAATAGAATTCAACAGTGTAGAAGCGAACTCAGCGTCAAGCGTCGCAAGGGTTTTACAAGCGGCGTAACACAAACACATTCATGCCTACTTGTTTTTGCCGTATCACTGTTTATTAATTTTTTTTTAAATAAATTTGCGTTCATGTAAATTGATAAATGAAAACGATCCCGGTGCCTTAACAGCGATTGTTGTACACATATTCGGTCGTTAATCACACAACTCACATTTATTTCTATAAACCACTGTGCGGATATCCCGTTGTCTTGGCGGCGATTGATGTACATTCGCTTCTTGCGCAGCGAGTTCTGATTACAACTCAGCGCCAGTCTATCGTCACGGCAAAACTACAGAACTACAACAAATATAGGCTGCAATATTACCATAGTGATGAAATTGCTATTCTTTTGAAATGACCAAAAAGCATACCTATGGTGGTGTTCACGCAGCTAATAACATGCGTTCCTTGCACTTAGGACATCCAGTGACCAAGTCCCACAATTATTTATTTGTTTTCTTTGATGATTAGCGTTTTTTTGTTTAGATTTAATTTGAATTTCACAATAGGAAAACTAGCGTCACAGAAAGTGAAGTCAAGACTAAGAAAAAGTAGCGATGGTAAAAAAAAAAGGACGCTATAGAGACTCGATAGTTGTACATAACTTATAAATCGATAAATCATGACTTGTGATATTTCATAAAAATATGTGTGTTGCCGGATACCAATACTCTCCCAAATACGCACACCAAGTGCTCTCCGACACACACAAACGGTCACCACACAGCAGTTTTATGTCAAAAAAAATTTTGATTCATTTTCCACTTTTAATTGGTAATATTTTATGATTTAGGGTGTATGGATGATCCCGGTGCCTTATCAGCGATTGATGTACACATATACGGTCGCTTGTGAAGCAATTTTAACTTGATTTTGTTTGTTTCTTTTGTTTTATTTGCACTTGCACGTCATTATGTTTCAATACCTTTTTACTTAATTTACTGTTTTACCACTCACAACCACTGCTGTCACATGTTCATTACCTCTTTTAGAATTTCAACGAAAAGCGTAGTGGGCATTGTTAATCCCTTGTCCGTAGTCCGGCTGCGCCAGTTACAATCCTGTGGCCGAGGGAGAAAGACTTTCAAAGAATTCAGCAGAATGACAAATCTTTATTTTTTCAATATATTCTTCAGAGCTCGTATTGGCACCGCCTCCTTGTTGCTAGGTCCGTCTCCAAGTGTGCCCAAAGAGATAGGGGGCATGTTGACCCTCGGTATTGGTTCCAGTGTGACCGGAGAGAGGAGGCATGTTAACTCCGGGTCGGTCCTGTCTCCAGTGTGGGCATGTTAACTCCCGCTCTGGGGAAGCTCGGAAACGAATGAGAGAGGTGAGTCTCTTTTTGACAATATTATTAGTCGTAAGGTTACGATCTGTAACAAGGGCAGCACACCAACCTTCATATTCCCCAGTACGAAGGGTTTTCAGGGTTGGGAAGAGGTGTTAGATCTCACCCTTCAAATAGAATATGACAAATATAAAGTGGAGAACTGGAGAGTGTCAACCCAACTCTCCTTTTCGGACCACAGATACATTTTCTTTGACTTATCGGCATCGGTAAATAAGCCGATACCGAGTCGTAACCCCCGCAGGACAGACTGGGACAAATTCGGCGAAATTGTCCACTCAAAAGTCAGCAACAGGAGGGTAAAGGTACAATCCTCCTCAAAGGCCCTCGACAAGGAAGTAGAGGACCTTACAAACATCCTTAACAACGCATTCAAAGAGACATGTAAAGTTTCATTCTCCAAGAAGCAGTACCCACCATGGTGGACCAAGGAACTGAGCGACCTCAGGAAGAGAGCGCGCAAGACCTTCAACACATGCTATGGGACCAAGAAATGGGAACCATATAATGAAGCACAGAAAGCATACAAAAAAGCAGTATATGAAGCCAAGAATGAATCTTGGAAGACCTACTGTGAATCATTAGAAGGCATAAAAGATACGGCAAGATTAAGCAAAATCCTTGCCAAGGGGCACACAAGCCCCACTCTAATCAACAGACCAGACGGCTCGGCCACAATGACAATAGAGGAGTCACTAGAGCTACTAGTCGACACTCACTTCCCGGCGAACCTACGAGAGAACTCGGCACCCGAGGAAGACACAAATGCACAAACAGACACACAAACGAAAGACATCATCACCACGGAGCGAATCCAATGGGCAATTGATTCTTTCGACAAATACAAAAGCCCGGGCCCGGACGGCATAATACCGGCAATGCTACAAACTGCCAAAGGAAGCCTCTGTAGACGGCTTAAAGCCATATACAAGTCTTGTATAAGACTAAGGCACATCCCGCTCAGGTGGCGGGAGGCCAAAGTCATATTTATACCGAAGCCAGGCAGAAGGGGACACATTCTAGCGAAGGACTATAGGCCGATTAGCCTAACATCCTTCGTCCTAAAGACCCTAGAGAGACTACTAGATGTTCACATTCGAGAAAGAATCGAGAGACACCACCTATCGGACGCGCAGCATGCATACCGAAAAGGTCGGTCAACAGAAACAGCACTACACGTAGTTGTAGGCCACGTTGAGAAGACTCTACAATACAAGCAATACACGATGGCCGCCTTCCTAGACATCGAGGGTGCGTTCAATAACGTGAACGCCGACTCCATCCTGAGCTCCCTCACCTTGATGGGCATTGAGAGAGGCATCAGAGAATGGATCGGATCACTGCCGAACTGAGTGGCACTCACCTCACACGGTCAGTGAAGAGAGGCACACCTCAGGGCGGCGTCTTATCGCCTCTACTTTGGCTCATAAACATGAATAACATATTGGAAGAGCTCAATATGGGTGGCGTTAAAGCAGTAGCCTACGCAGATGACGTGGTGCTGCTAGTATCCGGACCCTACCCTGACGTTATTAGCGAGATATTGACAGGGGCGCTGGGTCACTTAAACATATGGGCAAAGACCTGCGGATTAGGTATCAACCCAAATAAAACAGAACTTATGCTCTTCACTAGAAGGACTAAGATACCAGCATATAATATGCCCAGAATAGATGGCATAGAGCTAAAACTATCAGAGCAGGCTAAGTATCTCGGTGTGATACTAGACCCGACGCTCTCGTGGAAAGGAAACATTACTGAAAGAGTGAGGAAGGCAAGTATCGCTTTCTACTCTTGCAGGAAAATGTTCGGAGATAATTGGGGACTGCACCCAAAGATAATAATATGGCTTTACACGGCGGTTGTTCGGCCAATTTTAACATACGGAGCTCTAGTATGGTGGCCAGCGCTAAGCAGAGCTTATAACATCTCAAAGTTAACGAGGATACAGAGAGCAGCGTGTGCTGGCGTAACGGGAGCTATGCGTTCATGCCCCGCAGCAGCACTTAATGCTATCCTGGACATAATGCCGATAGAACTGTTCATAAAGGACATGGCCGCACAGAGCGCAGTAAGACTGAAAGCAAGCAACTGCTGAAGGGAATACAGCGCAGGCCACGGCAAGATACTGGAAGAAATCAAGTTAGAAGCAAACGCACTAATGGACTACATGACTACGGAGATGAATTTCGGAAATGCCTACACGACCACATTCCCAACAAGGGAAGACTGGAGAAGGGAGAGAGTAACCGGGGCGGAGGAGGTATCCCTCTACACCGATGGCTCCAGAATGAGCTGCGGCGTGGGGGCTGGCATCTTCGCTGAGCAATAAGGGATCGAGGAGTCCTTCACTCTCTCAGACTCAGCGACGGTCTTTCAGGCTGAGGTACTCGCCATAACGGAAGCAGCCAAGCTTTCGATACGGCGAGAACTTAACGACACCAAAGTACGGTTTTACTCTGATAGCCAAGCGGCTATAAAATCCCTAGCGGTCGTGAGAACAAATTCACGGATGGTGGCAGAATGCAAGAAGGCCCTTAATAGACTTGCAGAGAGAAACGAGGTACAAGTCACCTGGTTACCGGGTCATTGCGACATTCCAGAGAACGAGAAAGCGGACGAATTAGCCCGAGCAGGTTCGCAAGGGCAAGATACCAACGTACCGACACCGATCTCATTAAACTCGGTCCAGACAAGGATCCATGACCACTTCAAACAGACAGCCAACAAGGAATGGTCAAGTAAGAGTGAACATAAGAGATCAAAGAAATGTTGGCCGAAATACGACAAGAACCGAACTAAAGAGCTGCTATCCAACAGCAAGCGGGATATCAGAAGATTCACAGCAGTCGCAACTGGTCATTGGGCGATCGGAACGCACGCAATGAAGATGGGGCTGCCATACAACGCTAGCTGTAGCAGCTGCAGAGAAACTACGGAACCAGAGACACCAGAGCACCTGCTCTGCTTTTGTCCAGCCCTAAATCACATCAGACTACGTCACTTCGGTGCCTACCAGCTGGAGTCACTAGAGGGCATAGGAGAGCTGAAGGTCTCAGCGATCCTAGGCTTTCTCAGCGACTCAGGATGGTACTAAAGGGCAACTACGACCACAACATAACAACAGAGGGAGTGGACCAAAAAGGAGCCCAGCACTAATTGGAGGCTCCAGAAGGGGGCCTCACCACTACAACCTACCTAAAGATTCATCTGTCTGGTGCCAACCTATCGCATTTGCTTGTAGAGCTGAGAAGTAATCTATTAATTGGTTTTGAACTGTATTGTAATGCCCTATTGCAAGGGTTGAAATCCGATCTTGACAGAGTATTCTTATGTCATCCCTATTTTCTAATGTTATTTTAGACATGTATTTGATATGTATTAATTTGCCCTCTAGACCTAAACATGTAAATACTATCACTTTCCTGCTGTCCTGTAAACAAACAATTTTTGTAATTGTTGAATGTAATTTTTTCTAAGGCGCTCCTTTTCACGCCTTTATTTTTATACCCTTGCAGGGTATTATAATTTTAGTCAGAAGTTTGCAACGCAGTGAAGGAGACATATAAAGTATATTATAAATATATAAGAATATATATACCTTATATTCTTAATCACCATCAACAGCCGAGTCGATCTAGCCATGTCCGTCTGTCTGTCCGTCCGTTTCTACGCAAACTAGTCCCTCAAGCTATCTGAATGAAACTTGGCACATAGTCTTCTATATGCTCTATATATGCTTCTATATACTATATATGTCGGAACGGGCAGGATCGGACGACTATATCATATAGCTGCCATAATCGATAAATTTTTGGGAAAAAAAATATAAATTTTTCCGGCTGACTACCTGGGCCCTCCGCTGTACGCATACATTTTTGAGTGAAGACCCACAAACTCCCGCATTAACCTACCCTGCAGTTCGTCTTTTTTTGTGTTACACTGCTTAAATTGTATTGCCTAGCAATAACATCTGGATATTCAGAAGTATTCATTATTAATTGAAGGAATAATGTGTAAGGAACAGTATTTTACCATTTTGCAACAAGATCTTCCAAAAGTAATTAAAAATATGGGTATTTTTGCTAAAAAAATGCATATTTCAGCAAGACAATGATCCCAAACACACTTCGATTTTGGTAAAAAATTTGATGGAAAAGCAAAATGTTCAGTCGCTGAAGTGGCCACCGCAATCTCCTGATATGAATTCCTATAGAAAATTTGTGGAGCCATGTAAAATGGTGCTACGCTATACCCAAAGTTTGCCAAATCGCATAGGGGAGCTAAAAAAATCAAAAGGGCTGCGGACTCTTTATTAAAATAATCTTGCAGAGAGAAACGAGGTACAAGTCACCTGGGTACCGGGTCATTGCGACATTCCAGAGAACGAGAAAGCGGACGAATTAGCCCGAGCAGGTTCGCAAGGGCAAGATACCAACGTACCGACACCGATCTCATTAAACTCGGTCCAGACAAGGATCCATGACCACTTCAAACAGACAGCCAACAAGGAATGGTCAAGTAAGAGTGAACATAAGAGATCAAAGAAATGTTGGCCGAAATACGACAAGAACCGAACTAAAGAGCTGCTATCCAACAGCAAGCGGGATATCAGAAGATTCACAGCAGTCGCAACTGGTCATTGGGCGATCGGAACGCACGCAATGAAGATGGGGCTGCCATACAACGCTAGCTGTAGCACCTGCAGAGAAACTACGGAACCAGAGACACCAGAGCACCTGCTCTGCTTTTGTCCAGCCCTAAATCACATCAGACTACGTCACTTCGGTGCCTACCAGCTGGAGTCACTAGAGGGCATAGGAGAGCTGAAGGTCTCAGCGATCCTAGGCTTCTCAGCGACTCAGGATGGTACTAAAGGGCAACTACGACCACAACATAACAACAGAGGGAGTGGACCAAAAAGGAGCCCAGCACTAATTGGAGGCTCCAGAAGGGGGCCTCACCACTACAACCTACCTAAAGATTCATCTGTCTGGTGCCAACCTATCGCATTTGCTTGTAGAGCTGAGAAGTAATCTATTAATTGGTTTTGAACTGTATTGTAATGCCCTATTGCAAGGGTTGAAATCCGATCTTGACAGAGTATTCTTATGTCATCCCTATTTTCTAATGTTATTTTAGACATGTATTTGATATGTATTAATTTGCCCTCTAGACCTAAACATGTAAATACTATCACTTTCCTGCTGTCCTGTAAACAAACAATTTTTGTAATTGTTGAATGTAATTTTTTCTAAGGCGCTCCTTTTCACGCCTTTATTTTTATACCCTTGCAGGGTATTATAATTTTAGTCAGAAGTTTGCAACGCAGTGAAGGAGACATATAAAGTATATTATAAATATATAAAGTATATATATTCTTAATCACCATCAACAGCCGAGTCGATCTAGCCATGTCCGTCTGTCTGTCCGTCCGTTTCTACGCAAACTAGTCCCTCAAGCTATCTGAATGAAACTTGGCACATAGTCTTCTATATGCTCTATATATGCTTCTATATACTATATATGTCGGAACGGGCAGGATCGGACGACTATATCATATAGCTGCCATAATCGATAAATTTTTGGGAAAAAAAATATAAATTTTTCCGGCTGACTACCTGGGCCCTCCGCTGTGTACGCATACATTTTTGAGTGAAGACCCACAAACTCCCGCATTGACCTACCCTGCAGTTCGTCTTTTTTTGTGTTACACTGCTTAAATTGTATTGCCTAGCAATAACATCTGGATATTCAGAAGTATTCATTATTAATTGAAGGAATAATGTGTAAGGAACAGTATTTTACCATTTTGCAACAAGATCTTCCAAAAGTAATTAAAAATATGGGTATTTTTGCTAAAAAATGCATATTTCAGCAAGACAATGATCCCAAACACACTTCGATTTTGGTAAAAAATTTGATGGAAAAGCAAAATGTTCAGTCGCTGAAGTGGCCACCGCAATCTCCTGATATGAATTCCTATAGAAAATTTGTGGAGCCATGTAAAATGGTGCTACGCTATACCCAAAGTATGCCAAATCGCATAGGGGAGCTAAAAAAAGCAAAAGGGCTGCGGACTCTTTATTAAAATAATCTTGCAGAGAGAAACGAGGTACAAGTCACCTGGGTACCGGGTCATTGCGACATTCCAGAGAACGAGAAAGCGGACGAATTAGCCCGAGCAGGTTCGCAAGGGCAAGATACCAACGTACCGACACCGATCTCATTAAACTCGGTCCAGACAAGGATCCATGACCACTTCAAACAGACAGCCAACAAGGAATGGTCAAGTAAGAGTGAACATAAGAGATCAAAGAAATGTTGGCCGAAATACGACAAGAACCGAACTAAAGAGCTGCTATCCAACAGCAAGCGGGAGATCAGAAGATTCACAGCAGTCGCAACTGGTCATTGGGCGATCGGAACGCACGCAATGAAGATGGGGCTGCCATACAACGCTAGCTGTAGCAGCTGCAGAGAAACTATGGAACCAGAGACACCAGAGCACCTGCTCTGCTTTTATCCGGCCCTAAATCACATCAGACTACCTACCAGCTGGAGTCACTAGAGGGCATAGGAGAGCTGAAGGTCTCAGCGATCCTAGGCTTTCTCAGCGACTCAGGATGGTACTAAAGGGCAACTACGACCACAACATGACAACAGAGGGAGTGGACCAAAAAGGAGCCCAGCTCTAATTGGAGGCTCCAGAAGAGGGCCTCACCACTACAACCTACCTTAAGATTCATCTGTCTAGTGCCAACCTATCGCATTTGCTTGTAGAGCTGAGATGTAATCTATTAATTGGTTTTGAACTGTATTGTAATGCCCTATTGCAAGGTTTGAAATCCGATCTTGACAGAGTATTCTTTGTCATCCTTATTTTCTAATGTTATTTTAGATATGTATTTGATATGTTTTAATTTGCCCTCTAGACCTAAGCATGTAAATACTATCACTTTCCTGCTGTCCTGTAAACAAACAATTTTTGTAATTGTTGAATGTAATTTTTTCTAAGGCGCTCTTTTTACGCCTTTATTTTTATACCCTTACAGGGTATTATAATTTTAGTCAGAAGTTTGCAACGCAGTGAAGGAGACATATAAAGTATATTATAAATATATAAAGTATATATATTCTTAATCACCATCAACAGCCGAGTCGATCTAGCCATGTCCGTCTGTCTGTCCGTCCGTTTCTACGCAAACTAGCCCCTCAAGCTATCTGAATGAAACTTGGCACATAGTCTTCTATATGCTCTATATATGCTTCTATATACTATATATGTCGGAACGGGCAGGATCGGACGACTATATCATATAGCTGCCATAATCGATAAATTTTTGGGAAAAAAAATATAAATTTTTCCGGCTGACTACCTGGGCCCTCCGCTGTGTACGCATACATTTTTGAGTGAAGACCCACAAACTCCCGCATTGACCTACCCTGCAGTTCGTCTTTTTTTGTGTTACACTGCTTAAATTGTATTGCCTAGCAATAACAGCTGAATATTCAGAAGTATCAAATTTTATTGGTTTATTGGTTGGTTTATTACAAAAGTTACAGTCTGGTATAGTCAGTATGAAGTCACTTTTAGTTTTAGTTTTAAAATGGTTTTATTAATTGGAGCAGGCAAGGTCCCGCTCCAATGAAAGTGGATTTATTAATAATTCTTAAGTTATAAACACAAACCTTTGTCTAATTCGGTGAGCAGCGCTGCCGGCGTAGGCTGCAGCGCTGCGACGCTTATATGCATATATATGTATGTAAGTAAGCGACGGCAAAGGGTCGTTGAGGTAGAGGAGGTATTATGTTCACGTAGTCGCGCATGTAAGGAATGCAGACTCAGCACTTAGGTGGCCCATTGCAAGGGTCTTTGACTCATAAAGTAAGTGCATTAATATATTTGTATTTATTGTATTTATTTATGCATAACACTGAGTACAGTGTGCATTCGCTATGTGAACATACTACATACATACATACATACTACTATATTACTCTTATTATTATTATTATTTATTTATTTATTTATTTATGGTTTTTTTTTACTAATTAAAATTTATTGATTAAGTAATATGTATATTTTACATATGTTGATTAGGAAATACAAATTTTTAATATATCTTTATGTACTTTTTGTTTCTTATTTTTATTATTTGAAATTATAATATTTTCGTTTTCCTTTATACTTTCTACCTTATATGGTCCAGTATATTTAAAATCTAACTTATGTCCAGTTTCGTTTTTTAACAAAACCTGGTCTCCTATTTTTAGTTTTGAAATCTTTAACTTTCCTATCATATAATTCCTTATTTTGAATTTTGTTATCTTCTATCATTAATGTAGCTCTTTTATATGCTACTTCTAACCTATACTTAGATTCTTTAGCGTAATCATCCACATTGTATAGTGGTTCTATTCTATCTATGCTATTAAAATGTATCGGCAAGTTCGATGCTTTACCGAATTCTAGGTTATATGGACAATAGTCATGTGCCATTGAGGGCGTAGTGTTCAAACAATACGTGAAATATGAAAAATTTTGAAAATTTGGAAAAATAACGTAACTTAGTGTAGTTATTTTATTTTATTAGGGTAGGGGAAATTCAAATTTCAAATTTTAAGGGGGGTTGTGGACACCTTTTTAGAATGTGCTAAAATGAGGAAAGTATCAAGTTAAACGCAATCAAATGAAGAAAAAATAAAAGTTTATTCATTTGTAAAGCAAAAAAAAATACTACGCATGACATCATTCCCAATCAGAATCACAATTCGCGCATGTGAAATAGCTGGCACGCATGTCAGCTTACTTCAAGTGCACTGGCCGATCACAATCATTGCAGGGAACAGAGTTTTTGGCGGTCAATTTTTTTGGCAAAAAACATCGACGAAAATAATATAAACACCATTAAAATATATTTACTTATATAGATGCACTTATAATTCAATCAACGGCGATATTTTAAGATTTGTCAAACAAAAAATTGGGTGTCCACAACCCCCGACATTTAAGTGTCCACAACTTCCTCAAGCAGTCATTTTAAAATCATATGAAAACAATTTTTATTGTGAAAATTTTGTCCAAACCCGGTGTGGAATCTTAAACATAACTAAATTGCACGTCAAAAAATCTATTGCACCCACCTTCTTAATTAACACACTTCACACGGTGACACTTTTAAAAACGTGCAATACAACTTTTGAGATTTTTTTCACGGTGAAAATTTCCTTTTTTCCGGGACACAAAGCAGATGCGTCCGTTCCGTTTAGTATTCGGCACAAAACAATCGAGCTTCAATAGCGCACACATGACATTTGACAGATCCATATTTACCCTAATGGTGGCAGTTGTGGATACGGGGGGTTGTGGACACCCCGGTGTAACTTTTGACACAGGACAGATATATGGATCTGTCAAATGTCATTTGTGCGCTATTTAAGCTCGATTGTTTTGTGCCTTATACCAAACGGAACGGACGCGTCTGCTTTGTGTCCCGGAAAAATGAATTTTTTCACCGTGAAAAAAATCATTAAAGTTTTATTGCACGTTTTTAAAAGTGTCACCGTGTGAAGTGTGTCAATTAAAAAGTTGAGTGCAATAGATTTTTTGACGTGAAATTTAGTTATGTTTAAGATTCCACACCGGGTTTGGATAAAATTTTCACAATAAACAATTTTTTCATATGATTTTAAAACGACTGCGCAATTCGCGCTCGCGGTACGCTTCAACCACGCGAGCGGTTATTAAAAAATTCACTGCTCCGAAAGTATTCATTTCTCCACTCTGAAATTTAATCAGGATTTAAACAAGCATTAAGGCTACCTTTTAAAAATAAAAAATTAAAAAAAGTATGTCCAAATTTGATTTTTTTTTAAATTTTTTGTTAAATTAAAATTTTTTAATTTAGATAACAAAATACTTGAGTACATAACCACTAATCACTTTAAGAAAACTTACACTGACGAGCAAAACTGTAACACGAGTTTCATATTCTAACTTCAACGGTCAGTATCTTCTCTCCTATTTTATGTACGATAATACAGCCGAAACTTTGCTGCAACTCACGAAAATGGGACGGTAGCTGATTGGAATGCTGTACGTCATAAATAATAAGTTAAAACATTTAAAAAAAATTTGGTTTTTCTGGTTATATGGTCAGATGAAACCAAAATTAATCGTTTCGAGTCAGATGGACGCTCTTGGTATTGGACTAGAGATCCCACAATCCAGTCACCATGTAACGTGAAGCACGGTGGCGGATCAATAATGGTTTGAGGCTGTATATAAAAAAACGGAGTTGGTCCCTTGGTCTTAATTGAAGGAATAATGTGTAAGGAACAGTATTTAACCATTTTGCAACAAGATCTTCCAAAAGTAATTAAAAATATGGGTATTTTTGCTAAAAAATGCATATTTCAGCAAGACAATGATCCCAAACACACTTCGATTTTGGTAAAAAATTTGATGGAAAAGCAAAATGTTCAGTCGCTGAAGTGGCCACCGCAATCTCCTGATATGAATTCCTATAGAAAATTTGTGGAGCCATGTAAAATGGTGCTACGCTATACCCAAAGTATGCCAAATCGCATAGGGGAGCTAAAAAAATCAAAAGATAATCTCAAAAAAAAAATTTTTGTTTAATATATAACACCAGTGTAACAATTGACTTTTTTACATTTTGCTTCGGCATATTTGTTTCAGATGATCAAATCGCTTCATACTTTTACAAGCGATAGTCAAATATAGTAGCAACAAAACAAGACTAAGATTATTATCGTGCATAAAATAGGAGAGAAGATACTGACCGTTGAAGTTAGAATATGAAACTCGTGTTACAGTTTTGCTCGTCAGTGTATTATGTATACATTAGTGTTAATTTATTTGTAAATCTTAAAATTAAACATTTTAAATAAATTATTATTATTATTTACATTCGTTTTATTTACAAATTTTTATAATATATTTTTTAATTATAGTGCTGGATTCTCCATTTTAGCCATTTTAATGTAATGCCAGACTAACTCTCGTTCATAATTGTCGAGCGCACGTTGATTTTTATCTCGTTTTCTTTTGAGTTGTATTTTTTTATCTTCACTTAGTAAAGATTCATCTGTCTGGTGCCAACCTATCGCATTTGCTTGTAGAGCTGAGATGTAATTTATTAATTGGTTTTGAACTGTATTGTAATGCCCTCTTGCAAGGGTTGAAATCATTAGACAAAAATTTTTTTTTTTTATTTTAACTTATTGGAAAGCTAAGGAAAGGGCGCACGTTTCATGTCTTGGACAAATTGTTGTATCTTCATTAGTTTTCTCAGTATATGCGGTTGAAAAAAGTATCTTTTTTATAAACGGGAAACTTTAGAAAATTATTTCTCGAAAATTCCAAGTATCAGATTGAAATAAAAAAATACGTATCGAATATTTTTAAGTACTAAACCAAAAAAAAATATAAGAAACGTGGAACGCCCCATATATTTTTTGGTATATATTTATATATATAGGTATATATTATTATTATTATTATTATTATATATATATATTTTTTTTTTTTGACTAATTTACTATATTTATTTTTTTTTATATTTTAATTTTTTTTTGTTTATATATTTTTTTGTTTTTTGTTTTTTTTTGTTTGTTTTTCGTTTTTAATTCAAATTTACTAAGGTCAAGGTCAGGGTTTTCTGCAGTATATGTTGTGTTGTTGATTTTCACATAACTGCACAAGTCATTGTTAATTGAAAAATTTTTTTTCTTAATTCCTTGTCCGAAATGAACGTCTTCATTGGACTGTACTTTAGAATAAAATTTTTAAAAATTGCTTTAGCAACAGTGTTTGCACTTTTATTTGCAATTAGAATGGCAACTAAATATTTTGTTAGGTCGCAGATTAAAGTGACTGCGTATTCATTGCCAGGCTCAGATTTGGGTAGCGGACCAATTGTATCCCTTATCACTCTGTCGAAAGCTTTAGTTGGTGTGTCGGTTAGGGTCATAGTTGTTTTTGGTGCGTCGTTGTATTAGACGTCAGGCATTTAAGACATCTACATTTATACTTTTGTTACAATAGTAGTGTCTTTTTACTTTGGCCAAAGTTTTGTTTATGCCATTATGACCTCTTTTAATGTGTTTTATTTTTAAGTGTAGACAGTAAGCTTCTTTTTGGGTCACCGGGTTGAGTAGATACTCTCAATAAATATAATATTTTATTGCCCATTATATTGAAATTATCTATTGCAACATGTACAAAGATATTTCCCCGCGGTGCCACTTGAGTTTACAGATTGTATATATCGGCTTGCCTTCCAAGCCTTTGGAAACATTGACCTAAGTCAAGGACTCCATTAGTCTATAAATCGCTAACTTCTTATCTTGCAATAATTTTCTTATCATGCTTAAAGAAACATAACATAGGTTTTTATATGGAAGGTCACTACTTTTCATAATCCGTCATTTTTTATGACGTTGGGCTTTGAAGCTTTTAGTAGTTATTGCCTAGGCAATCTTACTTTTTTATTCTTTGTTTCCCTGCGCAGGGTTTCTGTCTACTTTGTTGCCTGGTAGTGACTTTCAGGTCTTTATTTTGTAAGTATTTTTTTTTTAATTAATTTTTTTTTTTTTTGACATTGTTATGTTACATAGCATTATATGTATGTATTATGTATAATTAATTCAAATGGAAGAGTCATTATTTTTTAGAAGGAATTAGGGGCTATTTTTAACCCGAATGGTAACCGCGTGTAGCGATATGCTCCTGTCGAAGTAGAAGATGATGTCATATTTCTTGACCTTTCATCTAGTTTGAATTGATGAAACTCTGACATCAGATCTAGGCACGAGAAATATTTTGCTAGTCCTAATTGATCAAGAATATCTTCTACTCTTGGAAGTTGGAATTTGTCTGCTAACAGTTTCTTGTTGATTTGACGATAGTCAACTACTAATCGCCATCTCTTTTGCGCCGAATTTGGCAGTGATTTCTTGGGTACCAAGAGAAGTGGTTTATTATATTCTGAGATATTCTTATTAATTTGTCAACTTGCCTTTGCATTTCTGGCTTTTGACTTTCTGGCATTCTATTTTTTTTTTTGTGGAATCTTTTTTTATTTTCATTTTTGTTTTGTTTTTCCCACCTAAACTGTTTGTTGTTCTGCTGCATTTACCTTCCTTTCGCTGTGTGTGTTGGTTCTGAATTTGAGTTTAAATTTTAAACTTTAATCTTTGATTTTTGATTCCTATTTCGGCTTTTTGTTTGCTTTAGTTTCTCACTTTGTTTTCTCGTTTAGATGACAAATTCATTGTGTTCTTGTGTGTGTGTAAATTATTTAACAAATAATAAGTGTAGTATGGAGTTTTGGAGTTTTGTCATTTAATCTCAATTTTTGCGTACAAAATTTATTAGCTGATATGGTTTCTATTTCGGTTCAAAGTTTTGTTAAATCGTTTTTAAATAACGATGGCAATTCAAGAAGTTTTAATACTTCTGTAGTTCTTTGTGCACTATGTGCTGTATTTGCATTGTAAACATCATAATCATCTAATGATTCGCTTTTTATTTTTGCGCTGTTAACAATAGCGTCTTTATCGGTCATATTTATAATGCGAATCAACACGTTCTGGGTGTTTACAAGTGCACTTGCTATTATTGTTATGCCATTGTAATTCCATGTAATTCCTGGTTGGGGATGAGAGCATATGTGTCAGTAGACATTAGTTGAATCTTTCGAATAACTTCTTATCTAGCTGGCAATCATTAGCTAGTGAATGTATTATAAGAATGTTTATATTCCTGAAATTTTCGGGCCTCAAATTGAACCAATCCTCTTGGTCGTGGAATTCTAAAATACAATTGTATTTCTTAATGAAATCCAAACCAATTATACCATCCCCTGGTATAGGAAAGTTGTGAGGTACGATATGGAATTCATATGGTATTGCTGCATTTGCAACACAAAATTCCAAATCTATAGTACCTACAGACTGAATTGTCCCTTGCCCTGTGCCTGACATACTAGTTGTATTCGGCGAATTTAAATAATTGAAATTATTATTTTTGCATTAAAGTAGAGAAATTTCTGCACCTGTATCTATTAAAAGAGTTACCATTGAATTGGTACTTATATATTTTTTTTATTGAACGAAAATGCTTAATTTGAGATTCATTTTGACATGGGAAGCGGCACCATTGCTGCTCCCAAAATAAAGGATATATTAAATCAAACATCCATAGTGTTCATCAATTATTTCATTTATTTATTGATAAAATATTACTTGATTTTTATTTTTAAGAAAATTAACAAATTAAGCTCTTAAGCTTTCCTTCAAAAGCCCGCCATTGGCTTGTGCTGTTGCTTAATTCAGTGTTTAAATTAAATTAATAAACAATTTAATAAATGGACTGAGAATGAACGGATCGTTCTTCTTTAATTAATACAATTATTTTATAGCAGTTCTGTACTACATTTCTACACAACCAAAACAAAATCGTATATAAACCAATAAGCAAAATTTAGCATTACTTAATAAACAATGGATGAAAATCAAAGTTTTAATTAAAATAAAATGGATGAAAATCAGTGTTTTAAATTAAATTACTAAACATTAATAAAAATGGCTGGAAATCAGAGCCGAGGACGCAGACGTCCATGCGACGAGGATAAACCTCGTAATTTGTAATTAGTCGTTTAGAATTTAAAATATTTGGACAACAAAACGAAATCATATATAAACCAATAAGATATAAATCAATAAGAGAAATCAAATATAAATCGATAAGAGAAATCATATATAAATCGATAAGAGAAATCATATATAAATCAATTAGAATTTTTAACATTAATTCACTCCTGGGTGAATGTACAAAAAAAATCCTACCTAGTATTTTGTGAGGCTTTACGGGCCACACAGTTCATCGGGCAGAAAAGGTTCCGCTCAATGTTACAATTTTTTGTTTAAAATTAATATGCAGCGCAGTGCATCGATTTTTGTTGTGCCACGCAGGGCAACAAAAAAAAATAATAGCTGTACTCGGCTGGTCCGGGCTCTTTGCCGGGCTGTCATGCGGATGTTCCCTCGCAGGTGCAGACGGCGGGCTGCCTCCTGCACTCGTTGTCTCATTCTTTCCTTACGTCAGCTGGGCGTCGCCGGGCTGGCACGCTGGTCTGGCGGCGACTTTCTCCATAACGGGTGTCTCGTTCTTTTGCTCAGCCACATCAGCCATTTTGATTTACTGTTGGTTTTACTTCCACAGAATGACGGAGACACGTTAAATTATGTGGTCTGGAGTTTGCAAATCACGATTCGGAGTAGATCATCACGTAGTAATGTGGACGATTTTATTGGTTTGTGCTGACTGCTGCTCATTTTTTAGTTTTTTATTTATTTATTATTATTATTTAATTTTTTTTGCTGGGAAAGTCGCTGGTTGCTGGATTCTTGGATCGTCCGTCCACACTTAGAAAACGTTGAATTCGTTTCGGCTCCTTTGTCACGGTCGCCATATAGTCAGTATGAAGTCACTTTTAGTTTTAGTTTTAAAATGGTTTTATTAATTGGAGCAGGCAAGGTCCCGCTCCAATGAAAGTGGATTTATTAATAATTCTTAAGTTATAAACACAAAGGTTTCTTAGTCTAATTCGGTGAGCAGCGCTGCCGGCGTAGGCTGCAGCGCTGCGACGCTTATATGCATATATATGTATGTAAGTAAGCGACGGCAAAGGGTCGCTGAGGTAGAGGAGGTATTATGTTCACGTAGTGACAGTATGGTCGCGCATGTAAGGAATGCAGACTCAGCACTTAGGTGGCCCATTGCAAGGGTCTTTGACTCATAAAGTAAGTGCATTAATATATTTGTATTTATTGTATTTATTTATGCATAACACTGAGTACAGTGTGCATTCGCTATGTGAACATACTACACTGTTTGGTTTATTACAAATGCAGTCAATTCATTTGAATTGCATACATCTATTCAGTGAACTTTGTTGCACTTTGAAAATTTGATCTGGCTTACAAGTCCCTCGCACATAATCTGGGGCGCCCACTATGCCGACCCACAGGTGGGGCCTCCCATTCCGTAACTAAACGAATATATTTGTGCTTTAAGATATTTTCCACTGTCTTTCCATAAACACTGTTGTTTAAAAGCTTAAACATTTTTTTTCATAATTACTTTCAGCCCTAGTCCTATGTTCGGTATTTATGTCGATATATTTCTAAAGCCTTTGTTTTTGCTTAAATTGAAGGATGCTATGATATTTTTTTTTTGGGTCTTGGAATTTTTCGAAGGATGTCTGTTTGCCGAGAAAAAAGCCAAATCATTGTGTATATCATGAAGCGAGCAGGGGTGTTTTAAATCTACCTCTAGAATATATCCATACTCGCTATTTTCAGAAATAGATTTTATGTCAAACAAATGTATTACTGATTAATCTAACCATTCAAAATTCCCATAACGCAGTGCTTCAGACATTGCCCATCCATATAAATTATTGGTATCCACATACATTAAGAACACTGATTCCTTTAATGGATCAAAATTTTCATGGTATTTGTGGTTTACCTTCGTATATCTATGACTACTTTTACTGAATAAATGTTATCTTGTCAACATCAGTAAGCAATTCGAGGGATATCTCTGTCGTTTTTAACATCGCATCCCATGACAAGCCCGGAGTTGTTAATATTGGGCGGGGTCGAGCTCATAAATAGACGAACAAATAGCCCTTAAATTCTTGAAAACATCAGTGAGCAACAAAATATCTGTTTTCAGATATAACTCCATGTAATCTATAAATGTTTGACATTTGAAGTGGATCCAAACCTGAACTGCTTGGAGTGCGCCCGACATTTATCCCCATTTATCCTCTATTAATCAAGTGTTGAGTCTGTGACGATCCTATTATAGGGGCGCAAAAATTCCCCTACCCACACCGATTGAAAGAACCAGAGGCCAGTGTTCTGGTGGAGCGACTCCACAGCCGAACTTCGGACCACCTGCCTCCATGCTCGGCGGAAGCTAACCCGTGCACGCGGCTCGCCGCGTGTCGCCGAGTGCAGCGAGGCCTACAGAGTTGCAAGAAAGGCCCTCAAAACGGCCATAAGGCCCGCGAAGAGGGAATGCTTCCTGCGACTCTGCGACGAGGCGGAAAACGACCCTTGGGGAGGTGCCTACAGCCTGGTGGTGAAGGGCCTGAAAGCGGGTAGCACAGCTCCGACGGACCCTGAAACCCTTGACGCCATAGTTCAGGCACTGTTTCCGACAGAAGAACCAGTGTCCATGCAGCAGGATGCGGAGCGTCAACACGATGCCGGCGAGATCTCGGAGGCGGAAGTGCTTCTGACGGGAAGGAGCGTACGCCCCAAGAAGGCACCAGGCCCGGACGCAGTTCCCAATAGGGCACTGAAGCTGTCCATCGAGCTGCACCCGAGGGATTATGCAACGCTGTACTCCAAGTCCCTGGCGGAGGGGACCTTCCCGGAAAGATGGAAGAGGCAGAAGCTCATGCTACTCGCCAAGCCGGGCAAGCCTCCAGGGGAGCCATCTTCCTTCCGGCCTATATGCCTCACCGACACCACTGGCAAGGTGTTCGAGAGGCTCATAGTGGCAAGGCTAAGCGCCGCCATAGAGGAAGCGGGAGGTCTCTCTCCGAGCCAATTCGGCTTCAGAAAGGGACGGTCGACGCTGGACGCCATCGAGTCGGTGAAGGCAATAGCGGAAAATGCGATATCGGGAACGAGGTGGAAAGGCGGCTCCAAGAGCTACTGTCTAGTGATAACCCTAGATATAAGGAATGCTTTCAACACCACCGACTGGAACCGGACGCTGGAGTGTCTCGCTGCCTTTAACATCCCAGGGTACCTGCTGCAGACCGTGAGGAGCTTCTTCAGCGAGAGGGTGCTCATGGTGGACACGAACATGGGTTCCAGGGTATACGAAGTCTCCGCCGGAGTCCTGCAGGGCTTCGTGCTGGGGCCCCTACTCTGGAATACCATGTACGACGGTATTCTGCGACTCCCAATGCCCAGCGACAATACCGTCGTGGGCTTCGCAGACGACATCGCCGTGGTCGTAGTTGCGAAGGAGCGCACTGCAGCGGAGGAGAAGGCGAACACAGCAATCAGTGCCATTGAAACGTGGCTCTCAAGCGCTGGCCTGGAGCTAGCAGCTCAAAATAAGGAGACCGTCTTAATTTCCAGCCGGAAAGCGGTGGAAACGGCCGAGGTGCGCGTCGGCAGAGTCGCGATAAAGTCGCAGAGGGCGGTAAAATACCTCGGGGTTCTCCTTAATACTCGGCTCTTATTCAAGGAGCACCTCGAGTACGCCCATAAGAAGGCCAGTGGGACGGTGGGAGCCCTCTCACGTCTGCTGCTAAACACCAGAGAGCCAAAGCATACCACCAGGAAGCTGCTGGCAAGCGTCACCTCCCAGTTGCTGTATGCGCCTGTGTGGGCTGAGGCGGTCGGGACAAAGTCGTACATGCGAGGGGTAGAGTCAGCCTACAGACTCTTCGCCATACGGGTGGCATGCGCATTCCGAACTATTTCGAACGACGCCGTACTCTTCGAGTGTCGCCGATTCAACGAGGAGAAGAGCGCGCTGGAGGCGGTGGCAGGGTCGGCGATCACCGAGGACACGCTGGTGCCGCTGATGCTGGCGGACCCAACGACGTGGGAAGCGGCGGCAGAATTTTCAGCAAAGCAGATTAAGTCGCTGAGGTCCCTGGAGAGGGCGAGGAATGAGAGGACGGGCTGAAGCATTGCTTTGCGGCCGTACCACACGAATCAGGCCCTTGCCCCGTCACGCCAATGAATGGCTTATTCTTTTTGTGTTAAATAGTTCATAGTTCCTAGGTTGAATAAATAAACGAATATAAAAAAAACCCGCACCGACCGGCAGCCGATATTCATATACTATAAGTTCAAACTAAGTCAGGACACGAAGTCCGTCATTGCCATTCTCTGAAAAATAAGTTAAGTAAACATAACCCGAGACGCAAACCTTTCCCGGAACACGATCGCTGAACTAGATCCACGCTATCAATACTAGCTCCGATAACGTAGAACCAGTTCAGCAAGGGCGAAGCCGAAGAGAGGTGCGATCTCTAGTTTTTTTGCTCGCTCTCTTTCCGGTTGGCCAGCCCATGGGGGCAGACGCGTTCTTGCCGAAAGAAAAAACACAAAGCCCTAGCTTAGACACGTGTTCCGCTGCACGCGCGCGACCTCGACAACGACTCCCGAGCTTCGCCACGCCCACGGCAGAACCCAGTGTAACATAGAAATAATTCCCGGCCGTGCGAGAAATCACGAATTAGCGCCTCTTTCCTCCCCCTTTCGCCTTGCCTTCCTGCATGCACCCTCCTGTAGTTCTCCTAGCCTCCGAGATCAGCCGGAGCGCCAAGCCGCAGCAGTAGAACCCCCGTAGCCTCCGAGATCAGCCGGAGCAGTTGATATCCCTGTAGCCTCCGCGTCACCCGGAGCAGTAGCCCTCACCACCTCTGCGAATGCCCAAAGGATTTCCCATCTGTCTTCCCATTATTTCCCCCCCCCTTTTCGGTCGCTTTGGGATCGCCGCGAGCCCCGGCGCCCAAAACCCGCAACCCGCCGAATCCGCCCCTGCCAAGACACAGCGCAGTGCCACCCGTCCCGCCGTATTTATCTAATTAATTACCGACTGTCGGCCGCCAAGCAGCGTGGCCGCGACATATCGGGGTTAAAGTGCAACCGTATTCAACTAAATAATAGTAACCAGCGGTAATGGGTCGTTAAACCACAACGCTGTCGGTTTCTCCACTCGAGTATACAAATTCCTAACTACAGGTCCTACGCTTCTATACAAATTTTCTTGTGTAGGTTCCTTGGCCTCGACTGAGATCATACCCCGGCCAGAGAACTACGTCACAAGTCAAAAGAACACTTAATATAATATGCAAAGGCTATTAGTTTATGCTTATTTACTATTATACCCTGGCAGGGTATTATAATTTTAGTCAGAAGTTTGCAACGCAGTGAAGGAGACATTTCCGACCCTATAAAGTATATATATTCTTGATCAGCATCAACAGCCGAGTCGATCTAGCCATGTCCGTCTGTCCGTCTGTCCGTCTGTCTGTCTGTCCGTCTGTCCGTCTGTCCGTTTCTACGCAAACTAGTCCCTCAGTTTTGTAGCTATCTGAATGAAACTTTGCACATATGCTTCTATATGCTCTCACTACTATATATGTCGGATCGGACGACTATATCATATAGCTGCCATAGGATCGATCGGAAATTTTTGAGAAAAAAAATTTTAACTTAGGCAATTTTCAACAAATTTTCATGCAATTTCAGACATGGCCATTTTGTATTATTTTAGAATTTCGGTTTGAATTTGATCAAAATCATATAGCTGCTATAGGAATATATATATAAATTCATTTAGTTTGTTCGCAACATTTTCGTTCCCAACATTTTGTTTCGCATCATTTTTCGCTGGCAACATTTATGTCAGTACCCGAGAAAACGAAAATGTCTTACTTACTTACTGCAAGGGTATTTAAACTTCGGCATGCCGAGTTAGCTTTCTTTCTTGTTTTTTTTTTCACTTAGATCTATCGAAGCAGGTTCGAGTATGCACTCGAAGTCAGCATACACTGAAATAAAGACCTCCATGGCGATGAATATTTTTGAATTTGAACTCTGTTTCTCCTTCCTTGGGCTGTTCAATCACGATGTTGCTGCATCTTTCTCCATGACGTTTGGCCCTTTCCTTTCCATTTGTTAAAGAACCAACGTATATTTCAATTTTTTCCCAATTGAGATGATAAAAGGCTGTAATTAAAAAATGCAATAAATTTAATAACTACATTTGTATATTTTCTTTCTTCCAGTTTCGTTTTGTTTCTTTTTGTTTCTTTAATTCCGAAAACGTTGTCCTTTAGCTCATAATATCCAAATACATTAATGCTGATGTGCTGATTTTTCTCCATGAAAGTATTTATTTGTTTCAGCTGCATTGGTAACGATAATCCTGCGAAGTCCAATGTGATTCCGTAGGCATTTCACAGTTCTCACTTCTCCTTTAGATCAAGTGCTGACACAATTGCCCACTGAAGCAGTCCACATCCTTGTTTTGTACATTGATGCACGCTTTCCGCTTTTTTAGGGGTGTGGGTAGATCGAAATACTCCGATCCTTTTAGAGTAACACATTGCTGCATGTTCAGCTCAACTCTATTCATCTGGGTGAGTGTCCACCCACTTCCGTCTTCTTGGAATTCATCCATTTTTGTTATTATATCCGTTATGTGGGCGATATCGAAGCCAACACATCTTGCTCTAGAATGATTTTATTTCGACTTGAATTTCATCATCCTTCATCAAAATGTATTCCGCAAATAACTCGAAATTTATCTTTGATGAAGTATGGGCATATACCATAGTACTCTTTGAATATGAATTCATTTAGGAATTCACGCCGCATCCTAAGAGCGGCTCCCTCGTTCATATACGCATATTAAAAAATGCGTCCCTTGTAGCCGTCGGTAATTTTCTTAATTTGTCCATTTAGGGGTTTGGCAGCAGAATTTTTATGTTGTTCGATACGAACATGGCGATGCCATTGGGTATTGGCAGGCAGTTGTTTCTAGCAGGAGTTGCCGTAAATTAAATTCATGTTGTTGTTGATGTTTTCGTGTTTTTGTTTTTAGATGTTTTAAAACTGTTTAGTTTAGTTTTTTGTTAAAGCTTTGGCTTTTGCTGTTTTTATATATTTTATTTTTAAAAACTTTATGTTGGGGATTTGGAAATTGCACTTTTTTATTTCCGGTTTTAAAATTTCGTTTTTAAGCTCTCGAATTCTCAGAATCGTTCAAATAAAAAACTAGAAGTGATTCTTAAGATTCAGTTAGTCTATAAGAAGACCCACAAAAATCCGAAAAAAACCCAAACATTGTGGGGAAGCACTTCACATTCTCTCCCACCCTGTTTATCTCTTCTGAACTGTGTTCTGAGAGAAACCTTTGCAAGTGTATCCATGTACCCTACTCCCACGCACACCCAGTTGGGTTGACTAATTAAACATGTTGTTTCAAGCATTCGATCGGTTGTATGTTGGAGTGTGGGAAAATCACAGACTGTCCTTTTCAAGGGTCTTGGGTGACCGTCCTCGTTGAGAAACCGTTACTAGTGTATCCATTTACCCAACTCCCACGCACTCCCAGTTGGGTTGACTAATTCAACATGTTGTTTCAAGCATTCGATCAGTTGTATGTGAAAGGAGTGTGGGAAATCACAGACTGTCTCTTTCAAAGGTCGTTGGTGACCGTCCTTCATAAGAATTTAGCTCCCTTATTCAATCATACCCCGTCCCTTTTACATAGGGTTGTTCGTTAATGTACACGTGCATGCCAAAGTACGTGCGGTACAGGATCACTCGGGAACGTGGGAACCCTTGAACACTTGTTTCTCAAGTGTCCCTTTACCATACATGCTGTGACCCTAATTTATTTCATCAACCCTCGGTTGACAGGTTGACATCTAACCCTCATTATTGCATTTTTATTACTTCAAAGGTCCCGATAATCGGATAAATATACTTATACAGTATCCAAAATATGTTTCGCATTACTAATATTCACACTAACAGGGGAAATTTGTATTGTTCTGTGTCTTGTTTTGTTATAAACGGAAATAAGATGTTTGTACATATCAATCCACTTGTATGTTCCATTAAAACTGCATTTTCTCCACATGAGTTATTTTAATGTTTAGTTTTTTGTTAAAGCTTTGGCTTTTGCTGTTTTTATATATTTTATTTTTAAAAACTTTATGTTGGGGATTTGGAAATTGCACTTTTTTATTTCCGGTTTTAAAATTTCGTTTTTAAACTCTCGAATTCTCAGAATCGTTCAAATAAAAAACTAGAAGTGATTCTTAAGATTCAGTTAGTCTATAAGAAGACCCACAAAAATCCGAAAAAAACCCAAACATTGTGGGGAAGCACTTCACATTCTCTCCCACCCTGTTTATCTCTTCTGAACTGTGTTCTGAGAGAAACCTTTGCAAGTGTATCCATGTACCCTACTCCCACGCACACCCAGTTGGGTTGACTAATTAAACATGTTGTTTCAAGCATTCGATCGGTTGTATGTTGGAGTTTGGGAAAATCACAGACTGTCCTTTTCAAGGGTCTTGGGTGACCGTCCTCGTTGAGAAACCGTTACTAGTGTATCCATTTACCCAACTCCCACGCACTCCCAGTTGGGTTGACTAATTCAACATGTTGTTTCAAGCATTCGATCAGTTGTATGTGAAAGGAGTGTGGGAAATCACAGACTGTCTCTTTCAAAGGTCGTTGGTGACCGTTCTTCATAGGAATTTAGCTCCCTTATTCAATCATACCCCGTCCCTTTTACATAGGGTTGTTCGTTAATGTACACGTGCATGCCACAGTACGTGCGGTACAGGATCACTCGGGAACGTGGGAACCCTTGAACACTTGTTTCTCAAGTGTCCCTTTACCATACATGCTGTGACCCTAATTTATTTCATCAACCCTCGGTTGACAGGTTGACATCTAACCCTCATTATTGCATTTTTATTTTTTTTTTTTAATTGGACGTTGATGCACTACGATCAGTACATTCAAGTGGCCCATCTGACACCAAGCACGTGCTTGTTCGTGTTAGATGTTAGTAGGCGCGACAAATGAAAGTATAGAACAGGAATACGAGGAAGTGACTACTGGCGTGCTGCCAGACTGTTTGCCTGCATGCGTACTAAGTGGGTTAATATTAAGGTTTTTAGTTGGGGAAGGCTATCTACGTTTGATGTTATCATGTACAAATCATTATAATTTGCACATAAGACTCTAAAGGGTTCATGCAATTCAAAAGACGTTCTACATTGACTCAAAACTAAAGGAATATAGGATCTAGTATTTCTACTCGGTACGTGAAAGTTAAGCTGACCCAGCAAGTCAGCACTTTCCACGTCACCGTGGATAAGATTAAAAATGAACGTAATGCCAAGCATGGTTCTACGGTTAGCTAAAGAAGGTAAGTTAATTAGGAGAAGTCTACTAGAGTACGAGGGTAACCTCTGGTTTGGATCCCAGTTCAAACCGCGTAAAGCGAAAAGCAGAAAGTTCTTCTGAACTGACTCAATGCGTGTACTGTGAACCCCATACTGAGGGCTCCAGACGCAAGCTCCATATTCTAAGATAGGACGAACTAACGAAATATATAAGGATTTTGTAACATAGGGGTCATTGAATTCTTTCGACCACCGTTTAATGAAACCAAGCACACCTCTGGCTTTATTCACCATGCACGAAATATGATCGATAAAGTCAAGTTTAGGGTCCAGTCGGACACCCAAATCATCGACTATATTAATTCTTTCCAAAGAGCAGCAGTTAAGCGTGTAAGTCGCGAGCTTGGGAGTGACACGAGAGAAAATCATTAGCTTGCATTTAGAGCCGTTTAGGTTCAATAAGTTTATGCGGCACCATGTTTGGAAGTTATTGAGATCTGTTTGTAAATCAGACTGGCAGGAAGCGTCCTTATATTGCACGCAAAGTTTGACGTCGTCCGCGTACATAAGTACTCTGGAGTTAGTCAGAACTTTCGGCAGGTCGTTGATAAATAATGTAAACAACAGGGGACCCAAATGGCTCCCTTGCGGGACGCCAGAAGTAACCCTGAGAACATTAGATAAAGAATTTTTAAAGAGGACCTTTTGCGTTCTGCCATTCAGATAACTTGAGATCCAACTAAGAAGATCAACCGGAAATCCCATTAGATCGAGTTTCCGAACAAGAAGAGAATGGTTGACAGAATCAAATGCTTTACTGAAATCAGTATAGATTACGTCTGTCTGAAAGCCCTTATGGAAGCCCCTAACTAAGAAGGAAGTGAACTCTAAAAGATTGGTTGTCGTTGATCTACGCTTTAAAAAACCATGCTGACATGGAGAAATAATTGATCTACACAGGTGCTGCAAATGTGGAGTAATGATTTTCTCGAAAAGTTTTGGAATGGCCGACAACTTAGAGATTCCTCTATAGTTGCTGGCAACCGATTTGCTACCTTTTTTGTGGAGAGGAATAACAAATGATTCCTTCCAAATAAGGGGAAAGTGGGAGGTTTCTAGGGACAAGGTAAACAATTTTAGAAGGGGATTGCACAGGGCGTCGGCACAATACCTAAGCACACAGCCAGGTATACCGTCGGGACCTGGCGAATAATTGGGCTTAACGCGATGAAGATCAGAAAGAATAGTGCTTTCGTCTAAAGTAGGACTGAAAATAAGGTTCGATTTGGGCATGATGTAGGAATAAGTCTGATTACAGTCAGTTGAATTTGAGTAAGTGGTTTGAAAAAACTGCGCAAACAGATCGGCAATAGCCCGATCATTTTTTACGGTTGTATTTTCAAACGAAAGCGAGGAAGGATGCGTAATTGGCTTACGTTTAGTGTTAACAAAATTATAAAACTGTTTTGGGTCCTGAGAGATCTGGACCCTACAACGAGTCAAATAATTGTTGTAACACTGCGCGTTCAACACGGTAAATCTTGACCGAGCAGATAAATAAAGAGATAGGGCAGAGTTAGAACCGGTACATTTATATTTAGTATACAGCCTAGATTTTTTGTTTTTAAGATGACTCAACTCTTTAGTAAACCAAGGAGGCTTATTCGATGTTGATGGATAGTATAACGGAACACATTCAGTAAAAAAGGAATTTATGGCACTGTAAAAAATATCCACGGCTGCTGACATGTCAGTGCACATGTATAAATCGGACCAATTAAAATCTAAAATAAAGTTATTCAGCCGTTCGAAGTCCGTTTTGCGAAAACAAAGGACTTTCCTGGCTGGACAGTCAGATATGTTCTGTAAGTCAGTCCCAATGTCGAGAGTCACGTCGAAAGTCGGATGATAGGGATCTTCAGGAAGCGTCAACGGCGCCACCCTGGCTAAACTGACTCTTGCCGGGTCTGAGACAAAACAGAGATCAAGCAAGCGCTCTAGGGAATTTCGTACATGGTTGACTTGAGACAGCGAAATGTCGAGCAAGCCAGCAATAAAATCATGCTGTGTGGAGGTGAAAAGTACATTAGAGGAAGTATTTGAGGACCAAATAGCCCCTGGGATATTAAAATCACCAAGAACTATTAAATGATCCTTATTAGAAAGTCGGTTGAAAACCGTTTGGATAGCGGAAAGGTGGTTCCAATAAATAGGAAGTTCGGACAAAGGAGGAATGTAAGAACAGGTAATGAAAATAGAGCTACCATTGATGGTTAGCTTCACACAGAGGAATTCAACATCAAACTCCTCGAAAGTTATTAATTCCGACGCGAGAGTGGAGTCAACCGCTATGAGGACACCACCCCCACGCCTGATAGGCCGATCCAGCCGATATATTGTGAACACAGCTGGGAAAACTTCGGAGCTCAGAATCTCCGGCTTTAACCAGGTTTCTGTGAACACAATAACCTGGGATGCAAACGAGAGACTATCAGAATACAATTTGGGAAGCTTACTACGTAGGCCTCTTGCATTCTGATAGGAGATAGAGAGGGAATTTATTAGTTTTTTGGAGCGGATGTCGTAGAGGGCGCAGTGGTCTGGTCGGGCCTGGGAAGACTTATTCCTACGGGCCGCCGTTTCTTTTTCTTAGCTTCAAACTCTTTGACGACAATATACTCCGGCCAGAAGTTGGTAGCGCATATTGTTTCAAAGAGTTCATTCGGGACATTTATTTTGAAAGATGAAATATTCCTAGCATAAGAAAATTTAAATTTTTCCACCTTTATTTGTATTTTTTCGGCTCTAGTTTTGCCTTGGATAAAGGCGATGACATCTTCCGATGTCTGACCAGGGGAGAGCCGCGAAACAAATATCTGTTTCGTAGGTGGTACTACTACAAGGGCTTTCGGCGCTGCAGACTGATTGTCTGCATTGCCGATATCGGCCGGTAGTCCGGGCCTGATACCCTGAGCAGGTAAATTTACGGGGCTTTGAGGGGTCAGTATTTGAGACCCCCCAGGGGACACAACGGAAATTATCGGGGGTGCGGTCCCTCCCGCAACACATTCGGATGCCGAATCTTTTTGCCACTCGATCTCAGAACTCTTTGACTGAATTCAGAGGTGGAGGGCTGTGTTGAGAGAGGCCGCTGTTGGGAGTCCGCCGCTGGTTGTTGAGATCCGCCTATATGCTGCAGACCAGTTGCGGTTCTTTTGCGCCTAGGAGACTCATTTAATAGTTTAAGGCTATTAAATTGAGTGTCCAGCGCCAAGAGCATATCATGAGTTTTACGAAAACTCGATAATATGTCTTTAAAACCGCCCTTGGTCTGCCGCATAAAAGACATCATTTCTCTTTCAACCTCGCGACAGGCCTCACAACAGTAACGCAGACCGATGTTTCTTCTTACATCGTCCACCGTCCGAGCAACAACACCAATGCACTTGGCATGCACAATGTTGTCACACAGCCAGCAGCCGACTGTAAGATCATTAGTAGTAATTGCCTTTTTACAGGTCTTGGCGAAGCAGACAATTGCGGACATTATAAAGACTTACCACTGTACCTTTACGTAGAAGAGATAAGAGTGCAGCTGCACCGAGAGAGTGGGAGAACGAGAGAGCGGGTAAACGGGTGAGCGTGGGAGCGAGCTTAACGTTTAGCTGTCGCGACGGCGCAAACTAAACGGAGAAGGCACAAAGAGGAATGCAAAAAATGCAAAGCAAACACCGACAGCACAAACTAAATTGTGAAAATAATAACAATTAAATACACAAAACAGAATAGCTGCATGCACACGAAGTGAACGGGAACTTTATTAATCACAAGGTAGAAGATTTAAATAAAACCCCGGTTGTTTTAATGCAAAAATTAACACAAAACGAGAGCGCAAGAAAAAAACACGACCGTTCACTTGGAAGAGAGACCTTCAAAGGTCCCGATAATCGGATAAATATACTTATACAGTATCCAAAATATGTTTCGCATTACTAATATTCACACTAACAGGGGAAATTTGTATTGTTCTGTGTCTTGTTTTGTTATAAACGGAAATAAGATGTTTGTACATATCAATCCACTTGTATGTTCCATTAAAACTGCATTTTCTCCACATGAGTTATTTTAATGTCCTATCAAATCGTTTTTTTTTATGAGATAATTAATTTTATTTTTACGCTGAGCAACCCATTAAATGGTTTTAAAACGTAGGAACTAACATTACTAACAAACATAACAAGGAAACATAACAGAAAGGATAAAATTACAATTTGATTAACAATGGAATTTTGGCTACTGTGGGAGTACACGCGTTCTTTGCCTCCCTCTTGTCCAAATGTCTCCTGGATGACGTCTCCTCAGTCTTCGCCTGGTCGTCGGATTAGCAGCCGCTAGGTGGTTGGTGTGGGCCTGAAGCCGATCATTATAGCCACTAGAATGTCGATTTATTTGCTCTCTAACGGAGGGAATGTTGAGGTCGTTAGCAATGTCAAAATTTCTGGCATACCAGGGCGCATTAGATCAAATCGTTAGTGTACTAAATGTTGACTAATGATTCATTTTATATCGCTTTATTAATGAATTAAATTGAGTGTTAAAGAACTCTTTGCCGTCTTCTGTTTGAAGAGTTCTGGGGACTCTACCACCATCAGTAACATCGCTTGCACTTTGTTTTAATTGCTTCACCCCAAGCAAATTTGGAAAATGATTCGATTACAGTTAGCTGGTAGCGATACCCATTATTCGAGGATGAATATTTTTCTATATGATGACATTAAAGAATATAGTCCATTTGTAAGCTGCCAGTTTGAGCCATCATCAAATTCTTTTTTATTTTTGGAAACACTTATGTGACTACTCCCAAGCATTAATTGACCAATTTCATTTTTTCTAGGACCATATACCAAATTTTGGATAAGTCCAAAACAGGTTCTCGGGCCAGTTCACTAATGTTGAATTTTGTTGAACTCTCCTCCGATATAGACGGTGAAGTTGAGTTTTGTTTATTTATCTCGTGAAATTAAAGTTTCCTCTGCCTTTGCGGTGTATCAATGTCTAATGAAGAATTTGTTATTTAGTTTTTATTTCAGTCATTATATTTGTATAATCTTTAGGTAATATATCATGTAGTTTTTTTTTATCATTAATAAGTTCATGTAATGGTTTAGTTATAGGTTTAAATGTTTCTACCAGTCCCATAATATTTTGAGTTTGGTATTGTTTTAATTCTGAGAAATTTTTCTTTAGAGCATTTTGACTTTTGTCAATTGATTTAAAATTTGTTCATTCATAATGTTAAATTTGTGAACTAACTTTTGGGAGGAAGTGCATATTACTCCTCAGCGATTGAAAAATGTACTCAACATTAAATCATAATTCGATTACATTTATAGCTTATATCAGAAAACCTAAACAGACATGGTAACCTGATCAGTTAATAAGACCTGGTGACCTGATCGGTTAATCAGACCTGCTAATAGCTACTCATTAAAAAAATTAGCAAGCTGAAAACGAACTATCTCATTTCCCAATCCTAAAATAAAAAAAGTTTTTAATTTAATGTTTAAAGTTTGATTATATCATTTTATTGATTCATAAATAAATAAACTGAAAGAAACATGCTGAAAAGAAATTTTTTCCAACCGCAAATAAAAAAAGTTTTAAATTCGTATTATATATGTATTCGTATTCGACCAGCATATCAGGAAGGTGAATCTCAAGCAACTTCCCCTACACAAATGAACTACACAAATGAACTTCCCCTACCTACTGGTAAATGAACTGAGACAGCCATGCATTGCCTTTCAACAACCATTGAAAAGGCCATTGGCGCTCAACAGATAGCACTAGGTGCCTTTTTAGACATCTCAGGAGCTTTTGACAACACGTCATACGAGGCCATACGTGCCTCTCTTGTACGTAAGAATGTCTCCACACCCATTATTCGGTGGATTCTGGAAATGCTTAAATCCAGAATCATAACTGTAGACCTTGGAGGAACCATTTGGGTTTCCCCACTCAAGGCTACGCTGATGATCTAGTCATCTATATAGTGGGGTGGCATGAGCAAACTATCTCGGACCGCATGCAGCAAGCCCTTGATATAGCCAACAGATGGTGTCAGGACAAAGGACTGTCCATAAACCCATCAAACATAGTTTTAGTCCCATTTACTAGGAAAAGGTCTCTCTCCTTAAAAAGACCATCCCTAAATGGGTCCATCATCGACTTTTCGGTTGAGGCCAACTACCTAGGAGTCACACTTGACTCCAAGCTCAACTGGAATGCAACAGGCTTTACGGTAGAACATTGGGCCTAAGTCCCAAAATGATCTACTGGTCTTTTAACACTGTGGTAAAACCGATCATAACCTATGCATCTCTTGCTTGGTGGACGAAATCTACCCAGAAGACAGCTGCGGCTGCACTTACCAAATTACAACTACTGGTATGCATAGGCATTACTGAAGCCATCCGGACATGTCCTACTGCAGCACTGGGAGTCATAACTGGCATACCCCCTATACCAATTACACTGAAAAAGGAGGCCTGCCTGGGGGCACTTCGCCTTTAAAACATAACCAATATCAAAAGTGGTGATCTTATTGGGCATCTTAGGGTCCTTGAACCCCTAATAAATAATCCCATTCTGCGTGTAACTGACGAGCAGAAACCAAAACTTCTTCTCCACAGAAAATTCTCTGTAGTATTGTACACTAGAAATGAATGGAAAACAAAATCAATATCTCTGCCCAGTGGATCACAAACATGGTACACGGATGGATCGAAACTGGATAACGGTGACACCGGGGCTGGCATTTTCGGACCAAGGTTCAACAAATCCATAGCCATGGGAACAGTCAGGCAGCGCTCATAGCGCAGAGTTCCTTTACGATCTAATCCGCACTTGTAGAGAACTATTTCCAGCAGCTGAACGCCCTTGCCTCCAAAAACACCCTAACGGTGGGCTGGGTGCCAGGGCATGAAGGCCATATAGGAAACGAGGTGGCAGACTCCCTAGCTAAACGCGGGGCGATGACACCTTTTATCGGCCCTGAGCCGTTCTGTGGACTATCGAAAGGACACAAAGGAGAACTACTCAAGAAACGGAAGGAAGCTGAGATAAATCGTCACTGGACCGACAGTGCAGGGCTGAGACAAGCCAAACAATTTCTCGTCCCCCGGATGATGCGATCAAAACGCATTATCAACCTATCAAAGAGCGAAATTCGCACTCTAACAGGCTACCTAACGGGTCACTGCAACCTTAGGTATCACCATAAGAAATTAAAACTTTCTGAAATCGACACATGTAGATTCTGCGAGATGGAGCAAGAAACATCAGAACACATTCTATGTGAGTGCCCCTCGTCGACTTCAACATCTAGGAGGTGAACTTATTCCCCCCTACAGGATTTGGGAACAAATAGACCCTACCAAAGTGCTTTCTTTTATTAAAAGCCTAGGTATAGGGCCTCTACCCTAATCCTACAGTCCAGCACAAAAGATCTAACATCTGGTCGCAGTGCAACAAGGCCCTTGTAATAATAATAATAATAATTTATTTTATCGTGTTTATTTTGACATTTTTAGTTGGAAATCTACGTTGCCATCTGCCAACTTAAACATAATATATCTTTTTATACTGAAAAAATCCAAAATGCAATTTTCGATTGCATTAAATTGTTCTGGCAGATAAACGTAGTGGTTTTCCTGCACAGCTGCTTTCACAATCCTTGCATTATTTATAGTCTTTGCTATTGCTGCGCTACCTGAAGCCAAACTCCCAACAACACTTAGAGCTGTTAAAATTGGAAGCCTCATTGATAATCCGAGGAACTAAAACATTTTTTTCACATCTCATTGTATTTGTTACTGCTTTCCGTGCTACTTTTATTGCATTCAATATGTCAAGCGGCTTATTCTTTTTCAATTCCTTGGTGGCATGCTTGATTATTGAAGCAAGGGATTTTTTTTACAGCCTTCTTCTTCACTTGCTTTGTTCCCATTCCAAACTTTTTCTTAGCCTTTATCACGTTTGTTACAAAATAAGCTACAGCTCTCTCTCCAGTTCTACTATCCTTTGCTTTTACACGATCCCAAACCCTATCAATTAAAACAGAGTCCGCTTTATGGCGATCACCCAAGTCCTTACTATTTGAGTTCTCCGTTAATTTCACGATCACCTCGGGCTAATCGTTTTTCTAGTTTTGTACGGTCCATAGAAGTTATATCCAGGTAAATGAGCGTCAAAGGGTAGAGCATCAATAATATTATTTTTGAGACCAGTAATAGAATAATAATAATAGTTACGAGAGGTTAGTGCACTGCGACCACTAGGGTCTATTGTGCCCTCGTCTTAGTGTATCAGCTATAGCTCCTCGAACAGTTCAATCCATCGCAAGAATGCGATGATGTCGCCTTGTCGAAGAGCCCTCATTTCCTGTGCGGTGAGAGTAAGGCCCCCCAAGTGGGCCAACCTCAATCGACTGATAGCCGGGCACTCCTCAAGTAGGTATTCTGGAGTCTCGTCTCCTTCCAGACAAAGCCTGCAAAGACTGTCCTCCGCTATTTTGAGATTGTGCAGATGCTTGCGCAGTCTGCAGTGCCCGGTCAGGAAACCCGTGACAATTCGTAGAGATCCTTTGCTCAACACCAAACAGTCCTTGGTTCTCTTGCTATTGTAGCTACCTAGCAGACGTTTACTCTGCCTTGCCCCTTTCGACGACCGCCAGAAGTCATCGCAGGCAGTCATGAGATCCACACGACTGCTTTGGCTGATGACTCCTGGCCCTAGTCCACAGAAGGGCTCCGGACCAGGCTCAAGAGAGCCGATTCAGTAGACTTTCCCTCTCTATAGGCATGCTAATTCGCATGCAGAGGCCTTCGCAGCAAGTGCGAGTTTCTAATGTGGTTGTGGTTGTCCACAATCTTTTCAAGGGTTTTCAGCAGGAAGGAGGTTAGGCTGATCGGCCTGAAGGATTTGGGATGAAAGGGGTCTTTCTTCCCAACTTTCGGGATAAAGATCACCCTAGCCGTTCTCCATGCCCTAGAAATGTTCAGAAAGTACTTTGCCTTTTGAGATTGCCTTAAACACTCTGGCCGAAGGTGCGGCTTGCTCTATGGTGGAACAAAATTTCCGAAAGTGAGCACGCTTACTGTACCTGATTTATTTGTTTTATTCTGTCAGCTTTTTTGTGTATAATTCCCAAGTGACGCTGTTCTTTTTAGCTGTGTTAAAAAGCTTCCTGACTTCCGCACGAAGTAGTCCTAGTTTCCTATTCCACCAGGGATTATCCCTACTGGACTCTATGGATTTTTCGAGACAGCTTGGATGATATGCATCCAAGATTGTCTCTCCTACTTCTCTTGAGAGTTTCTCAAGATCCTCTGGAGACGATACTCTCCTACTATGATTCAGTCTGCTCAGATTTAATCCCAAACAGGACTGATAGGCTGGCCAGTCAGTCCGTCGTGGATTCCCGATAACCCTGCTGAAGCTAAGGTTGCTATGAATGTCGAACAAGATGATCCTGTAATCCGACACGGATCTGTGCCACGCTATTGACCACCATCCTTAGAGCTCTTCTTCACCCTCCGATAGCGTCAGATAGGCCTCTGACTGCATCCCGGTGGGTGTCCGCTCATCATCGGATGGCTCCTCGTTGCTGGTTTGCTGGTTTGCCAGGCACATCGTCGGCGTTCGCCTCCGTGCGCACCTCCGCCTCCACAGGTTCCTACTGCACACCCACCTTGGTGCTGATGCTGGGGACCGTCAGCTCCAACCACTTCCTGGCATCGCTTTCACGGAACTGGATGCCGTTAAAGTTGAGAGCTGCGGTCCAGCCCTTTCTCATCTCTTCGACGAGGGCCTGCTCCACCGCCGAAAACTCATCCTTCGTCAGGAGCCTCCTCGGATAGTCCCCCGCCAGTATTGCAGTATTGCAAGGTTCGTGCCCTTGGCTACACTGGCGTATGAGGCCGCCTTCGTTGACGTTTCTCGACTTGCGAGGTCCTTGAGCCCTCCAGTGCCACGGCGTTCCACCTCTTAGTCCTTTTGGACTCGGTCTTGGGGAGGTTAAGCGGCGACGTGTGTTGCAGCAGCCTCTTCCTCCGCGCAACGGACTGGCCGCCGACTCTTTCCACTGGAGACACATTTCGGAGACACGTTCGGTGCACGGTGCTCAAACGCTCTCTTCCGGCCGCAAGCCACGCTCGAGGTACCGGAGGTACCACTTTCGGCCGGCTCCGCTGATGCCTTGCCTCAGGGGATCACCGGCTCCCCCGGACTGACCTGCCGCTGGGACAGGCTGCCTCTTCAGTTGCTGCCTCGACCTTGCGGAAGAGGGTGTTGCGGCGTCTCTCCTGCTGGCGTCATAAAATAAAGTACTTATCTCTCCTGCTGGCGTCATTAAATAAAGTACTTATCGCAATAACATGCGTTTATTAAGGCAAAAGCATCATAATTATAAATATTTAGAGTGGAGGGCAAGGAGAGTACAAACCTCCAAGCCACAGCCCTTTGTTCCCGAATACAATTAGAGCCTTAATTGCCATCAAATTGTGGGAAAACTCATGTGATGTTATGACTGACTGAAAGTCCAAATGGTCTCAAATTTAAAAATATTTTTGTATTTTCAAAAAGCTTATTTTAACCTAAATATGAGTATTTGGATAAACTTATCAAGCCAATACGAGGAATGGGATATTACACATTTTCATCAAATGACAGGGTTTTATCACCACAAGAAGCTATAAAAAATTCTATTATGATCTTCGACTATGTTGGTACCGAGAAACAGGACAATATTCGAAGCTTTTTCTCGATGGGAAGACATATGAACATAGATTCATTCTAATTATGTCAAACGTATTCAAATATTCCCAAACACTTTATTCGAGACAATTAAAATTTTATCATAATATTCAAGCAAGATGATTTAAACATGCGAAACATCTATAGAGATCATGTATGTGTGTAGTGATATGACATTTGATGACATATATGAATATTATCCCAGTACTTTTTTTGTATCTGGGAGACCGAGTTTGCATTTCTCCTAATTTCCAAAGATGACGAAATTAATTCTGGACGATATAGAAATGGATTTGATCAATTTATTTTATTATAATGGTAGGTAGGTAGTAGTGGTGAGGCCCCTTCCTGGAGACTCCAATTAGAGCTGGGCTCCTTTATGATCCACACCCTCTGTTGCCCTGTTGTGGTCATAGTTGCACTTTAGTACCATCCTGAGTCGCCGAGAAAGCCTAGGATTGCCGAGACCTTCAGTCTTCCTATGCATTCTAGCGACTTCAACTGGTAGGCACCAAAGTGACATTTTCTGATGCGATTTAGGGCCGGACAAAAACAGAGCAGGTACTCTGGCGTCTCTTGTTCCGTAATATCTTTGCAGCTTCTACAGCTAGCGTTGTGTGGCAGTCCCATTCAATGACCTGTTGCGACTGCTGTAAATCTTCGGATATCCGGCTTGCTGTTGGATAGCAGCTCTCTAGTTCGATTCTTGTCCTATGTCGTCGTTTTACTTGACCATTCCTTGTTGGCTGCCTGCTCGAAATGGTCATGGATCCTTGTCTGGACCGAGTTTAGCGAGATCGGTGTCAGTACGTTGATATCTTGCCCTTGCGAACCTGCTCAGGCTAGTTCGTCCGCTTTCTCGTTTGCTGGGATGTCGCAATGTCCCGGTACCCAGGTTACATGTACCTCGTTTCTCTCTGCAAGGCTATTAAGGGCTTTCTTGCATTCAGCCACCAGCCGTGAATTTGTTCTCGCGGCCGCTAGGGATTTTATAGCCGCTTGGCTATCAGAGTAAAACCGTACTTGGGTGTCGCAAAGTCCTCGACGTATCGAAAGCTTGGCTGCTTCCGTTATGAGGGAGTGAAGGACTCCTCGATCCCCCATTGCTCAACGTAGATCCCAGCGCCGCAGCTCATTCTGGAGCCATCGGTGTAGAGGGATACCTCCTCCGCCCCGGTTACTCTCTCCCTTCTCCAGTCTTCCCTTGTTGGGAATGTGGTCGTGGAGCCATTTCCGAAGTTCATCTCCGTAGTCATGTAGTCCATTTGTGCGTTTGCCTCTATCTTGATTCCTTCCAGTATCTTGCCGTGGCCTGCGGCGTATTCCCTTCAGCAGTTACTTGCATTCAGTCTTACTGCGCTCTATGCGGCCATGTCCTTTACAAACAGTTCAATCGGCATTATGTCCAGGATAGCATTTAGTGCTGCTGCGAGGCATGAGCGCATTGCTCCCGTCACACCAGCACACGCTGCTCTCTGTATCCTCGTTAATTTTGAGAAGTTATAAGCCCTAGTTAGCGCTGGCCACCATACTAGGGCTCCGTGTGTTAAAATTGGCCGAACAACCGCCGTGTAAAGCCATTTGGGTGTAGTCCCTATTTATCTCCGAACATTTTCCTGTAAGAGTAGAAGGTAATACTTGCCTTCCTCACTCTTTCAGTAATGTTTCCTTTTCACGAGAGTTTCGGGTCTAGTTTCACACCGAGATACTAAGCCTGCTCTGATAGTTTTAGCTCTATGCCATCTATTCTGGGCATATTATATGCTGGTATTTTAGTCCTTCTAGTGAAGTGCATAAGGTGGTGATAGGTGGTGTCTTCGATTCTTTCTCGGATGTGAACATGTAGTAATCTTTCTATAGTCTTCAACGAAGGATGTTAGGCTGATCGGCCTATAGTCCTTAGCTAGAATGTGCCCCTATATTATAATATTAAAATTTAATATAACTATTAGCGGGCCAGGCAAACTTTGTCTCGCCCCTAATTGTTTTCTTATATAGTTCTAGAGTGATAATAAACGCAGATAATTAAATTTAATATGTTATTTTTTTGATTAAATTCTAGCTTCAATATCAGGTAGTTGCACCTTCCCAGAAGCGCAATACATCCCGGCTGGTTCATTTGTGAATTTGAGAGCTGACAATGCGGGCATTCCTTGTCCATAGCACCAATTATAACTTTTGAATGAAAATAATATTTAATATCGGGCTCATACCGGAATGAAAAACGCAGGAATGAATCCAATGTAATTGCTCGATGTACCTGTAGGCGGTGTTGGTCATTTGTTCTGTGTCTATCGACTGTAAACCTGCGTTATTTTCGATGTTATAGTCCTCTTGCTTCATAGCAGGTATTTAAAAACACAAAACTTGACGTAAATTTCGTGGCTACCACATCCATAGTCAATATTTCTAATCTGACAGTCGGAAGGCAGCAGAGCACTGCAAGGGTGTCACTTTTTGCCACCTTACTCACACCCAATAAAATTTGTGTCCCGGCGCCACTGACACCCGGGTGAGCAAAGCAAAGGCACACACTTATCAAAAATTTCATGTGTGCTATAAGTGCCGACATTATTGCCCTCTCGCTCTTACAAGGTGCTGTCATTTTTTTGTATTTGCACTCATTCATTTTTGAGCAACGCGTGCCGGTCACTCTTCCAGTCAAAACTAATAAGGAATATCAGACAAGTAGCAAAAAAGGCAAATCAAAATCAAAGGAGGTAAGCAAAACACACAAGAATGACTCGAGTGTTTTTTCATCACCATGTTGCAATTTGTTGATTAATATCGAACAAGGTTTAGATAGTTCCATGCTAATATAATCGATAGGTAAGAAAGGTGTTGTCGAGAGGCAGCAACTTATTTATTAATTCCACAGTCGTGGTAGCGAGCGGACGTTAGATCCTCATTTTTTAATTTATTACTTGACCCTATTTTAATTAACTTTATCTTAATTTTTTAATTTTGGAGGTTTTTACTTTTTTTATTTTGTTTCAACGTCAAAATGCATGAATTAATAAAAAATAAAATAGAAAGTGGCGAATACACCGTACCTCCAACTCACAAGGGTAAAAGTGTAATTTAAACAATATTATGCGAAGTAATAAAAGAAGACCAAACAGTTCTTGAAGGCTGGATTTTTTGAAAGACAGGCAGAAAAGTGTTAAAATTTGTTGTGAACCAGACTTTAAATTTGTCAAGACTTGTGTCTGGTTTATTGTTTATTGTCTATCCTTAAGAAAACCCACTGAGGCGAAAGTGTCTAGCTTCGACAAGAAGCAATAGAACAGTTCAGCGAATGGGTTGTTCAAGATTCTCGCCCGTTTTCTGCAGTAAGCGGGACTGGATTTCGAAATCTAGTGAAGTTCTTTTTACAAATTGGTGCTACTTATGGAGCGAACGTGGATATTGACGACCTACTGCCAGACGCAACAACATTATTCTGAAATACGGAAAAGGATGCAGAGGAAAAGCGGATAATGATCTGCAAGGAAATAAAGGAAGCAGTGGATAATGGGAGATTATTGGCAACGATTGATATGTGGACAGATCAGTACGTGAACAGAAATTTTTTTTTTTAGGTGTCACTCTCCATTATTTAAAAGGCTGCAACATGAATGATATTATTTTCGGTTTGAAATAAATGAACTTCGAAAAATCGACTGGTGAAAATATTATAATTTATAACAGATAGGGGATCAAATATAAAGAAAGCATTGACGAAGAATATACGATTGATTTGTAACAGCCATCTGTTTTCTAATGTTCTAGAAAAATCATTCGAAGAATCGGATGAGCTCCAAGAAATATTACACTCATGTAAAAAAATCGTTAAATATTAAAAAAAAAATCTAATTTGCAGCATCGGCTAAATACAACATTAAAAAACTCTTTCCCTACCCGATGGAATTCAAATTATACCATGCTTAATTCTATAGTGGATAACTGGACAACAGTTGTGCTTTACTGCCAAAATAAACCGAACGCAGAAGACATTTTAGAAATATCCGTTCTCAAGGAAAAAATTTTAAATAATGTGAATTCGAAAATTGAAGTTTTTGGCACAAAACTGAATTTTTGTAGTATCCACCTGCAGCAATTATGGAACATGAGGATATAATGGAAATAAAATATTTCTGTTATGAAAAAAGGAATAATTCGTTGTACAATACAAGCGAAGTCCCCAATAACAATAGTTTTTCGCGTAATGAATCAGATCCACTAAGTCTAATTTTTCCAAACAACTCTAAAAATCAAACGAATGTGCCAAAAACCCAATTTTTCTTTTCTCACCTGGAGGCTTATTAAAAAAAAAAAAACAGCTCTAAAACATCTTTGGAGGAAATAGAAAGTTTTTGTGTAGAAAAAGCGATGAATTTGACCCCTTTGAATGGTGGAAAAGTAAGGAAAACTGTTAATCCCTTTTATCTAAGTTAGCATTGCAACTTCTTATTATACCATCGAGCAGTGCAGCTGCCGAGAGGGTATTTTCCTTAGCTGGCAATGTCATTATATAGAAAAGAAAAAGATTATGACCCAAAACAGTGGACAATTTACTCTTTCTTAATTCCTATTATAATAAATTTAAATAATAAAAGGAAGAATAATAAATAATAATATGTTAATAAATGCAAGATAAACAGAAAACATTTTTTTCATTTTTCGACGAATTTGGCACAGCAGGTAGTAAAAAGACAATACAAGCAAAGGGTTGCAAAAAAGAAACTGTAATACTCACCACACTCAATATAATTTTTTAACTTTACTTTTGTGCTTATCTTTTCATCCAACCTTTTTACGACGCTCACACGATGACATACGGACAAACACATAGTTCAAAAAACTACCTATAGAGTATACTCTATACTGCTACATGGTACGGCACCTACTTATACATTATTACGAAGCTGTCACTCATACTCAGTTGTCCGGCAGCAAAAATCACCAGGGTGTCTAAATCACCCTACATTTACCCGGTGTACCTTAGTGCCGGTGTACTTTTGCAGTTCTCTGCCAGGCAGCGACTAAAGCTGTATTGCGGACTTCCCTTATCACTTAGCAGTGCGAAAAATAGATGTTAGCCTATACTCAGACCTTCTGAATCTGCATATAATAAGTATTTCATGAGAATCGGTCGAGCCGTTTCGGAGGAGTTTTCTGTCCAACACGATACAGAATTTTATATATATAGATACTATGATAATGATTATTAGAACAGTTCAAAATTAATTAATATTTTCCTGTGAACACCAAAGAAATAAGCACGCTCGAAATACGGATAGCTTATCAGAACGGAGATTTAATTAATCTGCGAGGGGAAACTTGTGAGGTAGTTTTCTAGGCTGGGATAGAGACTCAGTTCCGCCAGGGTCTCTTTACAGAACATTTATAAAGATATGGGACAATGTGGCTAAGATGAGACGGTGGGCTGACGTAAGGTGGAGTTTGCCAGCCACCGGGTTACACTCAAAAATAAGTTGATAGGGTGCGACAGAGGAAAACACAGAGTTTAGCCTTCATGCATGTTTGTGGGCGGAGGGCCGGGAGGGAAGTGAAGAAATATTTGGCAGTTCGCCCTCTCCTCGGAGTCACACGACCTCCGACTCGACCTAATAATTTATCGCGGCCGGCTGTGCCTGGCCCGGCCAAGTTGAATTCGTGTAGATCTGAAAATCTCCCAAAGGTCCGCCAAACCGACTGGCACGACTGTAGCTCTCTTTGCAATAATTTAATTTAAATTATTATATGTTTCGAACTTTTTTATTCTTCATATGTTTCACGATTTTTTATCATTTTCCGTCATTTATTCCCAACATATATTTTCCGCTATTTATTGCCATGCTTTTCCGTTTCCCCAGCTTTTTTTTATTTAACCCTCTGAGTTCATTTGTTGCCTATAGGCAACATTTTACAAATAGGCCTCAGTTACCTGAAATATACATTTTTTTGCTTCGCACTTTTTTTCAACATCTTCCTTAATGTTTTCTGCAACCAAAATAACTAATAAGTTGTTTGTAAGATGCGCACATGTTTATTTAACAGACGTTTTTAGTGCAGTTGTTTGAAAATTTTTTTTTTCGCGGGAAAAGTGTTGGTGAGAAAAACAAAAATTAAAAGAAAATATTTGTTGTATTGCAAAACTAGGTGGAAAATATAAATACTTAGAGGTAAGTAAATGATTAGGAAAAAATTAAAAAAAATTTTATTTAAAGTGAAGTTTGAAGTTTGTCTATAAGAATTTTGTAAAGTTGCAGTTGCCTATAGGCAACAATGGGCCATTGTGTGAAAATTTGTCAATTTACATTTTTTCTTTTCTTTTGTAAATTTGCATTTAAATGTTATTTTTAATGTGTAAAAATGTTCGGTAGATCCCTAGTATTATTATAAAAATATATTTTTCAGGTCAGCACGGTCTGAAGCAATATCTGCCGAACAAGCCTAACAAGTGGGGACTCAAAATGTTTACTAAAGCTGATGTATCTGGAATCATATATGATTTTCAAGCTCGCACAACAGAGAATATGTTCCACAACCTACAAAGACCATGCGATTGGACAATTTAAGCCACTGGGTAGAATGGGGAGCAAAAGGCATACGCCTTACTGGGTTTCCACGGTCTAAATGCAGCAAATGCAAAGTTAATTTATGCTGCAACCCACAAAGAAACTGCTTTGTAAATTACCATACTTGATAATTTACAAAATAAAGTATAAAGCATAATAATATGAATAAATAAATTAGTTTAAAAAAATTTAAAGCGTTTTGATTTTTGCCATTAGTGCCTATTGTTGCCTATAGGCAACATCCTGTAACTATTGAACCAGGACACCAAGGACTTTGAAATTTTCGTCAGTTCATATTTGAATAACGGCAAATACATATCTGTTGGAAAAAAAATTGTATCCCGGCTAATTTTAATTGTGGGCTGAGAGGGTTAAGCTAGGTACTAACATAAACTAAATTTTCTGAAAGCGCCCAAACTCCATATAAAAAAACGCTTGCAGAAAAAAGAAGAAGAAGAATTTTCTGAAAGGTCGCTTTCTCGGGTACTAACATAAGCGAAATCTAGCTATCAAAATGCGCGTTGAGCGTTGCCAGATCAGGAAACAAATCAGCTGTGATTTCGCTTTCAAAATAAATAAATTTATTTATTTCGAAAGCTAGATATGGGGGGAAATTCAAAAAATAAAAACATTGCTCGCATGGGCAGCTTTTATTGTCCCCAAGAAAATGTTAATTGTATAAAAGCCGTAATTATAAGGGTTATTATATGGGATTTAATTTGCAAAAGACATTTTAAATTAGAAAAAATTTCGTCTATGGGCGTCGACGGCGTTGGTGCTTCCTGTTATTTGACTTGAGATATATAGTGGCGAATACATCAATAAATACTATTTTAATATCGAATCCGTTCATGTTCATTATATTTTAGCTTAAAAATTTTCATGTTCATTGTTATTTAATTTTATTAAGTTTGTTTACATAAAACAGCTGTGCGTACATGTCAGTATAACCCCATTTAGGCGTTTTCCGCCTTTTCCTTAAGATATTTGGTCACACTGGTTCCCGATCGAAATATATTGCAATTTTTCTTAAAGCTGCTTTCAGAAAATTTAGTTTATGTTAGTACCTAGCTTTAGTAAAAAAAACAATTTATTAAATTTTATTTCATTATTATTATATTTGGTTCTTTTTCTCAAAATATTTTTCTTCCGGTGCATTCGCTTTCCTTCGGTTTTTTCTTATAATTTCCTAAATTTTTATAACTTCCAACCTTTTATAATTTCCAAATATTACAAATAAATTTCTCTAAGTGTGTTCGACTTTATTTCGCTGTTTTATTTTACTTTTGTTTTCGTTATCTTATTTCCAATATTTTCCACAAGTTTTATTTTTTTTCTGTTTTCGCTAGTCTTATTTCCAACACGTTTCCGTTATATTTTATTTCTTATATTTTCACCGGTTTCATTTCACGTATTTTTGCTATTTTTTTTTATTTCCCATATTTTTGTTATTTAATTTCCAGTATAATTTTTGCTAATTTTTATTGCCATATTTTTGCTATTCTATTTCCATGTTTTTTTTTTTTCGTTATTTTTATTCCCAAAATGTGTTTTCTTGTTTCGCATATTTTCTAGTTTTCATATTTTCATAATTTCCTAATTTCGTAAGTTCAGTTAGCTTAAATCAAAACCTTATGCTTATTAAGAGTCGGTCTTTCCGCACTCTTCGGTGACCACCGCATCGAGGGCTCGCAAAGATTTTAACACTACACACACCTGCTAGCCACCTCGTTGCGGTTTCACTACCACTCACCCGTCTCTCCGTCCCCCGAAGAAGGAGGGGGATGTGAGGAGCGGATCGGCCCTCACAAATAAATAATATAAATAAACACATATAAATAATAAATAAATATATAAATAATAATAAAAATAAATAAATAAATAGTAATACAAATAAATAATAAATAAGAATGTAAATAAATAATAATATAATTGATCACAGATAAATAGAGATAAATATTATAGCTAAATAAATATGTATAAATATCAATAATATAAATAATACTAAATATATGTACCTAACTAACGAATATAAATAAATACAAACCATAACTTAAATAAATAACCAATATAAATCACAATAGAAATAATATGATTAATAATATAAATAACATGAATAAATAATACAATAATATCATAATAATAAACACCTGTAAATAATAATACAAATTATAATAATAATAATTGAAATGGAGTGGGCGGATTAAAGCCAGAGGTCCGTACGGCCGCTGGAAAGATGGTCGTGGTCGTCGCTTGTTTGATGGGCAGGGGTGCTGCCGTGCTGTTGTTGTTGCTGTTGGGGGCCCGAAGTAAGAAGGCAGCGGGGGAAGCTTCGATTTGTACTTCACTTTATTTGCACAGTTTTAATACTAACTTAGAGCTAACAATAGGAAAGCCGCTAGACCGCGGAGTGGTGAAAAGGCCGGATGGGAGAGAGGGAGAGCGCGAGGAGACAGAGCAGAGCTGCAGCGAAAGCTTTTGCGCCGCTTACACTGCCGCTCAGCAATTCGCGCCCTTCTGGCGTGAACATTCTCCCCCCCCCCTTGGGTAGGCAAAGGACTCATCGGCCGGATGGCCAGCAGGATCGGCGTCATCATTCACGACAAGCTCCGGAAACGGTCCATCCGAACACGGTGCTTTGAGCGACGGGCAACCCATCATCGAGCTTTAGGAACCCTGGTTGGATCAGGTTCGCATAGACATCTGACCCCAACACGAGGGAGATGGTTGCCGGCCGGTGGAAGCGGTCGTCCGCGAGACGAACGTCATTGAATTTGGCCCTTGCGGCGTCGCTCAGCGCACGAATTGGTGTCCGGATCCTCAGGCTGGGGTCGACCTTCAGGACGACATCGAGCTGGAAGCGGTTTGTCCGGGACCGGAGAGTCACCGAGCAAACCTCGTCGTCTCCTAGCCGGGTGGTAGGCAGCCGGAACGCAGACGCCAACGACCGATCGATGCTGCTCACCGGCATGCATGGGTCGATCATGGCGCCGGTCTCGAAGGTCCTCGAGCCCGTGTCAAGCACGACAATGGCTGTCGGCAGGATGTGGACAACCTTCTGCTGCGGTCTCGTTGCCACTGACGGGGACGGGACGGAGACCTTCGGCTGCGGGCGATCGTTGGCGCCTGGGGCTGGCGACGGCGACCGGGAAGTGGACATCGCGTCCGGAAGGGGTGCAGCAGGCTGGCGCGCTCTGCGTGTCGGAGGTGGCAGTGCGGATCCCCTTGGAGCGGCGCGGGGTCCCTCGTGCATGTGGAGTAGCGTGTGGTGGTTTCCTCCACACTTTTTGCATCCGTCTTGGCTGCGGCAGTCTTCTCCTGAGTGCTGATGGGCGAGGCAGTTCGAGCAGTACTTATTAATAAGTGCTGCTCGAAGGCGCTTTTCAGCGCTCAGTTTGTGGAACCTCTTGCACTTCCGAAGAGGATGGATTCCCGGGCAGACTCGGCAGCGGTAGGATTTAATAACTCGGGAACGTCTGCCCTCCAAGGAATTGGTGTGACGAGGACGAGGAGCCATTTCCGGAAATTTGTTCTGTCGATAAAAAACAAACGGGGCTTAGTAGGGGTCGACTACACCTTGGACCCTAACTCCTAACTCCTAGGAAGGGAGTACTATTTGTCCTTCGCAGGTAGAGTAACCTTGTGGACATGGAGAGGGTAGATTGTTCCTGACGACTACTATGTCGTCGACTTGGAGAGTTTTGGTCGGAAATTGCCATTTGTTGCGTTTGTGGAGTTCTTTCCCCCGTGCACTAAACTGCTGATGTTGAGCCTCGATTTAGTAGTGGAAACCAACGGCTCCTGGGAAAACGGCCCGGAATGAGAGCCCGCACATCGGATGGAGGTTCGAACATCGGGTCTGAACTGAAAGCCGTGCCCTAGAAGTAGGGAGGTGCGCGATGCTGCGAATAGGGCGCTTGCACGGGATGTTCGTGCCTATGCAGGAGCGTATGATGGTGCTGGTTGCACTCTTGCATCGGTCACCACTGCGGCAGGTTCCTCCGGAGTGTTCGTGAGCCAAACAGTTGGTACAGTAGCGGTTGTCGAGAGCCACGTGGATCCTTTTCTCAACACTGAGTCTAAGGAACTGCTGGCATTTCCGAATTGGGTGGATTCTGTTGCAAACTCGACAGCGGTAGGAATGAGTGCGTTTGGGAAACCGGCCTCTCAAGGCGGTCGCACTGCGCGTGTCAAAGAGTTGGTCCTGTGGATGCGGACCTTTGGATGCGTCGGATATTCGCGTGGAGAACACCGAAACGGTGGGAGCGGCTAGCGTGGACACTGGGCCAGTGAGAACCCATCCGAAAATAGTCTCTTGTGCCAGAAGAGACCCTAAAACGTTGCTCTTGGAACCGTCCAGAAGCACAGACGGTAGGATGTCAGCTCCTATCAGAATATCAATTTCGGACCTCTCGAAAAACTTTGGATCCGCTAAGGGGAGATCAGGAAGCTCCTTTAGAAGACTCATCGGAATTGGGTGTGAGGGAAGCTTTCCGGCTAGTTGTGGAAGGACATAGGCAGTCGTCTCTAACTGCAGTCCGAGCCTGGAAGGTGCGCGAATCGCAAACTGGCAGAGCTTGGTGGGTTGAGCGGCAACAGTGGAATTGAGCCCGGAAACTTGGGTCTGAACTGGCTTGAAAGGTGGCTTGATTTGATTGAAAAGCAGCTCAGTGATAAACGTTGCTTCGGAACCTGAATCAATCAGAGCACGTGCTTGGAAGTTGCGGCCACGATGGCAGATATTAACGACCGCCGTGCCGAGCAGGACAGCTCTGGATCCTGAAGCAAAGCACACTTGAACATTGGAATGACCATCGGAGGTTACCGCGCTTTCTTCAGTGGGCGCAGGTCGTGGACTAGACGGATTGGAGGGTCTTGGAATGCCGGCAACTGGATTGTCGCGGTGCAGCAGAGTGTTATGCCGTGCGCGGCACGTATAGTATGAGTGGGCACTAGTGCAGTCCCGTTGTTGATGGCCTCGTGCTAAACAATTCAAGCATAGTTGCTTTCTTCTGACGAAATCTGACCGATCATTGACACTCATTGTCAGGAAACGGGGACATACACGAATGGGGTGATTTTCCCTGAAACACAGGTCACACCCTCTGGGTGCAGGAGCCACCCTAGCTTCGTAGGAGATTGGCCTGCGTACAGGTGCATGGACATTTGCCGATCTTGGCGGCAAATGCCCCGAGCCGCTAGGCCTAACGTCGTCGATAGCCTCCAACGTCCGATACCTTTCGCTCAGGAAGGTATTCATCTCTTCCCAAGCCGGAATTTCGGATTTCGACGTAAGGGACTGTTCCCATAAGGAAAGGGTCACCCTTGGCAGTTTGCTCGCGCAGAGGAAGACTAGGAGACAATCCCAGTTGTCAGTGGATATCTGCGAATGTTAAACACCCTTGAATCGTGGACTGCAACTCCTTGAGAGCATGACCAGATTCTTGGGATATGGAACTCAAGTTGAACAGGAGCTTGAGTTGGCTGTTGATTAAAAGTCGTTTATTTTGGAACCGGTCGTGAAGCGCTTCCCACGCCGAAGCGAACCCGTCATTTGTGAGAGGGGACTTGGACACGATGGCCTTTGCCTCGCCGCTTGTTTTTGTGAGAAGGTGAAAGAGCTTCTCGACCGGTGTCAGCCTAGGGTTATTAACATAAACTGCCGTGAATAGGTCCCGGAAAGTGGGCCATCGGAGGTAGTCGCCATCGAAGATTTCAGTGTCGCAAGGAGGTAAGCGGCACCCGGATGAAATTAGCGGCTGGGAGGGCGTTTGAACAACTGGAGGTGTTGCCCTTTCAATATTTTCGCCAATCTTTGCTGCGCATGACTCATATACGGAGTAGCAGTAGTCATATTTGGACTGCAGCAGGGGAAATGTGCTGAGGGATCCTTCTCGGGCAATTAGGTCAGAGCATGTTTCATATTCTCTTTCCACTTTATCCCATAAGGCTCGCACTTGTTGCAGACGGACATTTAACGTGTGTAGGGAAGGAGAAACTTGATCAGGAGTGTTGATCTTGGCTTCGAACATGCTCACGCGATCGGTGACGGCAATGAATTTGTCCAATGCAGCGGCGGCGGGCGTTGGCAACTCTGCGGATTCCATCTTTTTGCTGATAGAGCGAGTCACCCTTAGAAAATCAGTCTTGACTGTAGAGGGATTTTCGGATTTTTTCGCCAGTGAAGACTCGCTGGACGCTTTCGTCAGCGGACGAGAAATTAATATCTTTGGAGTAGTCTTCGAACTGGTCGATGGTAGATCTCTCCCTTTTGGAGTGGAAAACGTAGGTCTAACCTTGGGACTACCGGACTTGGGGGCTGGCTTCGCGCGAGCGGGTAGCGGAGAGTGTGGATTAAGTTTGGTTGCTTTTCCTAGCGCGGATGTCGCTTTTTTGTCTCCCTCTATGGGCATACTCAGTTATACCTTTCGAAAAAATGACGGCACGGAGGCCTGCACGCCAAGAAAAGTGATAGAGGGAAACGGCCAAACAAGCACTTCAGCTCTGGGTGGATTGAATTTAGGAACTCGCCGAAAAATGGAGAAATTTGACACATAAACTGAACAAACAAGCCCAAAAAAACCCTAGCTGGAATAGCTAATAAGTTCGGAGGGAATTAATAAATAATTATTGAAAATTATTTAGGTTTTTTGGGTGGTGTGGAAACCGGGCGAAAATTCAAAGAACAAATTCTGATGAAATCCCGCCAAAAATATTGACCAAAAAATCGCTAGATAGAATACAGGAAATTTGGCCAAAAAGATCTGGGAAATAACAAGACCTGGCTATCAAAAAAATCAATGGGATATGCAAAACCCTCGCAGCGGTCGAACGCTAAGTGCGGATAAGAGGGCTCGCAGCTCGCTTTATATAGTGCTTGGCCAGACTTTCGTGTGCCCGCCGTTAGTGTGGAATCTTCCCTTTTATCGGGATTGCGATTTATCGTTTGGCGCGCGCGCGTAAATCTTTCAAATCGAATTTAGGAATTCGCTGACCAGTAGAGAAATGCGAAACATAAATATAAAACACGCCAAAAAACCTAGCTGGAATAGCTAATTTTCGGAGGGAATTATTAAATAATTATTGGGAATTATTTAGGTTGTTTGGGTGGTGTGGAAACGGACAAAAAATTTTAAAAGTAAACAAATTCTGTTGAAAAAACCCGCCAAAATTGCCGCGAAAAATAGCTAAAAAAATAGCTAGGAATAATAAGGAAAAATGTGGCGGTAATTAATAATTATTTGAAAATTTCGCTTTAGTGTTTAGGAACCCCAAAATATTTCGTTTAAAATTTCAGTGGGAAAAAACCCGCTAAAAATTTCCAAAAAGTAGCTAGAAAAAATGGGGAAATTTAGCGATATTAAAATAAATAATTATTTGCAACTGTCGGTTTAGTATTTCCGAAACCCGACAAATATTTAAAAATTTTTGTGGGAAAACCCGCCAAAACTCTCTGGAGTAGCTATAAAATAGCCAAGGAATTTGGCTATAAACAGTTGTGAAATGTTTCGAATTTATTTGTAAACTTCTAAAAATTTTTGTTCTCGGAAATATTTTTGCTTCGAGTGGAGGGTATTTTCTCGTCGGCACTGTGTCGCCGCTCTTGCCAGTGCAGTCTGTATGTGTGCCGAATAGATTGCACCTGCTGGCTGAACAAGAGGAGAAAGAGGAGACGAGAGAACTCGAACTTAGGCGAGTCTATGTATGTAGGTATGGAAATATGTATGTATGAAGCTGTATAGCGGAAAGCTGGCAAATATATCTATATGAAGGCGGACAAGCCGGAGTTTGGCGCTCCACTGCAAATATGTATGTATGTAGAAGAGCGGAATAAAAACTCAATATTTGTTTGTGTGTTTTTTTGTATGTGGAATAAAATGTATATTTTATTTATTTCTGAAGCGAAGGGTTCAAAAAATGGGATGTTTTATTTATTTTTTATTAGTTGTATATTTGACACAAAATAGGTTAAGTGGCTCGATAATTTTTTGGTGGGGTATAAATTTTATTTTTGTATGTATGTATATTTTATGTATGTATATTATGTATGTAAATTATGTATGTAAATTATGTAGGTAAATTAAATATATTTAATTTCCTGCGGATAAATTTTTAGAATTTTAAAAATTTATTAATTTTTATGCTCTTTTTGGAACTTAATTTTGTGTTTAGATATTTTATTAAAAAACAGCAGTTTAGTGACGGACGTTTTTCGTGAATATGGATGGGTGTATGTGATATATATATATGTATGTGTTTTGACACCAGCGGATCGCAGTGGGAAACGAAGTAGGGGGCCGATATTGGCAAAGCACTTGTTGCACTTTAAAAAAAGAAAGAACTTCACTGCGGCTGGGCGAATGCACTTAATATATATATTACTTTCACTTTTCGGAATCGGTCTCGGATGGACGGAAAGAATTACAAAAAACGCCTCTGGAAAAAGAGTATGGCGACCACGGACGGACTAGAATTAGAAAAGCCGTACTTATCTTTGGATTTTTCCGCTGGGGGCGCTGGTGGATCAGGAGAGATCCGGAGTCGAAGGACCATGAAATGGAGTGGGCGGATTAAAGCCAGAGGTCCGTACGGCCGCTGGAAAGATGGTCGTGGTCGTCGCTTGTTTGATTGGCAGGGGTGCTGCCGTGCTGTTGTTGTTGCTGTTGGGGGCCCGAAGTAAGAAGGCAGCGGGGGAAGCTTCGATTTGTACTTCACTTTATTTGCACAGTTTTAATACTAACTTAGAGCCAACAATAGGAAAGCCGCTAGACCGCGGAGTGGTGAAAAGGCCGGATGGGAGAGAGGGAGAGCGCGAGGAGACAGAGCAGAGCTGCAGCGAAAGCTTTTGCGCCGCTTACACTGCCGCTCAGCAATTCGCGCCCTTCTGGCGTGAACAATAATCATAATTCCTAGTTTTGTAAGCGATAGATAGTAATTAGATTAAGGCTACGTCAGCCACACACGATACGATAGTTATAGAACTATCATCACCAACCCGAGATCGCTCCGTTAGCCTGGAAGGCTAGTACAAACCGACACACACACACCAGCACACGCGGCGAAACCCACCATGAAAAAGTAGGTCACATGACCTACGACAAGACGCGCAAAGTAAAGGAGTGAGCGAGAGAGCGCGAGATCACGCCACCGAAACCCACCCCGAAAATTGACAAGCGCTAATGAGAGCGAGAGAGGGGGGATGATGATGACCAATAATTTCTGGAAGAAGTTGAAAAGGAACTCCGCGAGAAATTTCGCGAAGCGAAGCGGAGTTGAGTTTTAGTGAAGCAGTGAATTGAGACAGACGTGAAAACGAAGATCGGCGATTGAAAAACCCGCGTGTGCGTGGAAAACAAACAGACAAAAACCGTTTGGATTACTGGACAGGAGATACGGGCCGGCGAGTGCCACCGTAAGTAGAGTAAACATTTTGTGAAGGATTTGGAGCTGAAAGGTGATTTGGCGATGTCTGGCCCAAAACCAGCGGCGAGACAGAACCATTTCGCGTGTGTGCGAGGGAGCGATACGGGTGAGTGGTAGTGAAACCGCAACGAGGTGGCTAGCGGGTGTGTGTAGTGTAAAAATCTTTTCGAGCCCTCGATGCGGTGACACCGAAGAGTGCGGTCTGACCGACTCTAAATAAACGTTGATTTTGTACTTAAACTAACACTGAGAGAAACTGAAAAACTGAACTTACGAAATTCTGAAATTATGAAAATAGAAATTATGGGAAACAAGAAAACCAACTTTGTGAAAAAAAATAACGAAAAGAAATATGTGTTTATGTGAGGGGCCACTGTGCCGCCTCTGCGCACAGAGCTTTCGCTCTCGTCCGCTCTCGCCTCTCTTTTGCGCTCGCTTCCGAGCTCGAGCTTGGGTTGCGGACTTCGCGATCGGCCGCCGTCGATCTCCCGCGCTCACGTCAGCGTTTTAGGTTTTAAGTCAGTTCCATGTATGAATGCTAGAAATAAACACTGAAGTCCCACGACGCCCCCGCCTCTTAATATTCTTTCTGGTGCCTTCGCTATTCTGTCGTTTGGACTCCGGTTCGCTTTGCGCCGTGGGAAATTGTGCATTTTCTTAGCCCACTTGGATTGCTTATCTTTGGAGGATCGGCCCCCCTACAAACATTGGTCCATCAGAGCCGGATTTTTTCGTTCATCGTCTCCACTTCTGCCAGCAGTTCCCGGCTTGTTCCGCCCAAAGATAAGTACGATCTTACCTCTGCTTCTACTGCCTGCCGGTTAATAGTGCTCCTAGTCCGCATATGTAAATACAAAGTGCTCCTAGTCCGCATAAATTAATAGTGCTCCTAGTCCGCATAAATTAATAGTGCTCTTAGTCCGCATAAATAATTAGTGCTCCCAGTCCGCCGAAATTTTCAATTCGTCTCCACTTAGTTTCTTTTTCGCGCCGCCATATTCCTCGCCGTTCTCTTTGCGTACATCAAAGTGCAAACGGTCGCGGCATATGTACATATATGTATGTGCAGCCATCCAATTACATACTGGCATATATATATATATACATATATTATTATAATTATATGTCGGCGCAATTCTAACTCCGTGAATTCGCCAAGTGAAAAAGTGAAATTGTGTGGTGAGAAAAGAAAGGCATAACCAATATCGGCCACCGAGTGTGCACTGTGCGGGAGTTCCCTGTTCGCCGGACAGTCTGCCGTTGGTCTCGATATTCTTTCTGTTCTGATTCCGGTGTGTGCCATTTTTTTCGCAACATAATTTTACTGTCCTTTTCCAGACATTTTAATATACAGTCCACTCCGCGACGCTCCACTGTGCCTCCATAAATGCATGCCCATATATACATACCCATACCCATACATACATGCATATAATATATATGCCCATATTATCTGCACATTTTAATATACAGTCCACTCCGCGACGCTCCACTGTGCCTCCATAAATGCATGCCCATATTTATCCCATACATACACAGATAGAAAAATTAATCTCAAATGGGCACGATTTCGGCCCAAGGCCGGATTTTCTTAATCGAAGTATGAACGCACTTAATATTTTTCTCATTTAATCCCGAAACGGGATTAATTCAAGCATTTTTAGGCTTATTTTGCCATTTTAATCCCAAAACGGGATCGATTTAACCATTTAACCCCGAATTGTACTTAAAAATTTTAAGATTAAGATAAGATTAGGTTGATTTCAAGATTCTTTTCTATCTGTGTACATACATACATATATGCACATATTATCTGCACCCGATTCCAGCAACTAAACCTCCGCTACGAAATTAATATACATATATACGTACATAAACACAATTAAAAGCGAGACAACAAGAGACAAACATTCAAATCAAAATTATTACAGATCCATTCGGGCGGGACCGAGATTGTTTTTTGTTCAATTTTCTTTGATTTTGTTGGAGTTTCTGCAGCGGCCGCTGTGTTATTATTGCTGTGGTTTTTTTCGCTCTCCTGCGTACCGTACACTAACACTGCTTTGCCGACGGCAACAGTGAGTTTTCGGCCGAACCAAAGCCGCGGTGTTGTTATTGCTGTGTTTCTTTTCGCTCTCCTGCGTACCGTACACGAACACTGCTTTGCCGACGGCAACAGTGGGTTTTTCGCCTGAACCAAAGCCAAGGTTTTTTATTCCACCCTTCCGGCTGCGCAAGTGTTTCATGGGCAAACAACAAATAATTTTTTGTAATAATTATTTATTTATTGATGGTTTCTTGGATTCTTGGATATAATTTATAAATTTTCTGGGCCTCATTTTTGCCAACTAAAACATAAAGCAAGCTCCACGTCCGAGCCACGCAGTATATATTCTTTTTATATTTTTTTTATATATATTTTTTCCGGCCTACCTACTGGTTACCGATTTTGCGGTCCACCTCGCATAAGGCACCATCCGCCCTTACTACCGAATTTCTGCTGCCGGCTTCATTGGGCCGAGTCGCCGCTTCTGAACGCGCCAAGAGCATCAGTGTGACCGCCCTGCTCCGTACGAGACGCTTGTGGCTCACGCGCGTCGACTCACGCTAATCGGCAGAATTCGATTCGGAGAATGCCCACGGGAGACGACAAGAAGCCGCGTCCGATCCCATCAATCAGTTTGGACAGGTCCCAATCCGCATCTCCGCGGCCCTTTCATCCGAAATCTAGGTCCCCCGTTATCAATCCACGGGCTAGTAGCGGCATTTCTTCAAATACCGCCCCAGGTTTATCGGCAAAACAAACTCGGTCGACCACAAAAATGGCTCAATCCGCTATCGATACCGCCGTGAGGAAATTCACTGCCACTACGGACCGTGTGAGCCAATTTGAGGCCAATATCCACACTCCGGGTACTCCAGAAACGACCGGCCTCTCCCCCCACATGTGTCAAGTGCGTTGCGATCAGATCCGGGCACTTTGGGAAAAAGTGGAGAGAGATTACGACAGCTGTTCTGAGCTTCTTGCGGCATCTGCTGAAAGTTCAACGGTAGGACTAACACTCCAGTCAAAATATGAATATTGTTTTTCGGTCTACGAAAGGTGTGTAGCCAATCTCCAAGAGCTCATAGAGTCCGCTCAGTCCGCCTCTCAGTCCGCTCAGGCTTCCGCTTCCAGCCAGCTGCCCACTTCTACTGGCTGCCGGCTACCGCCAGTGGACATCGAAGTTTTCGCTGGTGATTACCTTCGGTGGCCCACATTCAGAGATTTGTTCACCGCCATATATATCCGCAACTCGGGGCTCACACCGGTGGAAAAGTTGTTCCACCTGTTGTCAAAGACAAGTGGCGACGCGCACGCCATTGTCTGTAAGGCCCCGCTAACCAATGAAGGGTTCGTGTCAGCGTGGCACGGCCTGACCGAGCGCTTCGAGAATCGGCGGTCCTTGGTCAACAGTCAGTTGAAAATCCTTTTCAACACCCAGACTGTTCCCCAAGAGTCCGGAGCAGCTCTGAAAGAGCTACAAGGCACCATTCAGAGTTGCCTCACTGCCCTACGTATGTCCTCCATTAATGTCGAAGCTTGGGATTGTCTCCTGGTATACATGGTCTCCTTAAAGCTTCCCAAAATTACGCTTTCATGTGGGAGCAATCAGTGCACAACAAGTCCGAAATTCCAACCTGGAGTGAGTTGGACGCCTTCTTGACAGAGCACTATCGGACTCTGAAGGCAATCGACGACATCAGACCGAGCGTTTCGGGGCAAATTCCGCCAAGATCGGCAACTGCGAGCGCCGCACTCTGGGTCCGAAGCTACTTTTATTACAGAACGACTATTCAACTTAGTCAAACTTCCGTTCAAGACTGTCCAAGCCCAAGTGTCCGGCCTGAACCAAACCGTGGCCGCTCAGTCCACCAAGTTGTGTACGTTTTCGATTCGATCGCCCTCCAGGCCTGGGATACAGTTAGAGACTGCGGCCTATGTTCTTCCGCAGCTGGCCGGGAATTTACCCTCGTATCCAATTCCACGAGATATTCTTAAGGACCTTCCTAACATCCCCCTGGCGGACGCCAAGTTCTTTGAGAGCTCCCAGATCGACATTTTGATAGGAGCAGACATTCTTCCGTCTATTCTCCTCGGCAATTCCAAAGCTGACATCTGCGGTTCACTTCTCGGCCAGGAAACCATTTTTGGGTGGGTGTTGACAGGCCCAGTCCATTCGGCAGCCCCACGCAGGGTGTCCGCCTTCTCTACGCGAGTTACCTGCGCCCTCGAGGACTCTCTGGACCAGCTCCTCACCAAGTTCTGGGAGGTGGAGGAAGTGCCCACACAGATCGTCCCTGAGTCTGATGCGTTTTGCGAACAAAATTTCGTACAAACCACCAGAAGGGACCATCGGGGCAAGTATGTTGTGACGCTCCCCTTGCGCGACCCCGAGCACAAGGGCTCCGAGCTAGCATCTTCACGATCCTTCGCTCTAGCTCAGTTCCTCCGCAACGAGCAGCGCCTAAAAAGGGATCCCCTCCTCAAAGCCCGGTATGACGCGGTGATCCAGGAATACCTCGACTTAGGACACATGGCCGAGGTTTCTACGACGAGCAGTTCCGCCACGTACTACCTTCCACACCACGCTGTTCTCAAGCCCGAAAGCACAACTACGAAGGTGCGCGTAGTTTTCAATGCGTCTAGCCCATCCGCAAACGGGACTAGTCTGAATGATATTCTGTACGCGGGCCCGGTCTTACAATCCGACCTGACTATACAAATCCTGAAGTGGCGATACCCCAGGTTTGTTTTCAATGCCGACATCGAAAAGATGTACCGGCAGATTTGGGTAGACTCCAAGCATACTCCACTCCAGCGCATTCTGTTTCGCAACTCCGATGGAGAAATCCGCACCTACGAATTGAAGACGGTAACCTTCGGGGTCAATTGCGCTCCATTCCTAGCGATTCGCGTCCTGCAACAGCTCGCCGAAGACGAAGAGTCGAGGTATCCGCAGGCGAGTCAGATTATCCGACAGTTCATGTACGTCGACGACGTTCTCGCTGGTGCAGACTCAAAGACTGAGGCGCAGGCAGCTATCCGAGAGCTCGAGGGAGCCCTGGGTTCGGCAGGGTTCCCACTTAGGAAGTGGACAGCCAACAGCAAGGCGATTTTGTCAAATATCCAGACTGATCATCTCCTTCGGGCTGACTTCCTCGAAATCGACGCAGAGAGCACGGCCAAAACTCTCGGCGTGCGGTGGAAGGCGACGTCGGATGATTTTTTCTTCATTCCGCCAGAATTGACCTTGGGATCTTCGTTCTCAAAGCGTCAGGTCCTGTCTCAAATTGCCAAATTGTTTGATCCAGCCGGCTGGCTAGCCCCCTTCATTGTCCGGGCAAAGATGTTTATGCAGGACATTTGGCTCCAGGATCTGGGCTGGGACGATGTCCTCCCTCAGGAATTCTGCAAAAGATGGGTTGACTTCCTGGAAGATTACTCGGCGCTCGATCAGATCCGAATCCCCCGCTGGGTCGCCTTCCGTCCTCACTTGAAGGTAGAACATCATGGGTTCTGTGACGCCTCGCAAAAGGCGTACGGCGCTGCCATGTACGTCCGAGTGGAGACCGGGTCCACGGTGGTGGTGAACTTGCTGACGGCAAAGACACGGGTGGCCCCAGTCAAGACGGTGTCGCTCCCGCGATTGGAGTTGTGCGGAGCCGTCCTATTGTCCGAGATGGCCAACGCAATTCTTCCCAAGATGCCCGGCCCTGCGTCCGCCCTCCACTGTTGGACGGACTCTACAATTGTTCTCGCCTGGTTGCGCAGACCGGCGTGCCATTGGACAACGTTCGTGGCAAATCGGGTGACCTCGATTACTCAGTTCACCGAGGTGGAGAAATGGGCACATGTCCGCTCCGAACATAATCCGGCAGATCTCGCTAGCCGGGGGTAGCTCTTCAAGACCTCGCAGACAGTCAACTGTGGTGGCATGGCCCTTCCTGGCTGCAAGGGCCGCGCTCCGAGTGGCCCATTCCAGCCAATGACTTCCCCGAGACTGAACTTGAGAAGCGAGCAGTCAAGGTCCACGTTGCCAAGGCCCCCCCGGAAGATATTCTTGAGCGCTTTTCTACTTTCAATAAGGCGCTGCGAGTTCTCGCCTATGCTCGTCGCTTCATCCAGCGCTCGCGAAAGACCACGTCTGCGTTCGAGAACCACCTGACGGCGACTGAAGTTGCTTCGGCCGAAATTCTCCTAATTTCCATCACTCAACGCAGGCACTTCAGCCTTGAGATCGACTGTGTAAGCCACAAGCGGCCAGTACCAGCATCCAGTCCGATTCAAAACCTGAACCCGTTTCTGGATTCTCAAGGACTCATGAGAGCGTGTGGCCGTGTTACAGCCTCCGAACTCCTCCAGTATGACGAACGCCATCCGGTTATTCTTCCATATAACTGCCATCTGTCTCGACTCCTCGTTCATTTTACCCATCGCATAACGCTGGACGGCGGTAATCAGCTGATGATCCGTCTGATCCGTTCCAAATTCTGGATCCCGAAAGTGAGGAATTTGATCAAGTCCGTTATCCATTCCTGCAAGGTATGCGTTATCCACAAAAAGAAGTTGCAAACTCAGCTCATGGGAGAACTACCCAAAGAGCGGATGTCCTTCTCGCGCCCCTTCACACATATCGGTATGGACCGGGATCGGCCCCTTCGACATCAAGAACTACACGGGGCGAGCCTGCCTCATTACCAAAGGGTATGTGTTGGTATTCGTGTGCTTCTCCACCAAGGCCATCCATTTAGAGCCGACCTCCGACCTCACGACTGAAAAATTTCTCGCCGCTTTCGCCCGTTTCGTGTCCCGAAGAGGATGCCCCCGTCAAGTTCAGTCGGACAATGGGAAGACCTTTGTGGGTGCGGCCAGCCTACTCTCCCGCGATTTCCTCCAGGCTCTCAAAGGGGCTGTGACGAGTGCCTATAGCCACCAGCAGCTTCTTTGGGATTTCATCCCGCCGGGAGCCCCCCACATGGGAGGCTTGTGGGAGGCAGGCGTTAAGAGCTTCAAAACCTTGTTTTACAAGTCTACGGCCACGCGGAAATACACGTTCGAGGAGCTGTCCACGCTGCTGGCTAGGATTGAGGCGTGCTTGAATTCTCGTCCGCTCGCGCCAATGTCCGAAGACCCCGGTGACCTATTAGCTCTTACTCCTGGGCACTTTTTGGTTGGAGGGCCACTCCTAGCAATAGTTGAACCTGAGATCAAGGGGGATACCACGACCATCATAAACCGCTGGCAACATCTAAAGGCTCTACATCAGCAGTTTCGTCTGCGATGGAAGGAGGAGTACCTCAAGGAACTCCATAAGCGGAACAAGTGGCGAGCCCCCACTAGAGATCTGCGTGTCGGGGACATGGTGGTTGTTAAGGAAGACAACCTGCCGTCCAATGAGTGGCGATTAGGGCGTATTGACGCAGTGTTTCCAGGATCCGATGGCCATGTCCGTGTGGTCGACATCCGCACTGCGCGGGGACTAATAAAACGTCCCATAGCAAAGGTCGTCCTCCTTCCGATGGACGCACCCGTCTGCCCTCAGTAATCAGTCTCCCGTCCACTTCAATGTTCCACGTCACTGTGCTGTTTCGTAGCTAATCCGTAGTTCCAATTCGTAGTAGTACCAGTACTGATTGCTATTTTTTTTACGTGAAATAAAACCGGCGAAAATATAGGAAATAAAATATAATTGAAACATGTTGGAAATAAGACTAGCGAAAACATAGAAAAAATAAAACTAGCGAAAAATATTTAAAATAAAATAACGAAAACAAAAGTAAAATAATACAGCGAAATATTTCTTGTGGGAAAATTATACATATATGTGAATTTAAATCTAAATCTTTCTGCGCTGGGATAAAACGTAAAATATTTAAGAGAAATACAGTCGTACAAGCCAGTGTGGCTTGTGGAAAATTTCGGAAATAAATATGAATCCAACTTGGCCGGGCCAGGCACAGCCGGCCGCAGGGATTTAGTAATATTTCTCTAATATTTCTTCCCTTCCCTCTCGGCCCTCCGGCCCCAAACATGCATGAAGGCTAACTCGGTGCTTTCCTCTGTTGCGCCTTAGAAATTAATTTTTTTTCGCGTAATCCGGTGGCTGACAAACTCCATCCCACGTCAGCCCAGCGTCTCATCTTAGCCACATCGTCCCATATCTTTATAAATTTTCTGTAGAGAGACCCTGGCGGGACTGGGTCTAAGAAACTACCTCACAAATGGCGCCCGAGCATGGACATGGGTCTTACGAACTTTAGATGAGAATTTATGGCCTAAAGACCCATTAAGTTACACTGAAAAAAAAAACAGAGGGAAAGTTGCGAGTGCACTTAAGATATAACATAATATAGTTGGATAAAACATCCCCAAGGGGAAAAACCCGAGAACAAATAATATATAATTGGACGTTGATGCACTACGATCAGTACATTCAAGTGGCCCATCTGACACCAAGCACGTGCCTGTTCGTGTTAGGTGTTAGTAGGCGCGACAAATGAAAGTATAGAACAGGAATACGAGGAAGTGACTACTGGCGTGCTGCCAGACTGTTTGCCTGCATGCGTACTAAGTGGGTTAATATTAAGGTTTTTAGTTTGGGGAGGCTATCTACGTTTGATGTTATCATGTACAAATCATTATAATTTGCACATAAGACTCTAAAGGGTTCATGCAATTCAAAAGACGTTCTACATTGACTCAAAACTAAAGGAATATAGGATCTAGTATTTCTACTCGGTACGTGAAAGTTAAGCTGACCCAGCAAGTCAGCACTTTCCACGTCACCGTGGATAAGATTAAAAATGAACGTAATGCCAAGCATGGTTCTACGGTTAGCTAAAGAAGGTAAGTTAATTAGAGAAGTCTACTAGAGTACGAGGGTAACCTCTGGTTTGGATCCCAGTTCAAACCGCGTAAAGCGAAAAGCAGAAAGTTCTTCTGAACTGACTCAATGCGTGTACTGTGAACCCCATACTGAGGGCTCCAGACGCAAGCTCCATATTCTAAGATAGGACGAACTAACGAAATATATAAGGATTTTGTAACATAGGGGTCATTGAATTCTTTCGACCACCGTTTAATGAAACCAAGCACACCTCTGGCTTTATTCACCATGCACGAAATATGATCGATAAAGTCAAGTTTAGGGTCCAGTCGGACACCCAAATCATCAACTATATTAATTCTTTCCAAAGAGCAGCAGTTAAGCGTGTAAGTCGCGAGCTTGGGAGTGACACGAGAGAAAATCATTAGCTTGCATTTAGAGCCGTTTAGGTTCAATAAGTTTATGCGGCACCATGTTTGGAAGTTATTGAGATCTGTTTGTAAATCAGACTGGCAGGAAGCGTCCTTGTATTGCACGCAAAGTTTGACGTCGTCCGCGTACATAAGTACTCTGGAGTTAGTCAGAACTTTCGGCAGGTCGTTGATAAATAATGTAAACAACAGGGGACCCAAAAGGCTCCCTTGCGGGACGCCAGAAGTAACCCTGAGAACATTAGATAAAGAATTTTTAAAGAGGACCTTTTGCGTTCTGCCATTCAGATAACTTGAGATCCAACTAAGAAGATCAACCGGGAATCCCATTAGATCGAGTTTCCGAACAAGAAGAGAATGGTTGACAGAATCAAATGCTTTACTGAAATCAGTATAGATTACGTCTGTCTGAAAGCCCTTATGGAAGCCCCTAACTAAGAAGGAAGTGAACTCTAAAAGATTGGTTGTCGTTGATCTACGCTTTAAAAAACCATGCTGACATGGAGAAATAATTGATCTACACAGGTGCTGCAAATGTGGAGTAATGATTTTCTCGAAAAGTTTTGGAATGGCCGACAACTTAGAGATTCCTCTATAGTTGCTGGCAACCGATTTGCTACCTTTTTGTGGAGAGGAATAACAAATGATTCCTTCCAAATAAGGGGAAAGTGGGAGGTTTCTAGGGACAAGGTAAACAATTTTAGAAGGGGATTGCACAGGGCGTCGGCACAATACCTAAGCACACAGCCAGGTATACCGTCGGGACCTGGCGAATAAATGGGCTTAACGCGATGAAGATCAGAAAGAATAGTGCTTTCGTCTAAAGTAGGACTGAAAATAAGGTTCGATTTGGGCATGATGTAAGAATAAGTCTGATTACAGTCAGTTGAAGTTGAGTAAGTGGTTTGAAAAAACTGCGCAAACAGATCGGCAATAGCCCGATCATTTTTTACGGTTGTATTTTCAAACGAAAGCGAGGAAGGATGCGTAATTGGCTTACGTTTAGTGTTAACAAAATTATAAAACTGTTTTGGGTCCTGAGAGATCTGGACCCTACAACGAGTCAAATAATTGTTGTAACACTGCGCGTTCAACACGGTAAATCTTGACCGAGCAGATAAATAAAGAGATAGGGCAGAGTTAGAACCGGTACATTTATATTTAGTATACAGCCTAGATTTTTGTTTTTAAGATGACTCAACTCTTTAGTAAACCAAGGAGGCTTATTCGATGTTGATGGATAGTATAACGGAACACATTCAGTAAAAAAAGGAATTTATGGCACTGTAAAAAATATCCACGGCTGCTGCCATGTCAGTGCACATGTATAAATCGGACCAATTAAAATCTAAAATAAAGTTATTCAGCCGTTCGAAGTCCGTTTTGCGAAAACAAAGAACTTTCCTGGCTGGACAGTCAGATATGTTCTGTAAGTCAGTCCCAATGTCGAGAGTCACGTCGAAAGTCGGATGATAGGGATCTTCGGGAAGCGTCAACGGCGCCACCCTGGCTAAACTGACTCTTGCCGGGTCTGAGACAAAACAGAGATCAAGCAAGCGCTCTAGGGAATTTCGTACATGGTTGACTTGAGACAGCGAAATGTCGAGCAAGCCAGCAATAAAATCATGCTGTGTGGAGGTGAAAAGTACATTAGAGGAAGTATTTGAGGACCAAATAGCCCCTGGGATATTAAAATCACCAAGAACTATTAAATGATCCTTATTAGAAAGTCGGTTGAAAACCGTTTGGATAGCGGAAAGGTGGTTCCAATAAATAGGAAGTTCGGACAAAGGAGGAATGTAAGAACAGGTAATGAAAATAGAGCTACCATTGATGGTTAGCTTCACACAGAGGAATTCAACATCAAACTCCTCGAAAGTTATTAATTCCGACGCGAGAGTGGAGTCAACCGCTATGAGGACACCACCCCCACGCCTGATAGGCCGATCCAGCCGATATATTGTGAACACAGCTGGGAAAACTTCGGAGCTCAGAATCTCCGGCTTTTAACCAGGTTTCTGTGAACACAATAACCTGGGATGCAAACGAGAGACTATCAGAATACAATTTGGGAAGCTTACTACGTAGGCCTCTTGCATTCTGATAGGAGATAGAGAGGGAATTTATTAGTTTTTTGGAGCGGATGTCGTAGAGGGCGCAGTGGTCTGGTCGGGCCTGGGAAGACTTATTCCTACGGGCCGCCGTTTCTTTCTTAGCTTCAAACTCTTTGACGACAATATACTCCGGCCAGAAGTTGGTAGCGCATATTGTTTCAAAGAGTTCATTCGGGACATTTATTTTGAAAGATGAAATATTCCTAGCATAAGAAAATTTAAATTTTTCCACCTTTATTTGTATTTTTCGGCTCTAGTTTTGCCTTGGATAAAGGCGATGACATCTTCCGATGTCTGACCAGGGGGAGAGCCGCGAAACAAATATCTGTTTCGTAGGTGGTACTACTACAAGGGCTTTCGGCGCTGCAGACTGATTGTCTGCATTGCCGATATCGGCCGGTAGTCCGGGCCTGATACCCTGAGCAGGTAAATTTACGGGGCTTTGAGGGGGTCAGTATTTGAGACCCCCAGGGGACACAACGGAAATTATCGGGGGTGCGGTCCCTCCCCGCAACACATTCGGATGCCGAATCTTTTTGCCACTCGACCTCAGAACTCTTTGACTGAATTCAGAGGTGGAGGGCTGTGTTGAGAGAGGCCGCTGTTGGGAGTCCGCCGCTGGTTGTTGAGATCCGCCTATATGCTGCAGACCAGTTGCGGTTCTTTTGCGCCTAGGAGACTCATTTAATAGTTTAAGGCTATTAAATTGAGTGTCCAGCGCCAAGAGCATATCATGAGTTTTACGAAAACTCGATAATATGTCTTTAATACCGCCCTTGGTCTGCCGCATAAAAGACATCATTTCTCTTTCAACCTCGCGACAGGCCTCACAACAGTAACGCAGACCGATGTTTCTTCTTACATCGTCCACCGTCCGAGCAACAACACCAATGCACTTGGCATGCACAATGTTGTCGCACAGCCAGCAGCCGACTGTAAGATCATTAGTAGTAATTGCCTTTTTACAGGTCTTGGCGAAGCAGACAATTGCGGACATTATAAAGACTTACCACTGTACCTTTACGTAGAAGGGAGAAGAGGGAGGCGGGCCGGAGGGGAGGGAGAAGGAGAGCGAGAAGCGGGTAAACGGGTGAGCGTGGGAGCGAGCTTAACGTTTAGCTGTCGCGACGGCGCAAACTAAACGGAGAAGGCACAAAGAGGAATGCAAAATTAAGTGCAAAGCAACACGAAGTGAACGGGAACTTTATTAATCACAAGGTAGAAGATTTAAATAAAACCCCGGTTGTTTTAATGCAAAAATTAACACAAAACGAGAGCGCAAGAAAAAAACACGACCGTTCACTTGGAAGAGAGATTGATTTATATATATACATATATTTTTTTCTTTGTATACGAGAGCCCCAAGAAAAGCAAGATATCAGAAAATAAATATTTTTCTTGCGCAAGGCACAAAACATAACCTGGAACGAGAGGTTATACGATCACGTGAGCCCAAGAAACTTAAGAACAGTTCAAAAGCGAAACGAAAGAGCGGGCCCTCTATCGGTGAGCCAATCAGGTCGCGAGATTTTAGACACGTGGAAGGGAGAAGCTAACTTATTCTCCCCACAGCACAGCCATCTTGTTTCACTCTCATCGTCGTCTCTCTCGCCACCCGCAGCGGTATCGATCTACTTCCAATATAGTCAACGGGATCTTTGAAGAGTTCGCATACAACCATCGCCGAGTCAACAAGTACAGTCGCTACTAAGCTGAGGTAATAAAATCGTCGTCGCAGAATTTCATAAACGTTGTGCCTCAACGTTGTTTTTATCGGTTCGCTGGAGCATTTTACACGCCGTTGTGTTTCGAAATAAATACGTGAATTTCTTGAGCGTCGTTTGACCCCGTAATAATTTTCACTGCGTCAAAAATATGTTTTCTCATCTGGAGTTAATCCCGAAGAATAGTTATTTTCCGCAAACATGGGTGCACGGTGTATTTCCTATCTCCTATCTCTGAAGGAGTTCGGTTTAGACGCAACAGGATTCGTTGAAGAAATGCGGAGCCGGTTGGCCGCCTTTAATAATTAGGACAGCAACGTCTTGGAAGTCGTCGAGCGACTCCAAGAATGCGAGGCCGAAATTTCAGCCGCGATCAACGAAGGGAAACAACGATCTCCGAGTCCCCACATCCCGGGCCCTAGTCAGTTGCAGCTTCCAGTACCTGGAATTACAGTGAACGTTGCCGGAGGCACGGAGTTCAGGCGGGACGTTTCACCTACGAAACCCGAGATGACCGCAGCCACCCTGGCGGAGAAGCTTCGGAATTGGGGGATAACGTTTGACGGAAACACGGATCCGATTGCGTTCATACAACATCTCGAGGAGCGAGCCACCGCATACGAGGTCAAGGTGGAGGAAATGCCGCAAGCCATTCCCGGACTGCTGACGGATACGGCGGAAAACTGGTTAAGGACCTGCCAACTATTGGGGGAGTCTTGGGCCAACTTCAAGAAGGCTTTTCTTGATTTCTTTTTGCCGCCGAGGTATTTTCAGCGACTTGAGGACGACATCCGCACCAGGTATCAGAGACAGGGGGAAACATTTAAGCAATATCTGGTAAATATCCGACTGTTGATGCACAGAGCGGGATAAAGTCAGGAACAGGAGTTAGACCGGATCTATGAGAACCTTCAGCCGGATTATCAATTGTTTACTAGGAGGCACGAGTTCACGATACTGGAACAACTTACTGTCTTAGCGGTCAATTACGAAGCCACTCGTGATCGGGATACGGGAAACCATGCCAGGAGGCTGGCCGAGCTGCAGCCTCCGAAGAGACCTGATAACGGATCGTATCCGGGAATGCCACCAAGGAACCGCCCGAATGTCGCGCAACCCCCTGCACGAGGACCTACACCCGCTGCTGGCGCTTTAGGACAAGCTCCCCGGGTGGGAATCTTGTCGGTGATACCAAATTTCCGAGAAGCCTGCAGGAACTGTGCAGAAGTAGGACACTATGCGAGCGGATGCCGTAGTCGCCGGGTTATTTTCTGCTGGGAGTTTGGTCGAAGAGAAATGGTCCGGGAAACGAGAGGAGTCTTCACCAGCACAGGGAACGGCCGGATACTGCCAGGAGGAATCCCCGGAATTAGGAGAAATATTTCAGGTTCAAGACAGCCGGATCATCGCGCGAGTACGAATTGTAGGGCAAATGTTTAACGCAACACTGGATACCGGAGCCATCAGGAGTTTGGTGAGCGAGAGAGTCGTTCAACGTGTAGGTACACCCGATAACGTGCGGACGGTACGTACCCAAGTCAGCCTGGCCGAGGGCTCCAAGTCACTGGTAGCGAAAGTCCGGTTAGAGCAACGTTGGGTCAGAATTCCACTATTAGTTTTGCCTTCGATTATGGAAGACGTGCTGTTAGGCATGGACTTTCTCTGCGGCGTAGCCGCCACCCTGCAATGTTTTCGCATCTCTCTACAACTTAGCCCCCCTCTTCTAGCCAATACCGGGAATAACTCAGTACTCTCCCCTCTTTTTGTAAACGAGTCCCCTCCGAAGCAGATTTCTAACATCGAACCCGCAGCACCGGAACTCCCAGTCAACGAGGCAGAGCAGAATATACAAGCGACCCCGACCGACAGATTGCTAGGACCCCAATACGAGAAGGCAGTGCGGAACAACCCGTTTCGACGAACTCAGGAAACAAGGGCAGAACCAGCTCGAGAAGCAGCACAGCTCAACAACGCGAGTCGAGGTGACCCGCGTAGTACTCACTTCCCAGCCAAAAAGGAATATACACCAGACGCTGGAGGAGCACTGGCAGTAATCCAGGAGACGGAAGAACAGGAAGGCCTAGAACCCTGGTTGAAGAAATTCCTAGAGGAGGAACTGCCACAATTTGAGGGACTGACAGGAGTGTCGCCTATCGCCGAACACAGGATTACAATGCGGGATGACAAGCCAATTAAACAGAGATACTTTCCGAAGAACCCAGCGATGCAGCGGATTATTGATGAGCAGATCGACGAGTTGATACGGAACGATTGCATAGAGGCTTCGTACAGCCCGCACAGTGCCCCAATTGTACTTGTCGGCAAGAAATCAGGAGAATTGAGATTATGCGTGGATTTTCGGCAATTGAATGCTGCCTCCATTCCAGATGCATACCCACTGCCAAGGATTACACACATATTGGAGCGTCTGCGACACGCGAAGTATATCTCTACACAAGACTTGAAGAGCGGATATTGGCAGATCCCCATTGCCAAAACCAGTCGCGAGTGCACTGCGTTTACAGTGCCAGGGAGAGGACTGTAAAATTGGAAGGTCATGCCGTTTGGCCTTCACTCAGCTCCAGCCACCTTCCAGCGGGCGCTGGATAGTGTCATCGGTCCTGACATGGAGCCCAACGCCTTTGCCTACTTGGATGATATTATTATCATCGGACGTACGTTGGAGGAGCACATGGAGAACTTAAAGGAAGTATTCCGACGGCTACGGAAGGCGAATCTTCGCCTCAATGCAAAGAAATGTAGTTTCTTTAAGCGCAGCTTAGTATACTTGGGACATGTTATCAGCGAGCAAGGAATTCACACAGATCCCGACAAGATTTCGGCAGCTGAGTCCGCCCACCACATGCAAGGAGCTGAAGAGATGTCTTGGTATCGCGTCGTAGTACAGGAGATTCGTGCCAAACTTCGCCAGTGTGGTACAACCGATGTCGCTATTATTGAATAAGGGAAAGAAATGGCAATGGCAGCAGGAACAGCAGGATGCATTCGAAGAGAAAGCTCACGGAGGTACCCGTCCTCGCATGCCCAGATTTTAATGAGACGTTAGTCCTCCAAACAGATGCTAGCGACATAGGACTGGGAGCAGTGTTAACCCATAAGATCCAGGGAGAAGAGAGGGTAATTGCGTTCGCCAGTAGACGTCTCATAGCCGCCGAGGAGAATTACTCGACCACAGAGAAGGAGTGTCTGGCCATTATATGGGCCATCAGGAAACTCAGGTGTTACTTGGAAGGATATCGGTTTGAGGTGATAACGGACCATCTCGGTTTGAAGTGGCTCAACTCAATCGATAATCCCACGGGACGAATCGCGCGCTGGGCGTTAGAATTGCAGCAGTACCAATTTGACGTAACATATCGGCGCGGAAATCAGAACGTTGTCGCGGATGTGCTGTCACGACAGTCCTTGGAGGAGATACAGATGATTCAGGAGGACAAACCCACATGCACCTGGTACCAGCGGATGCTGAAACTCGTCCAGGACAAGCCTGGAGAATTTCCAGATTATGTATACGAGAATCAGCAGCTATATCGACATATTGGAGAACGGCCCAATGACGAAGACTCGGTGCCATGTAAACTGTGCGTGGCCAAGGAACACCGCCAGCGAGTGCTGTCGGAATGCCACGAGCAGCCCACGGTCGGACATCTCGGAATCAGGAAGACTACCACCCGGATCGCCCAGAGGTATTACTGGCCGGGACTCTTCCGTGATGTAGCCAGGTATGTACGCAAGTGTGACACTTGCCAGCTGTTTAAGGTCAGTCAGAGTAAACCCGCGGGTAAAATGTTTACCAGGCAGATCAGTGAGCCTTTCGACACTGTCTGCGCAGATTTCATCGGGCCACTTCCGCGATCCAAGAGCGGGAACAGCATGCTTCTTGTATTTTTCGACGCTTTTTCCCCTTCCCTTCCCCTTAAGAAAAGCTACTTCGCCATATCTCGAAAAGTCCTTTAAAGAGAGAACTCTGAACCATTTTGGGATTCCACGCAGATTCGTTTGTGACAACGGAACTCAATTCACTAGTCGTTCTTTCAAAGTTTTCTGTAAACAAGCGGGAATGGAGATCCAGTATACGACACCCTATATACCGCAGCAGAACCCGACGGAGAGGGCCAATCGCACCATCAAAACTATGGTCGCCCATTACATCGAGGATAAGCAGACGACTTGGGACGAATTGCTACCAGGGGCCTTGTATGACGAAGTTACTCAGTAGGGCCCACTTGCAGGTCGGTGCGCCTTCCCAACGTCCCACTCCCCTGATGGGGAAACTCCATGCTCCCAGGACCCACGAACAACACCCCAACTAACAACTAACGACTAATCGAAAGTGGCTAGGTTGCCCTCTATAAGACTGAAAGACTTATAAATGTTGTTTTCTCTTTCCACAGGAACGGTGCGAGCAGAGCTGAGAAGAGTCCGGTGGGGCCCGACCACACGCTGGGAGGAGGCGATCGCCACCCCAGACGAGGCCACAACGACGGCCACCAGCGACGATGCTTCATGCCAAATAGTCCACTCTGCCCACCGCTACAAGTCTACTACCGCGGCCAGCGGATAAGGGACACGGTGGTTTGGGTGGACGCCCTCCGCTACGTCGAGCAATTCGACCCGCTCCCCCTCCAGACGCTGACAGTCGGTCCCACGCCACCAGAACCAGCCACGACCCTCTATAGCTCGTCCAGCTCGACCACCACGGACACGGACGAATCTGACAGCCAGTTCGGACTGGACGACATGGTGGTGTCACCCGTGGCGAGCCGGGAGCGGTTGTGGAAACCCCTCTACCCATACCCCGTCGGAAACAGGGGGGATATTCCACCGGCGTGGGATGTCGGGGGGTTGGCGCGTGCCACCCTCCGACGGGAGCAGCCGCCGGAATACAATCCGCTCCGACCAGAGGAGACCATGGTGCCTTGCAGCTCTTGGAAGGCGATAGACACGCTCCAATAGAATCACCGGCGCTGGCAACCCCCTCAGGACTTCGATCCAGCCGAGGAGGTCACACGGGAGGAGGTGTTCGGCATCGAGGGAGCCTGCCCGGAGCACGTGTTCGGCTTAAGGATGTGGGAGCCGGAACAGCAAATCGGCCAAGAGAAAGCAGGCGACCTGGGGGAGCCGGTGCAGGAAATCGGCCAGGAGGAAGCGAGCGACCTGGAGGAGCCGGAGAAGCAGACTCGAGTACGGAGCCAGAGGACTGGCTGGTCCCGATCCCGAGTCACTGAGTCCTGGTGACAGGAGGCGACCAACTGCCCCACTCCCTGGTCGAGCACGCGCAAGAGGAAGAGCAACGGGACTTGAGGAAGCTGCGGAAATTCCTCTTCTTTGCGATGCGGGCCCAGTACCGCATACATATCGAGTGCTTTATGTTAAGTTTGGTTTGGCAATTCATGATGAATAACTTAACTGCTGAGCAGCGGTACCAAATCGTTGAATTTTACTTCGAAAATCAGAGGTCGTTTTGGTAAAGTGCACCGTTTGCTTCGCCCGTTTTATGGTGCTCATAATCGGCCATCAATTCAGACTGTGCGCAATACTATCGAGAAGCTTCGCACCCAATTCACTCTTTTGAACCTCCGGCCACCGAGTAGACTTCGCAGAGTGCGCACTGAAGAAAATATTGCGGCCGTTGAGGCCAGTGTAACAGAAGACCCGAACTCATCGATTCGTCATCGAGCGCAGGAGCTACACCTCTGCCCATCGACATTGTGGGTGAGAATGGTCTAGAAGACATTTGGTTTCAACAAGACGGGACAACTTGCCACACAGCCCGTCAAACCATCGACTTATTGGGCGAACTTATTCGGTAACAGCGTTATTTCCAGAAATGGTCCTGTGCCATGGCCTCCAAGATCGTGCGATATTACACCATTGGACTATTTTTTGTGGGGGTATTTGAAGTCGTTGGTCTATGCGAACAAGCCCACCTCGATTCCAGTCCTAGAAGCCAACATTAAAAGAGCTATTGCCGACATACGGCCCCAGATGCTTGAAAAAGTGGTCGAAAATTGGACTTCCAGGATGCAGTTTCTGAAAAACTCACGTGGTGGCCATTTGCCCGAAATTATATTTCATCATTAATGCCATCGAATTATCTTTCAAATAAAAAAAAATCTGCTCCCTACCGCAACCTGTGCATTTTCTATCTCAATTTAAAAACGTAAAGCTCCTAAAAAAACACCCTTTATAAATAAACACATATGAATAATAATATAAATAATATAAACAAATACATATAAATAAAAAAATAAATATATAAATAATAATACAAATAAATATATAAATAGTAATACAAATAAATAATAAATTAGAATGTAAATAAATAATAATATAATTGATCACAGATAAATAGAGATAAATAATATAGCTAAATAAATATGTATAAATATCAATAATACCTATAAATATTACTAAATAAATGTACCTAACTAACGAATATAAATAAATACAAACCATAACTTAAATAAATAACCAATATAAATCACAATAGAAATAATATGATTAATAATATAAACAACATGAATAAATAATACAATAATATCATAATAATAAATACCTGTAAATAATAATACAAATCATAATAATAATAATCATAATTCCTAGTTTTGTAAGCGATAGATTGTAAATAGATTAAGGCTACGTCAGCCACACACGATACGATAGTTATAGAACTATCATCACCAACCCGAGCTCGCTCCGTTAGCCTGGAACTCCGCGAGAAATTTCGCGAAGCGAAGCGGAGTTGAGTTTTAGTGAAGCAGTGAATTGAAACAGACGTGAAAACGAAGATCGGCGATTGAAAAACCCGCGTGTGCGTGGAAAACAAACAGACAAAAACCGTTTGGATTACTGGACAGGAGATACGGGCCGGCGAGTGCCACCGTAAGTGGAGTAAACATTTAGTGAAGGATTTGGAGCTGAAAGGAGATTTGGCGATGACTGGCCCAGGACCTGCGGGGGGACAGAACCATTTCGCGTGTGTGCGAGGGAGCGAGACGGGTGAGTGATTGTGAAACCGAAACGAGGTGGCTAGCGGGTGTGTGTAGTGTAAAAATCTTTTCGAGCCCTCGATGCGGTGACACCGAAGAGTGCGGTCAGACCGACTCTAAATAAACGTAAATTTTGTACTTAAACTAACACTGAGAAAAACTGAAAAACTTAACTTACGAAATTATGAAATTATTATTATTATTATTTTATTATTATTATTATTATTTTATTATTATTATTATTATTTTATTATTTATTATTTTTTTTTTCGCGCGAGTCCCACGCCCACCTCCTGCCCAACCGACCGAGGGGCGCAGCCGTGTGACGTACGGCTCGATCGCGTTCTAGATAGACGCGTGAGAAGGAAAATATAGGAAAGAACGAGGAAAGTTAGGTTTAGGTTCATGCAACATACAAGCTAATTCTACTAGCAATACAGTTTTAAGGCTAGGGAGGCTCTCAGGTCCCTCTATACAGTTAAAAAGTCGGTTGTAATCGGCACATAAGACCCTAAAAGGTTCATGTGCCTCAAACTCCCTCCTACAGTGATTTATTGCTAAGGGGATAAAGGTTCTAGATGTTAGTCGAGGAACGTGAAGGTTAAGCAGTCCTAGCAGGTAGGGGCTCTCTACGTCACCGTGAATTAGCTTGTGTAGAAAGACGACACCAAGCATAGTTCTACGGTTAGCTAGGAAAGGTAGGTTAATTATTAGAAGTCTACTAGAATAAGACGGTAATCTTAGGTCGACATCCCAGGGTAAGCCACGTAGTGCGAAAAGCAGAAAATTTTGTTGAACAGATTCAATGCGGGCAATATGAATTCCAAATTGAGGACTCCAAACGCAAGAACCATATTCCAAAATAGGACGAACTAATGGAGTGAAAAGAGTCTTAGTTACGTAAGGGGAATCGAATTCTTTCGACCACCTTTTAATAAATCCAAGCATGCCTTTGGCCTTGTTAACCATGCAAGATATTTGTTCTGAAATCGAAAGCTTAGGATCTAGACGGACACCTAGATCGTCAACAAGAGTTATTCTTTCCAATGCACATTCATTAAGCGTATATGTTGCATACTGGGGAGTGACACGTGAAAATGTCATCAGTTTGCATTTTGAGCTGTTGAGATTTAAAAAGTTAACACTACACCATGCCTGGAAATTGTCAAGATCGGATTGTAAGTCTGACTGGCATGAGCTGTCGTTATACTGCACGCACAGTTTGACATCGTCTGCGTACATAAGTACCCTAGAGTTGGGTAGCACTAGAGGAAGGTCATTAATGAATAAGGTAAATAGCAGCGGGCTGCCTTGTGGGACGCCATCAGTGACATTGAGGGAGTTGGAAAGAGAATTCTTGAACAGAACCTTTTAAGTCCGGTGACTCAAATAACTCTGAAGCCAATTAAGGAGATCGGTAGGAAACCCTATTAAATCGAGCTTCCTTATAAGAAGAAAATGATTAACCGAGTCAAAGGCTTTAATAAAGTCCGTATAGATCACATCGGTCTGAGATTTACGTTGGATAATAACAAATGAGGTAAGTTCCAAAAGATTAGTAGTGGTCGATCTTCGTCTCATATATCCATGCTGACATGGAGAAATTACGGACCTGCACAAGTGCTGCAGGTGAGGAGTAATTATATTTTCAAAGAGTTTTGGAATTGCCGACAACTTAGAGATTCCTCTGTAATTACCAGCATCCGACTTGCTACCTTTTTTATGGAGAGGAATAATAAATGATTCCTTCCAAATAAGGGGAAATTCTGATGTTTCCAAAGATATGGTAAATAGTTTGAGAAGGGGGGTACACAGAGCCTCGGCGCAATACCTGAGAACACAGCCCGGTATTCCATCGGGACCCGGTGCATAAACTGGCTTTACACGGTGAAGATCCAGCTTTCGTCTAAGATAGGACTGAAAATTAAATTCGATTTGGGCATATGGAAAGAATACGTCTGGTTTATCTGGTTTGAGGAAGAATAAGTAGTTTTAAAAAACTCAGCAAAGAGCTCGGCGATTGCCTGATCCGATTTTGCTGAAGAATTTTTAAATTAAAGCGAGGAAGGGTATAGGTTTGGTTTACGCTTGGTGTTAACAAAATTATAAAACTGTTTCGGGTCCTGTGTGAACTGAACCCTACAACGATTCAAATAATTTTTATAAGACCGAGCGTTAAGCACGGTAAAGTTCGACCGAGCACTGAGATAGTAAGAAAGGACAGTTTTAGAACGAGTAAGTTTATATTTATTATAAAGCCTAGACTTAACATTTTTTAGACGTGTCAGCTCCTTATTAAACCAAGGTAGTTTACTAGAGACAGACGGATAGGTTAACGGAACACAGGATAAAAAGAACGAGTATGAAAATATGAAACTAGAAAATATGCGAAACAAGAAAACCAACTTTGTGAATAAAAATAACGAAAAGAAATATGGAATAAACTATGGAAATGAAAATAGCTAAAATTATACTGGAAATAATATAGCAAAAATTGTAGCGCTTGTGGCAGTCGCGGCTAGCGCCATCTAGGTCTGAGGGGTTAGCTAGCGCCAGCTATTAGCTAATGTTTCGGATTAAGAGGCAACAGTGGCAACTGTCATCTCTCCGGATGATCGGGGGAAAGATAGCCGAGGCAGGCCGAATAGGGTCAAACGGCGATCGGACAATCCAATTTAATCAATTCCATTTGAACGGTCCGCAAGGAAAGTCAAGCCTAAAAAACATTGCAAAAGGGGAAACAAAAATCCCATCAGAAGAGTATAAAAAAAAAATAAAACAGCGCTAAATCCGTTGAGTGGGTAAGCGGTACCGATAATTTTTTCCTGCTGCCAGCTAATAGTTGCTGTTGCAATTATGTAGGCTTGGCGTTCAACTTCGACGCTTTCGACGCGGCGTCAGTCCTCTGCTTTGGAGCATTGTTCCGACGCTTGGCGCCTTTCGACGTAGCCCGCCGTTTTGGGGCTGGTCTTGGTGGAGTCTGGCCGATGTGCATACCCGGCAGATTTCCTCGAACATTTTGACGAGTACTGGAGGAATCGCCACGGCCACTCGGCCGTACATAGGCCAGCGAAGCGAAGAGAATTAAATTTTAGAGAAACATATATTTTTTTGGTGTCTGAGCTAGCTGTGACTGGGCCCCAGAGTTGCCCCATAGTGATTTAACTAAATAGCAAAAGAAAGAAAAGCTCAACGGGAGCGTAAGCGACGCCTTGCCGCTCCAGTTTTTCAAAAAAAAAAAAAGGAATAGATTAATGTAGTGTTAGTTGTTTTTTTTTTGTGCAAAGTTAACATTTATTGGGCCGTCAGCCAATGGGCGGACAGGGGGAACAACGGGTGAGAAATCACCTGCCGTAACTGTCTGCACCACTGGAAGTGCGACTATACTCTCTCCGTGAGGGTGGCTGGAAGCAGGTCCCAGTACGGTCATGTCTCTGCTGAGGATGCTGACAAATGGTAGTCGGGCGGGAAGAAGGAAACTCCTGCCCAAAAAATTACCCCAATCCAAGGTGGAACAGCATATGCCGAGGGATGCGTGTCCGGGGGGTGCTTGGACATTAATATGCGGACTCTGGTGGACCGGCCGACCCATCAGTTTTAACTAGGCTTACCACGGTATGCGGGCTCTACCGTGGCGGACCATCCCCATACCAGCATACTTCCAACTCGAAGACGCATTGCGGTCGAGTGTGTAAGAAGGAGGAGGAGAGCTCTTCAGAGCGCCTTCATCCGGGGACCAGCGCTACTGGTAAGGGCGAACCGATGGGCCCGCCGAGCAGCGTGATCGGGGGCAAGTCCCTCGACGTGACTGCAGGCGGCTCGAGAGGCAACCCCTCCCCAGGAAGCACTGCCCAGACGAAAAAGAGGAAGAAGAGCGGCCTTCATCCTCTCCCGAGCCAACCCAGCCATGGAGGCAGACCCGGAGCAAGCGGGTCTCATAAGGTGGGCGAAAGGTATCCTGCCTGACTTCCAGCCTGAGAAGGCGGGGAGGGCGGTTGTCCCAAAGCCCAGCAAGCCAGCACCGACGCGGGCAGGAGCACCGCCAAACGCCAGCGGTCTGCGGTCGTACAACCGCCGCAGCCGAAGCGTTCCAAGGTGCAGCCTCAGCGGTCCTTCGCCGAGGTTACTAAGGGAAAGATCCTGATTGGAGTGGTGGACGAGGGCTCCAGTGACGGACACATCCCGAGGGACCAGTGGCGGTGGATCGTTGGGGAACTGCACAATAGGTTCGTGGATGAGCTGTTGGCGTCAGGCGGGGCACTGCCCCGTTGTGAGGATGCCGGCTGGCATCAAGGAGGCGTGAAGGTGATCGCCTGAGAAGATTCTCAAGCTTCTGCAACTGAGTAATCCCGACCTCCCCTCTTCTGATTGGCGAGTCGCCAAGGTTGAGGAGGCCGTTGGTCCGAGGCGCCAGGTTGTCCTGACTCTCAATGAGGGGACAGTCGAGGCGCTGAAGAGAAACGGGGGAGCACTCAGATACGGCTTCGAGAGTGTAGCCGTCCGTATTTATAAGGCAGACGCAAAGCCGGGCCTAAAAGAGGAGGATCCCGATATAGAGGGACCTCTTACAGAGGAGGCGTCCGAAGGATTGTCCGACGAGGAGGACATCCTGGAGGGGTACGTCTCCGAGGAGAGCGAGCTCGCGAGGGGCTTGCGCGGAGTCGAGATGTCCGAGGAGAAGAACGGGTTGGACGAGCCGAACTCGGACGCCGACATCACTGTGGTGGAGGTCAAGCAGCAGAATTTCGTTGACGTTCTTGCAGATCAACTTCCACCACAGTAAAGCAGCTTCCGCTGCTCTTCTAGTCCACCTGTCAGAAGGTGGTACCGACGCTGTCCTCATCCAGGAGCCCTGGATCTGTGGCGACAGAATCCTTGGGCTGAGGGCAGCCGGCTATAGGCTATACGCAGCCGTAACAACAGGTAAATGGCGATCCTGCATCCCCCTAACCCTGAAGCATGTAACCGAGGACAGTAGAAGACTGGGCCTGGGTCTCATCATCGGGTGCGACGCGAACGCCCACCACCATCAGTGGGGCAGCACCAACACCAATGACAGGGGTGAGTCTCTTTTTGATTTTATCCTTGCATCCAACTTGCTGGTGGGAAACTCAGGTAATGAACCCACCTTTATAATTAAAAATCGTAGGGAGGTATTGGATATCACCCTTCAATCCCTTAGGGATAACCTTAAGTCATGGAGGGTGCTGGAGAAGCACTCCTTCTCTGATCACAGATACATTTGGTTCACGCTAGGCTTCGACAGGTTCAACCCAGTTACCTTTCGGAAACCCCGGAGAACCGACTGAGAGAAATACAGGTCCCAACTAAATAGGATACTAAAACCCCCTAAAGCCCCAACCCACTCGGACTACTGTCCAGAGGGGCTAAAGCGCCTCGTAAAGACTTTTACCGATGCTTGTAGCGAGGCTCTTGATAGGTCCTCCAGTGAGGAAACCCTCGGATCAGATCGACAGAGACAGCACTCCATTCGCTCACCACTATCATAGAAAAATCGCTCCACGAAAAGGAGTTCACACTCGTCGCCTTCTTGGATATAGAGGGCGCTTTCAACAACATCCTTCCAGGTTCAATCACATCAGCACTGACTAAGCTGGGAATTGATCAACACTCAGTGGGCATCATTGACCGGATCTTGCGCAGCAGAACGGTGGAGGCAACACTGGGGGGTTCAACCATCTCCAGACAAGTCAACAGAGGCACACCTCAGGGCGGAGTCCTCTCCCCTGTCCTATGGAATGTGGCGGTCAACGAACTGGTCCAGGGCATAGAAGAGGGCGGCTGTCGTGTCGTGGCCTACGCGGGTGATGTCGCCTTGGCGTTCACAGGAAAATTCCCGCAGACACTCTGTGACAGGATGAGCGAAAGCCTTCGGTTTCTGACGGACTGGACCGCAAAGTCTGGTCTGGGAATAAACCCAGCGAAGACTGAACTAGTCCTTTTTACCAGGAAATACAAAATCCCCAAAATGATACCCCCTAAACTCTGCGGGGTTCCCCTCACCCTCAAAAATGAGGCCAAGTATCTAGGTCTTATCCTGGACAGGAAGCTCAATTGGTCCCTTAACACGGATGAAAGGGCCAAAAAGGCTACAATCGCGCTATACACCTGCCGCAAGGCTTTCCGGTTAAAATGGGGTATGACCCCAAAAATTGTCCGTTGGCTGTACACGGCTATTATTCGCCCAATACTCCGCTATGGAGTGGCTATTTGGTGGGCAGCTCTAAAGCGGTCCACCTGCCTGGGCACGTTTAGAAAAATCCGACGCATGGCCGAGATCTGCATGACAGGCGGCCTGCGCACGACCCCGGGAGACGCTCTGGACGTTCTCCTGGATATCCTCGCAATAGAAATAATGGGAGAGATGACCGCGTCACTCTCGGCACTAAGGCTGAAGGGCGCGGGTCTGTGGAGGCGTTCGAGTTTCGGGCACACGAATCTCGACACTGCCCCACACCTTACTGAGGGAAACACAGACTACTGTGTCCCCGCTGAACACCCTACCATACCCTTCCAGGTTTACATCCCCGAGAGAGAGGAATGGAACCTTGGACCTCCTGGATCTCTACGGTCCCTTCACATTTACACGGATGGCTCAAAATTGTACGGCCGGGTGGGAGGAGGTATATACTCCGAGCACGTGGGAGTTAGCGTCTCTTTTAGGCTTCCCGACCACTGCAGCGTCTTTCAGGCGGAGGTTTACGCCATCAAAGAAGCTATTGATCGGCTCCCCCCAACCAGGGTCAGAGCTCCCATATTTATATTCTCTGATAGTCAGGCCGCCCTGAAGTCACTTGAATCCATCTCTTCAATCTCTTGACGAGATGGCGGAGCAGTACGACCTCCACCTCATATGAGTCCCAGGACATAGGGACATCGAGGGCAACTGCGCTGCCGATGAGCTGGCCCGGCAGGGTACAACCTCCCCTCTTCTCCCGGAGAGGGAGTCAGTTGACATGCCCTTGGCCACTCGCAGACTTCTCTGTAAGGAGTACTTCCACCTCCTCCTCGCGGACAGGAAATGGGAAAACCTCATCACCTGCCGCCACGCTAGAATGATCTGGCCAGGCCGATCAGCGAAACGCTCATTGTTGCTATTTTCACTAAGCAGGGAAAGCTGCGCCCTTGCCGTCAGGGCTCTTACTGGTCACTGGGTACTTGGAACACATGCGTTCAGGCTGTCAGTGCACCATAACGACTTCTGTAGAAGCTGTAGGAATGAGAAGGAGGAGGAGACCGCCCTTCACCTCCTCTGCCACTGTCCGGCCCTAAGCAGACGAAGACTGCAGTATCTGGGCTTCCCCACCCTTGTGGATCTCGCAGAGCTAAGCGAGACTTCACCGAGGCAGTTAACCCGATTCATCCAAGGATCGGGTTGGGCCTCTCTCACGTAAGGATTCGTTATCGGCCCATGAGAACCTGCACTGGACGGGGGATCTTAGCCTACGCGGCATCACAAAGAGTCACCACAGGCTCAAGTGGATGGACCGTCTCTCTTGAGTCGGCCATCACCGCCTTAACCTAACCTAACCTAACATTTATTGTGGGCATAGGAAAAAATAATTGTGTACAATGCTCGTTTTGTTGTTGGTTTTTTTTTGTAAAAAGGCAAATCGAGAAATAGTGCGAACGAAAATTGGCGTACAGTGGGCCCAGTGAGATGTTATTGTTGGAAATATTATTTTTTGCAACTCCACAGATCGGCGGCATCATCACCTCGTAAGCGCTTTCGTCGGTGGTTTCCCCCAAAAATCTGTACAGTGTGAGTTTGACAATAGGTCAAAAAAAACATGAGACGTTAGCATCGACTAATGGTCACAACGAAGTAAATTAATAAACCCTGAATCCAATGTCCGATTAATCAGGGACTTGTCCCACTGTCCCGCTTAAGATCCCGTCCACAAAATTTCTAATCGATGCCTAGGTCAATACATTTTGTTTTTGTACCAACTGGTGAGCGCTGAGCAAAAGCTATCAGCTAGCATAATTGTTTTTTTATTGCCTTTGCATTTACATTTGCTTGCGACTCTCGCAGCTGCTGGTCGCAGACCCATTATTATTATTATTACAAAGGCCTTGTTGCACTGCGACCAGATGTTAGGTCTTTTGTGCCGGCCTGTAGGATTAGGGTAAAGCCCCTATACCTAGGCTTCTAATAAAAGAAAGCACTTTGGTAGGGTCTATTTGTTCCCAAATCCTGTAGGGGGGAATAAGTTCACCTCCTAGATGTTGAAGTCGACGTCTGATTAGCGAGGGGCACTCACATAGAATATGTTCTGATGTTTCTTGCTCCATCTCGCAGAATCTGCAGGTGTCGTTTTCTAAAAGTTTTAATTTCTTAAGGTGATACCTAAGGTTGCAGTGACCCGTTAGGTAGCTTGTTAGAGTTCGAATTTCGCTCTTTGGTAGGTTGATGATGCGTTTTGATCGCGTCATCTGGGGGACGAGAAATTGTTTGGCTTGTCTCAGCCCTGCACTGTCGGTCCAGTGACGGTTTATCTCCGATTCCTCCCATTTCCTGAGCAGTTCTCTTTTGTGTCCTTTCGATAGTCTACAGAACGGCTCAGGGCCGATAAAAGGTGTCATCGCCCCGCGTTTGGCTAGGGTGTCTGCCGCCTCGTTTCCTGTATGGCCTTCATGCCCTGGTACCCAGCCCACCGTTAGGGTGTTTTTGGAGGCAAGGGCATTCAGCTGTTGGAAACAGTTCTCTACAAGTCCGGACGAGATCGTGAAGGAACTCAGCGCTATGGGCGCTGCCTGACTGTCCGAGAAGATGCAGATCCGTGCGCCTTGCATTTTCCTGCGAAGGCATTCTCGTGCACAGATTTCTATGGCGTGTATCTCTGCTTGGAAAATGGTGGGCGATTTTCCCATGGCTATGGATTTGTTGAACCTTGGTCCGAAAATACCAGCCCCGGTGTCACCGTTTTCCAGTTTTGACCCATAAGTGTACCATATTTGTGATCCACTGGGTAGAGATATTGATTTTGTTTTCCATTCATTCCTAGTGTATAGGACAACAGAGAAGTTTCTGTGGAGAACAAGTCTTGGTTTCTGATCGTCAGTTACGCGCAGAATGGGATCATTTATTAGGGGTTCAAGGACCCTAAGATGCCCGGTAAGATCACCACTTTTGATATTGGTGATGTTTTGAAGGCGAAGAGCCCCCAGGCAGGCCTCCTTTTTCAATGTAATTGGTAAAGGGGGTATGCCAGTTATGACTCCTAGTGCAGCAGTGGGGCACGTCCGGATGGCTCCAGTGATGCCTATGCAGACCAGTCGTTGTAATTTGGTAAGTGCAGCCGCAGCTGTCCTCTGGGTAGATTTCGTCCACCAAGCAAGAGATGCATAGGTTAAGATCGGTTTTACCACAGTGTTAAAAGACCAGAAGATCATTTTGGGACTTAGGCCCCATGTTCTGCCGTAGAGCCTGTTACACGCAAAGTGTGCTCGAATGGCTTTGTTTATGGTCTTTTCCAGGTGTGCATTCCAGTTGAGCTTGGAGTCAAGCGTGACTCCTAAGTAGTTTGCCTCAACCGAAAAGTCAATGATAGACCCATTTAGGGATGGTCTTTTTAAGGAGAGAGACCTTTTCCTAGTAAATGGGACTAAAACTGTTTTTGATGGGTTTATGGACAGTCCTTTGTCCTGACACCATCTGTTGGCTATATCTAGGGCTTGCTGCATGCGGTCCGAGATGGTTTGCTCATGCCAGCCCACTATATAGATGACTAGATCATCAGCGTAGCCTTGAGTGGGGAAACCTGAATTGTTGAGCTCATAAAGTAGCTCGTCGATGACCAGAGTCCACAGGAGGGGAGAGAGTACTCCCCCTTGAGGGCACCCCCTTGTGGCTGTGATCGAGGTCATAGTTCCTCCAAGGTCTACAGTTATGATTCTGGATTTAAGCATTTCCAGAATCCACCTAGTGATAGGTGTGGAGACATTCTTGCGTACAAGAGAGGCACGTATAGCCTCATATGACGTGTTGTCGAAAGCTCCTGAGATGTCTAAGAAGGCACCTAGTGCTATCTGTTGAGCGCCAATGGCCTTTTTAATGGTTGTTGTAAGGCAATGTATGGCGGTCTCAGTTGATTTACCAGCTTGATACGCATATTGGTACTTGTTTAGGGGATGTTGCTTGAGGTTTACCTCCCTGATATGCTGGTCGATTATCTTCTCCATAGTTTTGAGGAAGAAGGAGCTAAGGCTAATCGGTCTATATGATTTAGGCAATTGGGAGTCTTTCTTCCCTGCCTTTGGGATAAATACAACTTTTACTTTAGCCCAGTTGCTTGGTATGTGTCCAAGCATGAGACTGGCTCGAAATAGACGGACCAGGGGGAGTGCGATTAGATGCAGTCCCCGCTGCAACAAGCATGGATAGATCCCATCTGGTCCGGGTGATTTGTATGGGCTGAAATTTTGTAGTGCCCATTTTACGCTATTTTGATAAAACAGTCTATAGGGCATGTTTCCAATGTGTTCAGAGCGATAGGGGGGTTCCCCTCTCTCAGCCCCATTAGAGTCTGCCACCATAGTCACGTGCAGGTGCGGGCACGCTCCAGTCTCAGAGAGGTAGGTTGGTGCCTCACGCTCTGAGATGGGTTGCTCCACAGCGACTCACCCAGGAAAGTGAGTAGCCAGGAGTAGACTGCTCGTCTCCTCTGGGTTGTTTGTGTGTGTTCCATCCGGCATTTTCAGCGTGCAGGTGCCGTTTGAGTGGTCTTTGGAGAGGGCTTTTTGCAGCCTAACAGCTTCCGGGAGAGATGAGATCTGCCCGCAGTGTTGACGCCACGTAGCCCGTTTTGACCTTCTCAGCTCTTTGTTGTAGAGCGTTAAAGCAGTAGTGTAGGAGTCCCATGAGGCCCTCCCACTCCTCGCTTTATTGAAGAGCCTGCGCGCAGCCTTTTTAAGATCGCCAAGGCTTTTGTTCCACCAGGGGACAGTCCTTTCGGTCTTGCGTACCTTTTGGTCGCAGCTGGCGTGATATGCTAGTTCAACATTTCTGTGAAGCACAGTAGCTTTACGCTCTAACTCGTCTATGGATGTTATTGGACGGGTTGAGCAGTCTCTAGTTTGCTCAAGTTCAAAACAGAAGAGATCCCAGTTGGATTTCCTGGGATTTCTGGTGACTAGGCTACATTGCAAGGCGCATCCTATGTCAAATCTAATGTGTTGGTGATCTGACATTGTGATCTCACTTGCAACGTGCCAGTTTGAGACAACGGACAACATATTAGTACTGCAGAGAGTCAGGTCAAGGACTTCCTCTCTAATGGCATTAATAAATGTGGGTTCGCTACCCTGGTTTAGTAATCCTATGTTATTACTAATAATGTATTCAAGAAGGTACTCACCCCTCTTGTTGATGTCACTGCTCCCCCAGACCGTATGGTGTGCATTGGCATCACAGGCGATAATCCATCTGAGCCGGTTTTTCTGGCAGTGCTCAATCAGGGCACGAGAAGCCGCCGTAGGCACCTCCTCCGAGTCGCCGGGTAGATAGGCGGAGGCCAACACTGCCTCCTGCTCGCCGTGGGCGGTGGGTATTTTAACCCAAACCGCCACCAGGTCCTCAGTTATAAACTGTGAGAGGGGAACAAATGTTAGGTTTTTGTTTATTAACAACGCCGATCTAGGGCGAGGTTGGTTATTTGCATACAGCAACTTACCGGATGGGGTGCTAAACCCCAGGACACGTCCTGCATTTACCCAGGGCTCCTGGATGAACGCAATGTCCATTGTAGCGAACCTCTCGCAAAGTACGTCTGATGCGGCCTTTGCGTGGTGGAGGTTCGCTTGGAGACATCGGAGGTGTCTGCTGGTGTTGGGGGGAAGGGGGAGAGGCGGGGAGGACATTAGTCCGCCCTCTTGCGGCCCCTGGCCGCTATCTTCCGGCCGCGGTTGGTGCCTAGAAGTGCCTCCTCCTCCTGGGTGCGCCTCGCACTCTTGGGAACGCGCCCGGTGCCTCGTGTGGTGCGCCCGGTTCATCGCGCGTGACACGTCCATGGAGTGGGGGGCGCAGGAACTTCCGCAATACTGCGGGCTCCTGGGCCATCGCGGTGCCCTGTGGTGTCGCAGCAGCCATAGCAGGGGCACTGGCAGTAGAGCAGGTGGGCTTCTCCGCTGCGGGAACGGGAGCCACTGCCTGTCTTTTTGCCTGCGCGTCGGCCTTTGGCTTAAGGGTAGCCTTGCCAAACGCGAAGTTAAGGCTATGCCCTAGCTCTTTCAGCCGATTGGCCGAGACTGGGTCCAGCGCGATTGTTATGATCGCCGTGTTCTGTCTTGATTCGCGGTGGAAGACGCGCCAGTCTCCCACGCTTAGGCCACTGTTTTGGCCTTCTATCAGGTCCAGAACCTCCGACGTTTTTATATCCGCATTAGGGAGCGGAAAGTAGCCGATGTAGACAGCGGCACGTGGAGCCTCTGTCTCGGGGACTACTTTTATGTGAGCGTCCTTCCACAACCGGAGCTTGGGCACCTCGGTGCTCAGCCACTCGGCTGTCTTTGCGTCACCACATGTTATGGCCATCCAGCCTGGTCGGAAGGTGCAGCCAGAGAACAGCGGCTTCGTGGAGCCGTGTTTCAGGGCCACCACCCTCGACAAGATGGCGGATTGCACCGTCTTCAGCTGCTCCGTCGTGAGCAGATTTTTTGGGTAGTCCTCAGGGAGTATTGCCATCTTCATAGAGCTGGCTACGTCCCTGTAAGAGGCCATGACACCGACTTGGGTCGACTGCTCCAGTGCTGCCTGCCTAGCCGCAGCAGCGGATGTAGAGGCTACTGGAGCCTCTGTGGCAAGCTGCACTGTTGCAGGACCCTTCGTCAAGGCACTAGGTGCCGCGGTTTTGGTCATGGGCCTCTTATTCGACACTCCTTCTGGCGTCGTGTTTGCCGATCTACCTCTTTTATTGGTCCCGCCACTCTTGCTAGGCACTGCCCTGGGAGGGTCCATAGGCTTCTGGGCGAGCCTTTTGGCCTCCTCTAAGGGTATGCCGTTCTCAAGGTGTCTGCGCAACCTTTTTCGTGCGGCGCCCGATAGAGCGACCCGCTTTATTTTATCAACCTTGGGAGAGGCGAGAAGGGCTTCTTCCTCTTCCTTGGTGATGTTGTCGGTGCCAGAGCCTTGTGAACAGACGTCCATGGCTTCTTCGGGCTCCCGAGTGGGTTCGATATTGATCGATTTGGGGCTGCTAGAGCACCCTGTTTCAGTGTTACTTTGATTGGTCTCCATATATTGGTCCCACGAGTAGTGAGGAAGGAAGTATCCCCCGGGGCAGAGCCTCATACCCCGGATCGGGCGCTTGTACGACCGGAGGTGCCAGGTATCCGGAAGCCACCGTTAAAAGACACACTTACGTAGTGCCATTCATCACAGGGGCACGGTACGGTAACACCGGTGATTACGGGTTTTTTTCGAGTTGTCCTCTCTAGATCCGCCATATTTAGTCTAGAGCAGGGGCACCTCGAGCAGGATGTGGTTCTTCACCACGTATGGTCGGTCTTTAGTAGTCGGCATGTGACTGCCAACTACCACTAGCTGAGTCGGATCAACGCGGCGACAGGCGCACACGCTTCACTGACACAGCCTTAGCCCTCTATACCTTTAGTGTTTAATTTTTAATTTATCATATTTCTATTTCAACTCTTAATTCAATGGTTTTTGTTAGGACTAATTTTTTTTTGGGTATTTTCGTTCCATGCCTATTAGCTTTAAGAACATTTTTATAGATTTTTATTATATTTTTATAATGTTTTAATTTGACTCTTTTATTTGACTCAACTAGGTTGACTCCCCTGTAGGGACTAGTAGTAGCAAAGGGGCCATTCAAATTAATATAAAAATAGGTTCCGAATGGCCATGGAAGGGAGGGCTTTGACTCCTCATGTCATTAGAGGATCGTTAAGAAATTCGGGGTATTCATTCTATCCGTCTGGTTATGTGCAGTGAGGGTTTACCTTCACCCCCCAAATACTTGTCGCAGCACGCAACTCGATTTCCTTAGAATGGCAGAAGGCCAGATGCAGGAGGGCAAGACCACCACCCCATTAGCCGACGAGCCGCAGCCGGATATTTCCGCGTGCGCCCCCCTCGCATCTTACAATACCTAGGCCGATCGCGGTAATTCGTTACAAAATTATACTGGAAATGAAATAGAAAAAATATGGGAAATAGGAAAAAAAAAAATAGCAAAAATACGTAAAATAAAACCGGCGAAAATATAGGAAATAAAATATAACGGAAACATGTTGGAGATAAGACTAGCGAAAACATAGAAAAAATAAAACTAGCGAAAAATATTTGAAATAAAATAACGAAAACAAAAGTAAAATAAAACAGCGAAATATTTATTGTGGGAAAATTATACATATTTGTGAATTTAAATCTAAATCTTTCTGCGCTGGGAGAAAACGTAAAATATTTTAGAGAAATACAGTTGTACAAGCCAATGTGGCTTGTGGAAAATTTAGGAAATATATATGAATCCAATTTGGCCGGGCCAGCCACAGCCGGCCGCAGGGATTTAGTAATATTTCTCTAATATTTCTTCCCTTCCCTCTCGGCCCTCCGGCCCCAAACATGCATGAAGGCTAACTCGGTGCTTTCCTCTGTTGCGCCCTAGCAACTTATTTGTAATTGTAGTTGTAATCCGTGTAATCCGGTGGCTGACAAACTCCACCCCACGTCAGCCCTCCGTCTCATCTTAGCCACATCGTCCCATATCTTTATAAATGTTCTGTAGAAAGACCCTGGCGGGACTGAGTCTCTATCCCAGCCTATGAAACTACCTCACAAACTGTAACAATTCGTTTACACTTACGATCAGTTGAATGATAATCTATAATAAAAAGCCTGTCCTTCGCCCCTTTGTCAACATTATTAAATCAAAAGCTCAAAAAAAGAAGTTTTCAACATCATCACCGTCATCACAATCATCTGAAGGCACTTCTCCCAAGTGAACTGCTCTCATATTAAAAAATAAATTGATTTTAAAATCACGTGGATTAAATATAAAAAATTAGTTTCAAATTGTTCGCGCCATAAGGGCGTTTATTTTCCGGAGGCAGTGTAATCCTGAACACTCGCTCTCTCTCTCCCTCTTCCACTGCACTTTCGTGCATAGAGCTGCTAATCCGCTCTTCCCAAGCTAGTTTTAAGCCTTCTTCTTTGTTAGTACTAATTTACGATTACCCAAATAAAGACGCACGTCGCGTAATACCCCGAAAGTTCTTCCGTGTTTTTATTTATCGAGTGCCTTCCAGGTTAAAGCCACCCCCCTCCGAACATTTGGTCCAACAGAGCCGGATAATTCTATCTCCAGCAGTTCCGGTGGCTTTAACACCGCACAAGATAAGTAAACATTTTACTTTGCTGCCCTGCCGTTCATTTTTATGATTTTTGTCTAAATCCTAGTCCGATTGATCCGACACAACGACAGCTTCCAATTCCGAATCCGATTTGTAGAATCCTAGTGCCGCAATTAATTTATATTAGTTTTCCGCTAATTCAACATTCAAAAAGTGTATGTTTAAATATATGCCATAAGCCACAAAGTTTCAATTTCGAATTTCTCTTCGTTCACTGTGATCTGCTTGCATTTATTTCCACTTCTACACCTACATACATATATACAATACAGTCCACTCCACTGATCTACAATCGCCACCAGCAATTTACACAAAATTAAATAAATATATATACACTTACAAATATTTCGGGTATTTTAACACATAATTTAAATAATTTAATCCACAACTTAAAATAAATATACTTATATTAATTTCTAAACTTTAAACTACAAATACAGTCCACTGCTCTAAAGAATAAATATAAATATATCCCCAAAGTCACGGCACAGAAACGCCGACTTAATTTGTGCATTCATTTATTTACTCCCCTGGTCTATCCTGTACAGGGCTAAATTGTTTATTGTTCTTTTCTTTGCTCTATCCTGAGCTGAGGCGAACATATCTACATTAAAATTACATACATAATCGACTGCAAGTCGGCGCTCCGACTGCGTCAATTGCCTGGCCCATCATCATTCCACTGGATCTTGCCGCAGTGACGACCGATGCCACTCGTGTGGCCAGGATCACCACACACTTCTTTCTCCATGTCCACGAGCGCTCAGCGTTTCCAACGCTTTCCCGAGCAAGCCCCTTCTATATTCCTACAGCGTATCCTCGCTAGGGGGCCTCGAAGGCCTTCTTATATTTTTGCTGCGTATCCTCGCAAGGGGGAGAATGTTCACGCCAGAAGGGCGTTTATTTTCCGGAGGCAGTGTGATCCCGAACACTCGCTCTCTCTCTCCCTCTTCCATTGCACTTTCGTGCATAGAGCTGCTAATCCGCTCTCCCCAAGCTAGTTTTAAGCCTTCTTCTTTGTTAGTACTAATTTACGACTACCCAAATATAGACGCCCGTCGCGTAATACACCGAAAGTTCTTCCGTGTACATCAGGAAAGTACATCAGGTCTGGCGGACATTTCACCTTTTCTTTAACACTGAAAATATTGATGGGATTTGCTGAAGACCATAAGAAAGTGGTATTAAATTGTAAACATGAAATCATCCTTCTACTAGCTAAAAGTACAGATGATATGTAGATCAACACAGTTGATGGAGAAACACATAATATCGCCATACATAACATTAGCTGGAAAGTGCCTCATGTGGTTCCAAGCGATACCGCTAAAATTATAATGTACAATGTTGTTAAAAGCGGTCTTCCACTATCATTTCGTAGTTGGGAAATGCATATTTATCCTACACTACATAGTACAAGGAACGCAACACGTATGGAATGTGAAACTGGCCGGAAATAGGGAACGACCACGCTAGGCTATCATAGCATTTATATTAAATGGAGAATTCATTTCAAATAATTTGAGAAATGCAAAGGTATATCTTTATTCTGACGTAATCCCTATGAGGATTTGAATATTAAATATGATGATAATCGATTTGCTGTCTTGTATGACATGTATGCAAGATTTCAAGAAAGTTATTACAATAGAGAATCTCGTCCACTTCTATCACCAACGGAATTTAAGACCAAAGGACCAATTGTGGTTGTTGACCTCTCCTATCAAAATAAGTCTGTCAAGTCGGGACCAATTGATGTTAAAATTTCTACTGAACTAACTAGTGCAAGTGAGATGAATACAAAGGTATATTACCTTCTCATTCATGATCGTCTAGTCGAATACACACCATTGACTGGCTTAGTTCAACCTATCGTCTAAGAAGTTGTAGGACATTTCTTCAATAAATTTTTGGAAATCGTTGCAAGCAGACGTCTACGGAATAAAAATTCAAAACAAAAAATAATTCTAAAAATGTTTGCCACCAAACCACCAGAAATATTTCATCCAATATGGAAATCGTTGAACTTGTATTAAAAAAAAAAATTTTTTTTGAAAATTTATAAGGAACAAATTTTCCCCGAACACTCAAAATATCTGGAAGAGTTCTTAAAATAGTTTTGTAATAGGTTGAGTTATTTTCCACTGGTTATAATAATAATATATATTGCGAACATTTCTCATCTTGTTGCTGGGCTCTAAATGATGTTAACCAAGGCGTTGATACCTGCTCACGTAATTTCTTTGCAGTAAGCTCAAACAAATGTTTTAAAACAATTAAAATGTATTTAAATGTAGCACATCGCTTTTGATTTTTTGTATTCCAGAAAAAAAAATTTTAATTTTTCTAAAATTAGCATTGTAAAATTTTTATTGGGAAATGGGAATTCTTTTTTTTATTTTTAGGTTTTTTATACCTGGTATGGATGGAATGGAAATTTTGTTCTCTAAGAGACAGAGAGTGAAGCGGCGACTCATCCCTTTGTTGGTTCCTTAAGTGGTTGGGTGCTTCGCCTGGCGTGATTGACTTTTCCTTTTGTTCGTTTCGAAAGAATTTCCCAGGATCCTATTTTTTATCCTACCAACCTTCCTAGCTGTCTACACATACCTTTTTTTATTGTGAGGTGGGTGTGCTGGGAACATTCGGAAGGGGGTTGTGTGGGTTTAAGATATATATATGTATATATATAATTTTTTTTTTTGTATACTTTGTTTTTATTTATTGAATCTTCTTATTTTCGAGACTAACAATAAGTGTATCAAATCTTATACTATAACCTAACTAGGAGTCATGTAGACTGAGACAGTGGCCCTGACAAGTTATGGCTGGGTTGGAAGGTCTGTACGTTGCAGGCGGGTTCGGCTGGAGACCCGAGTCAAGACCCTTGCTAGAGGATTTGGGTGGACAGAGAGTTTTTCATTGTAGGACGCTTTTTGCTTGTCTATTTCATCTTTTACAGCGAGAATGCCGAGGTCCCTGTGGATGATTTGGTTACGAATATACCATGGTGACCCAGTGATAGTTCGCAGGATCTTTGATTGGGCTCGCTGTATGATGTCTATGTTGGTTCTGATCGCGTTCCCCCACATCTGGGAGCCATACGTCCAGATTGGCTTAAGAGTGGAGTTGTAGAGCAGGACCTTGTAGTCCAGACACAAGGGCGATCGTGAGTTTATAATCCAGTGGAGGCTGCTGGCTTTTAGTTTTAGGTGCAGTTTCTTGCATTCGATATGTCTACGCCATGTTAGACGTCTGTCGAGGTGGATGCCGAGATACGTTACTTCATTAACTTGGGGGATCTGCGTGCTATTCATGCAGAGCGGAGAGCAAGTTTGTCTATTAAGAGTAAAACGTGCACGGACTGGGCATCTGGAGCGGCTAAGGATCGCAGTGTCGTCGGCGAAGGTGGATGTTGTTAGTCGGTCACTCGTGGGAATATCTGCTGTGTTTTTTTTTAATTCCTCTTATTCCTCTCGGGAACTTAGGGCTTCTACGAGAGCCTTCCATCTAACTCTATTTTGAGCTGTCTGTTTTGCATTTTCCCATGTGCTGTCTATTTGGGCTAGTTCTTGGTGAGCGGATCTTCTCCAGGTTGCTCTTGGCCTTCCTACTCTCCTGCTTCCTTGGGGGTTCCAGTCCAGTGCCATCCTCACTATGCTACTAGGGTTTCTTCTGAGAGCGTGCCCTATCCACATCCATTTTTTCTTCCTTATCTGGGTGTGTATCGGGGACTCGCCTGTAACGCGCCACAGTTCTGTGTTGGCTATTCTGTTTGGCCAGAATACCCCACATATGACTCTCAGGCATTTGTTGCTGAAAGTCTGCAGCTTCTGCGTTATCTTCTTCGTTGCGAGCCATGTCTCACTTCCGTATAGCAGTATGGATTTCACACACGCATTGTAGATCCTGAGCTTTGTTCGTCTGCTTATTTGTCGGTCTCTCCATATGCGGTATAGTCTCCCAAATGCTGAGCGGGCTTTGCCAAGACGACTGGAGACATCTTCATCCACTCCACCACTGTTGGATATGATGGTGCCAAGGTATGGGAAACTGCTGACGAACTCGATCGGGTTCCCATTTATGATGATGTTTCCTTGGCTGGAGTGGTTGAAGCGCATAGCTTTGGTTTTCGCTACGTTTATCTCAAGTCCTACGCTGCTGGCTATCCTGACGAGGTCGTCACTTTTCCTCTGTATGTCGCCGAGTCTGTGCGATATGAGACAGATGTCGTCTGCGTAGTCCAAGTCCTCAAGGTGTCTGGTGAGGTTCCACGTGATTCCGCGCTTGGACGAGCATACTTCGCTCATTAACTCGTCGACTACGATGTTGAAGAGGAGTGGTGACAGCGGGCATCCTTGCCGAATTCCGGTGTTCGTCTGGAAAGGTGCACTAGTTTTTCCATTGTGCAGTACCGCCAGGTTGGCATCGTCATACATCGATTTGATGATGGCGATGAGATTCGCAGGTACTCCTTTTCTTGCAAGTGCTCGCCATATTGCTGCTCTTTCAACTGAGTCGAACGCCTTCTTGAAGTCGATGAACAGGAGGTAAAGCGGGGCTCTCCATTCCACAGCTTGCTCGGTGATTATGCGTAGTGTATTTGCCTGGTCTACGCAACTCCTGTGTGGTCTGAAGCCTGCCTGTTCGTCTCGAATTGTTGGCTCAATTTTTTCCTGGAGGCGTTCGTTCAGAAGTGTAGCTAAGATCTTGTAGCTGGTGTTGAGCAGGGTTATCCCTCTCCAGTTGTTGCAGTCACTAAGGTCGCCTTTCTTAGGAAGCTTCACAATGATTCCGCTTTTCCAGGAGTCTGGCACCGTTCCGCCTTCCCATATGCGTGAGAAGTGTGGATGCAATGTTTCAGCCATCAGTTGGGTGTCAACTTGAAGCAGTTCGGCTGGGATGTTGTCTTCGCCAGCTGCCCTGTTGTGCTTCAGCTTCTTTATTGCATTCACAATTTCTCTTACATTCGGGGGTGCAGAGGGTATCCTGCTACTCCCACTTGGCGGCACAGCACTCCTATAGTCTGGAGCCACGTTTGGTGATGTGGTGTGGCTAATTCCCATGAAGTGTTGGCGCCATCTTCGGATTTGTGCATCATCATTGGATAGGAGGTTACCGTCTAGATCTCTGACTGGTTTGTTCTGCCTGTGATTGGTACCTGCAATTCGTGCAATCTGCTGGTATAGCGAGCGCATGTTGTTCTCGCCGGCTGCTCGTTCTGCGTCTGTCGCAAGTCTATCCAGCTGTGCTCTTTTGTCCTTTCTGGCCGACCTTTTCACCGCTCTGCATAGTCCGCGATACTCCTCACGGTACTGTGTAAGCTGGTCCGCCAGGGGCTTCAGGTTGTTCCTCCTTCTAATCAGGTCCCAGGTCCCTTCAGATATCCAGTCCGATCTTCCGCGTTGTTGCAGGCCAAGTATTTCCTCCGCCGTGGTCCTTAGTTGTCTGCAGGTGTGCTCCCACGGGTGGCCTTCTAGGGGGATCAGCTGTTCTCGCAATGTGGACGTCATTCTCGTCTTCAGGGTAGAGTCGCTAAGGAGGTGCAGGTTCAGGGGGGGCGCTCGCCGGTGTTGGCTGTTGCCAGTGTTCCTTGAGTGGTTGCGGTTGAGCTTTATGGAAAGTTCTCCAATGACCAGCTCATGATCACTGTCTATGGCTGCTCCCCTTTTGTTCCGTACGTCCAGTAGCGAGTGTCTCCATTTCCTGCTAATGCATATGTGGTCGATCTGGTTGCGCGTGTTACCACTTGGAGATGTCCAGGAGTATTTGTGGACGTCTTTATGTGGGAACAGCGTGCCGCCGATGACCAGTTGGAATAGCTGGCAGAGTTCCACGAATCTCTCTCCGTTATCGTGCGAGTCCCAGTTCCATGCTGGCCCATGACAGATCTTAGTCCGGTGTTGTTGGGGCCGATTTTTGCATTGAAGTCACCCATGAGGATGTTAATGTCACCTTGCCGTAACTTGTTGAGGGTTGCTGTAAGGGCAGTATAGAAGTCGTCCTTGGTCTCGTCATTAGCGTCTTCCGTCGGGGCATAGCATTGAATGATGTTTATGTATCTAGCTCTACATCTGAACCTGGCGGTCATGATTCTATCAGAAATGGGTTTCCAGGAAACCAGTGCCTTCTTTATGCGCTTGGACACGTAAATTCCCACTCCATACCTGCTGCCGTCATTGTTGCCACTGTGTAGGACTAGATTGCTATCTGATGTTGTTGTTTCCCCACTGCCAGCCCACCTCATCTCGCTGTTTCCAGCTATTGCAATGTGGAGTTTCTCCATCTCTGCCTCGAACTGTGCTAACCTAGATGGTTCTCTTAGAGTTCTAACGTTCCATTGTCCAATTCGTGTCCGTTTTGAAATGCCTATGGTCGTCATCGAATTTGGGGAGCCGTTTATGTTTAAATTTCTCGTATTAGTTTCAGTAATCGGTTTAAGTTTTTCGACCGATCTGGTGATTGGCCAGATGCGGCTTATCCCAGTGGTGGGGCTGCCACCTGTCGCCATCGGGGAGTGGCGTCTACGGTGTTGTGTTGTTATTCGTAGAAAAGCGAACAGTCTGGTAACGCGCTCGCCCTGCTGGGTGTTGTTGCTGTTCGCAGAAAAACACAGGGTGCGCTTGGTACTATGTGGGTTGCCCCCGTTTTTTCTCCCATATAGCGAGGAGGGGGGGTGAGGCGGTGGGGCAAGTGGGAGTTGCCGAAAAATTGTTGTAATAGGCATTTTATGTGGAAGAATACTTTCTAAAAGTTAGAAAAGTATTTCAGAGAGGAAGTTTGTATGGCCATGCTCTCGTCATGGGTGGGGGTTGAACCCACGACCCCGTGTTTAGCAGGTAGCTGCGCTATCCACTACACCACGAGGCCCCATCATGCTGTGTAAAGGACGAATAAAGTTGGCCCAAGTGCGCTGCCTTGTGGGACTCCAGCTTCGATAGTGTAGCTGTCGGAAATTGTTGTGTTACATCTTACTGCGAAGGCTCTATTGTAGAGGTAGGATTCAATGAGTTTATGAGTGTACCCGGGCAAGTGTGTTTTAATTTTATGCATGAGACCTTTGAGCCAGACGCGGTCGAATGCTTGAGATACATTGAGGAATATCGCGCTGCATATTCCCTATGCTCGAAGGCTCTGCGAATTTCTGATGTTATTCTGTTTACTTGCTCGATAGTTCCCTGTTTTACTCTGAAGCTAAATTGAGGGGCTGGGATAATGTTGTGGGCTCCCATATATGGTATTAAGCGCGTTAGAAGGCATTTTACGAATAATTTGGACAGGCATGATAATAAACTTATTGGTCTGTAAGATGACGGAATCGTGTGATCTTTTCCGGGCTTCGGTATCATTATAATAATTGATTTTTTCCATTTACTTGGATAGTAGCCGAGACTTATGATTCCATTGAAGAGTTTACAGATGACCTCAATAGCACAGTACAGAAGTTCCATTATCATTTTTTTAAGTTATTAGGTTACCGCCTGGAGCCTTTTTTGGTTTTAGCTCCCTGATGACTTTTGTGATCTCGTTCGGCTGAAATGTAGTTGGCGTGGATTCAGTTTCGAGGTGGATTTGCGGAGGAACATAATAATTAGCTGCGGGGCTCGGCTGGAAGACGCCCCTGAGATGTAAGGCAAATGATTCGGCTCTATCTTTGTCGCTGCGGGCCCAGCACCCTGAAGAATTCCTTATAGGGATGACGATTTCAATTGGAGAGCTTAGATTTGGGTGAGCCCTCCACAAGGGATGCTTTGTACTAGTTGGCGAGAGTTTTCCAATATATTTAAGTTGTTCATTTTAAGCATCTTGCTTCAGGGCCCGGTTTAGATTGCGGGTGGCTTCAGTAAGACGTTGCTTTGAGCATGGCGATCTGCTGGTTTGCCACGCTCGTCGCAGACGCCTCTTTTCCTGAACCAGCTGTTCGATTTGCCGGTTGGCTTTGAACTTCTTAAATTCCCCATCTTTCCGTATAGGGGTTGAGATCCTGGCTGCTGTGACGAGTACCTCTTCCAGGGCGGAGGAGGAGCAGTCGATGTCCGCTTCGATATTTAGTTGGGGAGTTAGCTCAATGTAGGAACTCACATACTTTCTGTATTTCATCCAGTTAGTGTTGTGCGACGTCAGCCTGTGGGGGTGGTCCGTAATTTCAGGGCTTTGAATAAGGCTTTTCAACAAAGACGGGTGGTCAGAAGAGAGATCTTGTAGAGCTATGGCGCTTATTAGATTGCGTGGGATGTTTTTTGTCACCGCGAAATCAATTAGATCCAATATCTTTCTTGGATCTGCAGGCCAATATGTGGGCTACCAGGAGAAACGTAGTCCAGTTTATTGCTCACTTTTATAAGTGCATTAAACTGTTTGCCTTCCCTTGGGAGTCACGAGGCGTGACCCCCAGTGCGTGTGTTTGGCGTTGTAGTCTCCTGCGGCTATGAAGCGATCCCTCAGAGTGTTGTAGAAGTCCATGAATTGACCTTCAGAGAAAGTAAATCGAGGTGGGCAGTAAACAGCGGCAATGCAAAGGTTGGCGTTTCCTGAGTGCACTTTTATGGACGTGGCTTGCAGGTAATTTGTTGCAAACCTTTAATGAAAGTGGTGTTTGATGCGTTCTCTGATTAAGATGCCCGTTCCTCCGTGGGCCTTGCCATCCGGATGATCTGTGCGGGAAAAGGTATAATATATGAACGTTACATCTTCCTGTGAGGTACGTTTCAACCAGCGTTTAGGAATTGAGTTATTTCAAGTTTATGCCTTGAAATGCCGTTGGCATTCCACATGGATATACGTAGGTTAGCGATTTATTATTTGGACTGTTGTGCTGCAAGCAACTGAATCACCATGTTCTGGTTCTGAACAAGGGTTTGCATGGTTGTTTTCATGAATGACATAAGTTCCATCATACTTTTTTGCATGGTTAACATTATAGATTCCAATTTGCTTTGCGGCTTCCCTGGAACCTGCTGAGCATTTTCTGAATGAGGCTGGGGTGGATTTTCCATGCCTGTTCTTAGTGCTTCGGCGTAGGAGATTCCCTTGGTTGTATTTAGCTGCACAAATAATGATATGGCTGCCTTGGCGAAAATTACGTCTGGCGTCCTTTTTGTGATTTGTAATACACATTTAGTGTATGATGTTAGTGCGTAGCTGTCGCTCGTCGCATGCTACTCTTTAGCTCCTTGTAGACCGCACAGCCTCTGTAGTTTGCCGTATGGTTTCCTCAAAGGTGCCACATTTTTTTATTTAGGGTCTTATATGTTTGCGGGGCAGTTTACGGAGCTATGGAAGTCTCCGCAGACTACGCAAACTGTCCGAAGTGTGCAGTATGTCTTGGTGTGTCCATACTCCTGGCAGTTTGTGCATTGCGTTTGTGTGGTTCTTCCACGGTGATCCTTCGATGCAGTAAGAGCTGAAGCTTGTAGATCGGATGAACATCGTTTTTCTTTAAGGCTTTGCTATCTGGGTCGTGCTCGACCTTGAAGAGTGGTTGTGGCTTTTGTTTCTGATAATAATGTTGTTAACATTTTTGGCCTTAAGGGCTTCTTGAATTTTAGATGGGGCGAATTCTGGTTCTATTTCTCTTAGTACAACTTGAAAGTCGGTTTTTGTTGCAACTCCTAATTTGTTCGTTGCTATTGTTGGTACGGTTGATCTTTGGTTTATTACCAACCGTGTTCAGTGGACTAAGCTTACGCTTAAGGGGGAAAGTACCTAGTAGCCAAAAAAAATTAAAAAAAAAAAATTTTTTTTGTGGAGAAATAAAACGGCGGACTTAAAAGTTGGTATCGTTTATATTGAGAGGCAAGTTTAAGGAAAAGGAAACATATTTCATATTATGAAAAATAAAATTGAATGAGCATGGAGTTTTTTCAAAACCATGTTTTTCAACATGCATGACTACAAAAAAAGTTGTTGACCGATTTTCTTCATCCAGCCCTTATTTTAAAGAGTATAAAAAACTGCACACACAAGTGACCCTTTTTTATCACCGGTAAAAAACTCGGCTGACCTTTTCATCCCTCTTCATTGCATTGTGTGATCGCAGGCCTGCACAGGCTTTGTTGACCTGATCGCACGTGCACAGGTGCTACCCTCCGTCACTTTTTTGGTCTGATTCGATCGTGGGAAATCGCGGATCAAACTCGTTTCGATATCGCTATTAATTAGTGGCACATCAAAGGTGGCCCAGGAGCCAGGTTTTATATCTACTATTACTGGCCATCCGGACATGTTTAACTGCAGCACTGGGAGTCATAACTGGCATACCCCCTTTACCAATTACCCTAAAAAGGAGGCCTGGCCTGGGGGTACTTCGCCTTCAAAACATCACCAACATAAAAAATGGTGATCTTACCGGGTATCTTAGGGTTTTCGAACCCCTAATAAACGAGCCTATTCTGCGCGTAACTGACGAACGGAAACCCAAACTTGTTTTTCATAGATACTTCTCTGTAGTCTTGTACACTAGGAATGAATGGAAAATAAAATCAATATCTCTGCCCTGGGGGTGGAATTTTCGGACCAAGGTAAAAAAAATGCATAGTCATGGGAAAGTCGCCTTCCATTTTCCAAGCAGAGATACACGCCATAGAAATCAGTGCTCGTGAATGCCTTCACAGGAAAATGCAAGGCGAACGGATTTACATCTTGTGAGGAAGCGATCTATTCTAAGGCTGGGATATCCTCAGCGGCTCAGAGTTCCCCCATTATTTATAGTGAGACAGGCAGGGGAAACGGGGATGGCGCTGGTGAAAGCGCGTATTTAGTTTAAGGAGGAAAATCTGGGAAAGGGGGGCGGTCCGTGTAGGACTGCGTTTTATTTGGGACAGACGGATGAGCGGTCGAAGCGGCCGGCCGGAGCCGGGAACCGCGTCGGAGCCATTGGGGGCGTGGTCAGGTACCCAACCCTGTTTACCATGGTGCCGGGCCGCTGGCCGCGCCAAGGGGGATGCCCAGTTCAGGATAGTCGAGCGCGTAACCGTCGTCCCGGCCTCCTGATCCCGGAGCGGAGCCTCGGAACTGGGAATCGGCCCCGTTTATCGTGGTACCGACGCCCAAACCCGGAGCAGAGCCACGAACCCGGAACCGGCCCTGTTTACCATGGTGCCGATGCCGTGGTCCGAAGCCGAGGCTGGGAAGGAATCCCGGGATCTTAGTGCCGACCCTGTTTACCATGGTGCCGGCGCTTCGACCCCGGGCGAAGCCACGGAACCGGGAAACCGGCCCCGTTTACCGTGGTACCGATTGCCCTGATCCGGAGCCCAAGGTGGAGGGTGAGCTCGGGATCTGAGAGCCGGTCCTGTTTACCATGGCGCCGACCCTTCGATCCACGAGGCTCTCCGAAACCTGAGAGCCGGCCCTGTTTACCATGGTGCCGGCTTCCAAGTCTCGGCCTCCGCCGCTACGGGAAAAGTTGCGGAACTTGAGATCCGGTCCTGTTTACCATGGTGCCGGGTTCAAGTCCGCCCAGGAGTGGATTCTCGGGGAGAAGAGGAGGAGGAGGAGCTGTAGGGAGGAATGTTAAAATGCCGTCGGGATTTTATGATCTTATTTTATTGTCTTCGGCATGCGCACTTCCCGATTGCGAGCTTTCGGGTGGCTGCCGTTCGTCTCCCGAAGAGCCCACCACCAGGTGGGCTCTTCGGGCGCTCTCTCTCTCTGAGAGGCGATGTTGCTGGCGTATGCTTTGCGTTGTGCTCGCGATGTTGCGGGCCGTTGTTGCTCGCGATGTTGCGGCGTGTGTGGCCAGTGATGAGGCGTCGTCGTGTTAGTGCCAGCGATGCCCGACTGGCTGTCGATGTTGTTGGCGGGTGGTTGGTTTTCCCTAACTCCTAGCTAATTTTACAAGTGCCCTTCGTGGGTCTTCTTACGACGCTTAAAACTTACTTATGGCTAACTTAACTATATATACAAAATATTTACAGCGTAGGGGTGAGGCACTCCTCACAATCTTCTCTGACAGTCAGGCAGCGCTCATAGCGCTGAGTTCCTTATAATTTCCTCCAGACTTGTAGAGAACTGTTTCCAGCAGCCGAATGCCCTTGCCTCCAAAAACACCTTAATGGTGGGCTGGGTTCCTGGGCAGACTCCCTAGCTAAACACGGGGCGATGGCACCATTTATCGGCCCTGAACCGTTCTGTGGAATATCAAAAGGACACAGAAGAGAACTGCTCAGAAATTGGGAGGAAGCGGGGATAAATCGCCACTGGACCGACAGTGCAGGGCTGAGACAAGCCAAACAATTTCTCGCCCCCCAGATAACGCGATCGAAACGGATCATCAGCCTAACAAAAAGCGAAATTCGCACTATAACAGGCTAACTAACGGGTCACTGCAACCTTAGGTATCACCTTAAGAAATTAAAGCTTTCAGAAGTCGATACCTGCCAGATTCTGTTATAATATTATTAAGAAGCTGAACAAAGGTGTAAATTAAAAACAAATAAACTTATAAGTTAAATATATACATTTCATTACCTGGGTACACCGCAAAGGGCAACAAAAAGGTTCCAACTATGATAAGTAAATATTCCATACCCAATATTGATCTTCAGTGGTATTAGGCACCACGCAATTCCTATTAAATAGAAATATGCATAAAAATACAGCGCAGATTCGAGTAAAATATATATAAATAATAATAAAGTAAAAGTAAAAGTAAAAGTAAAAGTAAAAGTAAAAGTAAAAGTAAAAGTAAAAGTAAAAGTAAAAGTAAAAGTAAAAGTAAAAGTAAAAGTAAAAGTAAAAGTAAAAGTAAAAGTAAAAGTAAAAGTAAAAGTAAAAGTAAAAGTAAAAGTAAAAGTAAAAGTAAAAGTAAAAGTAAAAGTAAAAGTAAAAGTAAAAGTAAAAGTAAAAGTAAAAGTAAAAGTAAAAGTAAAAGTAAAAGTAAAAGTAAAAGTAAAAGTAAAAGTAAAAGTAAAAGTAAAAGTAAAAGTAAAAGTAAAAGTAAAAGTAAAAGTAAAAGTAAAGTAGAAGTAAAATAAAAGTAAAGTAAAGGTGCAGAAAACGAAATATTGGTAAAAAATCTTACACAGAACCCATGATTTACGTTTGAGTTTTATTTTGAGAAAAAAGAAATAAATAAATCATAAATTAACATTATTTTTATTTAAAATACTGTAGCATATCACTAAAGGATATGCGTAGGTATCGGACGACGAATGGAAGTTGGTAACTACTCTGGGAGGCAGAGTTGGAGATCCCAATCAATGTAAACAATGCACATCCAATGTAAACAAACCACATCCGGAGCAATTGATGCAGCTCTCCGTAACAGGCACTCTTAATCTATTATATTTGGCTCTGTGAAATAAGTCCCCAATGAAATAATTCCCCAAAAATTTGTATGGAGTAGACAAACAACAAATTTTTAATATTATTATTATATAATTTGGGGACTTATTTCATTTTTTTACCAAATTATGAAATAAGTCCCCAAAAAAATGAAATAAGTCAACAAAAAACTGTAATGTCAGAAGAATCAAGAAAATGAAATAACTCCCCAAATTTTGGGGACTTTTTTCATAATAAAATAAGCCCCCAAATTTAAAAATGAAATAACTCCCCAATCTTAACCCTCTCAGCTCATTTGTTGCCTATAGGCAACATTGTAGAAATACGCCTCAGTTACCTGGAATATACATTTTTTTGCTTCGCGCTTTTTTTCAACATCTTCCTTAATGTTTTCTGCAACCAAAATAACTAATAAGTTACTTGTAAGCTGCAAACGTGTTTATTTAGCAGACGTTTTCAGTGCAGTTGTATGAAAAAAAAATGGTTGGCGGGAAAAGTGTTGGTAAAATGAAAATTCATTTTTTTTTTTTTATTCAATAAATATTTGTTGTAATTGAAAACTAGGTGGGTATTATACATATATAGGGGTAAGTAAATTATTTAAAAATAAAAAAATTTAAAAAAAGTTCATAGTTTGTCTACAAGAATTTTGTGAACATTTTGTGGCAACATCCTGTAACTATCGAACCAGGACACCAAGGACCTTGAAATTTTCGTCAGTTCATATTTGAATAAAGCCAAATACATATCTGTTAAAAAAATGTTTATCTTGGCTAATTTTAAATGTGGGCTGAGAGGGTTAAAAAAATGACACATAGAAAAATGAAATAAGTCCCCAAAAATTCGTATGGGAGACAACAACAACGATTTTTTTGGGACTTTTTTCATTTTTTTACCAAATTATGAAATAAGTCGTCCAAGTCGTACAGTCATCCAAATGTCGGTGTCTTGGCTTCTTGTAGGGACGTTGCCAGCTCAGCGAAGATGCCGATACTCCCTGCCGACTACCTAACAAGCTTCTCACGACAGATCAACACACGTTCTCCCGGGTCGGTGCTGGTTCAGTAGTCGACCTCACGTTTGTGAGCGGCTCCAGAGCCTCCCAGTGCGTATGGGAGCTCAGCGGGATATACACAGCCAGCGACCATGCCGCCATATTCACCAACCTTGCCCCCCACATGACGCCTGCTCCACGGTCCCACTCGAGACCGGTGAGGAGTTACAGGGCCGACACACTGGATGTACAGTTGTTCTCGGAGGGCATGGAGAGACTGGATGTCTCTGGCTCCGCTGAGCAGCTCCAGGCGGTCTGTAATGGCTGCATGCAAGTCAGGAGTACCCACACCCGCCACCGCGAGCCGGTAATTTGGTGGAATCAGTCGATAGCCGACGCGCCGGAGTCATCGACAAAGGGACGGTGGACCCACCGGCTCATTCCCAGGCTCGAGCCGTGGACCGGCAGAAAGCACGGCCAGGTAAACTTCTTCCTGACCCAAGTCATGAGCGGCCATGGGTGCTTCAGAGGGTACCTCCACACGCGCGGGCACGAAGACAGCGCTGCCTGCGACTGGTGTGCAGACGGCTCAGAGGAGACCGCGGAGCACGTAGTGTTCATCTGCGGGCAATTCCAGAGCGAGAGGAGGCGACTGGAGAAGATCCTAGGCGGCCAGATCAGCGTGGACAACCTGGTCGAAATGATGCTCGTCAGCAATGCCAATTGGCAGGCGGTGAGCAACTATGCTGCGACGGTTTTGACCAGACTCTGGGAGGAGGAATGCCCTTGCCATCAAAAACACCCTATCGATGGGCTGGGTGGCAGGGCATGAAGGCCATATAGGAAACGAGGTGGCAGACTCCCTAGCTAAACGCGGGGCGATTCGGCCCAGAACCGTTCTGTGGACTATCGAAAGGACACAAAAGAGACCTGCTCAGGAAATGGAAGGAAGCGGAGATAAATTCCCACTGGACCGACAGTGCAGGGCTGAGACAAGCCTAATAATTTCTCTGTAAAAGTAATAATAATAATTTCTCTTATCTTTTATTTCTTAGCGTTGTCCTTGGGTAATAAACGGGACTTGAGTTCGAATCGGTAATACATTAAACATTTCACTGTCGCAGTCGGTATAACACAAAAAGTATCAGAAATCCAGAAAGAAAGCTAACTTTGGCAAGCCAAAGTTTGTATACCCTTGCAGCTTACAATTGGATCATTATGAATTCACCAAATTCGGTTTCTCGTTTACCTCTTAAACTAGATTTACAGTTTTACATAACAGTTTGATTCATAGTTTTGCATATTCTGCTTATTTTAAGGATCGTATGACAGCTAGAAGTTTGCAAATCAAATTAAAAACGAAATTCTATAATAATTCAAAATGGCCATGTCTCAAGTTATATGAAAATATGTTGAAAACTGGCTAAGTTATAATTTTTTTCGTAAAAAATGTACGATTGTTCCTATGGCAGCTATATGATATAAATGTCCGATCCGGTCCGTTCAGATTTATATAGCAGTGAGAGCATATAGAAGACTATATGGAACGTTTCATATAGAAAGCTTCAAAACTAGTTTTCGTAGAAACGAAAGGACGGACGGACAGACAGACGGACACGGCTAGATCTACTCGCCTGTTGATGCTGATCAAGAATATAGGAGACATTTCCGACCTGATAAAGTATATACAGGGAATGTTCTGAAAGTAATGCTCATAAGTAAGTATATTTACCCCAGTAGCGGGATTTTTGATGTTAGCAGGGTAATAAAAATTCAATTAATTGGTTAGCTGTCAAAATTATGTAACAAGAATGCAATTAATGAGGGTTAGATGTCAACCTGTCAACCGAAGGTGTAATAAAGATGAAATAAATTAGAGTCACAACATGTATGAGGACACTTGTGAAACAAGTGTTCAAGGGTTTCCACGATCCCGAGTGATCCTGTCCCGCACGTGTATGTTAATCAGCGCTACGTACTCGTTCACCCACCACCCTTCACTTAAAAAAAGGGAGGGGGTGTTATGGAAAAGGGCACGGCGCAGCTATCTCGGGCGGGAGCGATCCTGGGTCGCACATGTACGTTCACGAATAATCCTCACTAAAAGGGACGAGGTGTAATTGAAAAAGGGAGCTAAATTCCTATGGAGGACGGTCACCCACGACCCTTGAAAGGGACAGTCTGCGATTTTCCCACACTCCTTCAACATACAAGTAATCGAATGCTTGAAACACCATGTTGAATTAGTCAAACCAACTGGGATTCCGTGGGAGTTTCTTCTAATGAAAGGGACAGTCTGTGATTTTCCCACACTCCTTCAACATCCATCGAACGCTTGAAAAAACATTTTGAATCAGCCCACCAACAAAGGAAAAGGATCCTCTTGTATTGGTTTCTCAAAAAAACTCGGGAACCATCGCACCCCATACAATCAAATCAAAAAAACCCAAATCTGAAAGAATTTCCCAAAATTTCCGTTTCCCAATAAAAATTATTTAAAAATGTTATTTTTATGTATAGAATATATTTTTATTTTTCAAGTACAAACAAGGTTCTAAATGAACATAAATTTTCTTTATTTTTAGTGATTTTTGTGAGCGTACAGTAAAGAAATTGCATGCGCAGGTATCAACACCTTGACTAACTTCATCATTAGCACAACAACAAGATGTGAAATGTTGTCCATTTATATTAGAAACCATCGGTGTATAAGACATCCTCTTATTAACATATTTTAATGAATCCTCCAGATATTCCAAGTGTTAAGGGAAAATTTGTTCTTTAAACATTTCCATGATATGTTTTATTTTTGTTACAAGCTTTACAAGTTACAAGATTATTTGTTACAAGTTTTGGGGGTTGTGTTGTTGAGTTTGTTTTTGAGTGATAGCATGTTTTAAAGAAAGGTACTTTATTCATGGACAATCACTCGTTAATTGAGGTTTATATAAAATGGGCAAACGATTGTATAACGTAATCGCTGATTACTAATCAGTCATAATACAAAAGTCTAGCAGGGTACTGGTCTCATAAATAATTTAATAAATACTCTACCATTTGAGGCTCATATACCGGGATACAATTACTGTGGACCTGGTACAAAGCTGGAGAAACGATTAGCTCGCGGTGCCCGGGGTATAAAACCATTGGATGAAGCTTGTGTCATCCACGATTAGGCTTATTCAAATAAAAATGACTTGGGTGAATGACATTAAGCAGACTCAGTTTTAAGTGATAGGGCTTGGGAACGTGTAAAAGCACCAAATAGTAGTATTAGTGAGAGAGTTGCCGCATATTTCGTCACAAACATGATGAAACTAAAGAAAAAAATTTGGAATGGGAACTAAGCAACAAAAAAAGAAACCAGTAAAAAAATCTCTTGTTTCAATCATTAAAAAGGCAACCAAGCCCCTCGACTTATTGAATGCAGTAAAAGTGGCTCGAAATGCAGTATCTATTTCTGTTGGATGTAAAAAGAATGTGATTGTTATTGGAATACCAAAAGTTTATGGTTTTTGACCATTGGTGCTTATTTTAAGAGCCCTTTAAGAGCTGTGGGTAGTTTAACATCGAGTAGTGCTGCCATTGAAAGTCTATTAATAACGCAAAAATGCAAAGACTTGTGGAGAACTAGAGACCCAACAGAAAACTGGAATCGATAGCGCTGGGGGAGGCTTTGTATTTACAACTTAATAGAAAAGGCTATGGAATTTCATTCTCAAAAAATAATAAAAAACAAAAACGCAACCATAAAAACTTCTGTATGAGCATTATCCAATTTTGATATATTCTTTTAAAAATATTAAAAATTTCCAGGGAATTTACATGAAGGACGAGATATCAAATTTCCCCTTCATTCTGAGTGTGGAATAGTAAATTTTGGAGACTCAACATCAGAGGGAACGCATTGGGTAGCGTATTACAAAAAAGGATCAAACTCGTATTACTTTGATACTTTTGGGAATTTACAGCCACTATTAGAAGTAATTAGTTATTTAGGGAAAAATATTATATATAATTACCAACGTTTCCAAAAATTTGTCACTTTTAGCTGTGGCCATTTATGTCTTAAATTTTTACTAGACTGCAATTCAATGCATTCTGTTTCTAAGATGACGTGTGTAATTTGATCTTTTGAATTACACTTGCTCTATCCTTGCCATCTGTGCCCATGTCACAAGTGTCTAGAAGCGGGGGAGAAATGTGGTCCTTGTTGGGTATAAAATCAGGCACGTCGTCAAATATCATTCGACGTCACCAGCTCCTAGCAGCAACACCACAAGCAGAAACGCCAGCAACGCCACCAACAACATCATGCAGCAGTACAACACCACCACCACCAACTCGACCAATGGATCCGTCTCCAACCCCACCAGCTCCAACTCAACCGCCACCAACTTCCTCCTGGTGTCACCCAGGAGGATCTTAACGCCCTTTTGAGGGATATTGAGGAGGATCCACTGATGGCAGCCTTTAACTCTTGCAGGGTTAAAGGCAAGCTACCCTATAACCAATTGCCAACAAATATGGTATTTAAGATTATTTCAGCAAAGCGGGAAACTGGCAAGTTCGGTAGCAATATTATGATCGAACTTACAAACCATGGTTTACCTTCCTGAAAGGTTCAACATCGAAGATCACCTCTTAGTGCTATTCGACACCCAAAACTACGCCATAGTCAAATATGATGATGGAAATGCTATTGATAACTTAAAATCTAACTTAACAACAAATTAATCAAATAAAATAAATAAAAAATATTTTATTAAAATTAAAATTTCAATTTTATTTATGGGAAAGGGACTTGGGGAAAATTCTTTTACAGCTTCTTTTACAGATAAAAAAAATAAAGAAATAAAATAAAACAATCATAAAATCCATCAAAATAAATTACTCATAAATAAAATTAATTAATTTTTTATTGGAAAACGCGACTTGGAGAAATTCTTGTACAACTTTTTTTTATTAACGAAAACAAAATCAATTAGACGTGTTTATCTGATCAGCTATCATATCAGGTCTGATAATCAGACCTGTTAAGACCTGATACCAGGTCTGTTTATCAGATCAGGTATATCTGTTCATGATAAAGAATTATTTTTCAGTGCATCTCCAACCCCGATACTGATATAACCATAATCGATTTTGAATTATAATAAATTTAATCACAATGAATGAACAAATGTTGTATCAATTGAACAAAACTCGAAATGCTTTAAAAAATAAATTTTCTGAGTTAAAACATTTTAAAAGTCAGAATATTAGGGACTTGGAAGAACAATTTTAACCGATAACTGAACCACTCAACGAACTTGTCAATGCAAATAAAAAGTTATATAGCATTGAAGGGAAAGAGAAACAAAATAATAAAACCGAAGAAATAATGAAAACTGAGGATAAAACACCGTATTTGAAAGAGGAAACTTACATTTTGAACTGCAAATGACAAAAATTCAACGCCTAAATATAATGAATATAAAGCGTTTGATAATGTCAATGATACCGATAAAGTTGAATTATATTTTCAACCAGCTGTGTATGATGATTCTTCATTCTCACCGCCGGATCATCACTCACATCAATCATCACCTGTGGTATCAAACCAAGACACTGCTCACACATCGAGTGTATTGTCAACTCATCACTCTCCCCTCATATCTCCATTACAAGCAACTCAACCACCGTTGCTTGAAGAGAGTTCTAAAAACTTCAATGTTAGCGAACTAGCACGGGAACACATTTTAGATAAGACTTATGGACCATACGAAAATGAATCTGGTCAATTAATGTTGGGAAACAATCAAATAAAGGTATCGAATAATACAATTGAATTTGATGACGGAGAAAACTGGCAGCTCACTAGTAGATTATATTCTTTTATATTCCACCATCTTCCCAAATAATACAATACAGATGATTCGAATATATACTAAGAAATTTTACTAAAACCGAAGAAATTTTCTACAAAATGGACAAGTGAAAGAGAGAGAGCATTAAAATATTCTCGAATTATTAAACCACTTTTAGCTAAATTAGACGTTGGCGAGCCTACCCCCAAACACAAAACAGATGCTGGTATATTAAATAAAAATGCATACTCGTTTGATGAATTTATATCAATATACGGTTTAATCGTGTATTTTGTAATGATTAATTTTAAATCGCAACATTAATTCTCTAAATTGTTTATTATGTATAGAATTCATTGGCATGATCTGTTTGTAAATTTCCACGACCAGACTTTAATATTTTTTCCATTGTTTTTGTGACGTCTACAGCATTTTTAGTTTTCACTGCTTCCCCTCACCCATATTTAGAAAATGTATCTATAACTGTTAGCAAATATCTGATGCCCTTATTAGATGAGGCATAAGCTCCCATTTCAACTAAATCAGCTTACCATAAATCATTTATTCCCTTTACGATAACTCGATGCCGCGGAAATTTTTTTAATGAAGGTCGATGGAATTCATTCACAATAACTGAAAATGTTATTTTCTATTTCAATCAGATCCCCTGTTCAGGCCAGGGGCCACTGTATCCCCGCTGCTCTTAAAGCTTTCCTCTCTGCTCTGCCTCTGCTCTGGTCGGTCTCCGTCGCGAGGCGGACTTCGGGACCGCTCGCCTCCGATCGGGTTCGTTCTCCCGCTCTCGGGGTCTCTAGTATGTAAGTTAAGTTTTAGTCTCAAAACTGAAGTCAAAAAAGTGTGAAGTGATACTCGACGTCCCCGTACCTATTTACTTCGACGATTTCAATTCGACTGCGTCGGGACGCCACCACCACTGGATTACTTTATCTGGGACTATTTTTCACCAGAAGGTAGCCATCCCCCTCCAAACATTGGTCCATCAGAGCCGGATCAGCCCATACACCAGCAGCTCCGGTGATTTCTCTATCAGGAAAAATAAGATAAGTACGAGACTCCATCCCTGCATCCCAAAGTGACGGTCTTCAGCAGCTGTTCGAATATCAAATTTCGCTCAGTCTGCTGCAAGATTTTCCTATCAACTCCAAGTCCGAGTCTCCGACATCACGGCAACTTGGAAGTTTTTACATTTGTCCATTTTTTCCAACACCGTCTCCTCTTTCTCGCCGCCATCTTCCTTATTCATCATAAACGGCCTACATCAGTCCATTCCTACATATATGACGCGCAGACGCGCACAAATATAGTTCATAAAAGAGAAATAAGGAATGGAATCAAGATAGATCTGAGTTTAAATAAGTTACGCGCGCGCGCCAATCACGGGCAAATGGGCACACTGGACCAAGGGAGCTGGTCACACCCGGATTAGGCGAATCTGAGAGGAGGAAACGGGCACACTAGCCTTGGCCACGGGCTATATAAAGCGGGCGGCTGTGCTCATATCGTCACTCAGCAGCCGCCAGCGATTGTAGGCAGAGCAGCAAAGTCACTTTTGGTAAGCCGGACCAGTAGGTTTGGTATATACATTGTAGTTAGGAGTAGTAGCTTCTTTAGCCCGTGGTAGACCTAGCGGTCCCCGACTTAAGTCTCTCTCTCTCGCTCTGGCCGACCTAGCGGTCCCAAGTTAGGGTTCTCTCGCTCGCTCTTGCGGTCGACCTAGCGGTCCCCGAGGCTTCCCTCTCTCTCTGGCCGACCTAGCGGTCCTAAGTTAGGGTTCTCGCTCGCTCTTGCGGTCGACCTAGCGGTCCCCGAGGCTTCCCTCTCTCTCTGGCCGACCTAGCGGTCCCAAGTTAGGGTTCTCTCGCTCGCTCTTGCGGTCGACCTAGCGGTCCCCGAGGCTTCCCTCTCTCTCTGGCCGACCTAGCGGTCCCAAGTTAGGGTTCTCTCGCTCGCTCTTGCGGTCGACCTAGCGGTCCCCGAGGCTTCCCTCTCGCTCTGGCCGACCTAGCGGTCCCAAGTTAGGGTTCTCGCTCGCTCTTGCGGTCGACCTAGCGGTCCCCGAGGCTTCCCTCTCTCTCTGGCCGACCTAGCGGTCCCAAGTTAGGGTTCTCTCGCTCGCTCTCTGGCCGACCTAGCGGTCCCCGAAGCTTCCCTCTCTCTCTGGCCGACCTAGCGGTCCTAAGTTAGGGTTCTCGCTCGCTCTTGCGGTCGACCTAGCGGTCCCCGAGGCTTCCTTCTCTCTCTGGCCGACCCAGCGGTCCCAAGTTAGGGTTATCTTGCTCTTGTGGCCGACCTAGCGGTCCCCAAGTATCCCTTCTCTCGCTTTCGCGGTCAACCTAGCGGCCCCCAAGGCATTCTCTTTCTTGCGGTCGACCTAGCGGTTCCCAAGTAACTCTCTCGCCCGTGGATGATCGAGCGGCCCCGAGCATAGTCATTCTTCCAGCGGACATCGACGACCCGGACGGGAAGGACATCCCGGTACCCAATCACGGCGTTCCAGAGCGGCGAGATCCGGCAGGACATGAAGTCATTATGAATTGTAAATTTTAAGATAATAAAGATTACGATAGTGTACGGCATAACCTCCAGCTTTCTACTCTGGGAATGGGTCGGAATCTCTTTCAGCAACCACAACTGAACCAAATAAATGTCTGCGACGACCCTGGGCCACCCCTGAGCTGCCCGAAACATCGACTGACCGTCACACATACATACATATTTTTCCGACTCCGCGAGAATTTCTTATGACATAAATACATACATACATACATAAGTTCTGAATACATAAACGTCGTACATCAACTACATCAGTGCATTCCTCAGTACATATTTTTCGACCCGGCGGGAATTTCTACATTTATCTGCATTAAATACAGTCCACTGCAAATTTTCCGAACGCCCATTCAAATTCTTTTACCTTTTCGCCATAAAAATATTTATTCCGCAACTGAAAAAATAAAATAATCAAATTTTGAAACAAAAGCACTAAACGCTGTTCATAATTGTCTGTGCATTCATACATGTACATATATATTTCATACTCTTGCTTAGCATCAGCAGCGGCAGTGTAATTGTTGTTGGTTGCCATGCATACATACACATACCATCCGAGGCATACAGTGGGCCGTGGGCATTGCCGGACGGGCAATAGCAATCAAGAAGAAAGAATAGAACACATTTGCCGACATTTAATTATAGTCGGTTCCACCTGTGTCCGCCTGTGTCTTATTTTTTTTCGTCTTGTCCAGCTGCTGCCGTTACATACATATACATTCATATAAGAGCGTTGCATTTACCTGCACAGTGTCCCAACAGTCATTCTTTGGGAACAAAAATTAAAAGGTCAACAACAACAAAATAAAATTCAGTATTATTTCTTCAATCTTCAAACCGCTAGGACCACCGCTAAGACCACCTCAACACCTTCAGTCCCAAAAAACTAACCACTTCCTTCCAACTTTCCTATCAGAATACTAGAGGCTTACGCAGCAAGCTCTCGAAATTGTATTCTGACAGTTTTTCCTTTGCATCCCAGGTAATCGTATTTACTGAGACCTGGTTAAAGCCAGAGATCCTTAGCTCTGAGATTCTCCGGGGTAAATATACATCTTACAGGGTTGACCGACCAGTCCAGCGTGGAGGTGGAGTTTTAATTGCCGTAGACTCCTCCCTCATCTCAGAACTTGTTGCCCTTGACGATATCACCGATATCGAGTTTATTTGTGTTAAACTTTCATTTCCAGGTAGTCTTATTTACATAACTTGCTCCTATGTTCCACCATCGGCTGAGGAGCCCATTTATTGGAAACACCTTGCGGCAATTCAGGCCGTTTCCAACAGGCTTTCAGATCGAGACCAACTCGTAGCGCTAGGGGACTTCAATATACCTGGAGCTCGTTGGTCATCTGATGGTGTGTCAAATGTCCTTCAGACTATGGCACAGCATGACCTTATTGATGGCCTGCTTGACATATCCTTGTCTCAAGTTAACCATGTCCTGAATTCCCTAAACCGCTTATTGGATCTTTGTTTCGTCTCTGATCCTCTAGGTGTTGACTTAGTTAGAGTTCCTCCATTGACGCTACCTGAAGATCCTTACCATCCAACTTTCGAAGTGACTATCGACACGGGGACGGTTGTAAAGAACGAATCTGATTGTTTAGCCAATAAGGTTCGCTGTTTTCGTAAAGCTAACTTTTATGTGCTAAATAATCTTATATCTGAATTCGATTGGTCAAATCTGTACATGTGCACTGACATGGCAGCCGCCGTGGACTTTTTTACAGTGCCATGAACTCGTTCTTCTTATCCTGTGTTCCGTTAACCTATCCGTCTGTCTCTAGTAAACCACCTTGGTTTAATAAGGAGCGGACACGCCTAAAAAATGTTAAGTCTAAGCTTTATAATAAATATAAACTTAGTCGTTCTAAAACTGTCTTTTCTAACTATCTCAGGGCTCGGTCGAAATTTACCGTGCATAACGCTCGGTCTTATAAAAATTATCTGAATCGTTGTAGGGTTCAGTTCTCGCAGGACCCGAAACAGTTTTATAATTTTGTTAACACCAAGCGTAAACCAAACCTATACCCTTCCTCGCTTTCATTTAAAAATTCTTCAGCAAAATCGGATCAGGCAATCGCCGATCTCTTTCCTGAGTTTTTTAAAACTACTTATTCTTCCTCAAACCAGATAAACCAGACGTATTCTTTCCCTATGCCCAAATCGAACTTAATTTTCAGTCCTATCTTAGACGAAAGCTCTCTTCGGCTGGATCTTCAACGTGTAAAGCCAGTTTATGCACCGGGTCCCGATGGTATACCGGGCTGTGTTCTCAGGTATTGCGCCGAGGCTCTGTGTAACCCCCTTCTCAAACTATTTACCATATCTTTGGAAACATCAGAATTTCCCCCTATTTGGAAGGAATCTTTTATTATTCCTCTCCATAAAAAAGGTAGCAAGTCAGATGCTGGTAACTACAGAGGAATCTCTAAGTTGTCGGCAATTCCAAAACTCTTTGAAAATATAATTACTCCTCACCTGCAGCACTTGTGCAGGTCCGTAATTTCTCCATGTCAGCATGGATTTATGAAACGAAGATCGACCACTACAAATCTTTTGGAACTTACCTCATTTGTGATTAGGGGCTTCCAACGTAAATCTCAGACCGACGTGATCTATACGGACTTTAGTAAAGCTTTTGACTCGGTTAATCATTTTCTTCTTATAAGGAAGCTCGATTTAATAGGGTTTCCTACCGATCTCCTTAATTGTTTCAGAGTTTTTTGAGTCACCTGACTCAAAAGGTTCTGTTCAAGAATTCTCTTTCCAGCTCCCTCAATGTCACTTCTGGCGTCCCACAAGGCAGCCATCTTGGCCCGCTGCTATTTACCTTATTTATTAATGACCTTCCTCTAGTGCTACCCAACTCTAGGGTACTTATGTACGCAGACGATGTCAAACTGTGCGTGCAGTATAACGACAGCTCATGCCAGTCAGACTTACAATCCGATCTTGACAACTTCCAGGCATGGTGTAGTGTTAACTTATTAAATCTCAACAGCTCAAAATGCAAACTGATGACATTTTCACGTGTCACTCCCCAGTATGCAACGTATACGCTTAATGAATGTGCATTGGAAAGAATAACTCTCGTTGACGATCTAGGTGTCCGTCTAGATCCTAAGCTTTCGTTTTCAGAACATATTTCTTGCATGGTTAACAAGGCCAAAGGCATGCTTGGATTTATTAAAAGGTGGTCGAAAGAATTCGATTCCCCTTATGTAACTAAGACTCTTTTCACTTCTTTAGTTCGTCCTATTTTGAAATATGGTTCTTGCGTTTGGAGTCCTCAATTTGGAATTCATATTGCCCGCATTGAATCTGTTCAAAAAAATTTTCTGCTTTTCGCCCTACGTGGCTTACCCTGGGATGCCGACCTAAGATTACCGTCTTATTCTAGTAGACTTCTATTAATTAACCTACCTTCCCTATCTAACCGTAGAACTATGCTTGGTGTCGTCTTTCTACACAAGCTAATTCATGGTGACGTAGAGAGCCCCTACCTGCTAGGACAACTTAACTTTCACGTTCCTCGACTAACATCTAGAACCTTTATCCCCTTAGCAATAAAGCACTGTAGGAGGGAGTTTGAGGCACATGAACCTTTTAGGGTCTTATGTGCCGATTACAACCGACTTTTTAAATTTATAGAGGGACCTGAGAGCCTCCCTCGTCTTAAAACTGTATTGCTAGTAGAATTAGCTCGTAATGTTGCATGAATCTAAACCTAACTTTCCTCGTTCTTTCCTATATTTTCCTTCTCACGCGTCTATCTAGTACGCGATCGAGCCGTACGTCACACGGCTGCGCCCCTCGGTCGGTTGGGCGGGAGGTGGGCGTGGGACTCGCGCGTAAATAAAAAATTTAAAATATATCTTCTCAATTTAAATTAATCAACTTATGATAATTAGTAATTGAATTAAATAAATATTAAATTCAGTTTAAAACAAGGGGAGTAAATTAATAATTTTTTAATAATTTTTCTAGTATTAATTTATTATCGAATTAATCTTCTTTTGAAATTCAAGAGAGTTTTTAATTAATTTAAATTATTAATTAAATAAACAAAGAGCCAGAATCTCCGAACTACGAATTATATACATATATATGCACACAATTTATTATTTTGTTTAATACGTATCAAACCACATTCCGGTCTGTCCTTCACCTGCTACAAATCTTCACCTTGTCGCTTGCTTCCAGTTCGTTTGGGTTTATTTTCTTCTTTAAACTAACGCTACGCAACGGATGCCGCTCTCGTGCAGAGTGAACATACTCCCGCGGGGTTGTTCGGTATTTCCCAGGATTTCGCTAATTTCTTCCCGGCGTTCAAACCGTTGCCTTTTGTTCCACTCTTTTAATTGGACGTTGATGCACTACGATCAGTACAATCAAGTGGCCCATCTGACACCAAGCACGTGCCTGTTCGTGTTAGGTGTTAGTAGGCGCGACAAATGAAGGTATAGAAAAGGAATACGAGGAAGTGACTACTGGCGTGCTGCCAGACTGTTTGCCTGCATGCGTACTAAGTGGGTTAGTATTAAGGTCTTTAGTTGTGGAAGGCTATCTACGTTTGATGTTATCATGTACAAATCGTTATAATTTGCACATAAGACTCCAAAGGGTTCATGTAATTTAAAAGACGTTCTACATTGGCTCAAAACTAAAGGAATATAGGATCTAGTATTTCTACTCGGTACGTGAAAGTTAAGCTGACCCAGCAAGTCAGCACTTTCCACGTCACCGTGGATAAGGTTAAAAATGAACGTAATGCCAAGCATGGTTCTACGGTTAGCTAATTAGGAGAAGTCTACTAGAGTACGAGGGTAACCTCTGCCATTCAGATAACTTGAGATCCAACTAAGAAGATCAACCGGAAATCCCATTAGATCGAGTTTCCGAACAAGAAGAGAATGGTTGACAGAATCAAATGCTTTACTGAAATCAGTATAGATTACGTCGGTCTGTAAGCCCTTATGGAAGCCCTTAACTAAGAAGGAAGTGAACTCTAAAAGATTGGTTGTCGTTGATCTACGCTTTAAAAATCCATGCTGACATGGAGAAATAATTGATCTACACAGGTGCTACAAATGTGGAGTAATGATTTTCTCGAAAAGTTTTGGGATGGCCGACAACTTAGAGATTCCTTTATACTTGCTGGCATCCGAATTGCTACCTTATTTGTGCAGAGGAATTACAAATGATTCCTTCCAAATAAGGGGAAAGTGGGAGGTTTCTAGGGACAAAGTAAACAATTTAAGAAGGGGATTGCACAGGGCGTCGGTACAGTACCTAAGCACACAGCCAGGTATACCGTCGGGACCTGGCGAATAGACGGGCTTAACGCGATGAAGATCTGAAAGAATAGAGCTATCGTCTAAAGTAGGACTGAAAATAAAGTTCGATTTGGGCATGATGTAGGAATAAATCTAATTAGAGTCAGCGGAAGTTGAGTAAGTGGTTTGAAAAATCTGCGCAAACAGATCGGCAATAGCCCGACCGTTTTTTACGGTTGTATTTTCAAACGAAAGCGAGGAAGGATGCGTAATTGGCTTACGTTTAGTGTTAACAAAATTATAAAACTGTTTTGGGTCCTGAGAGATGTGGACCCTACAACGAGTCAAATAATTCTTGTAACACTGCGCGTTCAACACGGTAAATCTTGACCGAGCCGATAAATAAAGGGATAGGGCAGAGTTAGAACCGGTACATGTATATTTAGTATACAGTTTAGATTTTTTGTTTTTAAGATAACTCGACTATTTAGTAAACCAAGGAGACATGTCAGTGCACATGTATAAATCGGACCAATTAAAATCTAAAATAAAGTTATTCAGCCGTTCGAAGTCCGTTTTGCGAAAACAAAGGACTTTCTTGGCTGGACAGTTAGATATGTTCTGTAAGTCAGTCCCAATGTTGAGAGTCACGTCGAAAGTCGGATGATAGGGATCTTCGGAAAGCGTCAACGGCGCCACCCTGGCTAAACTGACTCTTGCCGGATCTGAGACAAAACAGAGATCAAGCAAGCGCTCTAGGGAATTTCGTACATGGTTGACTTGGGACAGCGAAATGTCGAGCAAGCCGGCAATAAAATCGTGCTGTGTGGAGGTGAAAAGTATATTAGAGGAAGTATTTGAGGACCAAATAGCCCCTGGGATATTAAAATCACCAAGAACTACTAAATGATCCCTATTCGAAAGTCGGTTGAAAACCATTTGGATAGCGGAATGATGGTTCCAATAAATAGGAAGTTCGGACAAAGGAGGAATGTATGAACAGGTTATGAGAATAGAGCTTCTATTAACGGTGCTAACTGTTGCTGACACAGAGGAATTCAACATCGAACTCCTCGAAAGTTATTAATTCCGACGCGAGAGTGGAGTCAACCGCTTTGAGGACACCACCCCCACGTCTGATAGGCCGATCCAGCCGATATATTGTGAACACAGCTGGGAAAATTTCGGAGCTCAAAATCTCCGGCTTTAACCAGGTTTCTGTGAACACATTAACCTGGGATGCAAACGAGAGACTATCAGAATACAATATGGGGGAAGCTTACTACGTAAACCTCTTGCATTCTGATAGGAGATAGAGAGGGAATTGATTAGTTTTTTGGAGCGGATGTCGTAGAGTGCTCTGGTCGGGCCTGGGAAGAGTTTTTCCTACGGGCCGCCGTTTCTTTTTCTTAGCTTCAAACTCTTTGACGACAACATTTTCTGGCCAGAATTTGGTAGAGCATACTGTTTCAAAGAGCTCATTAGGTACATTTATTTTAAAAGATGAAATATTCCTAACATAAGAAAATTTAATTTTTCCACCTTTATTTGTATTTTTTCAGCTCCAGTTTTGCCTTATATAAAGGCAATAACATCTTCCGATGTCTGAGAAGGGGTGAGCCGCGAAACAAATATCTGATTCGTAGGTGGTGTTACATTAAGGGCTTTCGGCGATGCAGACTAATTGTCTGCACTGCCGATATCGGCCGGTAGTCCGGGCCTGATACCCTGAGCAGGTAAATTAACTGGGCTTTGAGGGGTCAATATTTGAGACCCCCCAGGGGACAAAACGGATATCATCGGGGGAGCGGTCACTCCCGCAACACATTCGGATACCGAATCTTTCTTGCCACTCGATCTCAGAACTCTTTGACTAAATTCTGAGGTCGAGGGCTGTGTTGAGAGAGGCTGCTGTTGGGAGTCCGCCGCTGGTTGTTGAGATCCGCCTATATACTCGGTGTCGCTTATCCAAAGTCAATGTTTAAATTTGGAACAATCATTTCTTCATACATATATTCTGCAACGGTCAATTGTTTTTTCAGTCGTGGTTTCACGAGGTCCACCCGTCGACACTGAGGTCTTCACAGGCGACTATCTTTGCTGGCCCACGTTTAGGGATTTTTTTACGGCAATTTACATCCAAAATTCGCGCCTCACGCCTGTTGGGAGATTGTTTCATCTACACTTCAAGACTAGTTGAGATGCGCACTCCATTGTGTCTAAGGCGCCTTTAACCAATGAAGGGTTTATCTCAGAGTGGCGAAGCCTAACGGAGCGCTTTGAGAATAGGAGGCTGTTAGTGAATGGCCAGTTGAAAATCCTGCTAAATATTCAGGCTATCACTCAAGAGTCAGGAAGCGCCCTTAAAGAAATGCAAGACACGCTCGAAAGTTGTCTAACAGCCTTAGAGATGTCCGCCATTAAGATAGAGGCATGGGATTCCATCCTTGTATTCATGATTTCCGCCAAGCTGCCCAAGCTCACACGTTCCATGTGGGAGAATTCCCTTCACAACAAGGACGAGATTCCGACCTGGAAAGAGCTTGATGCCTTTCTAACGGAGCGTCATCGTGCACTGGAAGCCATTGATGATGTTCCGCCGAAGCCGTCAAACGCCAACGGGTCTGCACGCAAGCTGAACGCGTACGAAGCCAGGGTGTTTCCAGCACCAAAAGGGTGTGACCTGTGCTCCAGGGAAAACCATCCTGTGCGTCTAAGTCCACCTTTTTTTAGAGATGGACATTAATGCGAGGTCAGACTACATAAAGAGAAAGCACCTCTGTCTCAATTGTTTTGCCCGAAGCTATCAGCAGCGGGATTGTACGAGTCTTCATAGCTGCTTTACGTGCCATAGCCGGCATCATTCGCTTTTACATCGCGTTAATCCCTTTGCGAGAGAGCCCAGCCACGGGGCGCCGTCAAAGCCACGTTCTGCTCCTACTCCGGCCGGTGCTGCAGCCTCCGACGATCCGTCAGATGTGGAAGTGTGCTTCGCGTCCGGGTCAGGAGCCGTCCTACTAGGCACGGCCATCATTAATATATGTCATTAAGGCTGCAACTTTCAAGCGCGGGCGCAGATCGATTCGGGTTCCGAGGCGACCTTCATAACTGAGAGTCTTTTCAACCTCGTTAAACTTCCATTCAGGACTATCCAAGCCCAAGTCTCTGGCCTTAATCAGACAGTTGCCGGTCAATCCAAGAAGCTCTGTCACTTTTCTATTATATCCCCTTCCAGACCCGGGCTGCAGCTAGAGACTACAGCTTACGTCCTTCCCCAGCTGGCCGGGAATCTGCCCTCGTATCCGGTTTCACGAGATCTGCTTAAGGATCTTCCTGACCTTCCCTTAGCGGATCCTAAGTTCTTCGAAAGTTCTCAAATTAATGTTTTAATCGGAGCCGACATCCTTCCTTCGGTCCTTCTAGGTAGATCTAAGCCTAACATTTGCGGCTCGCTTCTCGGACAGGAGACTATCTTCGGCTGGGTTCTTACTGGGCCCGTGTCGGCAGCAGTTCCTCGAAGCATCTCCGCGTTCTCAACGCGGCCGATGCCTCGTTGGACAAACTCCTTACCAAATTCTGGGAGGTGGAGGAAGTTCCGGCAAACTAAATGACCGAGTCTGAATCGGTTTGTGAACAAAATTTACCGATCGACAAAAAGAGACAGCAGTGGGAAATATGTGGTGACGCTACCCTTCCGCAACCCTGATCACGTTGGGGCCGGATTGGCACATTCCAGGGCTTTCGCCTTGTCTCAGTTCCTGCGAAACGAACAACGCTTGAAGAAGGATCCTTAACTCAAGGCACGGTATGAGGCTGTCATCCAAGAGTACCTATATCTTGGTCACATGACCGAGGTCCCGGTCACGAATCACTCCTCCAATTACTACCTTCCACATCACCCGGTGCTCCAGCCCGAGAGCACGACTACCAAAGTTCGAGTCGTTTTCAATGCGTCCAGCCCGTCCGCCAACAAAACCAGCCTGAATGACATTCTTCACGCGGGCCCCGTCCTACAGTCCGATCTGAAAATTCAGATTAAATTCAGATCAACGTATCCTGTTTCGAAATTCCGAGGGAGAAATCCGGGATTACTAGCTCAAGACGGTCACCTTCGGAGTCAATTGCGCTTCTTTCCTGGCAATCCGAGTCCTGAAACAACTCGCAGACGACGAAGAGATTAGGTATCTGCGAGCGAGTAGCATTATTCGGGACTACATGGATGACGTCTTAGCCGGAGCAGACTCCAAGGGAGAGGCTCAGCTAGCAATTCAAGAGTTGGACAGGGCCTTAAGATCAGCGGGGTTCCCTCTAAGGAAATGAACATCCAACAGCAAAACGATTTTGTCCAATATCCGTAGTGACCATCTCCTTAGCACTGACTTCCTTGAGATTGACGCAGAGAGCAGTGCGAAGACTCTAGGTGTGCGGTGGAAGGCTACTTCGGACGAATTCTTCTTTGTTCCGCCTGATCTTACTTCCGAATCAGTATTCACAAAGTGCCTGGTCCTATCCCAAATTGCGAAACTATTCGATCCAGCAGGCTGGCTCGCCCCGTTTATTGTCGGATCAAAAATGTTTATGCAAGACATTTGGCTCCAGGACCAAGGGTGGGACGACGCTCTTCCTCAAGAATTGTCTCACAAATGGACTAATTTCCTGCGAAGCTATTCCGCGCTCGATCAAATTCGCATCCCTCATTGGGTCGCTTTCCGACCAGCACTAAAGGTCGAGCACCACGGGTTTTGTGACGCTTCGCAGAAAGCGTATGGCGCCGCCATTTATGTCCGAGTGGAGGTGGGTTCCACAATCATTGTAAACCTGCTCACAGCAAAAACGAGAGTGGCACCAGTCAAAACGGTGTCGCTACCGAGGCTTGAACTGTGCGGAGCCTTGCTGCTGTTTGAGATGGCCACGGCGATTCTTCCCAAGATGCCAGCGACCACCTCAGGCTTACACTGTTGGACAGATTCGACAATAGTTCTAGCATGGCAGAGCAAGCCAGCTTGTCACTGGACTACGTTCGTGGCAAACCGGGTGACCAAGATAACTCAGGCCACCGAAGCTGAGAGATGGGCACATGTCCGATCGGAACATAACCCTGCTGACCTCGCTAGCAGAGGGGTAACGCTCCAAGACCTCGCAGACAGCCAACTGTGGTGGCACGGTCCGGCCTGGTTGCGAATGCCTCGTTGTGAGTGGCCCGACTTCGGACGAATTCTTCTTTGTTCCGCCTGATCTTGCTTCCGAATCAGTATTCACAAAGCGACTGGTCCTATCCCAAATTGCGAAACTATTCGATCCGTTTATTGTCAGATCAAAAATGTTTATGCAAGACATTTGGCTCCAGGACCTAGGGTGGGACGACGCTCTTCCTCAAGAATTGTCTCACAAATGGACTAATTTCCTGCGAAGCTATTCCGCGCTCGATCAAATTCGCATCCCTCATTGGGTCGCTTTCCGACCAGCACTAAAGGTCGAGCACCACGGGTTTTGTGACGCTTCGCAGAAAGCGTATGGCGCCGCCATATATGTCCGAGTGGAGGTGGGTTCCACAATCATTGTAAACCTGCTCACAGCAAAAACGAGAGTGGCACCAGTCAAAACGGTGTCGCTACCGAGGCTTGAACTGTGCGGAGCCTTGCTGCTGTCCGAGATGGCCACGGCGATTCCTCCTAAGATGCCAGCGCCCAGCTCAGGCCTACACTGTTGGACAGATTCGACAATAGTTCTAGCATGGCTGAGCAAGCCAGCTTGTCACTGTCGCCAGAGCATCCCCAGAAGATATCCTTGAGCGGTTCTCCGAGCTCGACAAGGCATTACGAGTCCTGGCGTATGTGTATCGCTTCATTCAACGGTCGTGGAAAATTGCGGCGCCGTGTGAGGAGCGGCTATCTAATACTGAGATCGGCGCAGCTGAACGGCTCCTCATTTCCATGACGCAACGCAGATGCTTCGCGCTCGAGTCCACCTGTTTGAGCCAAAAGCAACCAGTTCTACCATCCAGTTCCCTTCGAAATATGAATCCCTTTCTGGATCCTTTCTGGCCTCATAAGAGCGTGGGGTCGGATGACGGCCTCCGAAGCCCTCCAATATGATGAACGGCATCCGGTCGTTCTTCCATACAACTGTCATTTCTCTCGTCTCCTCGTTCTTTTTACACACCGCATAACTCTACGCGGAGGTAACCAGCTGATGGTACGTCTGATCCGCTCAAAGTTCTGGATACCGAAAATTAAGAACTTGGTTAAGTCCGTGATTTTCTCATGCAAGGTCTGCGTAATCCATAAAAGGAAGATACAAACCCAGCTCATGGGAGAGCTACCTAAAGAGCGAACATCCTTTTCGCGTCCATTTACATATACGGGCATGGACTATGCTGGACCCTTCGACATTAAGAACTACACCGGACGAGCCTGCCTCCTGACCAAGGGGTATGTGTTGATGTTTGTGTGTTTCTCCACGAAGGCGATCAATTTAGAGCCAACTTCGGACCTTACAACAGAGAAATTTCTCGCTGCTTTCGCACGCTTCGTGTGCCGGAGGGGGTGCCCTCGACAAGTCCAGTCGGATAACGGGAAAACCTTTGTAGGTGCGGCCGCTGTGCTTTCCCGCGATTTTCTTCAAGCAATAAAGGAGTCAGTGACGAGTGCTTATAGTCATCTGCAGCTCCTGTGGCAGTTCATTCCTCGGGGAGCTCCCCATATGGGAGGATTGTGGGAAGCTGGAGTCAAAAGCTTCAAAACTCTGTTTTACAAATCGACAGCTACGCGTAAATACACATTTGAAGAACTTGCTACGCTTCTGGCCAAGATCGAGGGCTGTCTGAATTCGCGACCAATCGCTCCGATGTCCGAAGACCCTACAGATCTGCTGGCACTCAGGCCGGGTCATTTTCTGGTTGGTGGGTCACTCCTCGCAACCGTTGAACCTGAGATAAAAGGGGCCACAACGTCCATCATTAATCGCTGGCAGCACCTTAAATCTCTTCACCAACAATTTCACCTACGATGGAAGGAAGAATAACTCAAGGAACTCTATAAACGAAATAAGTGGCAAACCCCCGTAGCCAACCTCGGCGTGGGGGATATGGTAGTCATCAAGGACGAAAATCTGCCATCCAATAAGTGGCGGCCCGATGGTCATGTCCGAGTAGTAAACATCCGTACTGCCCGGGGTTTAGTCAAGCGTCCCGTCTCGAAGGTCGTACTGCTTCCAGGGGGCTCTTCGAACGATCGCAATAGCCTCTCTCACCCCCTGCTCCGTAGTTCTTATCGGCACCTAGTTCTAAGTCGCAAGTCTATCTCCTTCTAATATTTTCTTTCTTCTGTCAGATCAGACACGATGCTCCCACGTCCGCGCAGCGCTATCGTATTGGAGAGCAGACGTACTCGAGGTATGAATTCCTACCGATGCCGAGTCTGCCACGGAGTTCATCCGCTACGGAAGTGCCATCCTTTCCTCCGGCTGAGTGTGAAGAAGAGGCTTCGCGCGGTACTCGCGAACCGCTATTGCGCTAATTATTTGCCGCACGAGCACTCGGACGGAGCATGTCGCCGGGGTGATCGCTGCAAGGTGTGCAAACAGAAGCACCACTCGCTTCTGCATATGCACGAGCGCCAGATTCTCGCTCTCTTAGTGCAGTCGTCGCTCCTAGGCACTCGACCGCCACTCCTAGGCACTCGTCCGCCGCTCCTAGGCACCCTTCCGCCGTCCCTAGGCGCTCTGCTGCCGCTCCGCCTCACGTTCCCAGCGCTCCTCGAAACGCTACGGCTACTTCGCACAGTGCTGCAGGAACGCCGACGGCACCATCGCTGGATGGCTTGCTTCAGAGGCACAGCGTCAACGTCCTTCCGACCGCGCTGGTGCGGATTGACACAGGGACGCGAATCTGCGCCCATCGACCCTTGCACACCCACGAGCTGCGTCGACGCTTCGCTGGCTGCGAGTTTCCGGCAACCGACGACCGACGTAGGAGGCGACCAGATCTGCTCAGCCGCCGTGCTTTCTATGATCGATCCCAGCATACGCCTCGATGTCCTCTTCAAAATTGAGCCGTACGTGCGCATCCGCACTCCTATCCGAAAGCTCGATGAAGTCGTGCGGACCTGCTTGCTGGACATCACTTTAGCGGATGAGCGCTTCTACCCCCCCGCTACGATCTCCGTAGTCCTGGGTGCGGATGTGTACCCTCAGGTGATGCAGTCGAGATTTATGAAGTTCCAGGTCAGACGACTGGTGGCCCAGAAGACCGTATTCGGAAAGTCCTCTCCGGGGCCTGTCATCAACTGTAGGATTGATTGCAAGGGGGCCGGAATGTTCAGGCCAGGGGCCACTTTAGAGCCGCTGTTCTTAGAGCTTTCCTCCCTGCTCTGCCTCTGCTCTGGTCGGTCTCCGTCGCAAGGCGGACTTCGGGACCGCTCGCCCTGATCGTGTTCGTTCTCCCGCTCTCGGGGTCTCTAGTATGTAAGTTAAGTTTTAGTCTCAAAACTGAAGTCAAATGAAGTGTGAAGTGATACTCGACATCCCCGTGCCTATTTATTTTGACGATTTCAATTCGACTGCGTCGGGACGCCACCACCACTGGATTACTTTTTCTGGGACTATTTTTCAACTGAAGCAAGCCACCCCCCTCCAAACATCCCCCATTATCTTTTGAACAGTTTTCGTGGATTCTCAATTTTTTAATTAATTTCATTGACTTTTTTCTAAATATTATTTATTCGAGGTTTCACTTTAAAAATTGTTTGTTTCTGTGGTTGTATTGAAATTTCTGTGGATATATTTTCAATACTTTACTTATTTCAACATCAACATAAAACTTCGTTACTACATCATTTTCATTAATGGGTGATAAACAATTTTTAAATAATTTTCTCTGGAGATTTAAATTAGAATCAGTGAGTAAGTTTTGAAATTTATCCAACCCTTTTTCAATTTCTCTAGAGTAATCTTCATCATTTAAAAATGACCAAACTTGTCGAGTGTCATTTTAATTATAAATATAAATTGTTAGTGAGTACTATATTTAAGTTTCAAATACATCAGTCATCGGATTTTTTCCACGGCAATGTTCTTTCAATATCCATTTGGTGGGTGTGAAGATTTGGTGGTGGGTTTTTCAAATTTGAGTTTATGAAACCATTAACATTTTCAATTTTATTAATTAAGTGTTTAATCAAAATATCTATATTTTCCAATTGTGTAACCATTTTTATTACTTTAGTTTCCAGATTTGACACCCTTATATAGCGATGCTCAAATGATTTGTTAATGGAATCCATTTGAAGCAATTTAACATTATCAATTTCCATGTCTTTATATTTTTTAGTGGCACAATCACGATCATTTATCGGATGTGAAGAATTTTTTATTCTTTTGTTTTGTAAATTTAATTGTCCATCTGTATGAAGATAAACACCAGTTAAACTTTCAAGTTCTCTTTTGAAAACTGATGAAAAATCTCAGTCATTTGAAAAATGACCAAACTTGTCAATAGACATTTTAATATTAATTAGAAATGTTAAAAAGCTGTATATTTTATTAACGTGTTCGTTGACACTGTTCCAATAAACATAATTGGGCTTACATTACGTAGAACCAGTGTATACTTAAATAGATAAAGATGGGCGTAGGGAAGCTGTTAGCACTAGAGGCCTAATAATTGAGGAATATTTATTTGAGCGAGTACCTTTTATTTGTCCATCTGAATCATAGTATCTTTTGTGAGCTTTTGTCTCAATTAAAATTTGTTTATATGTTTCTAAATCATTTCTAGTGTAGTCACTATGTGCATTATGAACAATAAGAGAGTATAGACCATTGGGCCGTCAGCCGATAGGGTACACAGGGGGATCAACGGATGACCGTGTCATCTGCCGTAACTGTGTGTACCATCGATAGCGCGACTATACTCTCCAAGTGAGGGCGGCCGGAAGCAGGTCCTCGGTCGAGTTCGATCGGGGATGCTGACCAATTGTAGTCGGGCGGACCTGGGCAAGTCTTTAACATGCCCCCCTCAAGTCAGGAGTGAGAAGCGACCCGTGCCCCCTGACTTTTGGTTCACAGCTGAGGGGCTAATCCAGCTGTGTTTGAACGGAGTCTTCCCAGGGCCGGGCAACCCTGGATCGTAAGATGCCTTGCCGCGGCTTTGGGGCGAAGCCGCGGTCGACCACCTTCAAAGCCCCAAACCCCGTCTGGCCCGCAACGAGCAACGCGGGCGATCATGAAATGGATCAAAAATACCGTGCTTCGGAACTCCCGGGAGAAGATAAATCCCAAAAGCTGTCGGAAGAGGACGAGGAGGAGCTGCTGAGGCCCAGTTTGGCCTTGGCAAAAACTTTCGGAGACCGACGAAGATGAGCTGCCGATGTCTAGTCGTGACATCCCGGCTCCGGCGAGACCCGAGGGGAGAGCTAGTAGCACTCCCCAATCCGACCACAAAGGTGGGGCTCAGCTGGGCACCACCGAAGACAAAATTTCAGACAAAACTACACATCAGCAACGATGAGCGAGGGTCAACAGAGCCCGCTTCATCCTCGGCAAGATTGCCAAGAACGAGGCTGAGGGCAAAATAGACCCTCGTGACGCTGAGAGTAAGATCCGATTCCTTGCGGAGATCGCGGAATTCGAGGCGCACCGTAAGGCGAACCCGGCGGCGCTCCAGCCCTCTAAGGCGAAGCGCAATCGCTCACAAGAGGTGAGCGTGAGCGCGCCTAAAAGGGCGAAGGACCCACAGGGCAAGCCGAGAGCCACAAACTTCCTCAGTAAGGCGAAGAAGTTCACTGAGGTGGCCTGAGACAGTCTGGCTATGGCTCTGGTGGACGAGCTCCACGACGACGGTCGTCTGCTGTCGGAGATGTGGGAGGAGATAGAGGCCAAGTTGGCCGATATGGTAACTGAGAGGTTGGATGCCGTGCCGACCGGCCGTATCCCCTCCTTCGACTCCTCAGACGTGGTCAGGGGGCACCGGGTCATCAGGTGTGACGATGAGTTTTCGAGGACCTTCCTGGCGGAGTGTGTGGCTACGATTAGCGACACCTGGGCTGGCCTTAAGATTAGGCTAGTCCACGCCAGGGAGATTCCGAGGAGGCCCAGAGCCCGCATCTGATTGCCGAAGGGGCAAACTGATCATGCAAGGGTGATCGCCTGCCTGAAGGCCCAGAAACCGGATGTCCACACAGAAGACTGGACCATCCTCAAGGCGGAAAAAGAGATCAAGTCGAGCCAGCAGTTCCATCTCCTCATTAATCAACGCTGCCTGTCGCAGCTCGAAGCTAACGACCACAAGGTCCGGTACGGCATACGGAAGGCCAAGATTAAGGTCTTCCTTGCCGAACCGGACGAGATACTAGAGGAGGTCGATGACACCAACAGGTTGTTGGACGATATGGTGATCGACGACAAATCCCCGGGCACAACCCCAACCAACGCCGATGTCGAAGTTCGTGCAGATTAACCTAAAGCGCAGCACTCATGCTTCAGCAAATCTCACGATCCGTCTTAGTGAGAAGGATATCGACTTCGGACTGATACAGGAGCCTTTGACCAGGGACGAGCAAGTTGCTGGCCTAAGGATCCCAGGATACACAGTACTGTGCACCAACTCGGTGGGTAGGTCGAGAGCATGCATAGTAATTAAGAATCATTTTAACGCTTTTCTCTGTTCCAATCTCAGCACACCAGATCTAGCAGTAGCTAGATTCGTGGCAGCGGATGGGAGCGAAGTTATCATCGCCTCTGCGTACATGGCCCACGACGATCCGGCCCCGCCTGAACCGGTCGTCAAGCTGCTGCAATGGGCCGAAGACACTAAGACGACCCTGGTGCTGGGATGCGACGCGAACGCGAGGCACTCGCTGTGGGGAAGCTCGGAAACGAATGAGAGAGGTGAGTCTCTTTTTGACAATATTATTAGTCGTAAGGTTACGATTTGTAACAAGGGTTGCCCTTCATATTTACCAGTACGGAGGGTTTTAAGGGTTGGGAAGAGGTGTTAGATCTCACCCTTCAAATAGAATATGGCAAATATAAAGTCGAGAACTGGAGACCCAACTCTCCTTTTCGGACCACAGATACATCTTCTTTGACTTATCGGCATCGGTAAATAAGCCGATACCGAGTCGTAACCCCCGCAGGACAGACTGGGACAAATTCGGCGAAATTGTCCACTCAAAAGTCACAATCCTCCTCTAAGGCCCTCGACAAGGAAGTAGAGGACTTTACTAACATCCTTAACAACGCATTCAAAGAGACATGTAAAGTTTCATTCTCCAAGAAGCAGTATCCACCATGGTGGACCAAGGAACTGAGCGACCTCAAGAAGAGAGCGCGCAAAACCTTTAACACATACTATGGTACCAAGAACTAGTACTGAAGAACTAGTGAGATGGTTCTGAGGTGGGCTAGCTGAAGCCACCGGACGGGTCGCAGGTTGCGGATAGCGCAAGGCCTCCTGTGGAGGTTAGCTGCGAATAGCGACTTGTCGTGAATAAGCAGTCCCGGACAACAGCGGGTGCCACACCGTTGTAGTACCGACAAGGCGCTTGTCTGACCGTCTTTAACACATACATAGTCTTACACACTCCATACTTCCTACAGATGTTCCTGCCCACATCCTATCCCCAACATCTCACAAGGGCAGTGGTGACGTCCTGAGGCAATGGTGCCACCTCACCCCCCTAAGCCAGGGTGTCATGCGTTTCCGTGCCCATTGGCTGGTTTGCAGTCAGGGGTAACCGACTGTATTCGGACGGAGCCTCACCGATACCTGGCCACCTCGGTGAGTACACCTGGCCCCAGCGTGTTTATGGGGGCTATGACACGCTGGTACTACCTTCCCCTACACTCGTGGGACCAACGTATGGATTCAAAAAAGATCAAAAATTTTAACACGCGGGACTTAACCGCAACCCAGGTGGCAGAGCGGATAGAGGAGGCGGCTGTCGCCGCGTAGGGGCTTGGCCCCTCACCCGAAGAGTGCTGCAAAGCCGAAGGGCCTGACCCTGACGCAGAGCGCCTCGAAGAGAGATGCGAAGCCGAAGGGCTCGACCCCGACGCGGAGCGCCTCGAAGGGTGCAGAGACTTTCAAGTCTCAAGTGGCCTGCAGCGAGGCCACCAAACGGACGGACGGCAGGGGGAGAGTTGCAGTGCCCGGCACTGCCCCGGCGGCTATCCTGCAGGCGGGCGACGCCAGCAGGAGAGACGCTGCAACACCCTCTTCCGTAAGGTCGAGGCAGAAACTGGCGAAGCAGCCTGTCCCAGCGGCAGGTCAGCCTGGAGGAGCCGGTGATCCCCTGAGGCAAGGACTCAGCGGAACCGGCCGAAAGTGGTACCTCCGGTACCTCGAGCGGGACTTCAAGCCGGAGGAGGCCCACAAAAGAGCGCTGGAGCACCGTGCGCCGAACGTGGCTCCAGCGAAGAGAGCTGCGGGGACGAGCGTGTCCCCGATTGAGAGAGCCGGCGGCCGGGCCGTTGCGGGGAGGAAGAGGCAGCTTCACCACACGTCGCCGGCCGAACTCCCAAAGACTGCTTGGACAGCGATGCCAAGAAGGGGTTGGAGCTGACGGTCTCCAGCATCAGCACCAAGGTGGGTGTGCAGCTCCGCACCTGCCTGCAAGAGGACCTACTGGTGACCAACGTAGTCACTTTATACCTGCCACGCACCGCAGGGGAGACGTTGGAGAGGTCCCTTGGTTTGCTCAATGAGCAGAACAAGGGCCTGCTCACCGGGACCTGGCGCGTCATCCGGCACCTAGAGTCGAAGGGCGGCAAAGTGCTGTTGCTCGGCCTGGATGAGGAGGCACTTACACTCCTCAAGAAGCGAGACATGCTGGTGAGCTACCGGTTCGGCCAACTGAAGTCGATGTGCCTGGCACTTCAACGGCTGCAGCCAAGGAGGTCCCTTCGGACGAGGCGGCTGAGGCCATGGAACTCGCCGCAGTGGAGGCCGAGTTGGACTCGGTCTCTCTAGAGGGGCTGGATCTGACGCGTCTGCATATGAGCGGCGCAGAGGAGACAACCAGCGAAAAGGAGCCATCCGATGATGAGCGGACACCCACCGAGATGCAGTCAGAGGCCTATCTGACGCTCTCGGAGGGTGAAGAAGAGCTCTAAGGATGGGGGTCACCAGCGTGGCACAGATCAACCTGCATCACGCCAGGGCAGCCTTGGCTGTCATCGGCAGGTTGGTCTCCAGGTCTGACCTGGGGCTGGTGCCCATCCAGGAGCCACGACCCAAGGGCAGAGGCAGGATCTGCGGCCTAAGTAAAGTGAGTATGCAAACTATTGCAGACGGAAGGGAGGCATCACCGAGAGCTTGTATCTTGGTGCGAAAGGATATTAACTTTCTTTGTCTCTCTCAATTTTTCAACAGAGATCTAGTAGCGGTGATGATCACTAGCGAGCACGGGAGTATTGTGGTGGCGTCGGCATACTCCCCAGGAGACGTGACGGATGCCCCCCCCACCAGAGGTTCAGGATCTGGTGCAGCATTGCAGCAGCAAAAGGCTACCCCTACTGCTAGGGTGTGATGCCAATGCGCACAATGTTGCGTGGGGCAGCACGGACAACAACGGTAGAGGTGAGTGCTTACTAGATTATCTTCTATCTAGGGATCTTACAGTTTTCATTGAGGGGGCTTAACCCACATTCATTACTAAAACCAGGGCTGAAGTACTGGATATCACTTTCGCGAATGAGGAGGGCTCCCGGTTGATTCGCAACTGGAAGGTCTCCTCAGAACAGTCAATGTCGGATCACAGGATCATCCTGTTCGACATTCATAGTAACCTTAGATTCAGCAGGGTTATCAGAAATCCACGACGGACTGACTGGCCAGCCTATCAGTCCTGTTTGGGATTAAATCTGAGCAGACTGAATCATAGTATGAGAGTATCGTCTCCAGAAGATCTTGAGCAACTCTCAAGAGAAGTAGGAGACACAATCTTGGATGCATATCATGCAAGCTGTCCCGAAAAATCCATAGAGTCCAGTAGGGACAATCCCTGGTGGAATAGGAAACAAGGACTACTTCGTACAGAAGTCAGGAAGCTGTTTAACACAGCTAAAAAGAACAGAGCCAATTGGGAACTTTACACCAAAAAGCTGACAGAATATAACAAAGAAATCCGGTTTAGTAAGCGTGCTCACTTACGGAAATTCTGTTCCACCATAGAGCAAGCCGCCCCAGCGGCCAGAGTGTTTAAGACAATCTCAAAAGGCAAAGTAATTCTGAACTCTGTCTGAAGGGGGCAGATGGGTCGTTAACCGAGGACGAGGAGAAGAAAGCGGAACTCATTTCCCTCTGTGCAGAAACATATCCAATGTAGACAACAGTTACGAAAGAATCCCCAATGGGAGACCCAACTGGAGCCTGGCTGCAGCGATCGTAACTGAGCAAAAGATTAGGTGGGCGTTAAGTACACTCAGCCCCTACAAGGCTCCGGGGGTGGATGGAATCATACCCATCCATCTTCAGAAGGGTGTCGAACAGCTAATGCTGTTCCTTATAAGTATTTTCCGGGGGAGCCTAGATATGGGTTACATTCCTAGGGCATGGAGAACGGCTAGGGTGATCTTTATCCCGAAGGTCGGGAAGAAAGACCCGTTTCATCCCAAATCCTTCAGGCCGATCAGCCTAACCTCCTTCCTGCTGAAAACCCTAGAGAAGATTGTGGACAACCACATTAGAAACTCGCACTTGGTGCGAAGGCCTCTGCATGCGAATCAGCATGCCTATAGAGAAGGAAAGTCTACTGAATCGGCTCTCTTGAGCCTGGTGGACAGTATACAGCGCTCTGTAAAAGCCAAAGGGGTAGCTCTTTGTGCCTTTATGGACATAGAGGGTGCTTTTGATAACACAGCTCATGAAGTTGTGGTAAGAGCACTCTGTAGAAGGGGAGTTGAGACGGGTCTCACGACCTGGCTGCATTCCTTTATCGGAGTCGGATTTCTTGCAAGCACTTCACCTGCCTCGGGCGCCACTGTGACGATTCGTCAATGTCTGGGTGGCTCAAGGATGGCCAGGATTCGTCGCAGACATTAGTGCCGACCCGATCCCAGGATATAACGCACAGGGTATACTAGATACACGGATAAGTTCAGCTTTATTGGTCTGAGAATGGACAATGAGTTAAGCTAGAGTGACGGTGACACGAAGCGCTCGACTACCCGTGCCTCGGATGACTGTGGGCCGGAACTCGAGTATGGGGTCCGGGGTCCGGGCTAGTCGGTATGGATCACGACGTCGGGTGCGCCGGGTGGTGACAGGGGCCTCGTGTCGTTGGCTTCGGATATTGCGGGCGGGATGTTGGCCTCCCTCGGTCGACCTATGGGTGAGAATAATCCAGAGGCCCTGAGGTCTCCTAATTATGAAGAATGGTTTGAGAGCCCCTGAGGTCTGCCAACTATGAAGAGACGTTTGAGAGGCTCTGAGGTCTGCCAAATATGGAGAACAGTTTGAGAGGCCCTGAGGTCTGCCAAATGTGAAGAACAGTTTGAGAGGCCCTGAGGTCTGCCAAATATGGAGAACAGTTTGAGAGGCCCTGAGGTCTTCCAGTTATGGAGAAGTTTAAGAGGCCCTTAGGTCTTCCGAATACGTATCGAAGGTTAACGGGTTGAGATAATATAGTTAAGTCCTTTTATATTACCAGTTTTACCACCTTCCTTGCTGGTCCTTGGGAAGTCCTTCTCCTTGATCCGCGCAGCTGCTGCTAGACTTGTTTCGCCGATCGCCGGCGGAGACTGATGCTTATCGTGGCAGTGGCCCGCTTTATATAGGGCTCTGGCTGGCATAGTGTGCCCGCTTATCTGTCGTTATTTTCGCCGCCTTAGTGTGCCCACTCCCTCGGTGGGACAGTGTGCCGACTTCTCCTTGGCTCTGGCGCGCGCGAGCGTATTGTTTGAATTTGAAGTTTATGTTATGATTATGTTTGAAGTTTAGTTTATTTCATGACTTTAATTCATTTTACTCCATTATTTTTCTCTTATTTCTTACTTATTGTTTACTTCATTATATATTCTTATACTATTGTGCGCATTAAGCGTCACAAGTTATCTGAATGGCAGAACGCAAAAGATCCTCTTTAAAAATTCTTTATCTAATGTGCTCAGGGTTACTTCTGGCGTCCCGCAAGGGAGCCATTTGGGTCCCCTGTTGTTTACATTATTTATCAACGACCTGCCCAAAGTTCTGACAAACTCCAGAGTACTTATGTACGCGGACGACGTCAAACTTTGCGTGCAATATAAGGACGCTTCCTGCCAGTCTGATTTACAACTAGATCTCAATAACTTCCAAACATAGTGCCGCATAAACTTATTGAACCTAAACGGCTCTACATGCAAGCTACTGATTTTCTCTCGTGTCGCTCCTAAGCTCGCGACTTACACGCTAAACTGCTGCTCTTTGGAAAGAACTAATATAGTCGATGATATGGGTGTCCGACTACCAGAAGCAAGACTACCCAATGCACTAAGTGCTGTCAAAATGGGTAAAAGCGGTAAAAAACCGCCAACATTTAGTACATTAATCATACGATGAATTTTAATTTTTTAAATTACTACGACCAATTGATTAATCGCACTCTTAAGATCTAATGGTTTTTGCTTTTTCAATGTTCGTATTCCTGTTTGAAGAATATTTGAAAAGGTCTTAGCTTTAGTTCGCCTTTTCCTACACTTTCTCTTGCTCCCCTTCTTCTTCTTTATACCCATTCCGAATTTCTTTTTTGTTTTCATGATATTTGTGAATAAGTACGTTGCTGCTTTCTCACCAAGACTACTATCTTTTGAAGTAACTGGATCCCACGCTTTATTTATTAAAACTGCGTCAGCCTTGTGTCGATCACTTAACTCCTTGTGTTGTGAATATGCAACTTCGTACCGGGTCAACAAAAATTATAACCAGGAATATGCGCTTAAAATGGAAGCGTCTTAATTAATTTTTTGATAATGCCACTACCTCGTTTCAAGTTTGAAATCTGACTGCGATAATTATAAAAACGTTTCCCCATTTTATATGATGTTTAATCAATAAGCATTTCTCGTTGAATTAACTACATTATAGATGTGAATATGCCTTTAATACGACAAAAACAACAGATTTGTGTTAGAAACTTTGAGGGTGGTGCATTTAAAAATTCGATTCCGCTGTGGGAGAGCAATGATTATGCTTAGTCTTCTCGAAAGTCCAAACGGTTTAGAATTTGAAAAAAATTTATATTTTCTCAAAGAGCTTACATAAACCCAAGTATGAATATTTAAAGAAATTAATTAAACCTATAAAGGGCATGGGGTACACCCTCTCACAGAATGAAACAGTTTTACCACTTGTTCGGAGGGGGGTGGCTTTATTCTGAAATGCACTCGATAAGAAAACACGGAAGAACTTCGGGGTATTACGCGACGGGCGTATGTCTTTATTTGTAGAATGGTAAATTGGTACTGAACAGAAGAAGCCTTAAATCTAGCTTGGGGAGAGCGGATTAGCAGCTCTATATACGAAAGTGCAGTGGAAGAGGGAGAGAGAGAGCGAGTGTACGGGATCACACTGCCTCCGGAAAATAAACGCCCTTCTGGCGTGAACACCACTAGAGAAGCAAACCCTATTATGATTTTTGATGATATTGGATTTGAGAAAAACTCTCTCTCGTGGATACTTCAGTATGGGACGTCATCATAACGTTGATTCGTTTTACTTATCACAAACTTATTCACATATCCCGAAACACCTTATACTCGACAATACCAATATAATTTTCATTTTTAAACAAGACACACTGAATATTCGTAACATATACCGCGATCATATAAATACGGATATGAGTTATGATTAATTTAAGAAAGTTTGTGAAAATTTTTGGGAAACGCAATACGGCTTCCTAATAATAAGTAAAGATCATGAGATGGAGAAAGGACGTTACAGAAAAGGTTATAATTCTTTTCTTTTTTTCTTTTTTTTTTTTTTTTCATAGTGAACGGTCGTGTTTTTGTTTTGCGCTCCGAATATTGTGTTGTTTTGCCTTTTAAACCACCGGGGTTTTTATTAAAATCATCACAAAACTTCTCACTTAACTTCAGCCGTTTGCTACCGCGTGTGCATGAGCTTTTTTCGTGTTTAATTTGTATTTAATTACACTTTTAGTTTTTGTGCTAAGACGGTTTTCTGCATTCTCTTTTGTGCCTATCCCTTTTCTCCCCGCTTACGTTCCGTTGTTGTTTAGCTGCAGCTAAACGGTTCTAAGCTCTCTCACCCTCGCTATTTCCTTATCGCTCTCACTCTCCCGCTCACCCGCGTTGACGGTTCTCCTCTTTGCACAGTGGTCTAAGGTTAGTGGAAATGTCTTTTAATATTGTCTGTGGAATTAAAAACTGCCAAAAAACCATTTTGGCAGACCAACCAAGTGTATATTGCTGGCTTTGTGATACGGTCGTACATGCTAAGTGTGTCGAGCTGTAGGGCCGTATTGCGGATGCAATTTCCAGTAAAACGGGAATACATTATTGTTGCCAGTCCTGTCGAGAGGTTGAGAAGGAAATGAAATCCTTCATGCGGCAGACCAGAAACGGATTTAGTGAGCTCACGGTCAATTTTCGCAAAGCGAATGATCTGCTCACAGCGTTAGACGCTCAGTTTAATAGTCTGAAGCTATTAAACGAGTCGCCAAAGCGCAAAAAATCTGTTGCTGGTCGTCAGCAACTGTGTGAATCCCAGCAACCTACCATCGGGATCACCCCTTCGGCACAGCCACGGATACCAAGCCCAATGGTCTTAAGATCGGGAGCGGTACTAGATTCGGTAACCGAATGTACAGGGGTGGAAATGGCAACAGGTCCGCCAGTAATTTCCGTTGTATCCGCTGCGGTGTCCCAAACTCGGACTCCGCAGACTGCCCAGGGCGAAAAAACATCCGGACTACCGGCTGTCGGTAACTTAGGGTTACCAAAGACCCTAACTGCTGTTCCACCATCGAAAACAATATTTGTTTCGCGGCTTGCCCCTGACCTCGCATCGGAAGATGTTCTTGCCTATATTCAAGGCAAAACCCAAGCCGAAAATGTAAAAGTGGAAAAGTTTAATTTTTCGTAGTTGTAGTTAAAGAATTCGAGGCTAAAGCAAAGAAAAAGCGGCCAGTCGGAGTTCGCCTCCCTACACCGCCACAAACCGCTAGGACCACCGCTAAGACCACCTCAACACCTTCAGTCCCAAAAAACTAACCACTTCCTTCCAACTTTCCTATCAGAATACTAGAGGCTTACGCAGCAAGCTCTCGAAATTGTATTCTGACAGTTTTTCCTTTGCATCCCAGGTAATCGTATTTACTGAGACCTAGTTAAAGCCAGAGATCCTTAGCTCTGAGATTCTCCCGGGTAAATATACAACCTACAGGGTTGACCGACCAGTCCAGCGTGGAGGTGGAGTTTTAATTGCCGTAGACTCCTCCCTCATCTCAGAACTTGTTGCCCTTGACGATATCACCGATATCGAGTTTATTTGTGTTAAACTTTCATTTCCAGGTAGTCTTATTTACATAACTTGCTCCTATGTTCCACCATCGGCTGAGGAGCCCATTTATTGGAAACACCTTGCGGCAATTCAGGCCGTTTCCAACAGGCTTTCAGATCGAGACCAACTCGTAGCGCTAGGGGACTTCAATATACCTGGAGCTCGTTGGTCATCTGATGGTGTGTCAAATGTCCTTCAGACTATGGCACAGCATGACCTTATTGATGGCCTGCTTGACATATCCTTGTCTCAAGTTTACCATGTCCTGAATTCCCTAAACCGCTTATTGGATCTTTGTTTCGTCTCTGATCCTCTAGGTGTTGACTTAGTTAGAGTTCCTCCATTGACGCTACCTGAAGATCCTTACCATCCAACTTTCGAAGTGACTATCGATACGGGGACGGTTGTAAAGAACGAATCTGATTGTTTAGCCAATAAGGTTCGCTGTTTTCGTAAAGCTAACTTTTATGTGCTAAATAATCTTATATCTGAATTCGATTGGTCAAATCTGTACATGTGCACTGACATGGCAGCCGCCGTGGACATTTTTTACAGTGCCATGAACTCGTTCTTCTTATCCTGTGTTCCGTTAACCTATCCGTCTGTCTCTAGTAAACCACCTTGGTTTAATAAGGAGCTGACACGCCTAAAAAATGTTAAGTCTAGGCTTTATAATAAATATAAACTTACTCGTTCTAAAACTGTCTTTTCTAACTATCTCAGGGCTCGGTCGAAATTTACCGTGCATAACGCTCGGTCTTATAAAAATTATCTGAATCGTTGTAGGGTTCAGTTCTCACAGGACCCGAAACAGTTTTATAATTTTGTTAACACCAAGCGTAAACCAAACCTATACCCTTCCTCGCTTTCATTTAAAAATTCTTCAGCAAAATCGGATCAGGCAATCGCCGATCTCTTTGCTGAGTTTTTTAAAACTACTTATTCTTCAACCAGACGTATTCTTTCCCTATGCCCAAATCGAACTTAATTTTCAGTCCTATCTTAGACGAAAGCTCTCTTTGGCTGGATCTTCAACGTGTAAAGCCAGTTTATGCACCGGGTCCCGATGGTATACCGGGCTGTGTTCTCAGGTATTGCGCCAAGGCTCTGTGTAACCCCCTTCTCAAACTATTTACCATATCTTTGGAAACATCAGAATTTCCCCTTATTTGGAAGGAATCTTTTATTATTCCTCTCCATAAAAAAGGTAGCAAGTCAGATGCTGGTAACTACAGAGGAATCTCTAAGTTGTCGGCAATTCCAAAACTCTTTGAAAATATAATTACTCCTCACCTGCAGCACTTGTGCAGATCCGTAATTTCTCCATGTCAGCATGGATTTATGAAACGAAGATCGACCACTACAAATCTTTTGGAACTTACCTCACTTGTGATTAGGGGCTTCCAACGTAAATCTCAGACCGACGGCATCTATACGGACTTTAGTAAAGCCTTTGACTCGGTTAATCATTTTCTTTTTATAAGGAAGCTCGATTTAATAGGGTTTCCTACCGATCTCCTTAATTGGCTTCAGAGTTATTTGAGTCACCGGACTCAAAAGGTTCTGTTCAATAATTCTTTTTCCAGCTCCCTCAATGTCACTTCTGGCGTCCCACAAGGCAGCCATCTTGGCCCGCTGCTATTTACCTTATTCATCAATGACCTTCCTCTAGTGCTACCCAACTCTAGGGTACTTATGTACGCAGACGATGTCAAATTGTGCGTGCAGTATAACGACAGCTCATGCCAGTCAGACTTACAATCCGATCTTGACAACTTCCAGGCATGGTGTAGTGTTAACTTATTAAATCTCAACAGCTCAAAATGCAAACTGATGACATTTTCACGTGTCACTCCCCAGTACGAGAATAACTCTCGTTGACGATCTAGGTGTCCGTCTAGATCCTAAGCTTTCGTTTTCAGAACATATTTCTTGCATGGTTAACAAGGCCAAAGGCATGCTTGGATTTATTAAGAGGTGGTCGAAAGAATTCGATTCCCCTTACGTAACTAAGACTCTTTTCACTTCATTAGTTCGTCCTATTTTGGAATATGGTTCTTGCGTTTGGAGTCCTCAATTTGGAATTCATATTGCCCGCATTGAATCTGTTCAAAAAAATTTTCTGCTTTTCGCCCTACGTGGCTTACCCTGGGATGCCGACCTAAGATTACCGTCTTATTCTAGTAGACTTCTATTAATTAACCTACCTTCCCTATCTAACCGTAGAACTATGCTTGGTGTCGTCTTTCTACACAAGCTAATTCATGGTGACGTAGAGAGCCCCTACCTGCTAGGACAGCTTAACTTTCACGTTCCTCGACTAACATCTAGAACCTTTATCCCCTTAGCAATAAAGCACTGTAGGAGGGAGTTTGAGGCACATGAACCTTTTAGGGTCTTATGTGCCGATTACAACCGACTTTTTAAATTTATAGAGGGACCTGAGAGCCTCCCTCGTGTTAAAACTGTATTGCTAGTAGAATTAGCTCGTAATGTTGCATGAACCTAAACCTAACTTTCCTCGTTCTTTCCTATATTTTCCTTCTCACGCGTCTATCTAGTACGCGATCGAGCCGTACGTCACACGGCTGCGCCCCTCGGTCGGTTGGGCGGGAGCTGGGCGTGGGACTCGCGCGTCAAAAAAAAAAAAAAAAAAAAAAAAAATGATTTCATAATTATTTAAGAATATAAGTTTGCATGTGTAAGCTCTATTTTCACAGTTTATTAATAGATTTCAAAATGAGTGAGTAGATCATTCACCCTTACATTAAATGGTAATAAACCCATCACGAACATAACTTATTTCCCATCCATTGAATTGATTAATGGTGATTATGAGTGTGCCCATATAGATTTTCATATGTAAAATTCTATACAAAACGTTGATGAAAATAATAACCTATTCCATATCGGTGATAAGATTATTGAAATCCCCATAGGATCGTATGAACTCGATGGTATTAATGATTTTCTAAAAACTAATTTAATACGAAAAATTCGATTGGTAGATTATTTGGTTTCGATGAAAAGGTGCTCAATTCTGATCCGATAAAAACGTATATATCTGATCAGAAAGTCATAATTTTAAAATTAAACACAATACGTCTAATGTGTAATATTGTGGGTGGATTAATGTTCCGCCGGGCTATAAAATGAATATCACACCTTAATTTAAAAATCATTGGGTTTTAAAGTACGAGCTTAAATAAAAATTATGGGGTTGAATAAGGTATTATCAGTACGAGAAAAACCTTTCTCTGATGAGAGTATCTCAAAAAAAGATTATCACAGTTATTCACCATATCAACAATCATGTAAGCCGAATGATGAGATTAGAATAACAATTCAGAATCAAGATTTACATATATGTACTTCCTAATGAGAGCCTTATTAATTTTCAAGAAGTTATTAGTACCTATCATTGGGGAGGGTGGCAGGCTGGAAACCCAAATGAAAATACGATATGAAATAAATGGTGTTGAGCTCGAACGAGATTTACTGGCTTTACTTCTACAATAAAAAACTTTGTATCTATAAATTGTGAGGAGCCGATTGGCCCTCCCAAATTAATAATATAAAATAAACACTAATACTAAATATGTAAATAAATAATAATAATCTAAACGATATCATAAATAATAATAACATAAATACTAAATATGCAAGTAACTAATAATATAATTAACTATAAAAATAAATATGTAAATAAATAATATTATATATAATCAATACCCAAATATAATAATAACTAGGCGTAAACAAATAGTATAGATAAATAAGTTAGATTTATATTCATAATAATTAACTAGGGTAAGGCCCACACCCGACGCGATAGTTTTAAAACTGCCACCACCAACCCAAGCTCGACCCGTTAGCCTGGAAGGCTACCGTACACACCGACACACGCACACCAACAACCACAGCAAAACTCACTATGATCACGCCACCCGAAAATAGGCAAGCGCCCATGAGAGCGAGAGAGAGGGAGCGACCGATCGTACGGTAAACTCCTGGAAGAAGGCAAAAAGAACTCCGCAAGAAATTTCGCGAAGCAAAGCGGAGGGGAGTTCGAGATAAGCAGTGAATCGAGACGGACGTAAAACGTAGATCGGCGATCGGGTGAAAACCGCGTGGGCGGGTAAAACCTGCAAAACTTTGAATTTTCGGAAAGCAGGATTTACGGGCCGGCGACTGCCACCGTAAATGGGATTTGGACAATAGGATTTGGAGCAAGAGGAGGATTTGGCAATGCCTGGCTCAGGACCAGCGGCGGGGCAGAGCCATTCCACACGTGGAGCCAACGTGTGTGTGCGAGCGAGCGAAATGGGTGAGTGGCAGACAGTGAACCGCAACGAGGTGGCTAGAAAGTGCGTGTGTTCTTAAAATCTTTGCGAGCCCTCGATGCGGTGGTCACCAGAGAGTGCCGTCAGACCGACTCTAGAATAAACATAAGTTTGAGCCCCTAGAAAAACAATTGTGCGAAATTGTAAAACTCGGAAATTATATGAAATTCTGAAAACATACAGAAAATATGAAAATAAACAAATATAGTTAAAGGAAAATTTTGGAAATTATAAAATATATGAAAATTACACTGAGAGGAAAAAATGTGGAAGCTGGAAAATTGTGAAAATTATGAAAGTATGCAAAGTAGGAAATTATAAGAAATAATAAAAGAAAGCGAGTGCACTAAGGGAGACATCGGAAGAACAAAAATTTAAAAATAAATAATGATATTAAATTTAACCAATTGTGTTTAATAAATAAAAGGCCGGGAAGGCGGGAAACCCCAAAAAAAAAAGAAGAGGAGAACCCAAACAAAGCAATTAAATAAAATAAAAAAAAAAAAAAATTTAAAAAAAAAAAAAAACCCGAGAAAAAAAAACCACAAAAAAAAAAAAAAAAATAAAAAAAAAAAAAAAAAAAAAAAAAAAAAAAAAAAAAAATATATTTTTTTAAAAAAAAAAAAAAAAAAAAAAAAAAAAAGTATTGTATACACATATATATATTACACACTGTACGGACTATGACTCTTCGTCTTAGTCAATTAATAAGCAGAAGTCCAAGCAGAAGTAGGACATAATATGATCGCACACATAAAGTGTATGACCGATCAAGTGCAGTGTCAGCATAATAACGTATAACCGAATGTGCGAATATGACTCTCCCGCTTGGTCGCTGCCTTCAGCAACCAAGTACATAGGAATATACATAAGACAGCCGCTCCGCTGCCGGGCTTGCTGGCAGCGCAGTTGCGCGGCCCTTAGCTCTAATATATCAATAAGAACTTTGGACAATTCAATCAATAAAGACAATTTGAATGGGACTGACGTCCCTAGACAAAACCAATTCGTTTATTAATGGTGATGCAGTTTATGGCGACCGTGACAGGACCTGTGATATGTGAAATGGATATGGATATGTGAAAAGAAGGATGTGGAACAATTCGGTGTTATCCTGACTGTGTGGACGGATGGTCCAAGACTCCAGCAATCAGCAAAAGCTACTAAAGAAAAGGCGGCATACCGGACAAATTTATAAAATCTTACAATTCGTTTATAACTACGAGTTATTCTACTGGCAGTCGTGATTGGCAAACGCCCGACCCCATAACAGTAACCCAAACAGTAAATCAAAATGACTGAAATGGCTGAGCGCAAGCAAAAGAACGAGACCCCCGTTGCCGTTTGACTATCGGACTTCAGATCCGAAGATTGCATACTCCACCTAGACCATCCAACTGAAGAGCACCCAGGACATCCTCATCCCGGCGTCACTAGCCGAGAACATCCTTATGTGTAGCGGAAATTGTCTGTGCGAGGACCAGCACCGGCGCCGCCTGAGCCCATAGGCCAGGACAACAGAAGAAGAAGACCAGTGCGGGAGGCAGACCGCCCCCTGTGCCTACGTGGGAAAATCCACTGAGAGGGACAGCCTGTGCAGCCAGCACCGGAACCGCCCGACGCGCCAAGTCGGGCCAAGGCAAATAGGACCGGCAGCGCTTCAAAGAGCGCCCAACTAAATATAATATTTTTTTTTGTGCCCTGCGTGGCACTCAACCCTTTATGCACTACGTTGCATATTCAATTTAAATGAAATGTATTTTGTACGACCAAGCAGTTTTTAGCTGCGGGTTTAGAAATTTTTTTGAATAGGCAGGTCATAATATTTGTAAAATTTGTATAAAACACTAGATAAATCTCGAAAAATATAAAATTCTATGTCGTCGTGTTAGGCATATATATATATATATATTCAGTACACATACCGTACATCTATACATTTTTCGCACCCTTATTACATATACATAAAATCAATGAAAATGAACAAAAAAATAATAATTATAATAATAATAATAATCATAATAATGATTTAACCCTAGAAGGGTAACATTAATTTGCAATTAATTTTTTTTTTTTCTCCTCTTCATCTAAAATAAACAGTTATATACATTTTAAAGTTTTCTGAAAAGTATAAAAAAAATATATGTACAACAATTGTCTTATTAAATAGTATGGTTTTTTTTATCGACTCAAGCCCAATAATATGGTTTTTTTATCGACTCAAGCCCAAAACTAAATAGGATTCAGGAAAGCGTTTATCAAAATGGGAGCTTGGTGGAGCGACAATAAACCTGAAGTAAAGGAAGATACGGCTAACGTTATAAATAACGTAGAGATAGTAGACCACACTGACGATATCCAATCGTTGTGGAGGCTATTACTCATAATAGCTATAATACAAATAATACAATTAGTATTTAATATTTATAGCAGGCATAACAAGATACTTAAGAAAAAGTATCTAAAAAGGGCAAACGACCTAGACAAGGTCTAGTTAAAACGCGCACTTAATCAATATAATCATATTAACAAGTGATGCACGATAAGGTAAAAAAATGGATAACGTAACCCTAACAAAGAACACGGGCGTTAAGAAAAAGACCAACAAACGAGGTGGTCAGAAAAATTTCCTAAATAAAAAATTGAGGGAATTAAATAAAGCCGTTTACAGGGACAACAATGTCCAACCATGGAACAGTAACGTTGAACTTAAAAAACAGATAGACGAAATACATGAAAAGTTACGTCTCTATAAGAATAAGGAATATAATTATATTAATCCTGTGTGCAGAAAAGACTGCAAGGGCCCGCTTGACGAGCCGAAATGCGAGTATACTTGCCAAAAAGGGCATAATTAGAAACTCTGTCATTTTGGTATAGATTAATTAAACATTTGATAGATCGATTTAAGCTATTTAAAAAAAAAAAAAAGTTGTATAGCACAAATAAAGTTATAATGATAGGTATATAAATAAAATATATTATATGTTCATTTAAAATATTTGATACGCATTTCTATATATATATAAATAGAGGATTTAAAGAAGAATAAGTATATACATGGATTGGCAGGAAATAAAAAGCCAACTTACCGAAATTAAAACAACTTTCGACAGATCATACAAGGGTTTGACTCGAAATAGAGAAGTGCAACAAGGCACTCTAAAAAAACACGCACAGATATTAGTGGGATGCTTTAATGAAGCACGCCAATTAATACATAAAGAAAGGGCAAGACTTACAAGAAGTCATTTAACACAGGCAGTTAAATTGCTTAACAAACTCCGAGAGAACTTGTTGAATGTCCGATCCAGACACAACTTGAATTTAACTATCCCTACGATATTAAGCACACCTGTAGTAGCTGAAGTCGATGGGGATATTGAAAGCTCAGAGGAATCTGAATCGGAAATTAAAGAAGAAGATCTTCACGACCTTTCAATTCCAGCGGTAATAACATTACCTGAATTGCTGGAGGAAGAAAGCTCCGATTCCAATAATTCAAGATTAACGGAACAAAAACACAAAATGACCGACTCTGCCGCAGCGTCAAGGGAATATGTGCGACAAATTTCGTCCACAATACCTGAGTTTGACGGCAAAAAGGTAAATCTAAATCGATTCCTCACGGCTCTCCGATTAACAAATCTGACAAAATCAGATAATGAGAATCTAGCAGTAGAGGTAATCAAGACAAAGATAATCGGTCCAGTATCATACAAGGTTGAAAATGAAACGACAATTATCGGTATAATAAATGTATTGAAGGCATCAGTTAAAGGCGAATCGCCTGATGTCATTAAAGCTAAGCTACTCAATACACAACAGCGTGGCAAAACTGCGACGCAATATACCACAGAAATCGAAAACCTACGTAGGTCGCTTGAGGCAGCCTACATAGACGATGGTTTAGATTATGGTAATGCAGACAAATTCGCTACCAAGGAAGCGATATCTGCAATGATAAAGAATTGTGAGCATGGCAAGCTCAAAACAATACTGGAAGCAGGAAATTTCAACACCATGAATAGTGTGATTGAAAAATATATACACTGCAGTACTGAAATGACCGGCAATTCGAATAGTGTTTTATTCTATAATAACAGAAGACACTATCGAGGAAATAATAACCGAGGAAGTTACCACAACAGAGGTAATGGCCGAGGAAATTATAACAACTATAATAACAATTATAGAAGCCGGGGTGGTTACCGTGAAGGAAACAGAGGACGCGGCGGTAACCATTACAATAATAGAGGTGGAGGTTACCCAAGGGGTAACCAAACCCAAAACTATAGAAATAACGTCCGATATATTGATACGGAAAACGAACTAGCCCCCTTGAGCAACAGCCAACAGTAAAGCTGTATAAAATTAATCTCAATTTTTGCATTTTCATTCAAGTAAAGAATATGAGTACCAATTCACTGGTAACTCTTTTAGTAGATACAGGTGCAGAAATTTCTTTGCTTAAATGCAGAAATAATAATTTACATAATATAAATTCGCTGAATACAACTAGTATATCAGGCATAGGGCAAGGGGCAATTCAGTCCCTAGGTACTATAAATTTGGAAATATGTGCTGCAAATGCAGCAATATCATATGAATTCCATATCGTACCTGACAATTTTCCTATACCAGGGGATGGTATAATTGGTTTGGATTTCATTAAAAAATACAATTGTATTTTAGAATTCAACGACCAAGAAGATTGGTTCACTTTGCGGCCCGAAAATTTCAGGAATATAAACATTCCTATAATACATTCACTAGATAATGAAATAGTTTTGCCAGCTAGATCGGAAGTTATTCGAAAGATTCAACTAACGTCTACTGACACACATGTTCTCATCCCCAACCAGGAATTGCAACCTGGCATTGTAATAGCAAGTGCACTCGTAAGCACTCAGAACGCTCTGATTCGCATTATAAATACAACCAATAAAGACGCTATTGTTAACAGCGCAAACATAAAAAGCGAATCAGTAGATGACTATGATGTTTACAATGCAAATACAGCCCATAGTGCACAAAGAACTTCAGAGGTATTAAAACTTCTCAAATTCCCGTCGTTATTTAAAAACGATTTAACAAAACTATGCACCGAGTATAGCGATATTTTTGGTCTCGAAACAGAAACCATATCAGCTAATAACTTTTATAAACAAAAATTGAGATTAAATGACAAAACTCCAGTCTACGTTAAAAACTATAGAATGCCAGAAAGTCAAAAGCCAGAAATTCAAAGGCAAGTTGACAAATTAATAAGAGACGGCATTGTCGAGCCGTCTATCTCAGAATATAATAGCCCACTTCTCTTGGTACCCAAGAAATCTCTGCCTAATTCGGCGGAAAAGAGATGGCGATTAGTAGTTGACTATCGTCAAATCAACAAGAAACTGCTAGCAGACAAATTCCCACTTCCAAGAATAGAAGATATTCTTGATCAATTAGGACGAGCAAAATATTTCTCGTGCCTAGACCTCATGTCAGGGTTTCATCATTCTCAACTGCAACAGGTGCGTATCGCTACACGCGATTACCTTTTGGGTTAAAAATAGCCCCTAATTCTTTCCAAAGAATGATGACTCTTGCATTTTCAGGCTTAACGCCTTCGCAAGCATTTCTGTATATGGATGATTTAGTAGTTATAGGTTGTTCTGAAAAGCATATGCTTAAGAATTTAACCGATGTTTTCAAATTATGTAGACAACATAATTTAAAGCTACACCCAGAAAAATGCACTTTCTTTATGAAAGAGGTTACTTATTTAGGTCACAAATGTACTGATAAAGGTATATTACCAGATGTCTCTAAATATGAGGTAATTAAAAATTACCCCCAACCAGTAAATGCAGACGAAGCTAGACGATTCGTCGCATTTTGCAATTATTACAGAAGATTTATTAAAAATTTCTCAGATAAATCACGCCACTTAACGAGGCTTTGTAAAAAGAACGTACCATTTGAATGGACAAGCGAATGCAATGAAGCATTCGAATACCTTAAAAGGGAATTAATGAAACCAACACTTCTTCAGTACCCAGATTTCAGCAAACAATTTTGCATAACCACAGATGCCAGTAAACAGGCATGTGGAGCGGAACTATCTCAAGACCACAACGGTCAACAGCTACCAGTGGCATACGCTTCAAGAAGCTTTACAAAAGGCGAAAGTAATAAGTCCACAACAGAACAAGAACTAGCAGCTATTCATTGGGCAATAAATCACTTCAGACCATACATATATGGTAGGCATTTTTTAGTACAAAGTGACCATAGGCCACTATCATACCTTTTCTCAATGAGAAACCCGAGCTCGAAATTAACTAGAATGAGACTAGACTTGGAGGAGTTTGAATTCACAGTGGAATACCTCAAGGGGAAGGATAATTACGTTGCAGATGCTTTGTCCCGAATAACAATCGGAGAACTTAAAGCAATGAATAGACAAATATTTAAGGTCACAACAAGATCTTCAACAAGACAGAAAAATACCTGCGCAGGTGAAAAATTGCATGAACCACTAACGAATGAATACATTTTAGAAAGGCCCAATATCTATCAGGTAATCAATAATATTGATGCCAAAAAATATGTTGTTCTCAAAATAGACAAACATAAGTGTTTGTTAAAAAGAGGCAAGAATATTATAACACGTTTCGATATGACTCATTTTTATTCTAATGAAAAAATCGATTTATAGATCAGTTTTTTCAAAGGCTTAATGAAGAAGCAAGAATAAATAAAATCATTCGAACGCAATTGTCACCAAGTGAACAAATCTTCGAGTTTGTCACTATAAAGAATTTTAAAGAAAAGGGCAATAAAATATTAAAAAATTTAACAATAGCGCTATTGAACAAGGTGACTAAGATAGATAAAAACGATAAGGTTCAAATAAAAGCAATACTGTCTAAATACCATGACGACCAGTCAGAAGGAGGCCACTCAGGAATTTCTAGAACCCTGAAGAAAATCAAAAACTTTTATTATTGGCCACAAATGACAAAGACAATAAGTAAATATGTTAAGACATGTTTGAAATGTCAGCAAGCAAAAACGCTGAAACATACAAGAACACCCATGATAATAACTGAAACACCAGCAACAGCATTTGATATAGTTTTGATAGATACCATTGGTCCACTTCCAAGATCAGAAGATGGAAATGAGTACGCTGTCACTATAATTTGCGATTTAACAAAATATTTGGTAACGGTACCAATACCAAATAAAAGCGCAAGATCAGTTGCTAAGGCAATATTCGAAAATTTTATTCTAAAGTACGGTCCAATGACAAAAATCATTACGGACATGGGAACGGAATACAAAAACCAGATTATAGACGACTTGTGCAAATATATGAAGATAAAAAACATTACTTCAACAGCACACCATCATCAGACACTAGGAACAATAGAACGAAGTCACAGAACATTCAACGAGTATGTTCGCTCGTATATATCTGTTGACAAAACTGACTGGGATGTATGGATACAATATTTTGCTTATTGTTTCAACACAACACCATCAGTAGTTCACGAGTATTGTCCATATGAACTAGTATTTGGAAAATTACCAAGACAGTTCACAGATTTTGGCAAGATAGACAGAGTAGATCCAATTTACAACATGGATGACTATTCGAAAGAAGTTAAGCTAAGATTAGAAACAGCTTATATAAGAGCTAGAAATATGTTAGAAAAGGCAAAAGCCGATAGAAAAATAAATTATGATAAAAATGTTTGTAATTTTGAATTAAAAATAGGAGATAAGGTATTACTTAGGAACGAAACAGGTCATAAACTTGACAATAATTATTTAGGACCATATTTAGTTTCAGATATAGGAGATAATGATAATATTACAATTGTAGGAAATAAAAATAAAAAGCAGATAGTCCATAAAGATAGGTTAAAAATTTTTAATTCCTAATATATTTTGTAGGGTTGGCCAACCGCATATAAAAAAAAAAAAAAAAAACAACCACATATATATAAAAAAAAAAAAAAAAAAAACCACATATATAAAACAACCATATATATAGATAAACGAAACAAATACATTAGATTGTCTTTAAACAATGTAATTGATTTTATATATTTTATATCAACCAACTAAAAGCAAAAACAAATTTTTGCACAACATAAATACATATATTTTTTCTATAGTTCAATATAAACCATTTATCTAATTTTGAATTTAAAAATATACTATAAAAAAAAAATAAATAAAATAAATAAATATATATATATATACACAAAAAAAAAATAATAATAATAATAATAATAAAATAAATTTAAATTATAATACTTAAAAAATATTATATAATATTTGGAAAATAATAATATAATATATATAATATATAATATATATAATATAATATATTACGTTATTTTTCAAAAGGAGGGAGATGTAGTATACGCACATATTGAGTACACACTGTACGGACTATGACTCTTCGTCTTAGTCAATTAATAAGCAGAAGTCCAAGCAGAAGTAGGACATAATATGATCGCACACATAAAGTGTATGACCGATCAAGTGCAGTGTCAGCATAATAACGTATAACCGAATGTGCGAATATGACTCTCCCGCTTGGTCGCTGCCTTCAGCAATCAAGTACATAGGAATATACATAAGACAGCCGCTCCGCTGCCGGGCTTGCTGGCAGCGCAGTTGCGCGGCCCTTAGCTCTAATATATCAATAAGAACTTTGGACAATTCAATCAATAAAGACAATTTGAATGGGACTGACGTCCCTAGACAAAACCAATTCGTTTATTAATGGTGATGCAGTTTAATGGAAATAAATAGCGAAAAGACATGTTGTGAATAAATGATGGAAATAAATATAACTTGGACGGGCCAGGCACAGCCGGCCGGAGCAAATTCGCTATCATTTCTTCTTTTCCCTCTCGGTCCTTCGGCCCCAAACATGCATGAAGGCTAATTCGATTCTTTCCTCTGTCACACCCTATCAACATATTTTTTTAGTGTAACTCGGTGGCTGACAAACTCCACCCCGCGTCAGCCCACCATCTCATATTAGTCACATGGTCCCAGATCTTTATAAATTTTCTGTAGAGAGACCCTGGCGAGACTGAGTCTCTATCCCAGCCCAGATAAATACCTCACAAAATCAACACGAACATAAGAGGCTTTACTGGCTTTACTTCTACAATAAAAAACTTTTTATCTATAAATCAACACGAACATAAGAGGCTTTACAATTCTGGATGGACTGGAGGACCCAAATTGTAAACACGAATTAGTGCTTTTAACACCTAAAACCTTGAGTGATGTATTTGAAAATAATAACTAATATTACGTGGAAAATTCCTCATTCCAAGCGATTCATCAAAAATCAAAATGAACGATATTATAAAAAGCGCAGGCAATCTACCAATTGCATTCCGCAGTTGGGATACGTATGTCAACCCAAAACTAAGTAATGGAACCAATCATATTTGGAATGTTAAACTGGCTGCTAACCGTGAACGCCCTCGATTTGCATTAATCGCATTTAAAGTAAATCATCTATTTATCACAAATAGTTTGAGAAATTTAAAGGCTTTGTTTATGTAGGGGGGTGGCGAGGATCCTCCGCTAAAGGATTCCAGAAAGGTAGAGTGGAAAATTCCCACGGCGCAGGCGAAAAATGATGGAGGGAAAATGCGGGGGGGGCGTCGTGGGATCGATCGGGGTGCGCAGTGCGCGTCAGCTTTATTCGGCTGCATACATTCGAAGACTAAAAAAACTAAGTTTAAACATAGAAGCCGTGCTCCCGCCCGCTTTACTCCGCTAAAGCGAGAGGAGATCGGCGGCGGCCGACTGCTGGTTCGGATTTATCCCAAGCTCGGGGCGCGGGAGCATCAGAGGGGTGATGCGCGGATGCGCTTGGCCAGGGAGCGGCGGAAGAGTGCAGTGGCCGAAGATGTAGAGAAAAGCATCGAGGGCGATCGCCGCCAAGAAAGGTGCCGAGGAGCGGCGGAATAGTGTCGCGAAGCGGCCGGAGATTGCAGCGGAGCGGAGTGCGGGCGAGCGTCGGCACGCCCGACAAACTATGCGCGGAAGCCCGAAATACGGGAGCGCAAGAGCGGCTGAGCTTTCGGAAGCTCGGTGGCCAGAGGGGGTACAATGGGCCCCTCACGTAAACATTCCGGCCCCCCTTGCAATCACTCGGATTGCAACATTGTCGTCCTTCTTATTGCTGGTGGCAGGATCCGGAGCGGCTTCAGCTGCCGTAATCGGTGCGCATCTTAGGGCGTTGAGACGACGAAGCTGATCGGCACGAAGCGTATGCGTTGATCTCTCTGTAGCGGATGGATTCCGTGCAGACTCGGCTTCGGTAGGACTAAGTACCTCGAGAACGTCTGCTTTTCGGCGAAATGTTGATGACGAATTCCATTCAGACTCGGCTACGGTAGGACTAGGTACCTCGGGTACGTCTGCTTGTAGAAGAAAGTGCGTTGCGTGAACGTGATGACGTTGGATCTGGGCTGGGTGAAGAATAAAGCGTGAGTGATGGATCGTAATTTGCAAATTAGAAGTAGGGAGGTGCCCGATGCTGCGAATGGGGCGCGAGCTCTGGATGCGCTGGATGGAGGAGCGTATAATGGTGCAGATTGCACGTTTTGCATCGGTCCGCCCTGCGACAGGTTCCCTCGGAATGTTCGTGGGCCAAACAGTTGGAACAATAACGGTTAACTCTAACCGCGCGGAGCCTCTTCTCAGCACTAAGCCTAAGGAACTGTCGGCATTTCCGAAGCGGATGGTTTCCGTTGCAGACTCGACATTGGTAGGACTGAATGCGGTTGGTAGCTCTGCCCCTTAAGGCTGCCGTACTGCCCGTGATAAGGCGTTGTTTCAACGGATCTTTGGATGCGTATGAAACTCGCGTGGAAAACACTTGCACATTTGAGTGGCCGCTGGAAACTTCCGTGGTTCTTGCAATGGCAGCGGGTCGTGGACTAGACGGATCGGAGGGTCGTTGGACAATAGTAACAGGATTATCGTGGTGCAGCAGAGTATGTGGGCGGTCATGGCACGTAAAACAGGAGTGGGCACTAGTGCAGTCCCGCTGTCGGTGGCCACGAGCAAAACAGTTCAGGCAAAGCTGCTTTCGCTTTATGTAGTCGGAGCGACCATTTACATCCTTTCCGAGGAAACTTGGACAGAAACGAACAGGATGGTTCTCCCTGGAACAGAGATCGCACCTTCTTGGGGCTGGAGCTACTCTGGAATTGTAGGAGCTGAGCATGCGCGCTGGGGCGCTCGCAGTTGGCGGAAATTGGCCCGGACTGCTGGGCCTGACGTCGTCAATAGCCTCCAGAGTACGATAGCGCTCTGTCAAAAACGCATCTAACTTATACCAAGTTGGAATTTCCGATTTTTTGTGGATGGACTGTTCCCAGAGAGAAGAGTGAGATTTGGAAGCTTGGAGGAAATCATATAGACAAGGAGACAGTCCCAGGCCTCGACTTGGATGGAGGACATCTCCAAGGATGTTAGGCAGCTTTGGATAGTGCCCTGAAGCTCTTTTAAAGCGGAACCGGATTCTTGGAGGATCGGCTGTATACCGAAGAGAATCTTCAGCTGACTGTTAACTAACAGTCGTTTATTTTCGAAGCGGTTGGTAAGGCTTTGCCACGCGGAGACAAACCCTTCATTAGTTAGCGGTGCCTTGGAGACAATGGCGTGCGCATCGCCACTTGTTTTGAAAGAACCTTTCAACCGGCGTGAGTCTAGAATTGTTAATGTAAATCGCTGTGAAAAGATCCCTAAACGTGGGCCACCGAAGGTAATCTCCTGTGAAGACCTCTGTGTCCACAGGTGGCAAGCAACATCCAGTATAGGCGGACGGTTGGAGAGTTGCGGAAACCTGAGCGGACTGGACGGCGGCTTTTTCTATGACTTCCTGAAGATAGGCAACACACCTCAAAAAGACGGAGTAACCGTAACTGTATTTGGATGACAGCACTGTTGAGGTGGCTGGATCCTCGGCGGACACGGAAAGAAGGTCCAAACAGCTCTCATAGCCCTTCTTCACCTCGTCACACAAGGCCCGGATTTCGTCCAGATGGACTCGGCACATGTAAGGGGAACATTCTTCAGTTTCAGAGGCGCCCGGAGTACGGATGTCAGCTTCGAAGTGGCTAACTCGGTCCGTTGTGGCAATGAATTTCCTCACGGCAATATCGATGGCGGATGGAGCCATTTTTGTAGGAGACCGAGTAAGTTTTGACGATGGACCTGGGCTAATATTCCCTGAATTGTCGCTCTTGACCTTAGGAATGGCAGCAGCGGGCTTTGGCTTGAGATGAGACGGGCGCGGAGATGCGGTTTGGGACCTGTCCAGGCGGACTGATGGGATCGTACGTGGCTTCTTGTCGTCTATGGGCATTCCCCGAATTGATCTCAGCTGCTCAGCGGGCGTCGCCGACAAAAATGGCAAAATACGCAAAAAATCAAAGTTGCATACGGCCGCTTACGCGGGTTGAAATATTGCAGTATTTTTAGTACAACGGACAAAATTCAAAACGATCCAGAAATCACTTGCCAGGGAATAATTTGAATCCAAAAAATCAACGGAGTAACTGGCAAAAGTGGTGCGGGGCTCGAGGAGGCACAGACGAAAATTCGGTCAGAAAACACTCTTGACGGCCGACTGCTGCTGCGGGCGGATATTGCCCTATGCGGATTAGCAGAGACAAATATCCAAAATTGGCAGGAAAATTGCGGTCGGGAACGAAAAAATGTAAATATAAATATTTCGGTATAAATATATATACTGCGTGCCTCAGACGTGGATCTCAAATATTTTTTTTCTGTTAACACAGGAGAAAAATTAGGCTCGCGACAGGGTCGATCGGGTGCCGTAATTCCAAAATCAATTAATTAATGATTTCTTTAAGAATTAGTAACCGGAAAAAATTATTTACTCTGCAATAATACTGCGAAGCCGGAAAGGTGGACTTAAAACCTTGGCTTGGTTTGACCAAAGTGTCACTGCTTGCCGTCGGCAACGCAGTGCGTGTGCAAAAAAAGAAGGAACAACAAAAGCCCAGCAACAGCAATAACTCGGCTGCTGCGAAAAAAAAAACAAAAAACTTATAAAAGGCAATCGCGGTCCCGCCCGTGTGGATTGGCAATAATTGTTTAATTGTTTTTTAATAATTAATAAATAATTATTCTTAAGCTTGGTTCGGCAACGGCCTCCCTGCTTGCCGTCGGCAAAGCAGTGCGTGTGCAAAAGACGGAACAACAACGGAAAAAAACAGCAACAGCAATAACTCAGCTGCTGCGGAATATCCAAAAGAAATTGAACAAAGCAATCGCGGTCCCGCCCGTGTGGATTTGCAGTAATAATTACTTTTAATAATTGTTGGATGTCTCTTTTTTAATTTGTATTTTAACTTTTGACTTGATTTAATTTTGAAGTTTCGTTGCGGGGGTTATTTTTCCTGAAATCGGGTGCAGAAAATATATGTACATATAAGGGCATGGATGCATATGTAAGGGCACAGTAGAGCGTCGATGAAGTGGACTGTATGTAGGTTTGAATGTCTGGAAACGGACAGTAAAATTATGTGGCGAAAAAAAAACACACCGGAATGAAAACAGAAAGAATATCGAAACAACGGCAGACTGTTCGGCGAACAGGGAAAACTACCGCACAGTGCACACTCGTTGGCCGATATTGTTTGTCTTTCTTTTTTCACCACACAATTTCACTTTTCACTTGCGGATTTGGAATTGCGCCGACATATAATAATATATGTACATATATACATATGTGCCAGAATGTATTAGATGAATGCACATACATATATATGTACATATGCCGCGACCGTTTGCACTTTGATGTACGGAAAGAGGACGGCGAGGTATTTGGCGGCGCGAAAAAGAAGCGAAGTGGAGACGAATTGAACCAAGATCGACGAGGAGGAATAAAATTCTCAACTGCCGTTGTGTCAGGAAAATTCGCGGAGGTGGAATTGACAAGGAAAAATAGTCTTACAGCAGTGCGACCAAAATGGAATGTTCGGAGCGCTGCTAAAGACCGGCAGTGAGAAAAAATTACGAAAAGACCTTGTACTTATCTTTAGCGGCGACACCACCAGAGCTGCTGGTGAAAAAAGGATTCCAGGACGATATCCTTATCCGGCTCGAAGGACCATGTTTATGTAGGGGGGTGGCGAGGATCCTCCGCTAAAGGATTCCAGAAAGGTAGAGTGGAAAATTCCCACGGCGCAGGCGAAAAATGATGGAGTGAAAATGCGGGGGGGGGGCGTCGTGGGATCGATCGGGGTGCGCAGTGCGCGTCAGCTTTATTCGGCTGCATACATTCGAAGACTAAAAAAACTAAGTTTAAACATAGAAGCCGTGCTCCCGCCCGCTTTACTCCGCTAAAGCGAGAGGAGATCGGCGGCGGCCGACTGCTGGTTCGGATTTATCCCAAGCTCGGGGCGCGGGAGCATCAGAGGGGTGATGCGCGGATGCGCTTGGCCAGGGAGCGGCGGAAGAGTGCAGTGGCCGAAGATGTAGAGAAAAGCATCGAGGGCGATCGCCGCCAAGAAAGGTGCCGAGGAGCGGCGGAATAGTGTCGCGAAGCGGCCGGAGATTGCAGCGGAGCGGAGTGCGGGCGAGCGTCGGCACGCCCGACAAACTATGCGCGGAAGCCCGAAATACGGGAGCGCAAGAGCGGCTGAGCTTTCGGAAGCTCGGTGGCCAGAGGGGGTACAATGGGCCCCTCACGTAAACAGGCTTACTTAAAGTCTGAAACATATACGTATGATGATTTAAATTTAGACTATGAGAAAGATCGATTCGCTCACCTATATGAATTGTATTCCAAATTTCAATCTAGCTACTATAATCGAAATGATGCCCCATTGCTAACTCCTGTAGACTTTAAAGTTAAAGCTCCTATTATCGTAATAGATTTATCATATCAAAATAAAACTGTTAAATCGGGACTCATTGATGTTAGGATTTCTATTGGACTTGCACAAGCCTATAATGAAACTGTTCAAGTATATTGTGTACTGATTCATGATCGTTCAGTTGAATATAACCCGTTGAATGGTATAGTTCAGAGTATTGTCTGATAATCAACAATGAGGGAAGATATCGCGGCAATTGATATTCAAGGATTTATTGGAATTAACAATAAATTTATTCTAAAAGAAATGGGTGTGGTATTAAAAAAGATGCAAAATTGAGTTCGCATTTTATTACAAACTCCCCTTATGATTTTACTGAATTGGATAAAAAATAGAGAAAAACGGCTGCTTGGTTAGCAAAACAACATCATAAATTTTATTGGAACGATGGCATTAACTATCTTAAAGAAGCACAAATGTATTATATGTACGATAAATAATAAGAAATAAAAAAATAATTTGTAAAGGACATGAAAAAAGACTTTTCCTCAAGAAATTTTTAGGAACGCAAAATTTACTATATTAAACATTGAAGAAATCGGATGTCCTACTCTAAAAATACTAGATGGAAATAAATATCAATATTGTTCAATACATGTGCAGGAGGATGTCTGCGCGCTCAATAATGCACACAAAATTTTAAATTTTTATGTGGCTGAAAGTTCTTGCATCTAGTTTCTAGCATTCGTTCACGCCAAAAGGGCGCTTATTTTCCGGAGGCAGTGTGATCCCGTACACTCGCTCTCTTTCTTTCTCTTCCACTGCACTTTCGGGCATAGAACTTCTAATCCACTCTCCCCAAGCTAGTTTTAAGCCTTCTTCTGAGTAGTACCAATTTTCCATTACACAAATAGAGACGCACGTCGCGTAATACCCGGAATGTTTTTCTTCCGTTTTTTATTTATCGAGTGTACAGGTTTAAGCCATCCCCCTCCAAACATTTGATCCTTTGAGCCGGATTAATCTATCCCCAGCAGTTCTGGTGGCCTTAACACCGCACAAGATAAGTAAACATTTCACTGTGCTGCGGGTCGTTTCTTATGATTTTTGTCTAAATCCGAGTCCGATTGATCCTACGGCAGCTTCCAATTCCGAATCCGATTTGTAGAATCCTACTGTCGCAATTAATTTATATTATTTTTCCGCGAATTCAACATTCAAAAAGTGTAGGTTTAAATATATGCCATAAGCCACAGTGAAATTTCTAATTTAGAATTTCTCTTCGTTCGCTGTGATCCGCTTGCATTTATTTCCACTTCTACACCTACATACATATTGTAGCAGAGTAAAATACGTCCGTTTGGTTCGAGATCACTCGCAAGACTGTCTCTCATTTATTTTGTACTCTCTCTTTCCTCTCTCGTTTGTTCGATCGTATAATGTGTATCTATACAAATATATCACAGGGTTGCTTAGGGCTACTATAAATGTGTTTGTGTGTATACAATACCTATATGCTACTACAATTCGGCCATTCTGACCAACAAGGATCTCCTGATCCTGGCTTAATATATTAGATTCTTTACTTTTGCTTTTGCTTCTAGTATTATATCCTTTGACTATTCTTTCATTACATTGACGATCCTTCTTATACTTATTTTCCTTTATAATTTTTCTTTCATTTATGTTTATACTTGTATTTTCATTTGACTTATTCCCTATGTCGTCTTCGACTATTACATTCGCCTCGTTAAACATATCATTTATATTTCTTTCGATAACCTCTTCACTTAAAAATTCATTTGTGTCTTTGTTTTTTTCCAGTTTCACTTTCGCTTTCATTTGTTTCTTCATTTTCATGTATCTCTTAATTTTCAATATCATTTGATTCATTACATTCTTTATTTTTATTTATCTCCTCATTTTCAATATCATTTGATGTATTACATTCTTCATTTTTATTTATCTCCTCATTTTCAATATCATTTGATTCATTACATTCTTAATTTTTTTTTATCTTCTAATTTTCAATATCATTTAATTCATTGCATTCTTCATTTTCATTTATCTTCTACTGTTGTATTTTCATTATCAGGTTCATATTCAATCATAAAAATGTTATGCTATAAAATCATCTTCATCATCTGATCTATCCATATCATTCGATCTAATAATATATCTACCCTCCTTTGTACTTTCATTCATTAAAATATCCTTATCTTCGTTCCACACAATGCTAGCGCCACTTGCATTTAAAAAGTTCCGACCTAGCACCACTTTTCCATACATGAAACAGGCTCCGACTTCTCTTTTGGGTTCTCGATAATTTGAGGCAATATGGCCCTAACAATTGCAATTGTAGCAGCGAAAATCTGGCTTCTCAGTTTCTTAAGGATTCTTAGGAGCTGCTCCTTCAGATCTTGGACCTACTAAATGAACGATTTGTAAAGCCGACAGCATCTCATCTTTCTCCTTGATATATATTCGATTATCTCGCCTTCTGACATTCCTAATCCATTAGACATTGTTACTTTCGAGTTGAAATAGGAAGTTAATGATTCATCTGCTCTCCATTTGCGCTCTTCAAGCTTCTTGCGCAATATAATGACACTTTCTTTTGGGAGAAAGGCCTTCTCCATCAACGTCAACAAATTTGCAATTTTTTCATTTGCAAACTCAGGCTTTGAGTATATCCAAGTTTGTACATCACCTTTGACTTTGCTAAATATAAGCGACCGTAACTTATTTTCAGTTAATCCATAAGTTGAACCCAATACGTTTAAATGTACGCGCCAAACACTAACACTTGTTTGGCCGTCGAAATCTGGTTGTCGCGGATCGATCATTGTTATCGATAGCTATCCATAAGTGTTAGGATTTTAAGGTCAAATGTATGCGGGCACACTGTTTTTTCGCCACCGCAAAGCTAAGATTTAGGCGCGAAGTTAGCATTTTTCATTGTCGTGCGAGAATTTGGAGGACACACTGCGGTGAGCTAGTTTTAAGATAAATGCAAATGTTACAGTTAATTCTTACAGAATAAAACGAGCCTACTACCACGGATAGTCTGCCCTTTCTTTTGGATCCAAGGTGGAGTAGCCGTTAAAAAGGCAACCCCGTTCGCACCGACGACAGCTTTTATTTGCAGTCCGAGGGTGACTGCAAGGGCAACTTGCGCTGGAGGACGGCTTAGACGGCCAGCTAGAGAGTTGCCAGGAGCTGGAGTGAGCGCAGCCAGCGCTACGTACCGGCAGAGAAGTCGCAGCCAGCGACAGAGGCGTCGCAGTCAGCGGCAGAGAAGTCGCAGTCAGCGACAGAGGCGTCGCAGTCAGCGACAGAGGCGTCGCAGTCAGCGACAGAGGCGTCGCAGCCAGCGACAGAGGCGTCGCAGTCAGCGACATAGAAGGCCGCAGCCAGCGTCAAAGGCGGTACAACCGGGTCGCAGCCAGCGACTAGGAGACGCAGGAGCGTCATTTGGGGAGACCGCAGCCAGCGGTCACAAGGCGCAAGGAGCGCCAAATATCGACGGCCGCAGCCAGCGGCCACAAGGCGTCGGAGACGCCACTTTTGAGCGCGCACAGACGCGTCGGAGACGCCACTTTTGAGCGCGCACAGACGCGTCGGAGACGCCACTTTTGAGCGCGCACAGACGCGTCGGAGGCGCCACTTTTGAGCGCGCACAGACGCCGCCAATTCGGGGAAAATGCAGCATTCCCCCAGGAAGAGTGCCCGACTGAACGGAGGGGAAGCCACCCCTATAACAACAGCGGATCAGCAGCCAACGGGTAGTGGAACATCAACGCGGCAGCGGGCGAACAACACGGCAGCGGCCGCAGGTACTACCGTGACAACAGCAACTTCACAGGTTAGAAGTACTGCCGCGCCGGAGATGGACCAGGCCCTAGTGTTGGATCTTATGGCGAAGATCGCAGCGTTGGAGAGGGAGCTGGAACGGCATAGATCCCGGGAAAATACGAGCACCGCAAATTGCGCGCCAATCGAAGTTAGCCCAAGCGCAGTTGGCGCCAACACTGGGGCGTCGTGGCAGCCGCCATCTTCAAGCGGCCCGCCATTGCCCACGAATGGAGAGGCCTCACATAACGGGGTCGGGTCTGTCCCCTACAACGGTGCCGGTGTGAGCAGTGCGGCATGCATGCCACCTTGGAGCGGACCGCCCCTGCTGACGACGAGCAACCATTTTGTGGCGCCACTGTGTGCAACTAGCACTACGCAGTCAGCGTATGGGCTCCTGCCAACGGGCATCCACAACGTGGCCACAGCATCGCCATTCGCCGGATCCCACGCCGCGACGACGCCGAATGGAACCCAGGGAGCATACGGGCCACGGAAGCTTCCGGACTTGCCCGTATTTGGAGGGCAGCCCGAGGAGTGGCCGATCTTCAGCTGTGCGTTCGCGGAGACGACCCGAGCGTACAACTGCACGGATCTGGAGAACAACCAGAGATTGTTGAAGGCCCTAAAGGATGAAGCGCGCGAGGCAGTGAAGGCGAGGCAGTCAGCGAGGGCGGAGCAGCACCTGGGGAACCCAACCCTCATGGAGGAGCTTGTGGCCAAGCTTCCGACAAGCAAGCGAGTGGACTGGGCCAGGCATGCTGCAACGATTGCGCCCTTTCCCACTGTAGTTCACTTCAGCACGTGGCTACAGGAGTACGCAAACGTGGTGTGCACGGTTTTGGACGTCGAGGGAAAGGAGCCGAGGCGTCGAGTTCTGCATGCGAGAGTTGACCATAATGAATGCGATCAACAGGATGATCGGCATGGAGGTTGTCCCATCTGTGGAGGACAACATGGAATATTGAACTGCAGGGAATTTATTGGAGCTTCGCCGCCTGGAAGGTGGAGCATTGTAAAGAGGCATCGACTCTGCTTTACATGCTTACGAAGCGGGCACACCACCAGATCTTGCCACATGCAAGCCGAGTGCCAAACTAATGGATGCAGGAGGATGCATCATCGTCTGCTACACGGTGCGGACGAGGAGCGAAGGCGGCAGCAGCGAGGTGGTTTCAGACGCCACGGAGGGAACCAGCAGCCAGCAGTTTCCAGACGCAGCCCGGTCAGGATGCCTCCGCAACGAGAGGGTCACAGGGACCAAGAGGGGAACCAGCAGCCAGCCGTTCCCAGAAACCGCCTGGAGGGAGAAACTCCGCGTGAAGCGGGAGCGCCCACTCAACGGAATCTAAGCTGCGTTGACACCGAAGGAGGCCGCCTACTGTTCCGTATACTGCCAGTTACGCTGTACGGAGCAGGTCGTAGGGTGGACACGTATGCGCTCCTAGACGAAGGATCCTCCGTCACGATGATCGATGACGAGCTGCTAAGGGATCTTGGAGTGGAAGGAGAGCGTCGGCAGCTTAACATCCAATGGTTCGGAGGTAGAGCAGCCAGGGAGCCTACCAACGTGGTGAGCCTTCAGATAAGTGGAGTCGGAAAGACCACTCGCCACGCATTAAACAACGTTTATGCCGTATCAAGCCTGAGTCTGCCGATGCAGACACTGAGTCGACAGGATGTTCAGGGCGTGCAGAGAGATGCGCGTTTGCCGATGAAGCCTTACAGCAACGTGATGCCGAAGCTGCTCATCGGCCTGGACCATGGACATCTCGGATTGCCACTTAGAACGAGGCGGTTCTCTGAAGAGGGACCGTACGCGGCCGCAACCGAGCTGGGCTGGGTTGTGTTCGGGCCTGTAAGTGGGCAATCGTCTACGCCATCACCGAGGTCCTGCCTATTTGCCGTGTCAGTGGACGATACGATGGAGCAGATGGTGGAGGACTATTTCCACGTGGAGAACTTTGGAGTGAAGCCCGCGCCTCAGGTCGCAGCCAGCGAGGATGTGCGGGCCCAAAGGATCCTCGAAGACACCACGGTGAAAGTGGGGCGTCGCTACCAGACTGGACTACTCTGGAAGGACGACCGCCTTGTGCTGCCACAGAGCTACGAGATGGCGTACAAGAGGCTGGTCAACGTAGAAAGGAAATTGATGCGCAACAAGCCGTTGGCGCAGGAATACGACCGTATCATCAAGGATTACGTGTCAAAAGGATATGCGAGGAGGCTACAGCCGGATGAGATCGCGGTCAGGAGCGACCGACTATGGTACTTGCCACATTTTGGTGTCGAGAACCCCAACAAGCCCGGCAAAGTACGGCTTGTGTTCGATGCTGCAGCCAAAGTTGGAGGAAAATCCCTAAATTCGGCACTGGACAACGGGCCTCAGCACTATAAGCCTTTGCCAGCTGTGCTCTTCCACTTCAGAGAGGGAGCAGTCGGAGTCTGCGGTGACATCAAGGAGATGTTCCACCAAGTGCTGATCCGACCCGAGGATAGGTGTTCCCAACGATTCCTCTGGAGAGATGGCGATGACGAAAGAGATCCGGATGTATACGAGATGAACGTAATGACGTTTGGAGCAGCATGCTCGCCGAGTGCTGCACATTACGTCAAGACTCTGAATGCCCTGAGGTTTCGGGATTCGGATCCGAGAGCAGTCAAGGCCATCACCGACTACCACTATGTCGATGACTACGTGGACAGCTTTGCTACTGAGAGCGAGGTTATTAGCGTATCTACCCGAGTGAAGGAGATACACGAGGATGCTGGATTCGAGCTGTGCAAGTTCTCATCAAGCTCGCCCACCGTGGAGGCGGCCTTAGGACCTGGTCAAGTCAAGAGCGTCGGATGGGGTGAGGCTGAGCAGAAGATCCTCGGAATGCGCTGGCAAGTAGCAACTGACGACTTCAGGTTCAACGTGGAGTACCATCGAGTGCCAAGCAGCGTCCTGAGCGGAGATCGAGTTCCTACAAAGAGGGAGTATTTGAGCTTGGTGATGTCGACGTTTGATCCCCTGGGATTCCTGTGCTGCCTCATGGTTACAGCGAAGCTGCTGCTACGAGAGATCTGGAGGCAGAAGATCCAGTGGGACGAACCACTACCGGAGGAGCTAGCCAAAGCCTTTGCGACTTGGCGCAAAGAGATGGACGCCGTGGGACGGTTCCGATGTCCTCGGCACTACTTTGGACCTGGAGCAGTTCGGGCAATAGAGCTGCACGTCTTCGTGGATGCAAGTCAGGCAGCATTCGCGGCGGTGGCCTACTGGAGGGTCACGTATGAGGATGACGGCGTGCTGGTGAGCTTCGTCTGCGCAAAGACGAAGTGTGCCCCAATGCGAAACATGACGATCCCTCGGCTGGAGTTGCAGGCAGCAGTCCTTGGAACTCGCTTGATGAACACAATCAAGGAGGAGCACAGTGTGGTCATCACGGACCTGGTGCTATGGACAGACTCAAAGACGGTGCTGAGATGGATCGGCAGCACTCACCGCCGGTACAAGCAGTTTGTCGGCAATCGAGTAGCGGAGATCCTGGACTCGACTACGATTTCTCAGTGGAGATGGGTGCCTACAGCCGACAATGCGGCCGATGATGCGACTCGGTCGCAGAGAGAAGTCGACCTTAGCCCAGATTCAAGGTGGCTAAGAGGACCTGCATTTCTGAGGCAGCCGGCAGCCAGCTGGCCGGGGCCTGCAGAAGGAACTGAGCGTGTTCCAGATGCCCCTGATGAAGAAGAGATGCCCAGTGAGTTTGCATTAGTTGCGGCAAACTATTTTGTTATTCCGTTTCAGAGATTCTCGAGCTTCAGTCGCCTGGTGAGGACCACAGCCTGGGTCCTACGGTTTGCGCGCGGGTGCCGCAGGGTGAGAACCTGTTGGTCAGACAGGCACAATTGGAGTCGTTTCCCGACGAGATGAGGTCGGCGGAAACTGGTCAGGATGTCGCTAGCTCGAGCGATATTCGAGGTCTGGTGCCCTACGTGGATGAGGACGGGATTCTGCGAGCTTACGGCAGAATTGATGCCGCACTGTGCATGCCGTACAGTGCGAGGAGGCCCATCATACTGTCACACAGGCACAGTCTGACAGATCTGATTGTGCGACACTTCCACGCCAGGATGAAGCATCAGAACATCGATGCCACTATTGCGGAGATCCGTACGAGATTCTGGGTCACGAAGATGAGGCGTGTGATGCAGAGAGTCATCTCGTCGTGCAACGAATGCAATTTGGGCCACTGCTGGTGACTGTGTCCCGTCACAAGGAGAAGCGTTGGGTCGCCTTGTTCATATGCTTGACGACAAGGGCGATCCATCTGGAGCTGGCGCATGACCTGTCGACGGATTCCTGCATAATTGCGATTAGGAACTTCGTCTGCCGTAGAGGACCAGTACATAGACTGCGCAGCGATAACGGCAAGAACTTTGTGGGAGCTGACAGAGAAGCCAGACGCTTTGGTGACGTGTTCGAGATGGAGATGATTCAGAGTGAGTTGTCAAGCAGAAGCATACAATGGATCTTCAACTGCCCAGCGAATCCGTCTGAGGGCGGAGTATGGGAGCGCATGGTTCAGTGCGTCAAGCGAGTGCTGCGTCATACCCTGAAGGAGGTTGCGCCGAAGGACCACGTATTGGAGAGTTTCCTGATTGAGGCGGAGAATATTGTAAATTCGCGTCCGCTCACCCACTTGCCTGTGGATGCGGACCAGGAGGCGCCGTTGACGCCAAATGATCTACTCAAGGGAGTAGCCAACTTAACAGACACGCCTGGGTTGGATGCGGAGCTGCCCAAGGGATGTCCTACGAAGAAGCAGTGGAGGATTGCTCGCCTGCTACGAGACCGTTTTTGGAGGAGGTGGGTCCTGGAGTATCTACCTACGCTTGTACGCCGCGAGAAGTGGTGCCGGAGAACGGAGCCCATCCACCAGGGTGATATGGTCTTCGTCTGCGATCCTGCCTTGCCCCGACGAGAGTGGTGCAAGGGCATAGTGGAGGATATATACAGCGGAGCTGATGGAGTCATCAGACGCGCTAAGGTGCGCGTGAACGACAACGGCCTATCCAGGACAATGATGCGACCCGTCTCGAAACTTGCAGTTCTGGATTTTGAGTGAAGCGGTTCTTCACGGGGTCGGGGATGTCGCGGATCGATCATTGTTATCGATAGCTATCCATAAGTGTTAGGATTTTAAGGTCAAATGTATGCGGGCACACTGTTTTTTCGCCACCGCAAAGCTAAGATTTAGGCGCGAAGTTAGCATTTTTCATTGTCGTGCGAGAATTTGGAGGACACACTGCAGTGAGCTAGTTTTAAGATAAATGCAAATGTTACAGTTAATTCTTACAGAATAAAACGAGCCTACTACCACGGATAGTCTGCCCTTTCTTTTGGATCCAAGGTGGAGTAGCCGTTAAAAAGGCAACTCCGTTCGCACCGACGACACTGGTAACATTTCTTTTATGCTCTGAAAAGGGATTTCATCATCTTTCGAAACATTTCCCATTGTCATTCTCTCGCTCGCTCTCTCAGACGCTCTCAACAAACTATTCTCCCTCCGCAGTAGCTCTCTTTCAAAGTTCATCAACTCCAACTCTCTGGTCATTTTAGTTTCTCTCTTTGAAATTCGTTCTCAAACGCCAACTTCTTTTGCGTCTTGTTTAAAATATAAAGCTGCTTCTCTGTCTTTGCATCGTCTCCTTTGTCTGTTTTCCTTTGATTTTTCTGCTTGTCCATCGCCGCTCTCTTCAATCCTATTCCTTCTTGCTCATAATTCGACTCGTCATTTGCGTCTTTCTTTTCTTCTTCTTCTTCTGATATTTCGTTCGACTCTCCTTTTTCGGCGTTCTTTATCATGTCATTTAATTCTTCTTCTTCGCTGTCGTTTGCCATCTCATATGCTTCTTTCTCTCCTTCGCCGTCTTTTGCCTTCTCATTTAGTTCTTTTCCTCCTTCGCCGTCATTTGCCTTCTCATTTGATTATTCCACTCCTTCGCCGTCGTTTGCCTTCTCATTTGATTTTTTTCCCTCCTTCGCCGACATTTGCCTTCTCATTTGATCTTTTCTCTCCTTCGCCGTCATTTGCCTTCTCATTTGTTCTTTTCTCTCCTTCGTCGTCATTTGCCTTCTCATTTGTTTCTTCCTCTCCTACGCCGTCATTTGCCTTCTCATTCTCTCCTTCGTTGATTACCGTTTCGTTTGATTCTTCTTCTTCTAGAACATTCTGTACCATCTCCGTTTCCTTCGATGTTAACTGTCGCCTTTTGTTCACGAACAGCGTATCTTTTGGTAAACTTGGACATTTTCCGCGAAAATGCACTTCACTCAATCGTGCTGCCAATGTACTTTTACTTCCATGAGTGGCCAAGTTCAAGACCGAACACCAATTGCGTAGTTGGTTGCTCGTAAAATCATTTACGTTTACCGGTTCCATTATACATTTCTTCACAGTTAAGGTCTTGCAGGAATGGCTTTTGGCACGAGGTTTCGCGCCCACTTCTGATATTGTAGCAGAGTAAAATACGTCCGTTTGGTTCGAGATCACTCGCAAGACTGTCTCTCATTTATTTTGTACTTTCTTTCCTCTCTCGTTTGTTCGATCGTATAATGTGCATGATACATGACTGGACTACCGTTCTAATTGTATCATGATAATGTGTATCTATACAAATATATCACAGGGTTGCTTAGGGCTACTATAAATGTGTTTGTGTGTATACAATACCTATATGCTACTACAATATGTCGGAGAATGGAATATTCTTGATTGGAGAACTTCTAATTTCTTAGTATTTGAATTTGCTCGTCTCTCTGTTCCATGGTTTGTAGGAACCATTGGAGCAAGGCGACAGTGGCGCGTCGCCCGTGTAGCGTTGCAAGAATTACCACAAATGCGGCGCGACATCGTCGTCGAGTGCGGTTCAAGGAATCATATAAAAAGAGGTAGTAGTTAGAGGACGATCAGTTAGTCTTGGTCGATCGTCACTGCTGTAAAGAACGAAACGCGCTGTGCTCTAATGGAACCCGAACATAATTCGACATCAAAAGTGGGATCTGGCCCTCTACCTTCATCAGTAGATGGACCATGGCGTACCATATTGGAACTACAAATTAAAAACTTAATCGAACTAGTGCGGGCCATAAAAACAACGACCCCTGACTCAGTGCAAAGTAAATCGGTTCAACTTCCCAAATATAACCCAGATAAGACTGGCGCCATCGCTTCATCATTGTGTACTACAGTCGAAATTATTTTGAAAGAAAACCCATTAAAAGGCTGTGCGTTGGTAGTGGCCTTAAGTTCTGCATTGGAGGGTAGTGCTTCGCAATGGCTATCCCAAGTGTGTTACGCCGATAACCTGGCTCGAATTCAAGGAATTATTTATACAACGCTTTGACACAAAGAAAACACAAGCCGCAATGTTTTTAAATATGCTGACAAAGCGACCGACTGATGAAAGAAAAGCTAAGTACTACATTTTCTGGTAAAAAATTTAATAATATTGTTATGTTAAAAGCAGAGCTTGCAAAATATGTTCAACCAAATTTTTTCTCCGGTCTGCTCACTAAAAAAACAGAAAAAAACGCATCAGGCAGCAGTGTTGATCGGGGAGAAAAAAATACGAAACTGTCAGACGAAGACAGCCTGACACGAACACTGACGACAACTGCTCAGTAACTGATGCTCAGTTACTGAGCAATACGAGCCAAGTGGAAACAGAAAGTGTCTTTTTTGTTGTTGTGTACGTTATTATTGTACATAAATACATATATTCGCAGAGCGTGGAAGGGGAAGCGAGGCAGAGAAGATTATTATAACAAATTAAGTAAAACTACTAAATAATAACTTAAATTATGAATTTAATTTTACTATTAATAAGGAATTTATGTTCTCAGGAGTCAAAGCAGTGCGTTTCTCATTTAATATAAAATTAACGGCTGAGAAGGATCTTTCCAACGTCACCTGAGTTGCCGGTGTGGCTAACACCACTTGCGCCATTTGGGGTGACTTAAATTTCAACTTTTGAAAAAATTCTTGAATGTCACTATTAAGTGGTAATCGGCCATGAATAAGTATAAAATATCAATATCCATATATATTTTGGATATTTTGTCCGGTACCCCACATCCTTTTACTTCAGGAACCTGAATGCCATCTAAGAATGAATCGAAGAGCGATTTTTTCGTGACATCTATCTCAATCTTTGGAGGGGACACTTCATCGACATGGGAGGATTCCGCTTCAGATTTAACCTAAACATTTCGCTAAATAAAAATGTCAACAATTATTAAGGCTATATTAATAGCCAAACTACATTTTAAAGTGTCTTACTTGTTTTAAATTTAAAATACGCAATGCTATTTTTTTAAAATTATGTTTGGCCAAAATTGTTTGTTGCTCAGTTAATACCAAATTAACTCTAGGGTCCATGTAAATCGCTGCTAATAATGCTTCATTTTGTAACAATTTTGTTTCCCGAATTTTTAGTTGAACTAACAACTTTTTTGTTAGATAGTTTTGACTTTGTTCGCATTTTAGCTTCAGCTCCATCCACAATATAAAAAAATCGGTGTAGGTAAGTTGCTCCTGTTGGAGTCTTATTGTTGCTTCATACGCATATTTAAAGGCTTCTACATACATCTCAACCCAGGTCCAATCAATGTCAGCATCGAGAGTAGTTTCGGTAGTTATATAATCTTTAAAATTTAATAGCTTTTGAAGCATTACATAAGTCGAGTTCCACCTTGTGGTAATATCAAGAGTTGGAATCTGTTTTTGTTCTCCATTATGCCACGTCTGTTTCAAATTTTTTACTTATTATTATTTTTATTTGAGCACAAAATGTCCAAATTCATACCTATATTTTCCGGTGCGCAAAACTTTGCTCATTTGTCGACAAGCACTAATTTTTCGGCAGACCTCCCTTTGCTTGTTTACATCATAAACACACAATTGCAGTGTATGAGCTGCACATCGCACAAGATGCACATTTGGGAATGTCATTGATTCCAGCAATTCCATAATATGTTCACCGTTGTCGTCATCATTTATTTGTTCGTCTGTGGCATCATCGTTAATGAGCTCAATGGCTTTCGCCATATTTTTTCCGTTGTCAGATGTTATGCTAAGCACAACAAAAATTTATATTAATATATTTATCTATTTAAATGAAACCATTCTTACCTAAAAACTTGGTCAATCTGGATACCATATTCCTGAAGAATTTCCAAAATTGTACTTTTTATATATAGTACAGTGTGACTCAAATAACTGGATCATCCCAAGTGTTTTCACTACGATCTCAGTTGATAGCATTTTTGAAACAATCATTTGTAAATTGACTCCCAAGATTGATTTTTCTAGCCAGGTTGCCACATCAATTTTTAAGGATAAAAGCTTTCCTTTTACGGAAGCCTTTATGCCTTCTCTTATGGAATGTTCTTTTTTCATTACATGTTCCATTACATTTCGTGATGTAATTGGAGACATTTGCAGGGGATTAAATATGGGGCTTACTATTTCTCGAAACCCTTCGCTGTCTAATAATTTAAAAGGTCTACCGTCACTGGTAACAATTTTGACTATTGAGGAAGTAACATCCTCTTCATTAGCTTCGTACGCTATTTTTTGTAACTCGGTATTATCAATATCTTCGAGCATTGAATTAAAAATATCACCATGTTTTGCAGTCATGTGCCGTCTTAAATTTGTAATGTGGTGCCCTGATAATTTGGAGCCACATACGCTGCATAAGGACGTATTTAATTCCTTGTCAAAATTAAAAAACAAATGCACTTTTTTTCACGACTCATTTTAACAACACGCTTTAAAAAAAACTTTTAAATAAAACACACGCTTAGCAAAAGACACTTTCAAATCGGAAAGGTGTCCCAAGTGAACAAATGTACGAAGTGAGCGACAATGCTATGCTCACTTGTTGAGCATAGAGCGAGCCGAAAAAAACGAAGTTGAAGTGTCATTTCGATTTTGTTTTCAATCGTGCCCCCGTGCGACAGCCCGTTTGCTGACAGTTTGAAAAAAATGAGCATATTTTGGGAGCTCTGAGAGAATCAAATAAATGATAAGCAAATAATGTAAGGAGAGAAACACGCACATAGAAGATAAAATGAAGTAAAACATGAAGTAAAACATGGAGAACAAATAAATGATAAACACAGAACTGAAATAAATGAGTGAAGGTACGACACCAAGAAAACCCACACACAACCGCATTCAAATTCAAACCCGATGCGCGCGCGCGCTACTGATCGCGCGCGACGGTTCACACTGACCGCGATAGGTCGGGCACACTAATGCGGCCAAATGCGGGTGGAGATGCGGGCACACTAGCCCCGCCGAACCGCTATATAAAGCGCACCACAGCCCTCCAGAGCTTATTCAGTTTCGGCCGGCGATCGGCAAAGGTCTCCTGACTAGAACCAGCGGCAAGGACGAGCAGCCAAGGACCAGCGGAAAAGGACGAGCAACCAAGGATCATCGGTAAGGAGTACATCGGAAACCACAGGAGACGGGTAAACGGCGTGGTAATTAACTAGTCCCCGTAGCCTTTGCATAGTACGTCTCATTCTGCGGCTCGGTTTACCGACCCGCGTGTGTCAACAGTTAGTAGACCAGAACGGCCTCTAAACTCTTCTCATTAATTAGTAGACCAGACCGGCCTCTAAACTCTTCTCGAATACCTAGTAGACTAGAACGGCCTCTAAACTCTTCTCAGTAATTAGTAGACCTGATCGGCCTCTAACCTCTTCTTACCACATAGTAGACCAGAACGGCCTCTAAACTCTTCCCTCATATATAGTAGACCAGACCGGCCTCTAACCTCTTCTCACCACATAGTAGACCAGAACGGCCTCTAAACTGATCTCACCCCATAGTAGACCAGAACGGCCTCTAAACTCTCCTCAGTAATTAGTAGACCTGATCGGCCTCTAACCTCTTCTCACCACATAGTAGACCCGAACGGCCTCTAAACTCTTCCCACCAATTAGTAGACCTGTTCGGCCTCTACCCTATCCTCATCATTAGAAGACCTGATCGGTCTCTGAAACTCTTCACACTAATTAGTAGACCCGACCGGTCTCTAACCCACTCTCATTCATAGTAGACCTGATCGGCCGCCCACAGGCGTGGGAGAAGTTCGTGGACGTGTGCCCCGAGGACCTGCGAGCTGCCCTTTCGCAACCTCGGCGTCCACCCGTGACCCCGTAGAGCGAGATAGGACAACTCCGAGCCGGACGACCACCCGGACGCGTGGCAAGGACAGCGGCTCATGAATCAGTTGTAACAGATTGCGTATCTTAGAATAAAGACCCAAATTATAATTACTGTGTAATTCTCTCGTCTTCTCCTCTGGGACCCGATTCTCTTCCAGCAACCCCACCTGAACCAAATAAAATATCTGCGACGACCCCTGGCCATCCCTGAGCCATCCGGACACTGACACCTCGTCACAAAGGTCACTCTGCATAACCAAACGTTTTCTTCTAACCAACATACGGGTATTAATAGCAAAAACGTGTATTATTCCTGCTCTTTTCTATGGCCAGGAAGTCTTTGCATTCTGCGATGTCAATAGCCAAAACAAAATCAAAGTTTTATTTAACAATATTGCGAGATATATATTCAACAATATTGCGAGATATATATTCAACCTACACAGAGCAGAGCATGTATCTGGATTCGCCAATCAAATATTTGATATTGAGCTGACAAAATGGATACAAATTCGCGCCTTAATCTATCTCCATAGAATAATATGTAGTATGGAACCATAACACCTTTTTGACAAACTAAGGTTCATGTCATGAAGAAGAACTAACAACATTATGTGAATTAGGCACATATCTCTAAAAGCAGAGAGACAATTTTTTATAAATTCTATTCGATCTTGGAATGAGTTACCGGTCAACCTTAAATGTATTAGCAGTATGCCGCAGTTCAAACTTAGAATAAACACACACTTCAAAAATTTAAATTCCTAATTAATGCGACTTAGGGCCTAGGGTTTAGTTTTAAGTAGTTTTAGTTAAAACAACAAATCAAAATTTTGTAAACTGATTGTGACTAGCGCTATAATTTAGACTTATAGCGTTAGGAATTATATATTTATAATAAATTGTAACTGTAACGAACACACTCAATGAGCGTTGTCCACCTCAACACACTCTGGCTACTCTTTTGACCGGCATGCTCAGGGGAAATGGACGCTCATTGAGTGTCTTCGTTAAAGTTACAATTGGCGCCCAACTTTAAGGCCAGCACGATGCCTGGTTAGGCATCTGTCGTTTGACAGCCGATCTTCCCGTTAATAAACAAACACTGTTATTTTCAGTCAGATGTTTCAAATTCCATCCTGGAATTTATGGTCTCTGGAGAGGTTCGGAGCGATACCGGAGGAAATATAATGTTATATGTTTCTTTCTATCTTTCTAACAGTTCGGTAATAATCGAACATTATGGTAGGTAGGTAGGTATCAGCTATGCTCCGTTTTGATCCACACCCTCGTTTTGGTTGTAGTCTGTGCCTTCCTTTCCTGTGGCACTCACTGACTGCCTCCCCACTTCCCCTAGTGACCCGAGTTGGTGGGCTCCGAAGTGACGCGCTCTAAGCTGGTTGAAAGCCGGGCAGTGACACAGTAGATTCTCCGGTGTCTCCTGCTCGTTTGGTTCCTTGCAGCTTCTGCAGTGTGGGCTATAGGGTAGGCCCATCTTACAGGCATGCGTGCCTATTGGTCAGTGGCTCGTGATGGCCGCCGTTACCCATCTGATGTCCGTTTTACTCTGGGAGATCAGCTCTGCAGTCTGTCTCCTATTGAATTCAGGCCAGTAAAGTTTCGATCTCCTGTGTTCCGCCTTCATCGACCATTCTTTGCTGGCTAGTACTTTGAAGTGGTCGTGAATCTCGGCCTGAACCGTGTTTCGAGATACTTGAATACCTATTGTTACTGCGATTTCTTCTGACCCTTTTCTGGCCAGTTCATCCGCTTTTTCGTTGCCGGGGATGTCATTGTGCCCGGATACCCAGGCTATCTGCACCCTGCTGTGTTCCGCGAGTCTGTTTAGTGCCTTCTTACATTTGGCGACTAGTGTAGATGAAGTCCTTGCTGTTGCGAGAGATTTGATGGCCGCTTGGCTATCTGAGTATATCCTTACCTTGGTATTCTGGAGGTCTCGGCCCAATGAAAGTTCAGCTGCTTTCAAAATCCCAAGGACCTCCGCCTGGAACACTGTTGCTGACCCTGGGAGGTGGAAGGACTCTTCTACCCCCCAGGTTTCGGCAAAGATTCCGGCCCCTACCCCGCCGCTCATTTTTGAGCCATCGGTGTAGAGTGATACCTCATCTGGCTCGGTTACACTCCCTCTTCTCCACTCTTCTCTTGTTGGGTATTTCGTAGTATATGCATTGTCGAACCGCATCTCGGTTGTCATGTTGTCGGTATTTACTGTCAGCCGATCGTTTATTTCGTTCAGGATCTTACAGTGCCCGGTGTGGTAGTTCTTTTAGCTCTGGCTTGCCTTCAGTCGTACCGCGCTTTGGGCTGCAGTGTTCCTTATGAAATGTTCTATCGGTAATATGTTTAGAATGGCATTCAGCGCTGCTGCGGGGCACTATCTAAGAGCTCCCGTTGCACCTGCACATGCCGATCTTTGTATCCTTGTAAGTTTCTAGTCAGTGCTGTCCACCATACTAGTGCTCCGTATGTGAGTATGGGTCTTACAACCGCTGTGTAGAGCCATATTATTGTCTTGGGGTTGATGCCCCAGTTTTTCCCGAACATCTTCCTACAGGAGCAGAATGATATGCTTGCTTTCTTTACTCTTTCGTTGATGTTTTGTTTCCATGATATCTTCGTATCCAGTATCACTCCTAGATACTTGGCTTGTTGGGACAGCTCTAGCTCTGTACCGTCTATCTTCGGTTTACTGACTCTGGGGATCTTTGTTCTCTTTGTAAAGAGCATAAGTTCCGTTTTGCTTGGGTTTATGCCCAACCCACAGGCTTTTGCCCATTGGTTGAGTTTTTTCAGCGCCCTTGTCATTAGTTCGCTGATGACGTCTGGGAATGGTCCTGAAGCGAGTAGAACTACGTCGTCTGCGTATGCGACCACTTTAACTCCTTCGATATTGAGTTCTCTCAATATGTCGTCTATGTTAATCAGCCACAGCAGTGGAGACAGAACTCCTCCCTGAGGTGTGCCCCTCTTCACGTATCTCGTGTGATGAGTGCCACTCAGTTCGGCTGTTATCCTTCTGCTCGATAGCATTGCGCCGATCCATTTTCTGATGCCTGCTTCAACTCCAATCCTGTTGAGGGAGCTCAGGATGGAATCTGCGTTTACGTTATCTATGTCTAAGAAGGTGGCCAATGTGTAGTTTTTGTAGACCAATGCCTTTTCTATGTATCCTACTACTTCGTGTAGTGCTGTTTCAGTGGACTTACCTTTCCTGTATGCATGCTGTACTTCGGAAAGGTTTTTCTCCGTTTTTTCCCTGATATGGATATCTAGTATCCGTTCCAATGTTTTCATGAGGAATGAGGTCAGGCTGATCGGCCTGTAATCCTTGGCTTGGATGTGTCCTCTTCTTCCTGGTTTTGGTATAAAGACTACTCTTGCTTCCTTCCACGGAAGTGGTATGTGTGCTGTTTTAATGCACGCTTGGAAGATTGCTTGCAGCCAAAAAACAAAAAAATAAATAAATAAATAAATAAATAAAATAAAAAAAGCATGAATAAAAGCAAAATAATTAATAACAAAAAATAATAATAAAAAAAAAAATATATATAGGTATATAATTAATGTAATATAAAAAGACTCACCCTGATAGATTTTTTATCCATGTGTAGTGTGCTTTATCATCATCCACCAGAAGCAGCATATAAATAGGCTTAGATTTTACCTCAGAAGGGTAAAAAATTGGTCCATCGATGCGACCTTCATTATATCCATAGACAACTACGCTGATTTCCTGATTCCTTTTCATAAAATCTCCCGTTTTATGTGGGTTGAAGGGGAATTCTAATCCGGTAAAATCCAACCGCATTCCATCTTCCAAAATAATGACATCCTCCTCTATATCCATATGGTATGAGCTGCATCTACTTGCATTCTTTTCCTTATTCACAAGCGCAGCAATCAAGCTCCATTTAAAACAGTATTCATCTGTTTCATTTTTCACATTCACAATTGAATGTTTCTTTTGTAGAGAAGGGGGCAGCTCGATGAAAGATGTTCCTCTTATTGGGGAATATTGGTTTACATTCATCTCAAGACGAGAAATGTGAACCAAAGTCCAGCCACTATCTCTCTCTTGGAACTCATCCATTTTTCCAATTATTTGTTCGGTATGTTCCTCGTATTCGGATTGTATATCAGAGCGCATGAAGAGAATTGTCATTTTTGTTTGAAATGATTTCATCTCCAAGCACTCCACTTCATCTTTTATTAGCTTATACACTCCGAAAAGTTCATAATTCACTTTTACGGATGCGAAGCTTTCCAAAATTTTCGATAAATGAGGCAATAATGCCTCTCCAGCCTCTTGTAAGAATACTTCCGGGAATTTAACTCCAACCTTAGTATTCTCATAGAGGTAGTGGAGGATTCGTCCTTGGAATCCAACAGCCACTTTCTTAACCCGGGAATCTACGGGCTCAATTACCAACATCTTGTGTCGCTCCGTGCGCACATGTTGGTTCCAGGCAGCGATGGAGTTAACACTCAAGTTGCACCTTTCACAATATTTATACATGTTTATATTTTTTGATTTTGGTTATGTTTTTTGATTTTTTTATTTTTGTTTTTTTTTTTTATTTTGCAGAGTAATTTTCTGTGTTTATTTTTATGATTTTTTTAGTCACTTTTATTTTTTAAAGACACAGTATATTTGTTTAAAGTCACAGTATATTTGTTTATTTTTTCAATCACTTCAAGTTTACCAGTTTTAAAAAATTATTTAAAAGACCGAAAATAGAATTAAAACCGAAATGACTTTCGAGAAATAAATGCGTACGCGAGTGATAGTTTTTTAGAACTAAAACCACTTTTCAAATTCTTCTTCAAACGAAGACTTTTTTTTTTGGGGGTCTTTGAATGTAACGGCTTTCCCTTAAGACTTTCCCTACGCATAAATAGAAATAAGGGGATGTTCAAATTCGTTCGTTATGTAACGACTTTCCCTTAAGACTTTCCCTATGCATAAATAGAAATAAGGGCGATGTTCAAATTCGCTCGCTTCCTCCATATTTTTTCGTCTTTTTGTTCACATGCTTAGAACGGCTAACATCCCCCAAAGTTATGTTAACACAGGTAAGGACTGCTGCTGGTAGATAGGCACGGTATGGTATCGACACAGGTAGGATAGCCATCGGTAGGTCAGCAGAAATATTTGGGGAGGATAGGCACGGGTTGGATAGCCATGGGTAGGTCACCGAGAAGATCCCCCTTCTTAAACATAATTTCACAAGATCCACCCTCCTGAACACACTAGCACGAGATATGCACAAGCTGCTGACCCACAAGCCGGACAGGCACAAACCGGATACACACTAGCACACACACCTTATCCCTTTAAACCACTTACCAGCAAACTCACTCACCCCACAACACACGTGACTAATCATGATCACACATGCATACAAATTTAGGCACCCCAAAACCTTTCCCACCAATAATTAATTGATTTATTATGCTAATTAGGACACCTGCACTCCCCCCATGTGCACGTATGCGTGACTAATTACCCCCATTACCCCACCCCTCCGTGTGCACTCTCCCATGACTGTGACAGAACCAACAAAAACCAACTACTGAAAACAAAAAAATGTTGTGTAGACTTAGCTGCTGTTATTGCTGTTGCTGCTATTGTTGCTGCTGCTGTTGATACTGCTTTTGTCGCCGATGAAGTAATTCGGCGGTGGTCGTCCTAACTTATATTGGCGTCTTTTGCTGTATCTCTCATTATATATTAGTTTTCTTTTTAACTTTTATGTCTTGCGGCTCTCCTTTATTTTATTATTTTTTTTTTTAACTTTTAGTGGCGCACTGGAGGTAGTTCATTTTAGTTGGTGCACCGCAGGTAGTTTTGATTTTGGCTGATTGGAATTTTTTTTTTTTTGTTTATATATCTTTTTTGAGATATTATCACTAGATGGAGTTATGTAGGTAGGTTGTAGTGGTGAGGCTCCCTTCTGGAGCCTCCAAGTAGAGCTGGGCTCCTTTTTGGTCCACTCCCTCTGTTTTCATGTTGTGGTCATAGTTGCCCTTTAATACCATCCTGAGTCGCTGAGAAAGCCTAGGATCGCTGAGACCTTCAGCTCTCCTATGCCTTCTAATGACTCCAGCTGGTAGGTACCGAAGTGGCGTAGTCTGATGTGATTTAAGGCCGGACAAAAGCAGAGCAGGTGCTCTGGTGTCTCTGGTTCCGTAATTTTTCTGCAGCTTCTACAGCTAGCGTTGTAAGGTAGCCCCATCTTCATTGCGTGCGTTTCGATCGCCCAATGACCTGTTGCGACTGCTGTGAATCTTCTGATATCCCGCTTGCTGTTGGATAGCAGCTCTCTAGTTCGATTCTTGTCGTATGTCGGCCAACATTTCTTTGATCTCTTATGTTCGCTCTTACTTGACCACTCCTTGTTGGCTGTCTGTTTGAAATGGTCATGTATCCTTGTCTGGACCGAGTTCAACGAGATCGGTGTCCGTACGTTGGTATCTTGCCCTTGCGAACCTGCTCGGGCTAATTCGTCCGCTAATAATATTGTCAAAAAGAGACTCAACTCTTTCATTCGTTTCCGAGCTTCCCCAGAGCGAGTGCCTCGCGTTCGCGTCGCATCCCAGCACCAGGGTCGTCTTAGTGTCTTCGGCCCATTGCAGCAACTTGACGACCGGTTCAGGCGGGGCCGGATCGTCGTGGGCCATGTACGCAGAGGCGATGATAACTCCGCTCCCATCCGCTGCCACGAATCTAGCTACTGCTAGATCTGGTGTGCTGAGATTGGAACAGAGAAAAGCGTTAAAGTGATTCTTAATTACTATGCATGCTCTCGACCTACCCACCGAGTTGGTGCACAATACTGTGTATCCTGGGATCCTTAGGCCAGCAACTTGCTCGTCCCTGGTCCAAGGCTCCTGTATCAGTCCGATGTCGATATCCTTCTCACTGAGAAGGATCGTGAGATTTGCTGAAGCCTGGGTACTGCGCTTCAGGTTAATCTGCACGAGTTTCGACATCGGCGTTGGTTGGGGTTGTGTCCGGGGATTTGTCGTCGATGACCATATCGTCCAACAACTTGTTGGTGTCATCGACCTCCTCTAATATCTCGTCCGGTTCGGCAAGGAAGACCTTAATCTTGGCCTTCCGTATACCGTACCGGACCTTGTGGTCGTTGGCTTCAAGCTGCGACAGGCAGCGTTGATTAATGTGAAGAAGGAACGGCTGGCTCGACTTCATATCCTTTTCCGCCTTGAGGATGGTCCAGTCTTCTGTGTGGACATCCGGTTTCTGGGCCTTCAGGCAGGCGATCACCCTAGCATGATCAGTTTGCCCCTTCGGCAACCAGATGCGGGCTCTGGGTCTCCTCGGAATCTCCCTGGCGTGGACTAGCCTAATCTTAAGGCCAGCCCAGGTGTCGCTAATCGAAGCCACACACTCCGCCAGGAAGGTCCTCGAAAACCCATCGTCACACCTGATGACCCGGTGCCCCCTGACCACGTCTGAGGAGTCGAAGGAGGGGATAGGGCCGGTCGGCACGGCAACCAACCTGTCAGTTACCATGTCGGCCAACTTGGCCTCTATCTCCTCCCACTTCTCCGACAGCAGACGACCGTCGCCGTGGAGCTCGTCCACCAGAGCCATAGCCAGACTGTCTCTGGCCACCTCGCTGAACTTCTTCGCCTTACTGACGAAGTTTGTGACTCTCGGCTTGCCCTGTGGGTCCTTCGCCCTTTTAGGCGCGCTCACGCTCACATCTTGCGAACGGTTGCGCTTCGCTTTAGAGGGCTAGAGCGCCGCCGGGTTTGCCTTGCTGTGCGCCTCGAATTACGCGATCTCCGCAAGGAATCGGACCTTACTCTCAGCATCTCGAGGGTCACTTTTTCCCTCAGCCTCGTTCTTGGCAATCTTGCCGAGAATGAAGCGGGCTCTCTTGACCCTCGCTCGTCGTTGCTGGTGTGTTAGCTGCTCTTGAGTTTTGTTCTCGGTGGTGCCCAACTGAGCCCCACCTTTGTGGTCGGATTGGGAAGTGCTATTTTTATTTGTATTTGTCGTGTTGGAATTTTATGAATTTTTTTTTAATTTTCACAAAACTTTTCTCATTTTTTTTGGTCCCAAACGCCCACTATAAACTTTTGTTTATTTATTTCTAATTTTGTCGATTTTCAAGGTTGGAAAATTTTGTTTTAAAACAATAAGGATTTTTTTGTATCCTTTTGCTTTTGAATTTACCTATACTCTGTTCCTTACCATACAAGAGTCAACAAGAATCAATTATTTTTGCTTTCTTTAGCTGCAAGTGCTGGCCTATCTCTGAGTCCCTTACCACAAAGGGGGAAACTGCAGAGTTAATCTAAGGCTTGATTGACGAAAATTAAGGGATCCAAAATAAAAAGACCTTAATTTGCTGAATTGATATTTTAAACTGAGTTTATTTTCTTTAAGTTCTAGCTTAGGTAGCTAACATGAGATTTACATATTCTAATCTTATCTTTAACTGGACCAACGCAGTGGTCATATTTTTCCCATAGATGGGAAAAGGTCTTATGGGAAGGAATTATCCACTGCACGATATTTCTTATCTTTGTGTTTGCTATATGACCGCTTTCATCTTTAAGGGATTCGCCCACACGGAGTTCGTATCTATATCCAAGAGTTGTTTATTTTTAAATATAGGCAGACAAAATTACATTGCTGCAGCGGTTCAATAGCTCTACATAAATGTTGTAAATTCTCATATATTCATGTTCGTCTGAACAACAGACTTGGAACGGCTGAATAATTGTATTTCAGATTTTAATTTGTTTGATTTATACATGTGCATTGACACGGCTGAAGCAGTGAATATTTTTTACAGTGCCATCTATTCTTTTTATTGAATATGTTACTTTATACTATCAGCCAACCTCGAATATCCTCCTTGGTTTACTAAAGAGTTGAGTCATCTTAAAAACAAAAAATCTGGGCTGTATACCAAATATAAAAGAACCGGTTAGAGTTAAAACTCTGCCCTATCCCTTTATTGATTGGCTCGGTCAAGACTTACCGTATTAAACCCGTAGTGTTACTAAAATTATTTGACTCGTTGTTGGTCCGGACCTCTCCGGACCCAAAACAGTTTTATACTTTTTTTAACATTAAACGTAATACAATTACTCAACCTTCCTTGCTTTCTTTTGAGAATACAAACGTAAATAATGATCAGACAATTGCCGATCTGTTTAAGCAGTTTTTTCAAACCACTTACTCGAATTCCACTGACTCAATCCGTCTTATTCTAACATTTAGGCTGACGGCAGAGTGCGAGCGAGAAGCGAAGCGAAGCGATTATATTGGGCGAGAACGGGCGATAAACCACTTCATGTATTTTTAAGTAAAATCGCTAGAAAGGTGTCAGAGTGAAAGCGAAGCGAGAAGCTTGAGCCCTCAAGCGATAAAACGAGAGCAAAGCGAGCGAGCAGTTTCCAACCTGCTTTATCGCTTCAACTCGCTCAGAACGTACGATTTTTGTTTTGTTTTTTGACATTCTGTGCTTTGTTTACTTTTCATTTTCAATGCTCGCACTGTTTTTGTTTTGATTTTTTACATAAATAACTAAACTAACTAAATTTTAACAATGTGGATCGTTTCTCGCTTCTCTTTCACTCCTTGCTTCGCTTCTCGCTTGCACTCTGCCGTCAGCCTTAGATCAAGTCGAACTTAATCTTCAGTCCGTGTTAAGGGGTTATATACCTTTTTCAGCGGAAAAATTGAGGAAACTTTGGATTTTTTTAACAATGTGTAGCGGTCATTTTATTTCAAACATGTTATTATTTATTGATTGTACATATTTTGATGAAAAAAGAATGCTATTGTTCTTGAAAAAATATAAATAACTCCGTAGTTATGGCGATTCTATCAAAAATATATTTTTTTTAAAGCGGCTCGCGGTGACTATGATTGAAGTTCAGCAGGCCAACTTAAAATAAAAAGCAGAAAAATTTCATTAGTATAAACTTGTTTCTAGTTCGTGAACGATTATTTTAAAGAATACCTGTTTTTTTCTGTAAACAGTAACGATTTTTTTAAAAAGTTAATTTTTCGAGCTCGAAGTATCAAGAACCCTAGGAAATAGTACATCAGAAATTCCAATTTTAAACGAAGATATATCACGTTTTTGGCTTAATCTGAATTTAGTGACAGTAAATTCGGTACCAGAAACATTCAACTTGTTACTTAAATGGGTCCTTACATCGACGATGTATGGTCATCGATATATGGTCATCGATATATGGTCATAGACGACAAATCCCCGGACACAACCCCAACCAACGCCGATGTCGAAGTTCTTGCAGATTAACCTAAAGCGCAGCACTCATTCTTCAGCAAATCTCACGATCCTTCTCAGGGAGAAGGATATCGACATCGGACTGATACAGGAGCCTTGGACCAGGGACGAGCAAGTTGTTGGCCTAAGGATCCCAGGATACACAATACTGTGCACCAACTCGGTGGGTAGGTGGAGAGCATGCATAGTAGTTAAGAATCATGTTAACTCTTTTCTCTGTTCCAATCTCAGCACACCAGATCTAGCAATAGCTAGATTCCTGGCAGCAGATGGGAGCGGAGTGATCATCGCCTCTACCTACATGGCCCAAGACGATCCGGCCCCGCCTGAGCCGGTCGTCAAGCTGCTGCAATGGGTCGAAGACACTAAGACGACCCTGGTGCTGGGATGCGACGCGAACGCGAGGCACCCGCTCTGGGGAAGCTCGGAAACGAATGAGAGAGGTGAGTCTCTTTTTGACAATATTATTAGTCGTAAGGTTACGATTTGTAACAAGGGCAGCACACCAACCTTCATATTCCCCAGTACGGAGGGTTTTCAGGGTTGGGAAGAGGTGTTAGATCTCACCCTTCAAATAGAATATGGCAAATATAAGTCGAGAATTTTTTGGACCACAGATACATTTTCTTTGACTTATCGGCATCGGTAAATAAGCCGATACCAAGTCGTAACCCCCGACAAATTCGGCGAAATTGTCCACTCAAAAGTCAGCAACAGGAGGGTAAAGGTACAATCCTCCTCAAAGGCCCTCGACAAGAAAGTAGAGGATCTTACAAACATCCTTAACAATGCATTCAAAGAGACATGTAAAGTTTCATTCTCCAAGAAGCAGTATCCACCATGGTGGACCAAGGAACTGAGCGACCTCAGGAAGAGAACGCGCAAGACCTTTAGCACATGCTATGGGACCAAGAAATGGGAACCATATAAAGAAGCACAGAAAGCATACAAAAAAGCAGTATATGAAGCCAAGAATGAATCTTGGAAGAGCTACTGTGAATCATTAGAAGGCATAAAAGACACGGCAAGATTAAGCAAAATCCTTGCCAAGGGGCACACAAGCCCCACTCTAATCAACAGACCAGACGGCTCGGCCACAATGACAATAGAGGAGTCACTAGAGCTACTAGTCGACACTCACTTCCGGGGAACCTTCGAGAGAACTCGGCACCCGAGGAAGGCACAAATGCACAGACAGACACACTAACGAAAGATATCATCACCACGGAGCGAATCCAATGGGCAATTGATTCTTTCGACAAATACAAAAGCCCGGGCCCGGACGGCATAATACCGGCAATGCTACAAACTGCCAAAGGAAGCCTCTGTAGATGGCTTAAAACCATATACAAGTCTTGTATAAGACTAAGGCACATCCCGCTAAGGTGGAGGGAAGCCAAAGTCATATTTATACCAAAGCCAGGCAGAAGGGGGCACATTCTATCGAAGGACTATAGGCCGATTAGCCTAACATCCTTCGCCCTGAAGACCCTAGAAAGACTACTAGATGTTCACATCCGAGAAAGAATCGAGAGACTCTGCCTATTGGTCGCGCAGCATGCGTACCGCAAAGGTCGGTCAACAGAAACAGCACTACACCAAGTTGTAGGTCACGTCGAGAAGACACTACAATACAAGCAATACACGATGCCCGCCTTCCTAGACATTGAAGGTGCGTTTAATAACGTGAACGCCGACTCCATCCTGAGCTCCCTCACCTCGATGGGCATTGAGAGAGGCATCAGAGAATGGATCGGAGTTATGCTAACGAGTAGGACGATCAGTGCCGAACTAAGTGGCACTCACCTCACACGGTCAGTGAAGAGAGGCACACCTCAGGGCGGCGTCCTATCGCCTATACGTTGGCTCATAAACATGAATGGCATATTGAAAGAGCTCAATATGGGTGGCGTCAAAGCAGTAGCCTACGCATATGACGGGGTGCTGCTAGTATCCGGACCCTACCCTGACGTTATTAGTGAGATAATGACAGGAGCGCTGGGTCGATTAAACATATGGGCAAGTACCTGTGAATAAGGTATCAACCTAAATAAAACAGAAATTATACTCTTCACTAGAAGGACTAAGATACCAGCATATAATATGCCCAGAATAGATGGTATAGAGCTAAACTATCAGAGCAGGCTAAGTATCTCGGAGTGATACTAGACCCGAAGCTCTCGTGGAAAGGAAACATAACAGAAAGGGAGAGGAAGGCAAGTATTGCTTTTTACTCTTGCAGGAATATGCTCGAAGATAAATGAGGATTACACCCAAAGATAATAATATGGCTTTACTCGGCGGTTGTTCGGCCAATTTTAATATACGTGTGAGGGACCGGTTGGCCCTCCCAAAATAATTTAATAACCATGTAAATATAGTCATAGCTCATAACCTGTAAATAGATATTAATCATAAGTTAGAGTTAATTCCCAATAGTTTTAAGTAGGGTACGGCCCACACCCGATACGATAGTTACCAAACTATCATCACTAACCCGAGCTCGCCCCGTTAGCCTGGAAGGCTAGAACACACACCGACACACACACACCAGCGCAAACGGCAAAACTCACCCCGATCACGCCACCGAACATAGGCAAGCGCTCATGAGAGCGAGCGAGAGGGAGCAACCGATCGTACGGTAAACTCCTGGAAGAAGGCAAAAGAGAACTCCGCGAGAAATTTCGCGAAGCGAAACGGAGTTGAGTTGAAGTACAGTGGCGAACCAAATCGGACGTGCGTTGTGAAACGGAAAACCAGAAACCGCGTGCGAGACCAAACAACCCTGTGAAAACTTAAAAAAACTGAAACTACACAAATTTAAAAAGCGAACTGCGGGCCGGCGATTGCCACCGTACGAATTGCAGACGGATTTTGTGCGAGCGGAAATTTAGGAAAATGGAAATGGACAAGGCGAAGTCTGGCCCAGGACCAGCGGCGGGACGGAGCCGGTCCAGCAGTGTGTGCCGGAGCGAGACGGGTGAGTGTTAGTGTGAGACCGCAACGAGTTGGCTAGCAAGTGTGTGTGTGTAGGAAAATCTTTGCGAGCCCTCGATGCGGTGGTCACCAGAGAGTGCGGTCAGACCGACTCTAGAATAAAACATAAGTTTGAGCCCCTTAACTAACCCGTAGAAACACTGTGAGAAAGTGTGCAAGACTTAGAAAAAGGGAATTATGTAAAACACGAAAAACCATAGAATACGCGGAAATAAAATTTATAAACGGAAAACAAGAATTTATAAAGTTGTATAAAAATATGAAAACATAGAGAACACAGGAAAAAATGCGGAAGTTTAGAAATAAGGAAATTCTGAGAAATTATAAATTAGGAAATTATGGAAGCAAAGTAAGAAATTATAAGAAATAAGAAATCATAAAACGAAACAGCGAATGCACTAAGCAAAAATAACGGAAGAACCCAAAATCTAAAAATAAATACTGATATTAAATTTTAACCTAATTGTGTTTTGATAAATAAACATGGCAAAGGAAAATTTATGAAAATCTCAAAACCACGAGGTGGGAAAAATTACGTAATGGCGAGATTTACAACAGTTAAACACAGTAAATTAAATTTAATTAAATAATTTAGGATTAAACTAAATTAAATGCCACGAGACAGAGACCTCTACACTGGGAGAAAATATTTACAAAATTTAAACAAAGTCAATTAAATTTAATTAAATAATTATTCAACTAAATAATGAAATTAGATACCACGAGATGAAGACGGCTACACTGGGAGAAAAAAATATTTGCCAAAAATCAAACAAAATTTTATATAATAAATTTAAAGTATATTTATTATTTGCTAATTATATTTTTGGCGAACTCTGTACTGTGGGAAATTCCCAAGTAAAAAATTGGAACATATTTTGGACGGGCCAGGCACAGCCGGCCGGAGCAAATTCGCTATTATTTCTTCTGTTCTCTCTCGGTTCTTCGGCCCCGAACATGTATGCAGACTAATTCGATTCTTCCCTCTGTCACGCCCTGTCAACATATTTTTTTTAGTGTAACTCGGTGGCTGACCAACTCCACCTCGCGTCAGCCCACCGCCTCATATTAGTCACATTGTCCCAGATCTTTATAAACTTTCTGTAGAGAGACCCTGGCGAGACTGAGTCTCTATCCCAGCCCAGATAACTACCTCACAGATGGCGCCCGAACAGGGACATGGGGCTTACGAATTTTAGATGAGATTTATGGCCTAAAGACCCATTGAGTTACACAGAAAAAAAAAAAAAAAAATTTTTTTTTTTCTGTTGTGGGTACGGCAGGGGAAAGTTTGCGAGTGCATTTAAGAAGAGTATAAGATATAACAAAATATATATTTGGATAAAAGGTTTCCCCAGAAAATCCCGAGAAAAATGATATAAAATTTTATATATATATACATATGTTTATTTCCTTGTATACGAGAGCCCCAAGACAAGAAAAGGTATCCGAAAATATATCTTCCTAAGCAAGGTACGAAACATAACCTGGAACGAGAGGTTATGTAGGCACGTGGGCAGCAGAACACGTGAGCCCCAGAAAATAAGAACAGGTCAAAAGAGAATCGAGAAAAGAGCGGGCCCTCTCTCGGTCAGCCCATCAGGTCGCAAGATTTTTTCTAGAACACGAGGTAGGGAGAAGCTAACATATTCCCCACAGCACGGCCATCTTGTTTCACTCTCATCGTCGTCTCTCTCTCACACCGGCAGTGGAGCCGATCTACCCCCACGATAGACAACGGAATTTTTGCAGAGTCCGCATACAACCGTCGCCGAGTACAGTCGCTACTAAGTTGGGTTTAGTAAATCGCCGTCGCAGAATTTTGAAATCGTTTTGCCTCATCGTTGCTACCTTCGGTCCGCCTGAGAATCTATACGCCGTTTTTATAAATAAATTCGAGAATTCCTAAGCTTCGTTTGACCCCGCAATAAATTTTCGCTGTGTAGGAAAATATTTCTTTCGTGTCTGGAATTAGCTTCGAGGAAGATTATTGAAATTTTTGCAAACATGGGTGCACGTTGGATTTCGTATCTCCGCAAGCGAGAATTGGAAGCGATTTTAAAGGAGTTTGGGTTAGACGCAACGGGAAGCGTCGAGGAAATGAGAAGCCGTTTGGCCGCGTTTAACAATAAGGAGGACAATGTCTTGGAAGTCGTCGAGCGGCTCCAGGAATGTGAGGCCGAGATTTTAGCCGCGATCAACGAACGGAAACAGCGAGCCCCAAGTCCCCACACGCTGGGCCATAGCCAGCTACAGATTCCAGTACCTGGAATAACCATGGACGGTGCTGGAGGCACCGAGTCCAGGAGAGACGTTTCACCTAGGAAACCCGAGATGACAGCAGCCACCCTGGCGGAGAAGCTTCGTAATTGGGGAATAACGTTCGACGGGAACTCGGATCCGATCGCGTTCATCCAGCATCTCGAGGAGCGAGCCACTGCATACGAGGTCAACGTAGAGAAGATGCCGCAAGCCATTCCCGGACTGCTGACGGATACGGCGGAAAACTGGTTTAGGACCAGCCAGCTGTTAGGAGAATCGTGGGCAAATTTCAAGAAGGCTTTTCTGGATTTCTTTTTGCCGCCGAGGTATTTTCAGCGACTCGAAGACGACATTCGAAATAGGTATCAGCGACAGGGGAAACGTTTAAGCAATACTTGGTAAATATCCGGCTGCTGATGCACAGAGCGGGATACAGCCCCGAGCAGGAGTTGGATAGGATTTATGAAAATCTTCAGCAGGATTACCAACTTTTTACTAGGCGACACGAGTTCACGACGCTGGAGCAGTTGACTGTCTTAGCGGTCAATTATGAGGTCACCCGGGATCGGGATGCAGGAAACCATGCCAGGAGGCTGGCCGAGCTGCAGCCACAGAGGAGAACGGACCACGGATCGTGTCCTGAAATGCCCCAAAGGAACCGCCCGAATGTCGCGCCACCACCTGCACGAGGACCTATACCCGCCGCTGGTATTTCAGGACAAGTTCCCCGGGTGGGAAACTTATCAGTGGTGCCTAATTTCAGGGAAGCTTGCAGGAACTGTGCAGAATTAGGGCACTATGCGAGCGGATGCCGTAGTCGTCGTGTTGTTTTCTGCTGGGGATGCGGTCGCAGAGGAGTCTGGACCCGAGAATGCTGCCAACGAAATGATCCGGGAAACGAGCGGAGTCTTCGCCAACACGGGGAGCGACCGGAGACTGCCAGGAGGAATCCCCGGAACTAGAAGGAAGTTTACAAGTACAAGACAGCCGGATCATCGCGCGCGTGCGGATTGAGGGGCAACTATTCAATGCAACGTTAGATACAGGAGCTAGTAGGAGTTTTGTGAGCGAGAGAGTCGTTCAATGCGTAGGTACACCTGATAACGTATGGACGGTACGCACCCAAATTAGCCTGGCTGAGGGCTCACGAAAGGAAGTCACCAAGTCACTAGTAGCAAAAGTTCAGCTGGACCAAAGTTGGGTCCAAATTCCACTATTAGTTTTGCCTTCAATTATGGAAGACGTACTGTTAGGCATGGACTTTCTCTGCGGCATATCCGCCACCCTGCAATGTGGTCGTACGTCTATTCAACTCAGTCCCCCTCTCCTAGCCAGTACTAGGAATAACACAGTCCTTTCTCCGCTTTCTGTAAATGATTCCGCTCCAAAGCCGATTTCTAATACCGAATCCGCAGCACCAGAACCTCCAGTCATCGACACAGAACAGAATAGAGAAGTAGCCCCGACTGATAGATCACTAGGACCCCGAGATGAGAAGGCAGTGCGGAACAATCCGTTTCGACGAACCCAGGATACGAGGGAAGAACCAGCTCGAGAGGCACCACAGGCCAACCACGCAAGTCGAGGTGACTCGCCAGGAACTCACTCCCCAGCCAAACCGGAGAACTTACCCGACGCTGGAGGAGCCCTAGCAGTTATCAAGGAGACGGAAGAAACGGAAGATTTAGGGCCGCGGGTGAAGGAATTTCTAGAGAAGGAGCTAGCATTGTTTGAGGGCTTGACAGGAGTGTCACATATCGCCGAACATACGATTACGATGCGGGATGACAAGCCCATTAAGCAGCGATATTTTCCCAAAAATCCGGCGATGCAGCGGATTATCGATGAACAGATCGATGAGTTAATACGGAACGACTGCATCGAGGCTTCGTACAGTCCCCACAGTGCCCCGATTGTACTTGTTGGCAAGAAATCAGGAGAAACGAGACTATGCGTGGATTTTCGGCAACTGAATGCTGCCTCCATTCCAGATGCATACCCGCTGCCAAGGATCACACACATATTGGAACGTCTGCGACACGCGAAGTACATCTCTACACTAGATTTGAAGAGTGGGTATTGGCAGATCCCCATGGCCAAGAATAGTCGCGAGTGCACTGCGTTTACGGTGCCAGGGAGAGGACTGTACCATTGGAAGGTCATGCCGTTTGGCCTGCATTCCGCTCCAGCCACATTCCAGCGGGCGCTGGATAGCGTTATTGGTCCTGATATGGATCCCAACGCTTTTGCATACTTGGATGATATTATTATCATCGGACGGACTTTGGAGGAGCATATGGAGAACTTGAAGGAAGTATTCCGACGGCTACGAAAGGCGAACCTTCGCCTCAATGCAAAGAAATGCAGTTTCTTTAAGCGCAGCCTGGTATACTTGGGACATGTTATCAGCGAGCAAGGAATCCACACAGACCCCGAAAAGATTTCGGCAGTGCGCCAGTTGAGTCCACCCACCACATGCAAGGAGCTGAGAAGATGTCTGGGTATCGCTTCGTGGTACCGGAGGTTTGTGCCAAACTTTGCCAGCGTGGTCCAACCGATGTCTCTCCTACTGAAGAAAGGGAAGAAATGGCAGTGGCAACAGGAGCAGCAGGATGCATTCGAAGAACTGAAGAGGAAGCTCACGGAGGCACCCGTCCTCGCGTGCCCTGATTTCAATGAGAAGTTTGTCCTCCAGACAGATGCTAGCGACATAGGACTAGGAGCCGTTTTAACCCAGACAATCCAGGGGGAAGAGAGAGTCATCGCGTTTGCAAGTCGACGTCTCATAGCCGCGAAGGAGAATTACTCGACCACGGAGAAGGAGTGTCTGGCCATTATATGGGCCATTAGGAAACTCAGGTGCTACTTGGAAGGATATCGGTTTAAGGTGATAACGGACCATCTCGCGTTGAAGTGGCTCAACTCAATCGATAATCCCACGGGACGAATCGCGCGCTGGGCGTTAGAATTGCAGGAGTACCAATTTGACGTCACATATCGGCGCGGAAGTCAGAACGTTGTCGCGGATGCGCTGTCACGACAACCTTTGGAGGTGATACAGATGATCCAGGAAGACAAACCCACCTGCACTTGGTACCAACGGATGCTGAAACTCGTCCAGGACAAGCCTGGAGAATTTCCGGACTATGTATACGAGAATCAGCAGCTGTATCGACATATTGGAGCACGACCCGATGATGAAGATTCGGTGCCATGGAAGCTGTGCGTGGCCAAGGAACACCGCCAGCGAGTACTGTCGGAATGCCACGACCAGCCCACGGCAGGACATCTCGGAATCAGGAAGACTACCACCCGGATCGCCCAGAGGTATTACTGGCCGGGACTCTTCCGTGATGTAGCCAGGTATGTACGCAAGTGTGACACTTGCCAGCGGTTCAAGGTCAGTCAGAGTAAACCAGCGGGAAGAATGTTTACCAGGCAGATCAGTGAACCTTTCGACACTGTCTGCGCAGATTTCATCGGGCCACTTCCGCGTTCCAAGAGCGGAAACAGTATGCTTCTTGTATTCTTTGACGCTTTCTCTAAATGGGTTGAGTTGGTCCCCTTAAGGAAAGCTACTTCGGCATATCTCGAGAAATCGTTTAGGAAAAGGATTCTTAATCATTTCGTGGTTCCACGCAGGTTCGTTTGTGATAACGGAACTCAATTCACTAGTCGTTCTTTCAAAGCTTTCTGTAAACAAGCGGGAATGGAGGTCCAGTATACGGCACCCTATACTCCGCAGCAGAACCCGACGGAGAGGGCCAATCGCACCATAAAGACTATGGTCGCCCAGTACATCGAGGATAAGCAGACGACTTGGGACGAATTGTTACCGGAGCTGAACTTGGCGATAAACAGCAGCGTTTCGGATTCGACCGGATTTAGTCCGGCGTTCATCGTTCAAGGCAGAGAGCCACGGCTCCCAGGGGCCTTGTATGACGAAGTCACTCCGGGACCCAGCGAAGTTCCCCGAGCACCCGTGGCGAAAGCGGAAATGCTTCGCGACGTGTTCAAGACCGTTCAGGAGAACACTCAACGAGCTTCACTCGAACAGCGGAAACATTACGATCTTCGAAGACGAGCGTGGAAGCCACGGTTAGGATGCTTAGTATTCGTCAAGCAGCACTATTTATCCAAAGCGGCGGATAATTTTGCGGCGAAGCTGGCACCTAAATATGAAGGGCCATACAAGGTCATCAAGTTTCTGGCGCCCACGATCGTGCGTCTGCAGCATGTCCAGAGTAAGCAACGCAGGACGGCATCACTGGGAGACTTGAAAGAGGCAGCCAACGAGCTGGAACCGGCGAAGCCGGAGAACGAGGCGGAAGTCAGCGGCGTGTGGCCCTGAGCTTCGTAGAGTAAGACCGCAGTGACGGTACAGTGGCGGGAACCAGAGGTTCGGCCACCCACAAGGGTTGAGGCCCGGAAACGCCAAACAGTTGGCTATGAAATGACAGGCAAGAGCCATTTATAATTAGGAGCACTGTGACAGTTGCCAAGACTGAGTCAGTGGGGGCCACTTGTTGGACGGTGCGCCTTCCCAACGTCCCCACTCCCCTGAGGGGGAAACTCAAAGCTTCCAGAGCCCACAACTAACCCACCCCAACTAACGATTATTAACCAGTTACTAGTTTGCTTCGTAAGACAAAAAACTTATAAAACTCTCGTTTCCTTCCTACAGACATGGCAGAAACAAGCGCCGACGAGACCTCCAGTCTCCCGGACGTCGCCACGGCCCCACGGAGGAGGTGCACCTGGGTCCGGACGCCCTTCTATCCGCCGGAAACGACTCATTATCGTGGGCAGCGCTCCTACGACACGCGGCTCTGGGTCGATGCGCTGGCCTTCATCGAGCGCGCTAGTCCGATACCCGGCCGGAGCCCGACCCCGGAATCGAGCGATGGCGGCAAGAAGACCCCCCCGTACGACTACAATACGTCCTCAGAGACCGAGGGGACCAAGGAGTCGGAGGAGTCCGAGAGCGACGAGGGCGACAAGGTCTTCGTGTGGCCGAAGCCAATCCCCTGGGGTCCCAGTGAGGATATTTCCATATCCACCCTCGGCAGCGACGCGGACTGCTCCGCGGAGTCAGGCGACCGGCACTGCACAGTCGTGAGGCGGATGACCGCATCTCCGTGCCCCGACTTCGACCCCAAGGAGGCCATCAATGACCCCGCCGCCCGCGGGAGTATCCCGGCCACAAGAGGGCGAACCGGCTGGCGAAGAGGAAGGCCGCCCGCCTATTGCGCCGCCGTCAGGAGCAACAAAGGGACGCTGGGGAGACGGCGCGTGCCTCTCCCGAGCCCGGACTGCCGCCGGACTTCAACCCACTCCGTCCGGAGGAGACTATGGTGCCCACCTGTCCCGCTTGGACGGCGATCGACCGGTGGCCCGAGAACCCCCGACGCTGGCAACCCCCTAAGAAGTCCGATCCCGCCGACGAGGTCACTCGAGACGAGGTGTGCGGCCTCGACAAAATCGACCCGATACACGTGTTCGGCGTACGCGTGGAGGTGTCGGAGCAGTCGCAGCCGGAGCCGGAGAGCCACCACAGGCAGAGCGACAGCAGCGGGCTCAACAACGAGGGCGTGCAGGAGGGTGGTCAAGGCCTAGACGAGCCGGTGGACGGTGATCGAATGGTCCCGTTCCCGAGCCATTGGGTCTTGACCACGGGAGGTAACAAATTGCCTCATTCCCTGGTCGCGCAGGCGCAGGACGAGGAACGGCAGAATCGGCGCACCCTGCGAAAGTTCCTGTTCCACGCAATGGGGGCCCAATACCGCATACACGTCAGTAAGACGAACAAAATCATCGTTTCGCTGCGCCCCCCGAAGGAAGAGGGGAATGTGAGGGACCGGTTGGCCCTCCCAAAATAATTTAATAACCATGTAAATATAGTCATAGCTCATAACCTGTAAATAGATATTAATCATAAGTTAGAGTTAATTCCCAATAGTTTTAAGTAGGGTACGGCCCACACCCGATACGATAGTTACCAAACTATCATCACTAACCCGAGCTCGCCCCGTTAGCCTGGAAGGCTAGAACACACACCGACACACACACACCAGCGCAAACGGCAAAACTCACCCCGATCACGCCACCGAAAATAGGCAAGCGCTCATGAGAGCGAGCGAGAGGGAGCAACCGATCGTACGGTAAACTCCTGGAAGAAGGCAAAAATGAACTCCGCGAGAAATTTCGCGAAGCGAAACGGAGTTGAGTTGAAGTACAGTGGCGAACCAAATCGGACGTGCGTTGTGAAACGGAAAACCAGAAACCGCGTGCGAGACCAAACAACCCTGTGAAAACTTAAAAAAACTGAAACTACACAAATTTAAAAAGCGAACTGCGGGCCGGCGATTGCCACCGTACAAATTGCAGACGGATTTTGTGCGAGCGGAAATTTAGGAAAATGGAAATGGACAAGGCGAAGTCTGGCCCAGGACCAGCGGCGGGACGGAGCCGGTCCAGCAGTGTGTGCCGGAGCGAGACGGGTGAGTGTTAGTGTGAGACCGCAACGAGTTGGCTAGCAAGTGTGTGTGTGTAGGAAAATCTTTGCGAGCCCTCGATGCGGTGGTCACCAGAGAGTGCGGTCAGACCGACTCTAGAATAAAACATAAGTTTGAGCCCCTTAACTAACCCGTAGAAACACTGTGAGAAAGTGTGCAAGACTTAGAAAAAGGGAATTATGTAAAACACGAAAAACCATAGAATACGCGGAAATAAAATTTATAAACGGAAAACAAGAATTTATAAAGTTGTATAAAAATATGAAAACATAGAGAACACAGGAAAAAATGTGGAAGTTTAGAAATAAGGAAATTCTGAGAAATTATAAATTAGGAAATTATGGAAGCAAAGTAAGAAATTATAAGAAATAAGAAATCATAAAACGAAACAGCGAATGCACTAAGCAAAAATAACGGAGGAACCCAAAATCTAAAAATAAATACTGATATTAAATTTTAACCTAATTGTGTTTTGATAAATAAACATGGCAAAGGAAAATTTATGAAAATCTCAAAACCACGAGGTGGGAAAAATTACGTAATGGCGAGATTTACAACAGTTAAACACAGTAAATTAAATTTAATTAAATAATTTAGGATTAAACTAAATTAAATGCCACGAGATATAATTATTCAACTAAATAATGAAATTAGATACCACGAGATGAAGACGGCTACACTGGGAGAAAAAAATATTTGCCAAAAATCAAACAAAATTTTATATAATAAATTTAAAGTATATTTATTATTTGCTAATTATATTTTTGGCGAACTCTGTACTGTGGGAAATTCCCAAGTAAAAAATTGGAACATATTTTGGACGGGCCAGGCACAGCCGGCCGGAGCAAATTCGCTATTATTTCTTCTGTTCTCTCTCGGTTCTTCGGCCCCGAACATGTATGCAGACTAATTCGATTCTTCCCTCTGTCACGCCCTGTCAACATATTTTTTTTAGTGTAACTCGGTGGCTGACCAACTCCACCTCGCGTCAGCCCACCGCCTCATAGTAGTCACATTGTCCCAGATCTTTATAAATTTTCTGTAGAGAGACCCTGGCGAGACTGAGTCTCTATCCCAGCCCAGATAACTACCTCACATACGGAGTCCTAGTATCGTGGCCAGCGCTAACTAGGGCTTATAACATCTCAAAATTAACGAGGATACAGAGAGTAGCGTATGCTGGCGTGACGCCCCGCAGCAGCACTAAATGCTATCCTGGACATAATGCCGATAGAACTGTTCATAAAAGACATGGTCGCGCAGAGCGCAGTAAGACTGAATGCAAGTAACTTCTGGAGGGGATACGGCGCAGGCCACGGCAAGATACTGGAAGAAATTAAGATAGAAGCAAACACATAAATGGACTACATGACTACGGAGATGAACTTCGAAAATGCCTACACGACCACATTCCCAACAAGGGAAGACTGGAGAAGGGAGAGAGTAACCGGGGCGTAAGAGGTATCCCTCTACACCGATGGCTCCAGAATGAGCTGCGCCGTGGGGGCTGGGATCTTCGCTGAGCAATGGGGGGTCGAGGAGTCCTTCACTCCCTCAGACTCAGCGACGGTCTTTCAGGCTGAAGTACTCGCCATAACGGAAGCAGCCAAGCTTTCGATACGGCGAGAACTTAACGACACCAAAGTACGGTTTTACTCTGATAGCCAAGCGGCTATAAAATCCCTAGCGGCCGTGAGAACAAATTCACGGATGGTGGGAGAATGCAAGAAGGCCCTTAATAGCCTTGCAGAGAGAAACGATGTACAAGTAACCTGGGTACCGGGTCATTGCGACTTCCCAGGGAACGAGAAAGCGGACGAACTAGCCCGAGCAGGTTCGCAAGAGCAGAATTTCAACGTACTGACACCGATCTCGTTAAACTCGGTCCAGACAAGGATCCATTTCAAGCAGACAGCCAACAAGGAATGGTCAATTAAGAGCAAACATAAGAGATCAAAGAAATGTTGGCCGACATACTACAAAAATCGAACTAGAGAGATGCTATCCAACAGCAAGCGGGATATCAGAAGATTTACAGCAGTCGCAATAGGCCATTGGGCGATCGGAACGCACGCATTGAAAATGGAGCTGCCACACAACGCTAGCTGGAGAAGCTGCAAAGAAATTACGGAACATGAGACGCCACAGCACCTTCTCTGTTTCTGTCCGGCCCTAAATCACATCAGAAAACGTCACTTTGGTGACTACAAGTTGAAGTCGCTAGAATGCATAGGAAAGCTGAAGGTCTTAGCAATCCAAGGCTTTCTCAGCGACTCAGGATGGTACTAAAGTGCAACTACGACCACAACAGGACAACAGAGGGAGAGGACCAAAAAGGAGCCCAGCTCTAATTGGAGGCTCCAGAAAGGGGCCTCACCACTACTTCCTACCTACCCATGTGAAAACAAAAAAATTTTTTGTTGACTTAGCTGACGTCGTTTTTACTGCTGTTGTTGTTGTTGCTGCTGCTGCTGTTATTGCTGTTGCTGCTATTGGTGCTGCTGCTGTTGATACTGCTTTTGTTGCCGATGAAGGAATTCGGCGGTGGTCGTCCTTCCTTCTATTGGCGTCTTTGGCAGTATCTCTCATTATATATTAGTTTTTCTTTTTAACTTTTATGTCTTGCGGCTCTTTTTTTTTTATCTTTTTTTTTTAACTTTTAGTGGCGCACTGGAGGTAGTTCATTTTAGTTGGTGCACCGGAGGTAGTTTTGATTTTGGCTGATTGGAATTTTTTTTTTTTTTGTTTATATATCTTTTTTGAGATATTATCACTAGATGGAGTTATAATATTTGTATTTGTCGTGTTGGAATTTTTATAAATTTTTTTAACTTTTCACAACACTTTTCGCATTTTTTTTGTTCCCAAACGCCCACTATAAACTTTTGTTTATTTATTTCTAATTTTGTCGATTTTTTTGTATCCTTTTGCTTTTGAATTTACTCTGTTCCTTACCATACAAGAGTCAACAAGAATCAATTATTTTTGCTTTCTTTAGCTGCAAATGCTGGCCTATCTCTGAGTCCCTTACCACAGAGGGGGAAACTGCAGAGTTAATCTAAGGCTTGATTGACGAAAATGAAGGGATCCAAAATAAAAAGACCTTAATTTGCTGAATTGATATTTCAAACTGAGTTTATTTTCTTTAAGTTCTAGCTTAGGTAGCTAACATGAGATTTACATATTCTAATCTTATCTTTAACTGGACCAACGCAGTGGTCATATTTTCCCATAGATGGGAAAAGGTCTTATGGGAAGGAATTATCCACTGCACGATATTTCTTATCTTTGTGTTTGCTATATGACCGCTTTCATCTTTAAGGGATGAACACACACGGAGTTCGTTGTATACTCCCAGATATCTATATCTAACGCTCAAGAGTTGTTTATTTTTAAATATAGGCAGACAAAATTACATTGCTGCAGCGGTTCAATAGCTGTACATAAATGTTGTAAATTCTCATATATTCATGTTCGTCTGAACAACAGACTTGGAACGGCTGAATAATTGTATTTCAGATTTTAATTTGTTTGATTTATACATGTGCATTGACACGGCTGAAGCAGTGAATATTTTTTACAGTGCCATCTATTCTTTTTATTGAATATGTTACTTTATACTATCAGCCAACCTCGAATAATCCTCCTTGGTTTACTAAAGAGTTGAGTCATCTTAAAAACAAAAAATCTAGGCTGTATACCAAATATAAAAGAACCGGTTAGAGTAAGAACTCTGCCCTATCCCTTTATTGGTCGGCTCGGTCAAGACTTACCGTATTGAACCCGTAGTGTTACTAAAATTATTTGACTCGTTGTTGGTCCGGACCTCTCAGGACCCAAAACAGTTTTATAATTTTTTTAACATTAAACGTAATCCAATTACTCAACCTTCCTTGCTTTCTTTTGAGAATACAAACGTAAATAATGATCAGACAATTGCCGATCTGTTTAAGCAGTTTTTTCAAACCACTTACTCGAATTCCACTGACTCAATCAGTCTTATTCTAACATTTAGGCTGACGGCAGAATGCGAGCGAGAAGCGAAGCGAAGCGATAATATTGGGCGAGAACGGGCGATAAACCACTTCATGTATTTTTAAGTAAAATCGCTAGAAAGATGTCAGAGTGAAAGCGAAGCGAGAAGCGGGCTCAAGCGATAAAACGAGAGCAAAGCGAGCGAGCAGTTTCCAACATGCTTTATCGCTTCAACTCGCTCAGAACGTACGATTTTTGTTTTGTTTTTTGACATTCTGTGTTTTGTTTACTTTTCATTTTCAATGCTCGCACTGTTTTTGTTTTGATTTTTTACATAAATAACTAAACTAACTAAATTTTAACAATGTGGATCGTTTCTCGCTTCTCTTTCACTCTTTGCTTCGTTTCTCGCTTGCACTCTGCCGTCAGCCTTAGATCAAGTCGAACTTAATCTTCAGTCCGTGTTAAGGGGTTATATACCTTTTTCAGCGGAAAAATTGAGGAAACTTTGGATTTTTTTAACAATGTGTAGCGGTCATTTTATTTCAAACATGTTAATATTTATTGATACATATTTTGATGAAAAAAGAATGCTATTGTTCTTGAAAAAATATAAATAACTCCGTAGTTATGGCGGTTCTATCAAAACTATTTTTTTTTTAAGCGGCTCGCGGTGACTATGATTGAAGTTCAGCAGGTCAACTTAAAATAAAAAACAGAAAAATTTCATTAGTATAAACTTGTTAGGAGGCTTATCACGGGCCAGGATAAATACTCAGCCAGGCCAGGATCCTCCACAGAAAATATTTATTTGTGAGACAGGCAAAATAAAAGGAGCCTACTGGCCAGGATTTGGAAAGTAAGGATCTGGGAATCTGTAGGAGCAGGAGAATGGCTGCAGTGCTTGTCTCGTATTCCGGCGAGATCCTTGTCATAAAGAGGCGGCTGCGTAATCGCGGGGGCGAAGATCAGGAAGGAGGATTTCCTGCCAGGGAGACGGCTGCGTAATCGCGGGGCCGCTCCAAGGCGGGGGTCAGGAGGAGGGTTCCCGGTATGGGAGGCGGCTGCGTAATCGCGGGGCCGTCCCAATGCGGGATTTAGGAGGAAGTGTTCCCACCAGGGAGACGGCTGCGTAATCGCGGGGCCGCTTCCCAGGCGAGAATCAGGAAGAAGGATTACCTGCCAGGGAGGCGGCTGCGTAATCGCGGGGCCGCCCCCAATGGGGGATTTAGGAGGAAGGTTAGTGGGGTTGAAGGAAATGCCAAGTCTTGTTGTCTTTGTTCATGGTCTTTATTTCAGTTCGTGCTAAATCCTACTTGTCGTCCCTATCCACGCATGTTTTCCCCTCCGGCAGGAGGTTTTGGCCCGAGGCCCGGCTCACCATTAGATCCCCCTCCATGGCGATGGCCCGCTAATCCAGCGCGGTGACCACCGCCAAGGCTCGCAGTCCTCCTTCCACCGTTGGGTTCCTCCAGGTAGGACTCCGTGTCCTGGGCGTCGTTGTCGTTCTCCTTCGATTTCCCGACACTTCTGGTCGGTCTTGCTCCCTCCCAGCTTCTCTCTCGATCGGCGGCCGTGTTCCGTCCAAGAAACCTCCTCTGCCACCGATCTGTTGTCCGAGCGTTATCGCCCTCGGCCGCTAGTAAGCATCGGTTGCTTACGTGACGGCGTCGGGCTTAGGCTCTGCCGCCGTGTGTTGGCTCTGCCCGGCTTGGTGGACTGTTGCGTCCGGGAGACGATCCGCTGGCCGAGCGTTATCGCCCTCGGCCGACACGAAGCCTTGGGCTCTGCCAAGTGACTTGGCCCTGCCGCAATGGGCTCTGCCGCTATGGGCTCTGCCGAGTGTTTTGGCTATGCCGCTAATATGGGCTCTGCCGAGACATGTTGGCTCTGCCGCTATGGGCTCTGCCGAGTGTTTTGGCTATGCCGCTAATATGGGCTCTGCCGTGGTGTGTGTATGTGTACGGGGTTTTAACCCCTATGTACACAAAGATGCCCCTTCTGGGGTTTCCCTAAGCTCTACGAATTAAACTACGATCCTATTCTAGCCTACTATTACTACTTACTTGGCTACAAACTATTCTAACTGCCTATACCTAATTCCCTACGCTAAGTCCTATCCTACCTACATGTCTACAAAATCCTAACCTACCTACATGTCTACAAAATCTAACCTACTTATATTTACAAAATCCTAATCTACTTACATGTCTACAAAATCTAACCTACCTACATGTCTACAAAATCTAACCTACTTATATTTACAAAATCCTAACCTACCTACCTATATGTCTACAAAATCTAACCTACTTATATTTACAAAATCCTAACCTACCTACATGTCTACAAAATTTGTGAGGGAACCGATATGGTCCCTCACAAACTTGTTTCTAGTTCGTGAACGATTATTTTAAAGAATACCTGTTTTTTTCTGTAAACAGTAACGATTTTTTTTAAAAAGTTAATTTTTCGAGCTCTAAAAATTTTATTCAAAAATTCTGATCTGAAAAATTAAAATTTTTGCATGAAAACTGAATCGTTTACGAACTGTGCAAATTCATTACGAACAAACTAAAAAAAAATGAAGAAGATCGATCAAGTAGTTTTTGTGGAATCGCAGTCACGGCAAAGGCACTTTTGTAAAAAAACGATTTCGAGATAATCGCATTTAAAGTTCGAGGTTTAGTGTGTTGAGTGTGACAAACCGCGACACTAAAAGATGTTTTCCTATGGAACGATCTCTATAAAAATTTGGGAAAATGTTCTTTAAGAGTTGTACTTTGGGATTCTGAAAAAAATTTTTTTTCGATTTTTTTAAAAAATAAAAGTTTTATAACCCCTTAAGCCCATTTATTCGCCAGGTCCCGACTATTCGAAAAAATCATAACTCCTCATTTGCAGCACCTGTGTTGCTCAATAATTTCACCATGTCAGCATGGATTTATAAAGCGAAGATAAAAGACAACTAACGCTTCTTGGCGGTCTGATTTCCAAAAAAAAATGTTAATAATTTTTAAACAAGGTGCCGAATAAACTTGTTAAATTAAAAAGGCTTTATTAAACGGTGGTCGAAGCAATTCACTGACCCCTATGATATAACATCACTATATATTGCCAAACCTTTAACCAAATACATAGGAGGAGATAATGGTAAAATTTCTAGATGAATGTCTACAAAAATTACAATACAGTTAGATGACCCAGCTGTAAAAGCTTTTAACGAAGTTAAAGATAATTTAATAGCACAAGTGGAATTAGTTTTTTTTTTTCGCGCGAGTCCCACGCCCACCTCCCGCCCAACCGACCCAGGGGTGCAGCCGTGTGACATTCGGCACGATCGCGTTCTAGATAGACGAGATAGACGAGAAGGAAAATATAGGAAAGAACGAGGAAAGTTAGGTTTATGTTCATGCAACATTACGAGCTAATTCTACTAGCAATACAGTTTTAAGGCGAGGGAGGCTCTCAGGTCGCTCTATAAAATTAAAAAGTCGGTTGTAATCGGCACATAAGACCCTAACAGGTTTATGTTCCTCAAACTCTCTCCTACAGTGATTTATTGCTAAGGGGATAAAGGTTCTAGATGTTAAACGTGGAACGTGAAAGTTAAGCTATCCTAGCAGGTAGGGGCTCTCTACGTCACCGTGAATTAGCTTGTGTAGAAAGACGACACCAAGCATAGTTCTACGGTTAGCTAGGGAAGGTAGGTTAATTAACAGAAATCTACTAGAATAAGACGGTAATCTTAGGTCGGCATCCCAGGTTAAGCCACGTAGGGCGAAAAGCAGAAAATTTTTTTGAACAGATTCAATGCGGGTAATATGAATTCCAAATTGAGGAATCCAAACGCAAAAACCATATTCCAAAATAGGAAGAACTAATGAAGTGAAAAGAGTCTTAGTTACGTAAGGGGAATCGAATTCTTTCGACCACCTTGGCCTTGTTAACCATGCAAGAGTCAGTTTAGCCAGGGTGGCGCCGTTTACGCTTCCCGAAGATCCCTATCATCCTACTTTCGACGTGACTCTCGACATTGGGACTGACTTACAGAATATATCTGACTGTCCAGCCAAGAAAGTCCTTTGTTTTCGCAAAACGGACTTCGAACTTCGAAATCTAGGCTGTATACTAAATATAAATATACCGGTTCTATTTCTGCCCTATCCCTTTATTTATCGGCTCGGTCAAGATTTACCGTGTTGAACGCGCAGTGTTACAAGAATTATTTGACTCGTTATAGGGTCCAGATCTCTCAGGACCCAAAACAGTTTTATAATTTTGTTAACACTAATTGTTTACCTTGTCCCTAGAAACCTCCTACTTTCCCCTTATTTGGAAGGAATCATTTGTTATTCCTCTCCACAAAAAAGGTAGCAAATGTTATTCCTCACCACAAAAAAGGTAGCAAATCGGTTGCCAGCAACTATAGAGGAATCTCTAAGTTGTCGGCCATCCCAAAACTTTTCGAGAAAATCATTACTCCACATTTGTAGCACCTGTGTAGATCAATTATTTCTCCATTTCAGCATGGATTTTTAAAGCGTAGATCAACGACAACCAATCTTTTAGACTTCACTTCCTTCTTGGTTAAGGGCTTCCATAAGGGCTTTTAGACATACGTAATCTATACTGATTTCAGTAAAGCATTTGATTCTTTCAACCATTCTCTTCTTGTTCGGAAACTCGATCTATTGGGATTTCCGGTTGATCTTCTTAGTTGGATCTCAAGTTATCTGAATGGCAGAACGCAAAAAGTCCTCTTTACAAATTCTTTATCTAATGTTCTCAGGGTTACTTCTGGCGTCCCGTAAGGGAGCCATTTGGGTCCCCTGTTGTTTACATTATTTATCAACGACCTGCCCAAAGTTCTGACTAACTTCAGAGTACTTATGTACGCGGACGACGTCAAACTTTGCGTGCAATATATGGACGCTTCCTGCCAGTCTGATTTACAAACAGATCTCAATAACTTCCAAACATGGTGCCGCATAAACTTATTGAACCTTAACGGCTCTAAATGCAAGCTAATGATTTTCTCTCGTGTCGCTCCCAAGCTCGGGACTTACACGCTAAACTGCTGCTCTTTGGAAAGAACTAATATAGTCGATGATTTGGGTGTCCGACTGGACCCTAAACTTAACTTTATCGATCATATTTCGTGCATGGTGAATAAAGCCAGAGGTGTGCTTGGTTTCATTAACCGGTGGTCGAAAGAATTCAATGACCCCTATGTTACAAAATCCTTATATATTTCGTTAGTTCGTTAGTCCTATATTAGAATATTGATCTTGCGTTTGGAGCCCTCAGTATGTGGTCCACCACAGTAAACGCATTGAGTCGGTTCAATAGAAGCTTTTACTTTTCGCTTTATGCGGTTTAAACTGGTGTTTACGTGAGGGGCCCACTGTACCACCTTTGGCCACCGAGCTTCCTAAAGCTCGGCCGCTCTTGCGCTCCTTTATTTCGGGCCTCCTCGCACTGTCCATCGAGCATGCCGTTGCTCGCCCGCTCCCCGCTCTTCTGCAATCTTCGGCCGCTTCGCGGCAATATTCCGTCACTCCTCGGTACCTTTCTTGACAGCGCTCGCCCGATCTGTGCTCCTCTACATCTTCGGCCACTTCGCAACGCTCTTCCGCCGTTTCCTTGTCAAGCGCGTCCACTCTCGCCCCGATGATGCTCCCGCGCTCACCTTCTTGTGTGCTCCTGCGGGCCGAGCTAGTGCATCGGGTCAAATCCGAACCAGCAGTCGGCCCCCGTCGATCTGCCGCTCTCGCTTTAGCGGAGTAAAGCGGGCGGGACGCGGCTCCATGTTTAAGCTTAGATTAGTCACCAAATGAATGCGAAATAAACACTACGGCCGCTCCATGACAATGTCGACTCTCGACCCCCGAATATTTTCTTCGTCTTTTTCTTCGGGGGATATATATGTTCATATAATATTTTCTGGACTTCTTTAGCGGAAGATCCTCGCCACCCCCTACAGAAAAAACTGGGATGCGTGACGTGGAAAATGCGGACTTATTAGGTCAGCTTAACTTTCACGTATCGAGTAGAAATACTAGATCATATATTCCATTAGTGTAAGGGAAGTTGCCCCTGAAGACCGTCTTTTCAAACGTACACTAGTCGGCATAAATATTTTGACAAAATTGTCGGTTTCTTTTAAGCCTAGCTTGCGCTTGATACCGTTAACTAACGGTGCGAATTTGATGAGCAAAGCAAAGAATGAATATTTAGCTCACAGAATGCCAATTTTTATACGGTTTACCCAATGCACTTTCTTTCTACTGATAAAAATAAACGCAGACAAGTTTTGTATGGCACAAGTATTTTGACAAGCTCATTTAGTAAATGGTATTCTGCTGTTGAGCACGTATTAACCAACAATTTTTTAAATTTAACTTTTTTGGATATTAAACGTTAATAAAAATAAAAATTAATTGATAGCCATGGGTAAAAAGGCTGAGTTAAGTTTATTTATTAGAATTCGATTTTTTTGGCATAAAGTCGATTTTTTGACGTTAATAAATGGTTGTTTTCTTATTTTAATCTTAAAGTAAATACATCATACATTACGAAAATGTTAATTAAAAGCTTTAAAAGTGCCACCAAAGCCTTTTGAGAGCTTTTAAAAGTGAGCTAGCGATCAGCTTATTTCCGAATAGGAGTTTGCGCCAAAATATTTAGTTGCTGTATATTGTGCCCCACGTGTTAAATTAGTCCAGAAAATTGAATTAAATTATGAAAAATAATCTTCAAGGTATGCACTATTTAATGTATATTGTTAGTTTATGTATAGTTCCAAGAATTTAGTGTGGTGTAATGTCCAATTTATGTGTATTTTCTTAAAAAACTAACATGCGTTCTCCGTCCTTCGTGGAGTATAACTAATAAGCTGTTCCATGCTGAAAGCAACCAATTGGTCCAGATTGTACTTGTGAGTGTTGTCTTTAGCAACAAACCAAAAACTCATCCCCATTCGTCCCCCTTTCCTCACATTTTGGTAATTTCTAGGCACGTTCGATTTTAGTCACAGCGAACTTTTTGAAATATGGCGCAGCAACAATCAAAAATTCAATGTTTATCGAATGTGATATACATTAAAATTAATAATAATTAAAACGCTTTAGAATCTAATATAATAAAGAATATAGACAAAAAAATAAGTTTAATAGTTAAATTCATAAATAAGCTTTTACGAATTTTCAAAGTTAAGCTCTTGATCAGCTAATTGCGCGTAAGGAATTTGCGTTTTTTTTTTTGTTTTCTTTGGCATATCACACGAGGTTTACGCACCCAAAAATTTAAGTAAAATATGGAAATTAAAGGTAAATGTATGTAGTTTTTAATGTATATAGAATAAATATGTGTTTGTGTAGAATTTTTGTGCCGTGTAACGTCTTAGTTATGTGATTTTATAGAATAAAAGTAACTATGTATGTCTTCTGTCTTTAGTGGAGTATAACTAACAAACTGACAATTCCTGACAAAAGTTAAAAACGTAAGTTTGTAGGTTTAACCTTTGTTTTTGATGGCTATGTAATATCTTTTGCTCATTTTTGCTTTTGTTCCGGTAAAGCGACCTTTTCGATGAATAAATTTTTAATATAGAATTACAGGAAGAACAACATTAATCATTCTAAAAATTTTTATATAATATAGATCTCATAAAAAGTTAATAAAGTTATGTTTTTGTAATTAGTAAATAAAAAAAAAAATAAAATTTGGTTTAATTCCGAAGTCATTCCAGTAGCTTGTATGGGAGGCTAAAAGGGGCGTGGTCACATGGACCCCAAATATTTTTTACAAACTTGTTATAATATAACAACAAAATGTGTAAAGTTTCATATCTGTAGCTTCATTTTTAGAGTTTATGCCAAAAAAAACGAAATCTGGACCATAGTGCAATGGTAGAACAGTTTAACGTTGGAATAAAAGTAAAAAACATTGCGAATGAGTTTAATGTGTCGCAAAAAGCGTCGTAAAAAGTTTAAAAAACATAATGACGTAAAAAACCTAAAAAGAAGAGGTCCTAAGCGCAAACCAACTATCGCTGACAAAAAATCCTAATACAGGAATTTAAAAAAAATCCTCTTGCGGAGCTCCAAGCCGTTGCAACGCAGTGGAATCTGACCGCCAGCCTTCCGAAAAGTGGACGTAAGGCAATCAGTGAGCGCACAGTCCGCCGACGTTTAAAGGAACAGGACATGAAGACATATAGGATGTGCCGTATATTTCAAAAGTTAACAAGCTTAAATGGCTGAAATTTGCAAAGGAACATCTAGAGAAGCCGAAGTCGTTCTGGAGAAGTATTTTATGGACGGATGAAAGCTCTTTCCATTTTAACTCGTCAAAACAAAAAATTTTTGTAAGATTGCCAACTCAGCAAATGCAAAAAAAAAAAAAAAAGGTAGTGGAGGCTCTGTCATGATGTGGGGATGTGTTGCCTACAATGGGTTGGGTGACTTTGTCCCTATCTCCGGCTCGATGAACCAAGGGCAATATTTGACGACCCTAAACGAAAATGCATTTCCTTCTGGAGATAGGCTGATCATTTATCCTGCAGCAAGATAATGCTCCATGCCACAAAGCCAGAATGATAACCAACTTTCTAGGGATATTGGCGTTACTGTCTTAAACTGGCCACCTCAAAGTCCAGATTTAAATATTATTGAGAACATCTGGTCAGTTTCGTTACAAAAAACTCGAGAGGAGACAATTTCTGAGCTCACTTCCCTTTGGAAAGAGATAACTCCAGAGATCCTTCACAATTTGGTGGATTCAGTAAAGGACCGACTCCAAAAAGTTATTGATGCCAAATGAGGATATATATTTTATTAATTGTTTTAATAAAAAGCTAGTCCTGCCACATTTAAACTTTTTTTTCATGGTATTAAAGGCTTGTCAAAATACTTATGCCGAAACAAAAAATCATCATATTTTATGAAGTTGTTTATATATGTTTAAGTTTCAATAAAAAAATATTTGTTTGTTTTTTTTTATTATTATTATTAAGAAATTAACACGTAATTAAAATTACGTGAAATTTGTATTAGCTATAGCAGCTGAAGGCCTTAAGCTAGTTATATACATTTTTGGTGTCATGTATGTACAAGAGAAGTTCTTAATTTAATATTGATGACTATGAATTATTTGTTTAAATCTAAGTTATTTACATGTAGCGTTGATGTTTATGAAATTTGTATATGTTTACATTTATATTGTGTGGTAAAGATTTGTATTTTTTAAGAATTGCAGTGTGTGATGAATATTTTCAAATGAGGTAATTTCTTTTAATGTTTGTTTTAGAAGTTTAACTCTCTATTGCTGAAGAGCAGGACAGTCCAATAATATATGTTGTATTGTAATGTTGGTGTTGCAGGTTGAACAGATTGGTGGTGCAGTTTTATCAAGTATGTAGCTGTGGGTAAGATTCGTGTGTCCTAGTCTTATTCTTGTGAATTTGATTGAGTCTGCTCGTGAAATGTTTTTTGCTGGGGTACTGTCGTGGCTGATACTTTTATAATGGATTGAAGAGTTGTTGAGAATTGCGTTTTTAAAGGTTTCGGTGTTTCGTTTGAGGTGTTCCAAAATGTGTGATGTGTTGAGGTTTTTTTGGGTAATCAGAGGGAAGTTATGTGCGTTTTTTGCTGATTCGTCTGCGAATTCGTTTCCTGGGTCCCACAGTGTCCAGGGACCCATACTATTAAAATTTTGTTTCTCTTGTATTTGTTTAAAATATTTCTGATGGAGGTGGTGTAATAGTTTTGGCTTTTTATATTTTCAATTTCTTGTATAGCTGAGAGAGAATCTGTGCAGATTGCAAATTTCCCTCGATGTTTGCTGGCGTAGTTGCATGCTGTCAGAATTGCTGATATTTCGGCTGTGTATGTGGAGGAGTATTGTGGGAGTATATGGTGGTTAATAATATTATTTTCCGTTGTTACGCTATATGAGACTCCGTTAGCTGACTTGGATCCATCTGTGTAGAGAAAACATCTGTCTGCTAGCGTATTTTTTAATTCCTTAAATTTTAGTTGGTATATTAAGGGTGTCGTTTTTGCTTTGGGTTGGGTGTGTAAGGTGGTATTAATGCCGGCATTACTGCACATCCAGTGTGGGGTCTTTTCCTTCCTGCATGTTACAGGTGATATGTGGATATTAAGTTTTTTCAATTGTTCTATTGTTTTGTGTAGTGAAGACGGAAGTTTTGGTATTCTTTTGGCTTTAATAATTTTGCTGTATATTTTTTCAATTGGGGAGAACTTGGAGTTGATAATGATTTTGATGTTTTTTTGCGTTGCATATGTGGTTCTATGTTCTATTGGCAGTATGTTAGCTTCGTGCATGAGGTTGTTTATTGGAGTGGTGCGGAAGGCATTGAAGGCGATTCTTATTGCTGAGTGGTAAATCGTTCTTAGTTTGCTCAGGGTTGATTTCGGTGCATTTCCATAGAGGTGTAAGCCGTAGTCTATTTTTGACATAATAATTGATTTAACCACATATATTATTGTGTTTGTGTTGCAGCAGAATTTTTTGTTAGATAGACACTTAATAACGTCTAGTCTTTTAGCTAGTCCTAGAGTGAGGTTTTCGATGTGTTCGTTCCATCTGTAGTTTTTGGCTATTGTTATACCGAGTATTTTAAGTGACGTAACATTTTGTAGAGGGGAGTCATTGGATTGCTGCTTTGTTGGTTGAGAGCGATGCACCGGAGTAGTTGCACCATTGATTTATGTCGTTGAGTAATGCGTCTAAGTTGAGGTTGTTTTGTTTTTTTCCTAGATTGTAAATTAATGTGAAGTCGTCAGCATATGCGGTGAAATCCATTTTTTTGTGTGTAGTTAGTATTTTGTTTAATTTGTTATTGCTATTGCGAATAATATTACAGATAAAGGAGATCCTTGTGGTATACCGTTGTGTAGTGGTTGAGGGTTGGAGTATGATTTGTTGGAAAGGACTGTTATTTTTCTATTGGTGAGGACGTTTATTATGTAATTGGAGATCCTTGGGCCTATTTTCCAGGCTATGAGTTCGTCAATGATGCTGTGGATGCCTACTCTGTCAAACGCTTTGGCAAAATCAAGGGAAATAATCGACGTGTGATTGTTTTTTGATAGGGACCCAGTTATCTGATAATCAAGAATAGCTAGAGAATCAGAAACCGATTTACCCTTTCTGAATCCCATTTGCCGGTTATCTAGAAGCTTGTTATTTGAACCTAGCCACCATAGCCGTTTTGCTATTATTTTATCTAGCACTTTAGATATGCATGGATTTAGTGAAATGGGTCGGTAGGAATTGATGTTGGTTTTGTCCATATTTGGTTTGGGTATAGGTATAACACTGCTTACTTTAAATTGTTGAGGTATGTATGAGCTCAGGATGTTGTTAAAAAGATTAAGAAGTCTTTTGTGTAGGCTTGAGGGTAAGTTTTGTAGCATAGGGTAACTTATACGGTCTCGTCCTGGAGTTTTTCCTTTAAGTGTGTTTAGTGCAGCAATAAGTTCTATAAGATATGTCCTGTTCGATGCTAAGCGCTATAGGTGATGGAACGTGTGTATTGGGGACTGGATGTGATTTCCTTTGTATGAAGGCTGCGTGGAAATTGCTGTCATGCGATGCGTTAGACCAATGGGTGCAGAGGGTGTTGGCTATTTCATTTTTGTCTAGAATGCTTTGTGTTATGTCGTTAGGATTAGTAAGGCAGTGAATGTGGTGTCTAGTTTTCAGGCCGCAGAAATGGTTTATTTTTGTCCATATTTGTCCGATAGGCGAATTTGGGCTAATTTCGGCGGTGAAGCTTTCCATTGCAGATTTTTTTCTAATTTTAATTTTCGTTTAAGTTTGGCGTTGGCTTTTTTGTAGGCTAATATGTTTACCATGATAGTGTTTCTGTTTAGATTTTTCCAAGCTATTTGTTTTTCATTTTTTAATTGTTGAAGGGTTTGGTCCCACCATGGAACGTTCCGCTGTCCTCTAGAATGATGTGATTGGGGAATGGCTTCATTGGCAGATTGAATTATTATTCTTGTTATAATAGCAACTTCTTTATTTATATTAGAGCTTGGAATCTTTTCTGTAGATAGCTTATCCGCAATTTTCTGGAATAGGGGCCAATTAGCATTCTTAAGGTTAAATCTTGGTCTTTCGGTGGGATTACTCATATTGCGTTCTTCGAATAAGTCTATGTGGATTGGGTAGTGGTCGCTGCCTGATAGAGAGCTATCGGTATACCATTTTGAGCTCAGGTTTAGAGGGGTTGATGCGATGGAAAGGTCTATGTGCGTGAATGTATGATGGGTGCTAAAGTGAGTTTCTGAGCCGTTGTTAAGTGTTACAAGCGAGTATTGATTGATGAATTTAAATAATATGGTTCCCCTTATATTGTTGGTTTGCGAGCCCCAGCTCCTGTGCCAGCTATTAAAGTCTCCAGTTATTAGTAGGGGTGGTTGCAAGTTGTCGTATACATTACGGAGGTTTTGTATTGTAAAATATTTGTTGGGAGGGATGTATGATGATGCTATGGTGAACTTTGATTTGGAATGGATTGTTACTGCTATTGTGTCAAAGTCAGGAGCGTTAATTTGAACATTTTGTTGTTGTAATGAGTTGTGGATGAGGAGAGCGACTCCTCCATATCGGTTTGTTGAGGTTTTTTCATGAAAGAATGTATAGTTGATTGGAATAGGTATATTTTGAATAGAATGTAAGTGTGTTTCTTGTATGGATATTATCTTAGGGTCGTGTTTTTTAATAAGAATTTGCAGTTGGCTGTAGTTATTAATGTATCCGTTCATGTTCCACTGTATTACTTTAAGCATTTTATAGATTTGTTTTTTAATTAATTTAGTTTCGGTTGTTGATCGAGTTGAGTTAATTGAATGTATACCTGTTTTAGTTTTTTGGATTAAATACTATCGGAATCGCTGTTATTAATAGCCTTGGTTTTTGCTAGGTTTTTTGCTTTTGAATGGATATTTTTAGTTGGTTTGAGATTTGTTGCGAGGGTTTTATTTTTATCTTTGGAAAAAATTCGAAGTTTCAGTTCATTTGCTTTATCGCTGGCAAGGTAAGAAGGTCGTGAGGTTGAGGTGGAGGGGGTGTCAAGATCCATGTATATGTCATCTGCGCTGTTAAGATCAGTTAAAGCTTGGGAGGTTGGGTGTCTGTTAAGAGATCCTCGTATGATACGGGCCATTGTTGATGACGATGGAATGATTTATTTGGGTATTTGTTTTTTGGCGTGGATGTGAAGTTTTTGTTTGTTGTTCTTATATTGCTGATTTGATTTTTTAGTGTAGATGCGAAGCTGTTGCTTAGTTCTTGATTGTGACGAGCGTGGTATAGTGTTACCGCTGTTTTGTGATCGACTTTCTCTGTAATTTTGATGGCTACCAATTCTTGTTGTTTTTTGAAAGTTGGGCAATTCCGGTATATTGGGCTGTGTTTGGCATCAGATTCAAGAAGGTGTTTGCAATTTATGCATGATTTTTCGTTCAAGCAAGACTCATTTTCCTTAGTATGTGCTGTGGCTGAACAGTTTTTGCAAAGGTCCTCTTGGCTTTTGCAGACTGTTGTTGGGTGTCCGTAGCGTAGGCATTTTCTACATCTTAATGGCATTGGGATGTATGGGCGGACGCGAATCCTTTCATACCCGATGTCTAGGGATTCTGGGAGATTAAGTGAGGCAAAGGTAATTATAATAAGTCCGGTTTCTTTTAGGAGATTGTCTTGACGGTTTAAGATTTTGCGTACTTCAGAAACGTTTTGTGATTGTAGTTCCTTTAGTATTTCGGCTTCGTCTATGTTCCGTAAATCGTTGCAGTATATGACGCCTTTGGAAAAGTTTAGAGTCTTATGCTCTGTAGCTTTTACTTCAATGTCTGTCATGTTTTTGAGTTTAAGTAATTTTGATGCTTGTAATTTGTTTTTTGTTTTTACGAGTAAATAACCAGCGCGAGTTTTTTTGCATGATTCAACTGCTCCTCCACAAGCAAAGTCAATTGATTTTTTAATTAGGAACGGTGACACATTTTCAAATGATTTGGTATCGATTCTATTTATTACGATATATTTCGGTTCATCTGGGTTTTTTTGTGGATTGATGTTGTTAAAGTTTTTTGTATGTCTGGTGGCTTTTCCATTTTGTAATTATTTTTGGGCTTGCGCCCAAAAAGACTGGGGCTTACGCCCAAAAACTGGAAACGTGGAGAAGGTCACACTACCGAAAATTTGCAAATCCAAGATGAAAAAGACAAAGTTCTGGGTGAAGCAGCAAATGAAACCGCGTGAGAACACTCACACCTTGAGCAGAAACATTCTCACTCCGAATAAAACAGTTTTCGCTGATTAAAAAGCACAAAATCGTCCGCTATGTAACTTTTCACTGAGAGCTCCGAGAAAAACACATCCGACCGCATGGGCAAATCCAATGTGACCTGTGATTTGTTTGTTATTTTTTAAGTTTATACTACTTACACACAAAAAATAAAAAATAATGAATATCAAGCCATTTACAAGTCTCAATGACAAATGTGCTGCGTTTATTTTGTCAAAATATTTATGCCGACTAGTGCAGATAGCTTTCCCGAACTAAAAACTTTAATTTTAACCCATTGTAACAATCAAGTAGCACGCCTGTAGTCACTTATTCGTTTCTATACTCTTACATGTCGCGCCCACTAACACCTAACACGAATAAGTTCGTGCTTCGTGTCAAAAGGGCCACTTGAATGTACTGATTGTAGTGCATCAACGTCCATGAAAAAAAAGGCTGACTGAAATTCAAAATATAAGTAGCCTCATTAAAAAACACTTTTAATAGTACAATTTCGGAATTCGTATCAAAAAACTACATTTACTTCTGTTGCTATCGTTAACGAAATTGTCAGATATCAGATCTGGCTGCGCTACGCATTTAAGAAATCCACGTTCAACTCCAAATTACTACCAAATAGGAAAATAAAGTAATTTTATGTGAAATGATAACAAGAAATTATTTTAATACCATTTTAATAACTGGTAATAAATAAATTATAATTTAAATTACATTTTTTAATGGTAAATCATTTGTGGTCATTTTAATATTTATATCGGATCTTACCTGGTAATAATATTATTCCGAGTGTCCAGAAAAGCTCCATCCAACACAAAATCTTCTCTCTATGCAATGTGGTTTGGAATTCTCCCAAGTAAGGAAATACTATTCCCATTGTACCTGCAACGCTATGACATAAAAGCAATGTAATTATATAATAATAAAAAAAAGTGTTTTAAAAGCATTGACCTAGTTAGCCGGGCAGGGCACTACCACTGGAGAATTTACATAAGTATTCACATATATGGCAACCAGCATGCTCTACACGTTTTATTAAACATATTGTTCACGCCCCGATCCGGCTCGAAGGACCACAATCCGCGGTCCCGCAGCAATCTTTCTGTTATATTTAAGTTAGTATAATTCTAGAAGAGAAGAAATAAAGTAAATTGAAGCTATCCCCGACGGCTTTTTGCTTGCAACAACAACAGAGGCAACTTCCAAACCAGCGACCACGACGACACCGAGTGAACCGGCTTATAATTTTGGCTAATTCGCCCACTCCATTTTATGGTCCTTCGGCTGCGGATCTATCCTGATCCACCGGCGCCCCTTGCGGATAAAATCATGATAACTACGGTTTTTTATTTCCATTCCGTCCGTCTTCGCCATATTCCTTTTCCGACGGCGTTTATTTCATTCCGTCCATCTGATTCTTAAATTCAAAGTGAAAAGTGAAAGTGTTATAAATATATATCTATATATATAAAAATGCTCTGTTGGTGTCTCCGAACCCTATGCATTCGAAAAGTTCTGAACTGTTAGAGCCCAAATTTTGAGACAATATAAAGTAAGGTGTCAGCAAGAACATAAGATACTTTTTATATCAATATTTTACCCGTGGTCGCCGCAATACAGCTTTAGTCGCTGCCTGCTGACTGTAAGATTAGAAATGTTGAATCTATGGATGTGGTAGCCATGAAATTTACGTCATGTTTTGTTGTCTTTCTCATTCGATATGCCTACAACCTCATTATGCCACAGCGAAGCGTGGCAGGGTACAGCTAGTATATACATATAAACATATGTATGTCGCAGATTTATTTTTAATTTCAAATATAACGACCTCTTCTGTCATTTTGTGTTTCCTTATTTCGTTTCGCATATTCTTCGAAAACGCGTTCTCGTTCTCTACCTCTTGGAAGCGTGGCAAACAACTGTTAATATAACTGTTTCTGTCGAACGTAGTCTGGTCGCGGGCGGGAGCGAGAGGGATATATGTTCCCGTTAAGAATGGGAACCAGGAATTGAGAATAATGAGAAAATGTGTGTTGGTATTGATGTGTGTGGAGTGAAATAAGCTCCAAAGTGCGTTGGTATTGCGAGTAGACTTTTGTTCTACGCATTATTGCAACGCTGTTTGTCGACACTAAGTTTTTAATCGCAGAAGAAGACAGACATGCCTCGCTCCCGAATAGAGCGCACCAGAAAACGTTGCGCTGTAACGGTAGAACGCGACGCCGATTACAATTGCGATTCAGATCCGACATCAGAAGTGGAATCGCCTACTCCTACTTTAAATAATGAAAATAATTTGCTGACAATTTTGGAGTCGCAAAATCGCCATTTTTCTGAACTTCTAAAACAAGTGCAAAACTCACAAAGAGATCCAAAATACTCAAATGCTGTCGTATTGGCAAATTTTATCCTGAACGCACAGGCTCAGACGCTCAATCCTGGTGCTCAACGGTGGATTACATATTGTCCGAAAACCAACTGGACGGCAGTGTTCTTGTGATGACCCTCAGCAAGTCGCTGGAAGGGAGCACGTCTCATTGGCTGTCCCAGACGTGCTTTCCTGGCATAACATGGACTCAGTTTCGAGAATTGTTTTTGCAACATTTTGCGGGAACAGAGACATTAGCTGCAGCAGTTATGAATCTGCTAAATGGATGCCCTGCAGAAGGAGAGTGCTTGTCATTATATGGAAGCCGAATGGTTACTTCACTTATGGCCAGGTGGAAGTCGCTGAGTGTAGAACAAATTGCAGTCCACGTTGCGCTGGCGCATGCAGCTGGAATTGGCAGGCGTTTGGTTTTTACCTCCAATATCACAACCCGGAACGAGTTGCACCAAGAACTAAAAGCTTATTCGTTTCACGCTAGACCGAGCCAGCATCCCAACGACAATACATTAGCGCCGCCAGGAAAACGAGCTAAGCTCTATTCACATATCAAGTGTCATAATTGCGGAAAAACTGGCCACAAAAGGGCGGAATGTCGCTCAAAAACCGTGCCAGCTCATACCCAGCAACCCGGCAAACAACACTCTGGTTACATGGGAGGAAGAAACCGGTCTACTGTGACCTGCTACAAGTGCGGAAAAGATGGACATATTTCTACAGTGTGTCCTGATCGTCAGGAGCGTTTCTCATCTAACAAATCCAACATTGTAAAAGAAGTCAACATCTGTACCGTCCTTGAGCCCGTTGGAACGTTTTTGCAATCTGGTGAGCCGTTCCAATTTTGATTCGATTCCGGAGCCGAATGCTCACTCATCAAAGAAGCCGCCTCGCAGAGACAATCAGCCATTCTCCGGTAATCGAATTCGGTAAATTTTTACGATTTCGATTTGAAATCGTAAAATCGGTGCTCCGGTTTTTGAAATCGTAAAATTTGTACCGAATTGGAAAACGGGCACCTTTGTCTGCCCGAAATGAAAAGTAAATGCCTTTTTATACCATGTACCGTAGGTACAAAGGTATATTAATTTCGTGCAAATGTATGTAACAGGCAGAAGGAAGCATTTCCGACCCCATAAAGTATATATATTCTTGATCAGCATAAACAGCCAAGTCGATATAGCCATGTCTGTCTGTCCGGCTGTATGAACGCCTAGATCTCAGCAACTATAAGAGCTAGAGCCACCAAATTCGGTATGTAGGTCGGAATGTTTTGCACGCAGATCAAGTTTGTTTCAGATTTAAAAATTTCCCCCCCACTCCCCCGCAAATCAATAAAAACGTTTTGCAGCCACAAATATTACCATAGCCACAAATATTTGCATAGGCATGCATATGTAGAACATGTATCAATACCGAAAATCTGGTAAAGATCGGGTGAAAAACACAAAAGTTATTTACTTATCAGTGTGCTATCTGTTTTACAGCTAGCAACAGGTGCATCCCAAAAAACAACAACAAAACTGATGAGCGCAAGAAACTAACTCCCGTGCGCAAAAAAGAGAGAGGGGTTATCTCTTTCTCTGTCTTGCACACGCAAGTGCATGAGATGGTGGTGGTTTTGCAAAGAGCGAGTTTGTTTACATTTCTCTAATAGGCAAAAGTCGCGATCAGCTGACTTTTGTTTATCGTTGTCAAAGAGCTAATTCGAGCGGCGATATACATAATTTGGTACATGGTATATAACAGTCGTTCACGAACGACTGTAGCTTTCTTACTTGTTTTATATCAAATCATATCTAATTTACTAAGGGAAATAAATAGTTTACTCAGTGGTCAATTGATTTTTATTCCACACCACCACAAGATCATTCTGGCACGTAGTTCTTTTATAAAAAATTTATTTCTGACCCCACCATTTGACAAACCAAATTTTGCCGTCGGCAACAAGCAATCTCGATTTGGCCAAATGTAGAAAAGTACTTGGTCGAAAGTTATCGCCAGGGTTGCCATACTTTTGGTGGAATGAAATAGCCAGGTAAAAATACTTATAAAATTTAAATTAATTCATTAATAAATTTAAATCAGGGCCATAAATGTTTTTTTTAAATATTGCTATTTATTTTAATTACTTTTATGGTGAGAATACAATAAAAAAGTTATTGAAAACATCGGAATTAAAACTGTGAAAAATGTGGCAGCCCTTTTGTGTGGGAATCAGCTTAAACAGCTGTTTACTGTTAACCTCAAACAGCTGTTTACCGACGATAGCAAAAATTTTACGAAAACCGGAGCACCTAAAATCGAAATCGTAAGATTTTGGCCAAATCGAAATCGGGAAAAAATTACGATTACCGGAGCATGCCTGTATCTGGAACTAGAATAAGTAGCGCAGTCATTTTAAAGGGTATTGGTAGTAATACTGTTTGTAGAACCCTACAGATATTGGCAAATGTTGTGATTTGTGAACGTTCATTTGAAATATTGTTTCATTTAGTTTTAGACGTGTACATCAGGTATGACGCTCCAATTGGTCGAGATATTTTGAGCCAGGGAATCGGCGTGACAATTACATCAAAAGCTCTTACAATGTTTAACGAAAAATCTATATTACCATTGAAGTTGCTGTATGCAATCCTGATTGGGCTAATGTTGACACCGACGTGCATGGATCTGAAAGAGACCAATTGTTATCAATATTGCAAGATTATTCGGGTTCATTTATTAGTGGAATTCCATAAAGCCGTGTGACTACAGGACAGCTAGAAATTCGCTTGATCGACCAAAATAAGACGGTTCAAAGGCGCCCGTATAGGTTGAGTGTAGAGGAAAAGGAAAGAGTTCGGCATCTAATTCAATAGCTGCTAGAATCAAACATTATAAGACCTAGTTACTCCCCCTTTGCGAGCCCTATGTTGCTTGTTCGAAAGAAAAATGGTACAGACCGCCTCTGTGTGGATTATAGGGAGCTTAATGCAAATACAGTCTCTGAGAAATATCCATTGCCGCTATTTCAGATCAGATTGCTAGGCTGAGTGGTGCCAGGTTTTTCAGTTGTATAGATATGGCAAGCGGGTTTCACCAGATCCCAATCCACCAGAATTCAATTTAGCGCACGGCGTTCGTTACCCCAGAAGGCCAATTCGAATATTTGACTATGCCATTCGGGCTTAAAAATGCCCCTGCTGTGTTCCAAAGAGCCATAAGTCGTACCTTAGGTGATCTTACTCATTCATACGCCATCGTGTACATGGATGACGTAATGATAGTTGCTCATACAAAGGAAGAGGCTCTTGACAGGCTACGAGTATTATTGCAAACACTTGCTCGAGCAGGATTTTCGTTTAATATTACAAAATGCTCGTTTCTCAAGTCTTGTGTAGAGTATTTGGGTTTTGAAGCTAGAGAAGGTGAGATTCGACCAAACCCTAAAAAAATTCAAGCCCTTGTTAATTTGCTACTCCCGCGGTTCATCACTCAATTGAGACAATTTATTGGACTTGCCTCGTTTTTTCGTCAATTTGTACCAAAGTTTTCACAACTGATGAAACCTCTTTACGCCCTAACTTCAAAGAGCAAAGCATTTGTGTGGGAATTTGAGCATGAGCAAATACGGCAAGAAGTAATATCTGCTTTAACTAATGAATCTGTTCTCACTATATTCGACCCACAATTTGCTATCAAGCTTCACACTGATGCTAGTGCCGTTGGCTATGGCGCTATTTTGTTGAACCGAATTGAAAAGAAGCCTCGAGTTATCGAATATTTTAGCAAGATGACATCATCAGCAGAATCGCGTTACCATTCATACGAGCTGGAGACTCTCGCCGTATACAACTCCATAAAACACTTCCGTCATTACTTGCATGGCCGTCATTTCGTTGTGTTCACCGACTGCAATTCGCTTAAATCCTCTCGCACAAAAATAGAGTTAACTCCCAGGGTCCATAGGTGGTGGTCATAAATGCAAAGTTTTGATTTTGATATTGAGTACAGACCTGGTGAGCATATGGCCCATGTTGACTTTCTGTCTCGGAATCCAGTTCCAGAAAGTGTTAGGAATTCAGCAGGTATAGTTGAAAAGCATATCAATCTGACAGAAATATCTGATGGCTGGTTGTTGGCTGAACAGCAAAGAGACGAAGAAACTGCTTTTATTGTCTCTGTTTATGCGGAAGACAACGAATATGCCACCCTTAGCAATATAATTAATAAAAACGCACGAATAGGTTCTAAATAATATATGCTCTATATTTGCGATCGATCGATGCGGAGTTAGGAGAGTAGAGTGAAGCTCGGCTTCCAAATATATATCAAAAGAGCAGCAGTTTACAATATGTAGTTTAAGACAATAAAGCGCGACAGATTTAACGAAAGAAGAGGAAGGCGAAAAGAGATAAGAGGAGAGCGCTGCAGGTGCAGCGGAACACCCATGCGCGCATGCCTAGGTGCTGGCGGTCTGCTCCGAACAGTCTCTAAATTACGTAATGACGAATTGCCTGGAGATTTGGCTAAAAGCTACGAACTACGGTCTGGGACTCTGTAGAGGAAAATCCAAAGAATCGGAAAATCAAGTTCTCTGCCAATAATTCCAAAGCCATTTAGGTGGTCCGCTGTCAACAATGTCCACGAGTCAATCATGCACCTCGGATGGGAGAAAACTCTTGAGGAGATGTACGAGTTTTATTGGTTTGATAAGATGTCCAAATATGTTCGCAAATTCGTGGACAACTGCATTACATGCAAGTTGTCAAAGCCTCTGTCTGGCAAAATACAAGGCGAACTGCATCCCATTCCTAAGATTAATATCCCGTGGCATACAGTTCATGTCGATATTACGGGGAAGCTTAGCGGCAAAAATGATCAGAAAGAATATATAATCGTGATAATAGACGTGAGGGGCCCATTGTACCCCCTCTAGCCACCGAGCTTCCAAAAGCTCGGCCGCTCTTGCGCTCCCGTCTTTCGGGCTTCCGCGCATAGATCGTCGGGCGTGCCGACGCTCGCCCGCACTCCGCTCCGCTGCAATCTCCGGCCGCTTCGCGACACTATTCCGACGCTCCTCGGCACCTTTCTTGGCAGCGATCGCCCTCGATGCTCTCCTCTACATCTTTGGCCACTGCACTCTTCCGCCGCTCCCTGGCCAAGCGCATCTGCTCTCGCCCCTCTGATGCTCCCGCTCCCCGAGCTCGGGATAAATCCGAACCAGCAGTCGGCCGCCGATCTCCCGCTCTCACTTTAGTGGAGTAAAGCGGGCGGGAGCACAGCTCTATATTTAAGCTTAGTTTTTAGTATCATGTATGCAGCGAAATAAAGCTGACGCACCCCGATCGATCCCACGATGCCCCCGCATTTTCACTCCATCATTTTTCGCCTGCGCCGTGGGAATTTTCCACTCTACCTTTCTGGAATCCTTTAGCGGAGGATCCTCGCCACCCCCCTACATAAACATGGTCCTTCGAGCCGGATAAGGATATCGTCCTGGAATCCTTTTTTCCCCAGCAGCTCTGGTGGTGCCGCCGCTAAAGATAAGTACAAGGTCTGTTCGTCTCCTTCTCGCTGCCGATCTTCAGCAGTGGTCCGAACATTAAATTTAGTTCACACTGCTGTTATTATTATTACAAGGCCTTGTTGCACTGCGACCAGATGTTAGATCTTTTGTGCCGGCCTGTAGGATTAGGGTAGAGGCCCTATACCTAGGCTTTTAATAAAAGAGAGCACTTTGGTAGGGTATATTTGTTCCCAAATCCTGTAGGGGGGAATAAGTTCACCTCCTAGATGTTGAAGTCGACGTCTGATTAGCGATGGGCACTCACATAGAATATGTTGATAACTAAGGTTGCAGTGACCCGTTAGGTAGCCTGTTAGAGTGCGAATTTCGCTCTTTGCTAGGTTGATGATGCGTTTTGATCGCGTCATCTGGGGGACGAGAAATGTTTTGGCTTGTCTCAGCCCTGCACTGTCGGTCCAGTGACGATTTATCTCCGTTTCCTCCCATTTCCTGAGCAGTTCTCTATTGTGTCCTTTCGATAGTCCACAGAACGGCTCAGGGCCGATAAAAGGTATCATCGTTTCCTATATGGCCTTCATGCCCTGGCACCCAGCCCACCGTTAGGGTGTTTTTGGAGGCAAGGACGTTCAGCTGCTGGAAACAGTTCTCTACAAGTCCGGATGAGATCGTAAAGGAACTCAGAGAAGTTTCTGTGAAAATCAAGTTTTGGTTTCTGCTCGTCAGTTACGCGCAGAATGGGCTCATTTATTAAGGGTTCAAGGACCCTAAGATGCCCAGTAAGATCACCACTTTTTATATTGGTTATGTTTTGAAGGCGAAGTGCCCCCAGGCAGGCCTCCTTTTTCAGTGTGATTGGTATAGGGGGTATGCCAGTTATGACTCCTAGTGCTGCCGTAGGATGTCCGGATGGCTCCAGTAATGCTTAAGCATACCAGTCGTTGTAATTTGGTAAGTGCAGCCGCAGCTGTCTTCTGGGTAGATTTCGTCCACCAAGCAAGAAATGCATAGGTTATGATCGGTTTTACCACAGTGTTAAAAGACCAGTAGATCATTTTGGGACTTAGGCCCCATGTTCTACCGTAAAGCCTGTTGCAAGCAAAGTGTGCTCGAGTGGCTTGGTTTATAGTCTTTTCTAGGTGTGCATTCCAGTTGAGTTTGGAGTCAAGTGTGACTCCTAGGTAGTTGGCCTCAACCGAAAAGTCGATAATGGACCCATTTAGGGATGGTCTTTTTAAGGAGAGAGACCTTTTCCTAGTAAATGGGACTACAACTGTTTTTGATGGGTTTATGGACAGTCCTTTGTCCTGACACCATCTGTTGGCTATATTACTGCATGTGGTCCGAAATGGTTTGCTCATGCCAGCCCACTATATAGATGACTAGGTCATCAGCGTAGCCTTGAGTGGGGAACCCTAAGTTGTTGAGCTCATAAAGTAGCTCGTCAATGACCAGAGTCGACAAGAGGGGAGACAGTACTCCCCCTTGAGGGCACCCCCTTGTGGCTGTGATTGAGGTCATTGTTCCACCAAGGTCAACAGTTATGATTCTGGATTTAAGCAGTTCCAGAATCCACCTATTAATGGGTGAGGAGACATTCTTACGTACAAGAGAGGCACGTATAGCCTTGTATGACGTGTTGTCAAAAGCTCCTGAGATGTCTAAAAAGGCACCTAGTGCTATCTGTTGAGCGCCATTGGCCTTTTCAATGGTTATTTTAAGGCAATGAATGGCTGTCTCAGTAGATTTACCAGCTTGATACGCATATTGGTATTTGTTTAGGGGAAGTTGCTTGAGATTCACCTCCCTGATATGCTGGTCGATTATCTTCTCCATAGTTTTGAGGAAGAAGGAGCTAAGGCTGATCGGTTTATATGATTTAGGCAATTGGTAATCTTTCTTCCCTGCCTTTGGAATTAACACGACTTTTACTTTAGCCCAATTGCTTGGTATGTGTCCAAGCGGGAGAATAGCTCGAAATAGATGGACCAGGGGGAGTGCAATTAGGTGCAGTCCCCGCTGCAGCAGGCATGGATAGATTCCATCTGGTCCAGGTGATTTGTATGGGCTGAAACTTTGTAAAGCCCATTGTACGCAGCCCAATTGGAGTCTGCCGCCATATTCGCGCGCAGGTGTGGCCACACTCCAGTCCCTGAGAGGTAGGCCTCACTCTCTGAGATGGGTTGCTCCACAGTCACGCACCCAGGAAAATGAGTAGCCAGGAGTAGGCTGCTCGTCTCCTTTGGGTTGTTTGTGTATGTTCCATCCGGCTTTTTCAGCGTGCATATGCCGTTTGAGTGGTCTTTGGAGAGGGCTTTTTGCAGCCTAACAGCTTCCGGGAGAGATCAGATCTGCCGCAGTGTTGTCGCCAAGTAGCCCGTTTTGATCTTCTCAGCTCTTTGTTGTAGAGCGTTAAAGCAGATGTGTAGGAGTCCCATGAGGAGTCCCCCATCGATCTCTGGTGTACATTAACTTGAAAACGGTCGTGGCATATGTGCACCCATACACATACACCTACACGCTTGCCAAATTCTGCCATTTTACCTCCGCGAAAAATTGCCAAGTGAAAAGTCAAATTATGTGGTGAGAAAAAAGGCACAATTAATATCGGCCAACCGGTGTGCACTAAATCGGGAGTTCCCTGTTCGTCGAACAGTCCGCCGCTGGCGCGATTTTCTCCACATAATTTTTCTGTCCTTTCAATTCAATATACAGTCCACTTCCGCGATGCTCCACTGTGCCAACCTGTGCCCTACACATACCCACATATCTACATATTCGCTTGCATGCCCATGCATATTTTGTACATATATTTTCTGCCTCTGCTCCCAGAAACTACCTCTGCACAGCATCTAATATACATACATACATAAATACAAATTAAATCCGAGATAATACAACAAATATTAAAAACGAAACATCATTACAGATCCACACGGGCGGGACCGCGACTGTTTTGCCAAATTAACAATTTAATCGCTGCAGCGGCCGCGTTATTCTTGTTTCTCTTTTTCTACCCCCTCTTGCGTCCCTTACGCATGCACTGCTTTGCCGACGCCATAGCAGTGAGCTTTTCGGCCGAACCAAAGTCAGAGGTTCTATTCCACCTTTTATTTTCTATTACTCTTACTATAATAATTACGATCGAAAGTAATGAATTATTTTTACGGCCAATACTATCCTCATTTATTAATTAATTTATTTTCTATTACTGCCTCTTCTCTAAGTCAGCTAAAATATAAGTAAACTCCACGTCCAAACCACGCAATATATATACACCAAATATATATCTCCATTTATCTCCATTACATAGTGGGTTCCTTAAACATCAAAATCTCAGACTTTCCTGTCTACATTCTTGTTCCCAATTCTGCCTTTCAATCCGAAGAAGGCATCATCCGCCTACAGTAGCAGTCGCTCTGTTTTTCTTGTTTTTTATTTTTTGAGCTGGCTCCGATTATTTCACTGCGCGAATTTAACTAACTCCAACGAGGCAAATTAAAGTATTCATCTTCTGGCTATTTTCCATTTTACGTGACAGTGGCAATTATTTAAATAGTTTCCAACGCCACAATTCGAATCAATTTATTTCTTGATTTAATTTACTCTTCTTCGGAAACCCTGTGTTCTTCTCAAATCTGTCCAGTTCTCAAATTTCTATTGGAGCGCCCTCCAAGTCTGTGAATAATTCAGATAAGTTGATCAGCCCGATCCACGTTCGATTCCGTCAATCCGCCTAAACTGGTCCCATTCTGCATCTCCGTGCCCGTCTCATCTCAAGCCCTTCGCCCAAGCTTACCCCGTCCATTTCCAATATGGCTCCAAATGCGGTAGACATCGCCGTGAACAAATTTAGTTCTACAACGCACAGTGGGCGATTTGGCCAATCCACATTGGGCAAAATGCCCGATTTTTTGGAAAAAACCCAAAATTTTCATGGAAAGCTTTTCGTGTTTTGATTTTGTATTTTGTAAGTAGATACTCTAAGATCATTTATGCGGTAAATTAAAGTTGTATAGTGGCAACCCTGGTTTTGTACCAGGGCGTCAAAGTCAAACATGTGTTCAGCGCTTTGTTTACATGTGGAACAATTAGAAATTTCGCAAAGTTTAAACGTCTGTAACTATTGGAAATAAAGTCTTATAATTATTATTTTTAATGGAAAATCAAGATCCAGGTATGTTTAATATAAATTGTATGTTAGAATTGTTTATTATATGTTATTTGCTTTATGTGTGTCTTGTGTTGTTGACCGATTTTATGTTCATAACTAAACCCGTGTGCTCGTCTTTTATGGAATAGAACTTACACGGCGCGAATTTGCGCCAAAAATGAAATATGTTGCGTTTTAAATAAAATTATACAGTTTTAGAGGGTATGACTTTCATTTGCGCATTTTTGCGCATTTTTGCAAAAATTGAATGTGTTTGCAGGTGCTTTTGTCTATATCAATTTAAAGTTACTTGAAGCATGGGGAAACATCCGCACGGAAAATATTAATAAATATGTTGATAATTTGAAAAAAAAAAAATTATATTGTGCCATATTGTTTCTTAATTACACAATTTTGTTATCAATAGGCTTCTCTGCTGACTTTACAAACTTTAAAATTACGCATACGCCATGTTGCCTTTTTGGGCGGTAAGAGTAGGGGTCACCAAAATCGTCAAAAATTTTATTTTTTAATTAGCGGCCTATAAATATAAGGTACGCCAAGTTTCAGCTTCCTAACTTCATTATTTTAGTTTTTTCCAAAAATGTGGTCATTTTGCCCAATGTGCAATCTAGCGAAAGAAAATAAATAACTCAAAAAATAAAAGATTTTTCAAAAGAAAAAATTTTTAATCGTAATAATAACTTAAAAATCCATACAACAAATTATTTTTTTTTATTTAATTTTTTATTTTTAAAAATAAAAAAATATAAAATTTTATTTCTTAATTTAACAAAATTTTTGTTTTCTTTTTTTTGTTTCTTATTTATTTTTAAGTATAAAAAAAATTATTCGGAGTCGCTGCTCCAATCAGATCCCGATATTTCGCCCTCCTTTACAAAGCCCAAACACAGCATGCCATACTGAAAAAAGGGGGCTTCTGGACCAATTACATGATTTCTGCAATATGAAAAATATTAGATGACGCACTTTGACGCAGCTAAGTTTGGTCATTTTGAATAGAGGACGATTCATATTTTCAAATGTATACACAATTAGCGCGGACAAGTATGGTCATCAATAGTTCTATTCGACAGAAGTTAACAATTATTCACAAAAAGGGTAATTTAAAGCTTACCACATTCAATCACCATTTAATAATTCAACACTTATCACAGCTCACAAAACGTTTTGTTTTTTCTATTACTACTTACCTGAATTCTTGTAAAACCAAAAAAAAATCTTCGAAAAGGTTAAAATTTCAATTTTTACAAAGAATTTAAGTACCTCGAAAAAGCGCTGGAAATACTTATTATGATTGCAGTGAAAACATATGCTCACTTTGAAAGCTCACAGCTGATCAAATATAATATTTAAAACACCAAAAATAGTATTTTTGTGCTAATTAGATATTTAGTTATCGGCGGGAATTCAAATTTTGGAACATTTCAACAAAAAATTTTTGAATTTCCTGTCGCTAGATCGGCCAAATCGCCCACTGTGCAACGGAGTTAGTTATCCAATTCGACGCTCACATTTACACTCCGGGCGCCCCTGCATCTGCTGGTTTTTCCCCTCATATGTGCCGAGTCCATCTGGACGAAATCTGGGCCTTATGGGAAGATGTGAAGAAGGGCTACATGAGCTGCTTGGACCTTCTCTCCGTGTCCGCCGAAGATCCAGCCACCTCAACAGTGCTGGGATCCAAATACAGTTACTGTTACTCCGTCTACTCGAGATGTGTCGCCCAGCTCCACGAAGCAATAGAGAAGGGCTCCTCCCAGTCCACCCAGTCGTCCGCAAGCATCCAACCGCCCACTCCTACTGGCTGTCGTCTGCCACCAGTAAACATCGAAGTCTTTGAAGGCGATTACCTTCGGTGGCCCATCTTAAGGGACCTTTTCACGACAGTCTACATCAACAATTCGAGACTTACGCCAGTGGAAAGGTTGTTCCACCTTCTTTCGAAAACCAGGTGCGATGCGCACGCCACGCTAACTAACGAAGGGTTCGTCTCCGCGTGGCAAAGCCTTACGGACCGCTTCGAAATTAGGCGAATTTTAGTAAACAGTCAGTCGAAGGTTCTTCTTAATATTCAGACAATCCCCCAAGAATGCGGGGCCGCTTTAAAAGAGCTGCAAGGCACCATCCAAAGTTGCCTAACATCCTTGAAGATGTCCTCCATTCAAGTCGAGGCATGGGACTGTCTCCTTGTGTATATGATTTCCTCCAAGCTTCCAAATCTCACTCTTTCTCTCTCGGAACAGTCGATCCAGAACAAGTCTGAAATTCCAAGCTGGAATAAGTTAGATGCGTTTCTGACAGAGCGCTATCGTACTCTGGAGGCCATCGACGACGTCAGGCCTAGCGACTCTGGGCATGTTCCGCCAAAACCGACAATTGTCAACCCACCCGCGCACATACTCAACTCCAACGAATCCAGGATGGCTCCGGCTCCCAGAGGGTGTGACCTGTGCGCCATGGGAAATCACCCCCTGCGTACATGTCCCCGTTTCCTAACGATGAGTGTTGATGAGCGCTCAAATTTCGTCCGAAGAAAGCGACTCTGCTTAAATTGTTTGGATCGAGCCCACCAATACCGGAACTGTACCAGTGCCCATAACTGCATCTCGTGCCGCGTCCGGTATCACACGCTCAAGTGTCCGAGTATTTTCCACGCGAGTTTCCTGTGCATCCAAAAGTTCGTTGAACACACCCCTTCCTACTCGCAGTGCGGCCGCCTTAAGAGGCAGGCGTTACAGAAGCACTAACTCCTACCGTTGTCGAGTCTGTAACGGTATCCACCCCCTTCGAAAATGCCAGCAGTTCCTCAAGCTGAGTGCTGAAAAGAGGCTCCGCGCGGTTATCGTCCACTGCTACTGTTCCAACTGTTTGGCCCACGAGCATTCCGAGGGAACCTGCCGCAGGGGGGACCGATGCAAGACGTGCAATCAGCACCATCATACCATCATACGCTCCTGCATCCAGTGCATCCAGAGCTCGCGCCCCACTCGCAGCATCGAGCACCTCCTACTTCTAGCTTGCAAATTACGAACCATCTCTCACGCTTTACTCTTCATCCAGCCCAGATCCAACGTCAGCACGTCCACTCAGCGCATATTCTTCTACAAGCAGACGTACCCGAGGTACCTAGTCCTAATGTAGCCGAGTCTGAACGGAATTCATCATCAACATTTCTCCGAAAAGCAGACGTTCTCGAGGTACTTAGTCCTACCGAAGCCGAGTCTGCACGGAATCCATCCGCTACAGAGAGATCAACGCATACGCTCCGTGCCGATCAGCTCCGCCGTCTCAACGCCTTAAGATGCGCACCGATCACGGCAGCTGAAGCCGCTCCGGATCCTGCCACCAGCAATAAGAAGGATGACAATGTTGAAATCCGAGTGATTGCAAGGGGGGCCGGAATGTTTACGTGAGGGGCCAGCGATCGCCCTCGATGCTCTCCTCTACATCTTCGGCCACTGCACTCTTCCGCCGCTCCCTGGCCAAGCGCATCCGCTCTCGGCCCTCTGATGCTCCCGCTCCCCGAGCTCGGGATAAATCCGAACCAGCAGTCGGCCGCCGATCTCCCGCTCTCACTTTAGTGGAGTAAAGCGGGCGGGAGCACAGCTCTATATTTAAGCTTAGTTTTTAGTATCATTTTTTTTTTTTTTTTTATTCCTCTTATTCCTCTCGGGAACTTAGGGCTTCTACGAGAGCCTTCCATCTAACTCTATTTTGAGCTGTCTGTTTTGCATTTTCCCATGTGCTGTCTATTTGGGCTAGTTCTTGGTGAGCGGATCTTCTCCAGGTTGCTCTTGGCCTTCCTACTCTCCTGCTTCCTTGGGGGTTCCAGTCCAGTGCCATCCTCACTATGCTACTAGGGTTTCTTCTGAGAGCGTGCCCTATCCACATCCATTTTTTCTTCCTTATCTGGGTGTGTATCGGGGACTCGCCTGTAACGCGCCACAGTTCTGTGTTGGCTATTCTGTTTGGCCAGAATACCCCACATATGACTCTCAGGCATTTGTTGCTGAAAGTCTGCAGCTTCTGCGTTATCTTCTTCGTTGCGAGCCATGTCTCACTTCCGTATAGCAGTATGGATTTCACACACGCATTGTAGACCCTGAGCTTTGTTCGTCTGCTTATTTGTCGGTCTCTCCATATGCGGTATAGTCTCCCAAATGCTGAGCGGGCTTTGCCAAGACGACTGGAGACATCTTCATCCACTCCACCACTGTTGGATATGATGGTGCCAAGGTATGGGAAACTGCTGACGAACTCGATCGGGTTCCCATTTATGATGATGTTTCCTTGGCTGGAGTGGTTGAAGCGCATAGCTTTGGTTTTTGCTACGTTTATCTCAAGTCCTACGCTGCTGGCTATCCTGACGAGGTCGTCACTTTTCCTCTGTATGTCGCCGAGTCTGTGCGATATGAGACAGATGTCGTCTGCGTAGTCCAAGTCCTCAAGGTGTCTGGTGAGGTTCCACGTGATTCCGCGCTTGGACGAGCATACTTCGCTCATTAACTCGTCGACTACGATGTTGAAGAGGAGTGGTGACAGCGGGCATCCTTGCCGAATTCCGGTGTTCGTCTGGAAAGGTGCACTAGTTTTTCCATTGTGCAGTACCGCCAGGTTGGCATCGTCATACATCGATTTGATGATGGCGATGAGATTCGCAGGTATCATGTATCATGTATCATGTATCATGTATTAGTATCATGTATGCAGCGAAATAAAGCTGACGCACCCCGATCGATCCCACGATGCCCCCGCATTTTAACTTCATCATTTTTCGCCTGCACCGTGGGAATTTTCCACTCTACCTTTCTGGAATCCTTTAGCGGAGGATCCTCGCCACCCCCTACATAAAAAGACGCATTTACCACATTTGTCTATTTATCCTATACCATAAAGCTAGACACTATAAGCTGCATTAAGGCAGTGTAGTATGCGCCTATGTAATATTCAGAACATACATACAAACACATAGCAGCACTTTGTTGCTATGTTTATGCAACCAATAAGGCCCAAGTCGGACGTAACATGATCGTCCACTTGGAGGCTCCAAAGTATAAGTGCATGGTCAGCATTCCCACGCTTACCAAGTACCAAATACATAAGTGCATAACTCGCCCTCTCAATAAGAATATATAAACATTTGATATACATAAGAGAGCCGCTCCGCTGCTAGCGTATCCGGCAGCGCAGCTATGCGGCTTGGCCTTAGGCGAAATATATTTAAGAAACATATGAAAGAATTATGAAGACAGATACTTGTGAAGAGTTGAACTGGCAGACCCATTTCTGCCAGATTTAAATAATTATAAATAAAGAAAACCAAAGTCAGCCTGACGCCTGCATAACCAAATTAATTGTGTTCGTTAATTTCACTTGGAGCCCTCGACCTATTTACATGGCGACCGTGACTTGCTGCAATCTTCGGATAAGTGCATTGGATTGGATTTAAGTGCGTGCAGAGCTGAAAAGTCAGAGGAAAATGCAATCGGCCGATTTTCTACTGTGTGAAGGAGGACTCCAATGGTGGACACATTGACGACACCACTACCTACTACATCGAAAAAAACAATTGAACAAATCTTCGACAAAATATTATAAATTTTTACGGACAACGAGTGGGAACAACTGATGAGCCTGGACGTGGAATTAGACATGCTAATTATCCACGGATCAAAGGAGGAAACTTTAATCTGAGTGAGTAGAGTTGTATTGAGGAATGGGAAAGCACCGTGGCGGTCTAAAGACCAAGTTGAACAAACGTATAGCCCATGTAAGGTGGCTAATATACGGTCAGCAAACGCCACCGGTTTGGTGGAAAGCTTGTGCGCTACAGGCAGATCTAGACCACTTGCTCCAATATCAGCAAGAATTAAAGACCCAAACACTCGAGAAAACTCACTCAGAAAACATTAAAAATATAACAAGAATTAATGAAGTTCCAAAACCAACAACACCTCCAGCACCAGCACCGGCATTAACGAAGCCCAAAAAGAGTCCTTATTGTCTGGGGACTTGTATGAAGCCATCGACAACAGCAGCAGCCAAGAAATAGACAGCAGCGAGGGAGTATCAGCGTGCCACCCCCGGCGACGCCCAGCTGATACAGCAGGTGAACATCAGCAGCAGCCAAGAAATAGAAAGCAGCGAGGAAGTGTCAGCGTGCCACCCCCGGCGACGCCCAGCTGACAGATGAACATCAGCAGAATTTAAATATTAAATAATTAATTAACCATAAAATAAAAATATATAAGAAAAAAAAAATTTTTGTAATAGCCTTATTCCACTGCTACATTTTTCTACATTTTTGGGGTATGTTCCGTATTTTTTCATACAAAATAAATGAGGTCATTCAAAAAAAATGTACATTTTCGGTATTTTTGTTAAAAATACCAAACATTTAAGCTCCGATCCCTTATAGGCACTCTTCTACCTTCTTCTGTGTACATAAAATCACGAGGCAAGTCCTTTGGGGCAAACACTCTGTAAAACTCCACGCAGAACTCGTGTAAAATCTTTTCTACCATCGAGGAGAACACTCCAAAAGCCTTCCAAGTCTGCGGTTCTCCGCAAAAGATTCCAGAGTATACAAGGTGATATCAATACGCTTATCGAATGGTAAAGCGTTTCTAAAATTGGTATCCTTTTTCTTAAGCCCCTGTAGTTCACCCACAAACTTATCAAATGTACTCTCTCCGTGCATCGTAATTTTGAGGCACGCCTTGTTCTCAAAAACAACCATAACACTTCTGTAATATAGATGCAGTATTCGTCATGGTTTATTATTCTTTGTTACTGACAAACTCTAAGATTCACGGGGATTGGCGCAGATTTATATGTATGTGGAGGCAATGGGTCCTCCTCGGCAATCGCCTTGTATACCGTCATGAGATCCTCTTTCCCATCTTCCAAACTGGCCAGTGTCACGATAGCATTGCGTAGAACCCGCTGATAGTGGCTATTTCTTCAATCTCACTAATTTTGTTCAATATTTTCCTTATTTATATTTGACATGTCGGACTTCAAATAAACAAGGAATGTAGCCGAATGTAAATGTAGCAATGGAATCACCCCAACATTCAAAATGTTGAAATATGTAGCAGTGGAATAAGGCTATAAGACACATTGTAAAATGGAGCATATACCCTATGCCCTGTTAACCCAATATGGCCCGTGAAGCCATAGCTAGAATCAGTCAGGCAGTAAAGTTTAACTTTCATTGAGAAAATTTAAATAATTCCAAATATAAATGTCCATAGAGACAAATAGAATCAGCAAATCTGAAAACATATATGAAAATAGAGAACATTTTTTACAAAACTATAAACTTAAAATACCCAAAATGGCTTTAGTAGAAACTAAATCTGTGGACTCCACATCAAATGTGATTAATAAAGTGGAAGTCCAAAATGCAGACTTATTCTGGATAATTATAATATTAGTTGTAATTGCTCTAATTATGGTTTCCAATGTATTGCTAAAATTATACAAACTACATAACAAGTGTCTTAAAAAACGGTACCGTAGCACTGCTAACGGCTTAGATAATATATAAAAGAACTCAATTATGAATAAAAACTAAAGTTGAAAAATTAAAATATAAACGTAATATTAACTTTATCTAGAAATACATATATAGCAATTGCCAACAATGAGTGTAGTTCAAACACAGCGCACTATAGATAAGGTTTATGAATCTTTGCATCCTAGCAACTAATGGCATAGCATGGACTGGGAAAAGCTTATTGATCAGATAAATGAGTCAAAGGAAAATTTCAGAAAATCATATAAAAGCTTAACGCAAAATAGACAAATACAAGCTGCAACTATAAATAAAATTCCCAAACATTGGTAAATAGTTGCAATAAAATCAGAGAACTGATACAACAGAATAGAAAGAATATAGACAATAAACAGAGTGCTAAGGTTTCGGAACTATTGGTGGCATTAAGGGAAAAATTAATACTAGGTAATAAAAACTAAATTCAGCCTCCAGATAGAAATTCCGACTATAGTAAACACTCCATTAACAATAAATGTTAATGAAGAGAGCCCTGATTCAGACGAAGAAAATACAATAGTAGTTGAGGAAGACATTAAAGAGGAAGATCTTCACGATCTAACTATACCAGCAACACTAGTGCTGAAAGACGAAAATACAACAAACAACGCAGCTGACTCAGAAAATACCTTAACCATGGCAGAAGAAGCTGCAGCCATTAGGTCCTACATTAAGGAAGTCCCTTGCACCGTGCCAGAATTTGATGGACAAAAGATCCATTTACAACGATTTATTAAGGCTATCAAATTGGTAGACTTAGCGAAGGGAACATTTGAAAACATTGCAGTTGAGGTCATTAAGTCAAAAATAGTTGGCACAATTTTGAACTCAGTTGACAATGAAAATACAATTCCAGCAATTATAAACAAATTGCAGGAAGTAGTTGTCGGTGAGACATCCGGTAATGTCAAGGCAAAGCTATCAACAGTTCAGCAAAGAGGTAAAACTGCAACGCAATTTACCGCTGAAGTTGATAGACTGAGAAAGCTATTAGAAGCTTCCTTTATCGATGAGGGTATACCTCTAGAACATGCAACTAGTCTAAGTACTAAAGAGGCAATTGACACCATGATTAAACGCGCTGAGCACGAAAGTGTCAAAACAGTACTGGAAGCAGGGACTTGCACCACTATGGATGCAGCGATAAGCGCATACATAAGAACGAGTGCAAGAGTTACCGGTGACATCAAAAAAGTGATGTACTTTAAAGGTAACAGATCCAACAGAGGATACGGCAATGCCAATAGAGGTGGTAACCGAGGTAGAGGCTTCAATAACAATGGTTATAGACGCAACTATAATAACGGTTATCAAAATAACGGTTACCAGAATAACGGTTATCAAAACCGCTATAATGGCAACAATAGAGGCCGCAATAATGGAAACAGAGGCCGTAACTACAATCAGAACAACAGTAACGGAAATAATGCCAATGTACGAGTAACCCAAGATCAGGGAAACTCGCAACAGCTCTTAGGT